>CM077502.1:37845321-38496483 GCA_039654745.1 Houttuynia cordata | reverse complement strand
ACTTTAGCAAAATTTCAAGACCTTTGTGCAATTTGCTTGCTAAAGAAACTCCTTTTGTCTTTGATGATGATTGTTCTAAAGCGTTTGCTCAACTCAAGCAATTTCTCACATCTGCACCCATCATCCAACCACCGGACTGGAATTTACCTTTTGAGCTCATGTGTGATGCATCCGATTATGCGGTTGGACCTGTCTTGGGGCAGCGGGTGAATAAGATACCCCATGTCATCTATTATGCAAGTAGAACTCTCAATGATGCTCAGCTCAATTATTCTACTACAGAAAAAGAGTTGTTGGCTATAGTTTTTGCTTTAGACAAGTTCCGATCATATCTCTTAGGATCCAAGGTCATAGTGTTTTCAGATCATGCAGCTTTGAAATATCTTCTTTCAAAGAAAGACACTAAACCCCGTTTAATTCGTTGGGTCCTATTACTTCAAGAATTTGATATTGAGATAAGAGACAAGAAAGGTTCTGAAAATGTTGTTGCTGATCACTTGTCTAGACTTATTGACGAGTTTGCTGAGGAACCCTTACCTTTGAATGAGTCGTTCCCTGATGAACAACTTTTCGTTGTCTCTCAATTGCCTTGGTATGCTGATATTGTTAATTATCTTGTCACAACTCAACTTCCTGAACATTGGACAAAACAAGATAAATCCAAATTCTTCGCCGAGGTTAAGCATTTCTTCTGGGATGATCCATACCTATTCAAGTATTGCCCAGATCAAATCATTAGGAGATGTGTGCCGGAGCATGAGGTTGATAGTGTCATTTCTTTTAGCCATGCTCATGCATGTGGTGGCCATTTCGGTGCGAAAAAGACTGCTGCAAAAATTTTGCAGAGTGGTTTTTATTGGCCTACTTTATTCAAAGATACTCATGAGTTTTGCACAAAATGTGACAGATGCCAACGTATGGGTACACTATCACGTAGGTCCATGATGCCCCTTACTAACATTCTGATTGTTGAACTTTTTGATGTTTGGGGTATTGACTTTATGGGCCCATTTCCTCCATCGTTTGGTTATCTCTATATCCTTGTTGCTGTAGATTATGTTTCCAAATGGGTAGAGGCCATTCCCTGCAAAATAAATGATCACAAGGTAGTGATTCGGTTTTTGAAAGAAAACATATTTTCTCGTTTTGGAACCCCTCGTGCAATTATAAGTGATGGTGGTACACATTTTTGCAATAGAGCTTTTGAATCCCTTCTGAAGGAGGCGCGCAGATCTGTGCTATCATGAACCTAAAGATTACGACGACTGTGTTGATTCTGATGTTCTTTGGTTAATGGGTCACACTGGATCTGTATAAAACAGAGATTTAGAATGTATTGCTACAATGTTCTACATTTTTACTATATAAAGTATCATGCTATATCCTATTGAGCAGAAATTTCCAAGATGAAGGTGTAGAATAAAACCACTTACTTGAGGGCTTCTATATTCCAGTTGATTATAAATCCAAGTACATGTGGTTAATTTTCTTAAACATTGCAGTTTGCATTCGAAGGGATATTAGGATTGTTTGTTTTGTAGTGATTTTCTATTTCTTTCTACACTTAGATTAAATAGGTTGATTTCATAAATACATGTTTGTGGGTAGCATGGCTGCAAACCCTCACGAGACTTCACTCGTCCAGCCAGGGACACCTGGGGGTTGAAAAGGCTTGTTGCATACGCTAAATGCAATCGCGATTTCCTGCGAAAGTGGATTAGTTAGATTTCTTTGCTTTGTTTTGTTTTGTTTTGTTTTGCTCGAGGACTAGCAAAATGTAAGTTTGGGGGTATTTGATATATGCAAAATATACACATTTTTTATATGCCTTTCTACCTATATGTTAGTCGTATTTTTAGTTAGAGTAAGGATAATTAATGTTTATCTATGTTAAGTGAATAATTAGGAGTTTGGTAATTAAACGCACTTAATTGAGTTATTTAGATACATTAATTGGTTTTAATAGATTCATGTTTTATTATGCGTCTAATTACGGTTTATTTTTATTTATGCAGGCTTTAGAACTCCAAATCAAATCGCCGAATATAGAACGCGTCAATCAGCTCATGTGAAGAGATCGAAGATCCGACGGACGTGGTTGGTACGACGGGTTTTAACCCAATAAAAGAAAAAAAAAGGAGAGAAAAGAATCGGGTCAGCGGTTCAGCAATTGGTCTGGTCCGAAAATAAATAAAAAAAGAAAAAGGAAAACAAGCAACCCGAGCCCGATGGCTCGGGCGCCTGAAACAGAAGAACAGAGGAGGAGGCTCTGTTCGACCGGAGGGTGGGCACGGAGGAAATTCCGAGAGAGCAAAGCAGACCTGTTCTGTTTTGCTCGAGAGAGCAAAGCAGACCTGTAGTAGCCTGCAGTCAAGACGAGATAGGAGAGTTTTGCTTTGGGCTGAGAAGGGGACTATTCTGTTCTATTCGAGAGAAAGATCAGAACGGTTGAGGCGTGCAATCGAGAGATTGTTGCAGAAGGTGGAGGAAAGAGGAAAGCAAAACGGGATTACAGACAGACTGAAAGCAGCAAACAAGATTTTTATTATTATCTTATCTTTTATTTATCCAATTTCTGTGTTTTAAGTTAGTTGAACATCTGATTGCTTAATTAGAAAATAAAAATTAAAACTTTTCATTTCATTGTTGCTTGCTACATACTCTAGAATTAGGTTGAATATCTTACTAAGTCTCTGAGGGATCGACCTCGTAGCCACTATTCTGCATTAGATTCGTGCGCTTGCGAGTATTATATTAAAATTTACATAAGGTAGTAAGATCATCATCTTCTCTGATCATGCAGCCTTGAGGTACCTTATTTCCAAGAAGGATGCTAAGACAAGGCTGATTCGTTGGATTTTACTCCTCCTAGAATTTGACTTTGAAATTAAAGATAAAAAGGGTTCTGAGAATGTCGTGGCTGATCATCTATCCAGAATTCCTATTCCTGATTTTCACAGCCATGACTCTTTAAGAGATTCATTCCCTGATGAGCAGCTCTTTGCTGTCTCCGCTACATCTCCACCTTGGTTTGCACATGTTGTGAATTATCTTGTTGTGGGTCAAATCCCAACCTTTTGGTCTAAACATGATAAAGACTTGTTCTTCTCACGAGTCAAACATTATTATTGGGATGACCCTGACCTGTTTAAGGTATGTGCTGACCAAGTCATAAGACGATGTGTCCCTGAGAGTGAGTTTCATAGCATCCTATCTTTTTGTCACTCTCATGCCTGTGGTGGACACTTCGGTGGAAAGAAAACTGCGGCCAAAGTACTTCAAAGCGGTTTTTATTGGCCAACTCTATTTAAAGACGCCCATGCTTATTGTCAATCTTGTGATAGGTGTCAAAAATTGGGAGCCTTGTCTAAAAGGAATATGATGCCCCTACAACCTATTTTGATTGTTGATTTATTTGATGTTTGGGGTATTGATTTTATGGGACCTTTTCCACCATATTTTGGTCATACATATATTCTTGTTGTTATGGATTATGTATCTAAGTGGATTGAAGCTATTGCCACTAGGACCAATGACCAAAAAGTTGTGCTGGACTTTCTGAAATCTAACATTTTTAGCAGGTTTGGAACTCCTCGAGCTATTATTAGTGACGGTGGTTCTCATTTTTGTAACAGGTCTTTTGAAGATCTTCTCAAAAAATATTCTGTCACCCACAAGGTTGCCACACCATATCATCCTCAGACGAGTGGCCAAGTGGAGGTCTCCAATCGCTAAATCAAGCAGATTCTGGAGAAGACGATTCGCCCCGATAGAAAGGATTGGTCCGTAAGACTGAATGATGAATTATGGGCCTACCGGACAGCATTCAAGACACCTATTGGCATGTCTCCCTACCGATTGGTATATGGAAAAGCTTGCCATTTACCTGTTGAATTAGAACACTGGGCTTATTGGGCTATTAAGGCCTACAACTTTGATATGGATAAAGCCGGTGAGCAGCGAAAACTTCAACTGAGTGAGTTAGAGGAGATCCATTTTGATGCCTATGAGAATGCCAAACTCTACAAGATGAGGACCAAGGCTGTACATGACAAGATGATTTCCAGGAAATCTTTTCATCCTGATCAGAAAGTGTTACTCTATAATTCGCGGCTACACTTATTTCCTGGGAAACTTCGTTCTCGGTGGTATGGCCCTTACATTGTGAAACAAGTCTACTCTCATGGAGCGGTTGAGATTTATAATCCAAAGGATGGGAATACATTCAAAGTCAATGGTCACCGATTGAAACCATATCTCAAGGCTGTGACAGATATTGATGTGATGATTGTATACTTGGATGATCCGACAATTACAGATTGATTGTGGCTACGTCTTGCTGAAGACATTAAACTTAGCGCTTGGTGGGAGGCGTATTCAGGTGTATTCTCTCCTTTATTTGATTTTCTTTGTTATATGCTCATTGTCATGCTATATTTTGTTCACATTGAGGGCAATGTTCATAATTGGTTTGGGGGAGGGAATAGTGCTTGCATAAATTAAAAAAAAATAAAAATAAAAATAAAAATTAGAAATTAAAAAATTAAAAAATTAAAAAATCATAAAAATTTGATTAGTTTTTAAATTGTTTGTTAGTACTTTTTCTCAGGTTTTAATAGTTTATCCCGTAATAATACATGTTACAATTCTTAAGAGATTAATTTACATTGGAAGTGTGAGTAAGTATACCGGAGGATAGAGAACTTAACTGAGCATATCTTTCTATTACAGTCCTCTTGGAACAAAGTGCTTGAACTAAGAAAATTCACTTACACACACTAGTACATAAAGTAATACCATCTAGAGATTTGTTGAATACTAATCCAAAGTGGGATGTCTTTAGTCATAGTCATTGGATGATGTGTAGTTGTCTGTTGAGCTTAAAAGATCATGATAGACCATTTACTTGGCTATGGCAAGGGATTGGAACCGGAAATAGGTTGAGAGTATAATACAGCCTGGACAAGATAAAGATGTGCTGAAAATATATATGCTGAAAATGAAAATGCGAAAAAAAATGAAAACAAAATGAAAGAAAGGGGCTGCTTGACTTTATAGGATTAACTTAGGCTGATGCTCGGGCCCGAAGCGATCTCTTAAAACCTAATGCCCTAAGCCAACTGGCTGGGAGTCATTGGCCTGAGTCATTGCTAAACCTAAGCATCTTGAAGTCAGGCCTTACACAGTCCTAGCGAAAAAAAGAAAAAAAAATCTATGGTGTATTATCCTCTCAAATCTAGAATGTTGGACCCGAAGGAGGCGCGCAGATTTGTACTATCATGAACCTAAAGATTACGATGACTATGTAGATTCTGATGTTCTTTGGTTAATGGGTAACACTGGATCTGTATAAAACAGAAATTTAGAATGTATTGCTACAATGTTCTACACTTTCTACTATTTATTTTATCATGCTATATTATATTTGAGCAGAAATTTCCAAGATGAAAGTGTGGAATAAAACCACTTACTTGAGGGCTTCTATATTCCTGTTGATTATGAACCAAGTACATATGGTTGATTTTTTTAAGCATTGTAGTATGTATTTGAAGGGATAATAGGTTGTATATTTTGCAATATTTTAATTTTTGCTTTGTTTTTGCACTTAGATTAATAAATACATGTTTGTGGGTAGCATGGCTGCAAACCCTCACGAGACAACACTCGTCCTACTAGGGCCACCTAGAAGTTTAACGGCTTGTTGCATACGCTCAATGCAATCGTGTTCCCTACGAAGGTGGTGTTTACTTTTATGCATTAGTTCCTTTAGTTGTTTGTTTGATTTTGTTTTATTTTACTAGGGACTAGCAAAATCTAGGTTTGGGGGTGTGATCTATACATGAAATATGTATTTTATTATCTCCTAAACTTATGTTTCTGCTAGTGTTTGTTTAGAATAAATGCTACTTTAATATAGTTTTTGGTTTTTGTAGGAAACAAGAGTAAAATGCAAAAATGGGGTGAAACGCGACTCTAATGATTGAATATTAACAAATTCGATTGCATATCTCTGATGGGACTGATTAAGCTTCATATTAAAGTTCACGAAGTCAGCTTTCCAACGCCACTGACTGTTCGCAATTCGGAGTTCAGAGTAAAAAGTTATGTTCATTTGAAATATCGCACGCGAAAGAGACACAATTAAAGAGAAGAACCGTCAAGATGAGATTGGATGGATGAGATCGATACAACGGATTTTTATTTAATAAAAAAAAAGAAAAGAAATATGAACCGGTTCCGTTTCGGTCCGGTTCAGTTAAAAGAAAAAAAGAAAAAAAAAAAGAGAAACCCAGCCCGAGTTAAAGCTCGGGCCTTTCGTCCAGAAGCAGAACAGAGCATTCGAGCTCTGCTCGAACGCCGGTGAAGGGGCTGAGCTGGGCCGGTTCACGGCGGCCTGGGCGACGATGGCAAGGATCGCGACGAAGCACCGGCGTGGGCTGAGCTTCACCGGCGATGATGGACTAGACGGCGGCATTGACGGCGACGGAAAAAAAAAACAGAGCCGACTCCTATTCAAACTAGGAATTTGATTTCATCTTCGATTGGGACTCGGATTTGGGCTCGATTTGAGTCAATAAGGACTTGGAGGAGGTCTATAAAAGAAGGACAAATCGGTGAAGAAGGGGGAGAGAGCTTGAACGGAGAAAAAACTGCCGAAAAAAGGAGCTTACAGACTGGTTTTGGCCGAAAAACAGAGAGGAAAACCGGATGATTTCCGATGCGATTGTCGCCGGAATCCGGTGGCTTTGGCCGGAAGAAGTGAAGAGGAAGTGAAGAGTGAGAAGGAGTGGCCGGAAGAGAGGAGAAAGGCCGGATTTTTGGGCTGTTCTTGAACTGCTACAGTAACGGCTGCGCGAGGAAGACGATGAACAGTGCATGAATAGTACCCATGAATAGTGAACAGTGATTTTCTGGTGAATAGTGCAAAATGACTCTAGTGAATAAACAGCGTTCTCCTTGTCCGATGGTCGGCTAAATTCGCGTCCAAGGTGTAGATGAAGCCGTAGATTTGTGTTATTACTCTTGTTTGTTTTATTTAATACAGTTGATATGATTATACTTAATACAATTTTATGAGTTTCTTTTGAGTGCTTGACCATGGACTTGATTGATATGCATGAAATTAGATCTTTTTAATTCCTGTGCTTAGCTAAAAGTAGGCTGGTGTTAATTCTATGCCCGACCAAGGATAGGAACATTAGCCCAAATGATAATTCTATGCCCGACCAAGGATAGAGTTACTTACAATAATTTATAGTGGATGAACTCTCGTGTCCGACCAGGAACATGAGTGAATTCACTGTAATTTGTGTGTCTGACCATGAACACAAATTACCGTATCATGTCAATTTGAGCATAATAATAATTGAGAGTAGTAATTGCATATCTAGTGGTGGATTCTCTGCCTTGGCACTTCTCCATATTAGTTAAAATCCATTTTAAAGTAGTTAAATTTTATTGTTTTCTCTAGATTAATTAAAACAAAATTTGCTTTCACTTGAATTTAGTAAAATATTAGTCCGTCCCTGAGGTTCGACAACCCTTTAATACTCGCTGTAGTACAATTGTCTTGTGCACTTGCAAGGGTTTTATATTTAAACGATTAGCAGTCCTACATTTACCTTTGCCAAATAACTTCTTTTTTTCTTCTTTGGCGAATATCTATTTCTCTCCGGCCTTGGATGGCTATCTCCACACTCTAGGGCTTGCTAGGAGTCCAAATAGGTTGTTCTCAATCACAAAAGACTATTTATACTTGTAATTACGTTTAAAAAGAAGTTTACGTTTCTTGCACTACCATCAACATTTGCACCATTTCTAGGGTGTCGATGACACTTTGTCGATCGTTCAAATTCTGTATAGTCATAATTCTTGTTTTCTATTGACTCCCATAATTCCATATTAGTTAGAGATGTTGCAAGTTTTTTATTTTCTAATATCTATTTTTTCTCATGCTCACGGGCCTTTCTCTTCTTGGGTAAATCTTGAATTTAATTATCAGTGCATTGATATTATGTGAGAAAGTATAAGAATTTGTGAGTTCACTCACCTTGACAATTTCCAGACTAATTAAATTGAGTATCCATTCCTTCTTATTTATGCTCAAGCATTCCCTTCTCGCATAGCAACTTTGATTTCTTCTCTTTCTTGCTGTCTATGTCATTTGGATATAACTAAGAAAACAAAGCTTCTCAAGCTCCTTGGACACTGCAATCATATCATTTAACTTACTATAAAAATGAGTTGTGTGATTGGCATATTCTGGAACGAAACAATGCCACTATGTGTGCATTTTTCTGAGTTTTGATTTAATTATGAACAAGACAATGTTATATATGTATTATTGTTATTATTATTTTGTATGTGTCATGTTTATACTTTCCGCCTAAGCCCTCTTTCATTAACTATAATCCGTATGTATTTTACTTAAGCTTATGTTTTTTCTTTCGAAAACTATATTGTATGAGTAAACGCTTGCTTGATTCTGTGTTCCCATGCACATGGCCTATATTATTTATGTACCGCATGATCCACTGTTGTATGTAAATATTCAACATAAGTAAGCATGCACGGACTATTTTGCGGACAAATATTGTGGACAAATTGATTATTAAAGCAAGAGAACGAGGGGAGCATTAACCTAGGGTGTATAGTCCTCAAACCCCTCCCGCAATATTTGTATTAGTTTTAGAGACAATGCTTCGTGTTAGTTTGTTGTCTTTGGAAAATGTTTCTCTTGTGATGTATCCAGACGGTAAACAGTACTCTCGGGACATAAACATGCAAAATGGTCAAACTAGCAACACATGAGCATGGGGCTTACTTTTGGGAGTATTATGATTCTTGGATTAGTTTTCTTTTGAATAAGTGAACTTTGTTTATTTCAACACTTATGAACCATTATTGTAGTTGTGACTAAATAGTTATCTTACTTTGGATTTGATTTAGTGTTGAATAAAGTAGTTAGTTTGGGTTATGTTTTGCTTGTTATACTATTGTTTCCCTATTTAGGGGCCGTTTGGGGCGTGATTATTGCAAAATATCCAGACTGGATATTAGATATATACTGTAGCATCCATGTGGATTTTTACATCCAGCTGAAACACCTCCTGAGGTGTATCAGCTGGATATATAAAATATCCAGATGCTACAGTGTAGCAAAACATCCCATCTGGATATTACACGTTTGGGGCGTGTTTTGCTTTTAATCACGCCCCAAACGGCCCCTTAGTTGTCACTACTCTGATGGACCAGCTTATTAGCAGGGCTAGTAGCATCGTCAAACGGTTTACACGCCATGCAACTAAAATCTCTGTAGTAATGCGACCAAATCGCCGTACCCAGCATTTGTCAATGATAGACGCCAGAATAGGTGCATCCGAATCGGTCGTGGCCCAAAGTGGAAGAGCCCACCGATAATCACAGACGTGGGGTCACCAACAAACTGACGGAGGCGTGAAACGTGGAAGACAGGGTGAACCAGTGATTCCGGAGGCAAGGCCAGACGATAAGCCACGAACCCGACTCGTTCTGCCACATAATAAGGTTCATGATAATTGGGCACCAGCTTGGCCTGATTCGTCCGAAATAGAGAAGTCTGGCACTGAGGAAGGACCGACACATAGACCAGGTTGCCAACCTGGAACTCCCTGTCCGTGCGCTTTTGATCATATATTTGCTTCATTCGATTCTGTGCTGATGCCAAATTAGCCTTTAACTGCCGTAGTACCTCATCTCACGATTGAAGTAGATAATCAACCTCTACAACTGAAGAGCGCTGAGGTCATACGTCAGCACGCCAGACATCATGCTGGGCTATCGATGATTAGGATTTGATTTGATTAGTCGAATAATAATGGCCCGATGGCCTGTAAGCTGGCCCGTTTGTGGCCCAATTAGTGGCGAGCCTCTCTAGGAGCCGCGCCTCCCTTATAAGGGGACCTTCGTTCTCTTCCTCGTTAAGCAATCAATCAAGTTATTTTAGTTCTTATTTTTCGTTCTTTCTTTCTATTCAACGATCCAATACCTTGTGATCCTTTTGGATCACAACATTAGGTTAAACCAAGAGAGTCAATTGCCCACGGTTCAAAAACAAGGACCAATAAAGAAGTATGAAAAGAATACAACGAGCCACAAGAGCAAAGAATTTGCCCAAATCATGATTGGCCATGTTGGGAGCCTAGAATCCACAAGAGGTTCCAAGAATATATACACTGGTTATGGTGAAGTTCACGGTGTTCATAGATCCATAAAGTCCCTTTGAGACTACCAGTTATCGTGGTAAACTGGAGTCAAATGAATGAAGAAGAATTAGGGTGTCTATTTAGAGTAAATCCCTTCTAAAAAGAACAAAAAGAATGTAGAGGTAGAGATAAGCCTCGAGAACCTCAAGTCGTGTTTCAGCTGGATGGGGAGAAAAACATGGATGCTACAGTGTATGTTTTGCCACAACAATGAACTGTTATCTTATTGTTGTTGTCCTATTGGATGTGTGTAAATACTCAGTTGCACCTTCTTTCCAATTTTACAAGCACAGGGGCATATGTGTAGAAAGTTAGCTAAGTAGTAAGTTCTATTGTAAGGCTTCCATTATTTAATGAAAGCTCGAGAGTGGTCCTATGATGTGGATATATTGTGTGAATAAGGTGGGGTTGTACGGTTGCACATTCTCGACGGGTCTGGGATTCATATTTTGTCTCATGTGAGTATTTATTATTATGTATTTCAATAGTTTTCGAAAGTATTTTTTGGAAAACCAGAGTATGCTCCAGATGCATTATTTTACCAATGTGGAAAACAAGTAAGGATCTGTTGCATCTTCAATAATTATCATATAAAATAATTTTTTGAAATTTGGGGCATTACAAAACTTATCGAAGCAGAGGTTAAAGACTTAGCATTCTAAGATGAAGAGATGGATGCCAAGATTAGGTTAATGTTCAGGGAACTTAACAAATTAGATCAAGAGATTAGAACCCTGGAAAGCGTTGTCTCAACCTATTATTACAAAGACACTAAGGAAGCAAGAAGAGATGCAGACATATTGAGTGTTTCAATCTTTGATGGTCTCTTAATTAATTAGTCTTTCTCACTCTTTTTTTTGTACTGTGAAACTGACCCATCATCGTTCAAGTGTATATATGAAGGTGTCGTCTCATGTCTTTGATTATTCTTTTGATCATTCAAGCTCCATACATAACTTCTAAGCATAATATTTCTTTAATTTTTAAGTCCTTGCAACCATTCTTTGTTAGCCTAAACTAGATTAGTAATATATTCTTAGTTAACTTAGATTAAAACAACGTTGTGCAAAGCTTGTTGGTGAGCCTAAGTACAACCAACTTGTGGTTTTCGGTTATCCTTACAAAGCAGATGGCTTGTGGGTGAATGAAATATCCTGATGGTTTATTGGCGACTTTGGCTTAGGTGCCTCTAGAGTATGGCTATAGACTTTGGCTTAGTTATTAGCTTTCGAGCCACACTATGAATCTGTTGTGCGCATATGTGTATAACTTACTTGCAAATATGTATGCTTTTATCCTGAGATTTTTCGCTTACGCTCTCCATGTTTAGATTAGTGATTGTAGTTTCGGAAGCGCTTGGTTATGAATGGTTTGACCAATTACTTTAATGATCGACAAGGTCTGTAGCTTTTCCTACAAGGGTTCACATACAAAAAAAAATTGTGTGCATCATATGAGTGTTTATTTTATTGCATGCAATAAGATAATGCACTATTATTAGTGCTCAATTGCCAACTGTCAATATAGCCCATTTTAAACGAGCCGTCAATCTTGAAAATTCATGGTGTATAGTGTATACACTAGCGCGGCCTAGTGAAGTGAGCATGGAATGTCGTATCGGATATCGGTAAAATATCGGTCGGCCAAAGAGACGAAATATCGGAGATATATCGGAGATATTGTGTAAAAAAATATCGGTAGTCAAAAACTAGTTTTTATCGTATTTTTTCACAATCTAACTTCTAAAAGGGAAAAGTTTAAATGAGATCGCTCTCATATTGCTTATATGAGGCCACTTTGAATTGTAGCCGTTGGATCTTGATCTGACGGCTACAAATATCCATAATGATCTCACCCCCACTCTCTGATGTGACACACTCACCTACCCACTGATTTAATATTCATCCTCCGATCGGAATCTAACGGCTATAAGAATTGGCCTCATGCCCCTTGTATGAGAACGATCTCATGTAAATCCCTCTCCTTCTAAAATGAGTTATACTATATTAAACAAAGATTAAATTTCAAAATATGCATATTAGGATAGAAAACAAACATGAAAGATTTTTTTTTCAAAAAAAAAAAATTTGAAAAAATATATTTTTTTTAAAAAAAATAATTTTTTAATTCAAAAAATACCGATAGATATCGGTCCGATATTTGGAATTTTTTTAAAAATCGATATTAATTGGTATCGATGTATCGGTTTATGGCCGATACCGATATATCGGCGAGACGATTTTCCATGGAAGTGAGAGTCTCCCACTTAAATGCTTTACGTGCTTGTAGCTCTGTCAAAATAAGTGTAAATCCCATGTGGCACGTCAGTTGCAACTTCTTTGATATTCACATCTTTGTTCAACCCAAACCCATCACATCACAATAGATGAGAAATTTTTCAATGTGTATCGCACACCCCACTAGTTATGTATTTAACATTTATTAATTAATATATATGTGAAAAATTTAAATGGGATTACTGTTATTTGGCTTATCGCACACCCCACTTTAATTCTTAGCTGTTAGATCTTGATTTGATAACTAGAAATTGCTATAAGAAACTCACTTATCCACTGATTTAATACTCACCTTTTGATCGGAATTCAAAAATCTAAAGGATTGGCTTCATGTTCCATATACAAGAACGGTCTCATATTAAACGGTCATGGTAACAGATTACTACATGTGGGCTCCAAATGGAATAATTTTATATTGGAAACATGGCAGCAAAGCCTTTACACTATGGAACCATTTTGGGCATGTAATAAAAGGTCCCCCCCGTTCTACACTGTTTGAAGTAAAAAAAAATCTAATAAAAAATGGTGACAGCCCCTGGCACCATCTGACATGTGAACTTGTGAATGGTGAGATACAGCGAGCTTGGTGGCCAACATGGTGTCCGACGCACACTGAAAATAGGAGTATTCTCCAATTAGAGGGTTCAGTTGGCAGAGCAGGCAGCCCATGCCTTGCTGTTTCCGACCGATTAGAATGAGCTGCTTCAAGCTCAATAATCTATAATTATTGTACCTCAGCTGCCTCGCGCGCAGGCGTCCGCCGAGCCCATCCCCCTTCCTCTAGACAAACCCCCGCACCCGCACCCGCCCAAGGCCTCGCCCAGCTTCCACCCATCTCCTCTCCCGGCGGTAGCTTCTCGGAGGGAACATGACGAAGGCTGGGGCGGAGAAGAAGCGTGTCCGGCGAGCCCGCCGTCCAGAATGGCGGCAAGGATCTCAACGACATCGCCCCCAAGGTTTGAAATTTCTCTGTTTTTCCTTTTTCATGTGATCGATCTAGGGTGCTTCTGCAAATGGGGAGCCATGGTCGGATGGGTCTGTGCATTCTTTAATTGAAATGGGGAAACGGGTCGATCCCATTTTTGGGTTTGCTGGACTCTCTTCTTATTTTTTGGTCTTAATGTCTTGTTTGCTGATTTTTGGCTTCTTTCTGCGAAGCATTTGTGGTTGAAGTGTTCTCTAGCATGTTGGGTGATCCAATTAGGGGATTTTTGGGGTAGTTTTGGGAGTGAAAGATTGTTTATTAATGCTTCAATATAGCTGTGATTTTTTTTTCCTATGTTGTAGAACTCCTTGTTATTTGGAAGTATATTCTGCTTGTATTTAGGTTGTTTTCTTAAGTCTCCTTTTCTTGTGATACCATTGGCTGTAATATAGCAGACGGATCGTGTCCTGGGAAGCTGATATTGCTAATGGAAAATGATAGTCCCTCCGCGCAATGAAGCCTGTCTGCATTTGCAAAACATGGGATTCATCATTAGATGGCTGACTTTGCTCTGCTTTTTTGTACGGGCCTTAGAGTCCATTAATTTAAATCATTTTCAAATGCAGCAGGCCTCTTTGGACGGTAGGAGTAAATTTTTTGTGTTTGATATGTGCATGTGTTAATAAATTTGAAACTGACTGGTAAAAGAAGGACTCTTAGCTGCAGTTTTGAATCATGATCATTGTACCCTAGATTCTTAATAATTGAATCTGCAGTGTGCATCCAATTAGATACTTATGATGGTGGCTCATTCTGCATCGAGGAGTCAAATCTTGTAATTCTTGTTGTAATCTTGACAGGAGTGCCCTAGTTCAGCCTCTATTGGTAAATACTAAATTTGCTGGATGACTTTTTTTTGTTATTAAGGTAGTTAGAATGAAATGAACTTCAAATGGAAAATGGTGGAAATCATCCTATCCGCATAATTGGATCGAGTTTGAGACTCATAACGTGACATAATTAGTCCTTACGTTGTTAAAATCATGCACGCAGACTGTTTTGAACATGGCTGTCAATTGATATTAACAAAATGTGGATGTGGAATATCTAGAAGAATGAAATAGGAATTGGAGGAGAGAGCTAAAATTGTGGCAATACCCTGTCTATTGAGGCAGTAGCATAAACAGAACAGGCATAATGCAAGAAGTAGTACTAATGCCACTTTGAGTTTATGATATTAATGAGCAATGAGAAATTGACGGCAACAAAAACCGATGACAAAATATTTTCAAAATCATAAATGAATTTTGCATTCAAGTGTCGAGAACATTTTACCTTTATTATGAATCTTGTCACTTTTTTTATGAGCACTTCACACTACCTCTGATAACTTGAATTTACAGTAGTACACTAGTCTTACTTCTTTCAAGTAAAACACACTTATAGAAGTTTCCTTGAATTGGCAGTCATCTAGGGAAGTTCCCAGAGTGTGTTTGCCTAGGAAAATACAGCTCGCAAGTTTTTTTCATGATACGACAAAGGTTTTTAATATGTTCAAGGACCAGTTTGTCATCAGAGGAGTTATATGTTTTTATAGGTCATAGTTCAATTGTTTTTGTGATCCATATCTTGATATATACATATAAAAGGTTGATTTTCTGTTGGAGCTTGTTTTATTTGTTTATATGGGCTGGCCCAATCATGGACAAGATGTTGATATGGCATAAAATTACTTTGCGCATGACTTGAATCCATATCTGAAGAATCGATTTTCAGGTATTTCCCATGTCTCCTATCATGTCAACCTTCAGCTTAGGCAATGAGTATAGTAAACTTAGCATTCTAGCGCTTCTTTTACTTGTGTTCATTGGAAATTACCTAACGGGCTGTTTGGCTCCCTATTGAGTTTTAGAGGAAAATGATTTAAAGGCTCTTTCCCACTTAACTCTCCTTAGGATCGTTGGCCCTTAAAGTGAGAAAAAGCTTGATGGGACATATTGTCCTGGATTAAAACCCTAAAGCCAATTTCTGTGGGGCTCAAAGTGGAATGCCAACCAGCCCCTGAGTGCCCAGCTGACCACCTAGGCACCCTGACATGCAAATTAATCAGTATGGCTTTGGTGCCTTTACATCTATGCTAGTAGAAGAGTATAATAATTAATTGAAGTTTTTTTTTCTCACAATAATAATTTAGCTGAAGTTGAAGTTGTCAAAACTGTTATGATGTTGTTAATTATGCTGCAAACTTAAAACCCAGAATATGGTTGAAATTGCTAAAACCTTGTGGAACTAGTTATTCGTAGAAGGCTTGTTTTCTGCTTTTTGGTAACTTCTGGCATGGCACTGCCCTTCTGTATGCATGGCAATTTCCTTCCTCTGTCAGTAAATACTTAGTCATACTATATAAAAATACTTATGATTATGATTATGACTATAAAAAATCCATCCTGGTAACATTTCCAATATATTGCAATATTGTGGGTGTCAACTGTGGACATGTAGCTTGTGTACTCACTGATTTTACGTAAGTTCATTTGCTCACTAGAGTATAAATCGTTAATTGCGTGAGAGATGGACAAGCTTATGGCTAATGAGGCTGTTAGCAATGTTTAAAGAGGCATAAGATAAGATGTTTCAGCTAAAAATGGGTGAGCACGGTACTAATGTTAAAGAAATTTTAAAAATAGTGCATCTCTTATATTAGATTAAAGGTACACCTCAACAGTAAGTGCATATAAAATTATGCCTTCTGTATACCTCAATTGATGTGGTATACATCTTTGATGCTTTGCATGTCATGTCAACTCTTCTGAAGCATTAACAGTAACGTCTAGCCTTGAGGCAAACCTAGGAAGCCATTTGTAAAATACACTGCAAATTTATCAATTTAGCATCTGACAAGGGCCGATATTTAACTTCGGGTGGACGCGTGCGTTCACATTCATGTTCTTGTGACTGATGGACATGCGTGAAATAATGGAATCTTCTCTAAACAATTTGCAAGTGCAGGATAAGAGGAAAGGGTAGGCACGTTGGCTTGTCAGGAGAGGAATAGAGAGAGGTGAGGAACAGATAGATAAAAGAGCAAAAGGGGTTAAGAGGAGAAAGGATAGAAGTAGGAAGGAGAATGCAGGATGTAAACGAAGGGATGGGAAGTGTCTATGTGTGTGCGCTTATGTGCCTCTGTGTGTGTGTATGCGTGACTTGCACATAATATAGATTGGCTATGCTGATATTTAATTTCTGCTGTACCTGTTAAAACTGAGGGTTCTAGTAATACCTTTTGTTACTACCACTGCAGAAACAATCTTCTGGGAAAGATGTGTTCCAGTTGTTCGCTGACAAGGTGAGAGACCATAAGCAACTAAAATCAAGATGGGCTGTTTTGCAAGAGACGCGTGTTGAATATTTCAGGGGAAAGGATTTTGTCAGCTTTCTTAAAAACCATCCAGAGCTTAAGGAAGTTTTGGGTTCAGATATTGAAGCGGAGGAGATAGCTGACATTCTTTTAAGAAGGAATCTCTTGGTGAGATGTGATCGCGTTGTCAAAACTGTTCGTCCTGGGAAGAAAAAGTTATCTTCATGGCCAGCTCATTTGGAAATTTTCCATGTAAGATCTTCGACTTCTTTTTCTAATTTCCACATTTTATAGATGAAACAATTAATATTTGAAGTTTTTAAAAAGGAAAAATGTGTTTTAGCTCAACTGTTTGGAGTATCCATCTAATTAAATTCTTTTGCACTGTAGAACTTCCACAGATATGAGAGCCTATGTGCGCATCAGAAAATATGATTTTGGTAGTTGTACAAGTTATAGTTTAGTTATGTGCATTAGAAGAGTTTCCATGCTAAATGAGGATTTTTTTTTGTGTAATGTGCAAATGAACATGATATTTTCACTCATAATTTAATAGAGCTGTTTTTACATATATTTCATTTAATATCTCACAGGATCAAGTGTTTTCTGAAAATGATGCCTTCTTTGCATGGACTTTTGTGAAAAGAAGACCGCTATGGCAAACACTTCTTTCATTTCTATGGCCTATGGTAACGCTGGCTATCTGCCTGTTTCCGGTCTTCCCTCATGGTTGCAAACTCTTCGTTCTCTACGCCTGTGCTGGAATCCTCTTGCTGATACTGAGCCTGCTTGTCTGTAAGTGCAATTCCAAAGATACTACTTTCCAATTTCCATAGCAATCTCAAAAATATCTATGTTTGTACATAACTGACGTCAGTGTGTATGATTTGAAATTCATAAGTCTTACACCATCTTTGCTTGAATATCATGGAACAGTATATTATGAGGCGTCAATTTTTTTATCTTCTGATTAATTGGGCAAAAGTGCAACTGCTTTATGCTGAGTTTGTTTCAATGCGTTGTTTATTTTCCTTTACTTGTTATAGTATAGTAGGGACTTTACTGAAAATAATGAGAAACTCAGATCTTTGAATCATAGCTATTCCAAAGATGCTTGAGTTTCTGGAACATTTTAGACTAAGTGAAACCAATCAAGTATGAATCGCCTAATTGTTACCAATATTCAACTTTATTGGTGCTAGTTACGGATGAATTTCTTCTCATGAAATAAAAATCAATTAACTCTGCAACAGACGAGCTGGGAGCATTAATTGTCTTTTCATTTCTACATGTATTTAATTTAGGTGACACATTTTTCTATTATTTCTTTTTATTAGTGAACATATTTTTATTTCGCAGTTAGGAGTATTATATTTGGTGCTATATGGATTCTCCTCGGAAAACGAGTATGGTTTTTTCCAAATATTTTAGCCGAGGAAGCAACTTTGTCAGAGCTATTCCGGTTCTGGCCCAAGAAAGACGAAGAAGAGCGGCCCAAGTGGACAGCTAGGCTTTTCTATGCCATAGTTACAGTAGTTGTCGTATTGGTGTTGAGGCACCATGCACCCGATGAGGCTGCCAGAGCCAGGTCAGTTATGAAAATTGTTTTGATAAACAAATTTGTTATTGTAAAGTAGTACTCTCTCCATCCTATATCAATTGCCCACATTTGAATGAATGTGGTATTTAAAGAAGCCAATACACCAACCTTTTTCCTCCATTTACTCACCCCTTTTATTTCATTCATTAATTACTGGGAGATGGATAACATGAAATACGACAACTAATCTAGTATATTAGAAAAAAAAATGAGACTATTAAAATGGGATGGAGGGAGTATTTTTTTTTTCTTTTTTGCAATTGTAAAGTAATATGCATATGCACACGCTCACACATACACAAGTGGGGACATATCTTTTTTTTGTTGTGTTTGTTACTATTCACACTCCTTATGTAAGCCCAGCGTCTTGATTCTAGTATTAATAGAGTAGTTTTCCACTTCACTGATTTAGTTGATTTTGAGAAAAATTATTCGTGAGAGTTTAGGAGTAGCTACTTTAGAGGAGAAGCTGAAGGAATGTAGGTTGTGTTGGTATGGGCATATGCAAAGAAGATCAATAGATGCCCCTATCCTAAAAAAGGGAGAGGGAGACCTAATAAAACTTGGATGGAGTTAATAAAAAAAATATTTAACTTTATTATCTCTTACAAAAGAGGTAGCCCAAAATAGGCCTGAATGGAGGAGTAAGATCCATGTCGCCGACCCCAAATAGTTGGGAAAAGGCATTACTTGATTATATATGAAATTTTGAGAAAAACCAGCTCAATTCTTCTTCATTTCCACCTGAGCAGAAATGATCGTGTCTAGCGTTTAGTTGATTTAGTTATGAAAGCTGACAACATTCTGTTTTGATTTTGTTTTGTTCTTCAAACAAGTTTAAGACTTGAGGTATGCCAAATGGATATATGGGATGTTGTCACCGGGCCTCCTAAATGGTAGTCAGGATTGCAATATGGGAGAAAAGGATATGTTACCTAGTATATACTTTTTGAGATTTGATGACTGCTTTTTGGTAATGGTAACCAAATACTTTTAGGAAGCTTGGGTTGGAATAGTGAAAGAATCTCCCTTTTTTCAAATTGGGAAGTTCGTCTGTTTGTCTGATTAGTACGAAGAATGTATGTACATTGACTTTCAAGTATATTGCTTTACAGGTATCATAAACGTGTTTCAAACATCATAGACGATGTTCTAGAGTGGTCCCCCAGATTGGCTTTGTCTGGAATGATGGAAAAGCAGCAACCATACGCCAATGACACCCAGACCAATCATACAACAGAAGGAAGTGAAGGAGTTGCAGAAGACTTGTCCGAACCAACATCTATGGATGTAGAAGATCCCAGCAGAGATGCACAGGTAGAAGAAAACAGCAAAGATGAAGGATCAGAAGACAGCTACCATATATAAGGAAATACAAGAGAAGTAACAAACAAGAACACAGTTTATTTTTTCTTCAATAAAGCAGTTCTAATTTTTTTTTGGAAATGATAGCGAGTATATGAAGTGAGTACATACTGAAACCTGCATTGAATAGAAAGTACCATACCCTCAAATTGGCAGCATCCGTGAGTGATTTGAGCTGCGGCTTTAAATGGGACAAAACTACGACAAATACCAGGATCCCCATCCCATGAATATCAGGCTATCCACGCTTACACTCTCCATGGGTTAACTATGCTTGTTGTCATCATGTATAACGGGCAAAACTGTGATACTGTGCAGGCTAACAATCCTCAGGGTCTTCATGGATTAACTTCTCCATATACCAGCATCCTCATTCACCATAAATATGTAATCCTGTAACATATTATTGCCTACACCATTTGCCGGGAAGTACGAGAGACTCTATTCCTTCCATGTTGCATCTATTTTTGGAAAATATAGAGATACTAAACTATTTGCTTCATATGTTCTTTGGATTTCTATGAAAGTTTAATACTTTTCACCGGGTTGTACTGAAGGGGCCAACAGTATACTTTTTAGCGCTATGGATGAACTTCAACTAGTCCAACCGTTGGCAACGGATGGCAGGGTTACTGACCTGTGTGATGTATCATTCTGATTAAGGGGCTGTTTGGGACGTGAAAAATCAGCTCTATCTGGTTATGGATTTTTGGGATAATCCATAATCAGCTGGATGGAGCTGATTTTTCACGCCCCAAACAGCCCCTAACTCTTATATTTCAAAGCCTAAACGCTGAAAAGTCCGTGCCCAGTATTCAGCTAAAAAATTTACTTCAGCGTCCCGATCTGAATGCACACGAGTTGACATGCACTGCAGTGCCCAGAGAGAGGTCTTCGGCTTCCCATCTCAACAATCTATTTCCCCATAGTACGTTTCTTCTCAGAATATTGAGAAAAGCTCCACTATGGCAGTCTATACACCGAAATCTGTCCAAGAGCTCTTCGGAATCATCTTTTTAACATTTCAATGTGTATACATCAGCCTTACTCATGAGTAGAAAGCTCCGAAATCTTTGATTGCTTTAGACAGTAGAAAGTTCCGAAATCAAGATTGTGTATACATCAGCCTCTGGTGTACCAGCGTCCTGTTTGACTTCTGTTTCACACAAATTCTATACATCATGCAACAGTAATTTACCATTTGGCTCATAACCCGTTTCTCTCATTTCCTTACTCAGCATGTCCAACCTCATGTAGATTTCTCTACTGTCCTCGTGATCCTTCCCACCTGCCACAAATTGATGAACCTTGTTGTTTACCTCAATCCAGCTACAACCAGCTTTCTTTCTCATTTTCCGATCATTCATGATCATCCTCAGCCTTGCTGATTCATCCACCATACCACGGCTAGCATAGAAGTTTGATACAAGGATATAAGAAGATGCATCATCAGATGCTAGTTCAAGTAATCTCTTTGAAGCAAGTTTCCCAAAATGCATATCCCCATTCAATTTACACGCATTGACTAGTGTTTTCCATAGCAGTGAAGAATTGACAAACTGACTACTGTTGATGAACTCAATGGCTTTGGCTAAATCTCCAGCTCGGCCAAATAAATCAACCATGCAAGCATGATGCTCTATTCCAGGCTTTACTCCATATCTACTCTCCATTGCATCATACAAGTGGCAGCCAACTTCATACAAGCCTGAATGTCGACAAGCTTGAAGAACAGCCACCATTGTTATCTGGTCGGGTAAAGTTTCTTCTCTCTCCATTTTATAAAAGAGATCCAAAGCTTCAGTTCCTCTCCCATGGAGAGCATGGGCAGAAACCAAAGCGTTCCAACTAACTAAATTACGTTCAGCTATATTCTGGAACTTCAAACAAGATTCTTCTATGCTTCCACATTTTGCATACATTGTAATAATTGAATTACAAACGATTGAATAAGCTTCAAAACCTGCTTTAATGGTGTAAGCGTGCAAGCATCTTCCCATCGTTATAGAAGCATGGCTAGAGGATAAACTCAGTAACTGAGCAAAAGTCATGGAATCTGGTTTTAGTCCCTTCAGTCTCATTCTATTAAAGAAAATAATCACATCTTCCTCACCTCCATCTGTGTCTAGATAACAACCTACAACTGCATTGAATGCAGCTGTATCTTGATCCAAGATACTGTCAAATACCTGCCTTGCCAATTGATATTCTCCGCATTTGGCATAGCTATTGATTACGGCCGTAGCCACAAAATTATCAGATAGATAACCGAGCTTCATTGCAAGAGCATGAATTTGATATCCTAATTTCAAGCTTCTACTTTCAGAACATGCATCAACCAGGGTAGCCAAGCAGCTTGAATCAAACCAAAAACCCATATGAAGCATCTTTATGCACAGATCAATGGCTGCGAAAATATGTCCATTTTTAGTATAGACCGACAAAAGGGCAGTCCAGGAAACCATGTTTTTTTCACTCATCCAGTAAAACATCCTCTCGGCTTCCGACAACAGTCCATGCTTCCCATAGACACTGATAATAGCATTCCCAACTGATACCTCAGACAGACAACCATATTTCGCTGCAAGTCCATGTAGTTGTTTTCCAGCAGATAGATACTCAGCTCCATCACAAGCACTAATCACATTAGTGAATGTGTAATCATTTGCTTCTAAGCCAAAATCTTGCAGTTTGCAAAATGCATTAATAGCCTTTTCCCCATCCTCCGCATTCCTATACCCCAAAATCATTGAATTCAAACACCTAAGATCAACACATAGAAGATTATCCAACACAATCTCTGCATCAAGCATGGCCCCAGCTCTAGCGTACATGCAAATCAAAGAAGTGCCCACAAACACATCCTCCTCAAACCCCATTTTAATTGAAAGACAATGCACCTGCCGACCAATCTTCCTACTATTCGGCATCCGGCACGCTTGAAGAACAGTCGTACAAGTGCGCTCATTAAACCTCTCCCCATCCAAATGCATATCCCTCGCTAACTGAAATACAGACTCAAAGTCATCATTTAAGCAATACCCATTCATCAAAGTAGTCCATGTAACTGTATCCTTCATAGGCATTTCCTCGAGCACCTTTTGAGCACTATCCATTTCACTAGCTTTGGCATACATGTTTATCAGATTATTTCCAGTAAATACGTCACGGTCCAATTTATATTTCACCAAAAGCCCATGAATGGCCTTACCCAAAAGATAATCCCCAGACCCGATTGTGGTCTGGAGGAGTAGAGGCCAGTCATTCAAGAAACTTGGGCATTCATGGCCTGCATGGAGGGATGGTGTGAGTGTCAATGGTTTTGTGCCACGGGTGAGGAGGCATTCAGAGGGATTACGAGAAGCGTAGGTGCATTTTGGTTGTGGTGGGGGTGGGGGAATTGAAGGTGTCGGTAGGGAGGGAAGGGGAAGAAGCGTAGAGATGGTCATGGCATATCACAAATAGGTAAGGGACTGGTCTGGTACCAGCACAAACCGTTCGAGTAGACTTGAGGATTATGGACTCCAGGCCAAGGGCAGCGCCTGGAAATGTCTGGACAAAACATTACTTATTCGGATGAGTAGTTTACCACCCTACGGTTTAGCCAGCTCACCCCATTACACGGTCGGTGGAAGTTCACCGTCTGTGTATTTTTAGACTGTGTACAGGATGAGTGCGCTAACTAGACCATGGGGTGGTGAACTATTCATCTATTGTATTACGGTGAAAAAAAAAGTGGCGAGGCAGGGTAGCAAGTTTCAAGAGTTTTGGGGAGTTCTGTAGTCTGTAGCTAATTCAAGATTGGAAACGGATTCTTTAGGTGCTTTTAGAAGTCAGAGCTGATTGGTACAATCGAATTGAGAAATAATCCTCTATCTTTTGCAACTGAAGTCATTGTTAGACAATGAACATGAAGATGGATAGGAGGGTACTATTCCCTCCATCCATCCGGAATTGCTACTGATATTTATTTTTTAAAAATATATATTTGTGAGATATTAGGGGTAACATATTTAGCGGAGAACCTTAAGAAAAGTATGGACACTTTCAAATAAGACAAATAGGCGCTCCGGTGAGAAGATTATAAGGGTTGTATGTAATTATGCTGAGAAAGAGAGTGGGAGAACCTAAAAGAACTTGGATAAAATTAATAAAAAATTATTTATCCTCCATTTCTCCTAAAAAAGAGATGACACAAAATAGGCTACAATTGAGGCATAAGATCCATGTTGCCGACTCTATAAACTATTAGGTAGTACTACGTAATTATGATTATTTATTTGTTCAAAAATGGACTAATTTTAGTTCACTTTGGAAAATTGGATACTCATGGAGTATAAAGCAATAATGGAAAAATGACCAAAAGGAAATTTCCACTTGCCAATAATGTACTTTTTTCTAGAGTGTAATATTTTAAAATATGCCTATTTGAAGCATGTGAATCTTTCTTTTATATAAAAAAAGCCTTTTCTTTTTCTATACTAAAAAAACAATTTTCTCAGAGAACAAAAACATTTCTCTTAGTGGAAGTGTGGAGAAAGTTTTAACATGACTCACAACGGTAGACCTTGAAATGAACCTCTTTCCGCTGGGCTTCACCTATTGGCATTCTTCCATTAAACCCATTCATGGGCCTTGCACTTGCATGTTTGCTCAATTGCTCTTATTTCCTTGACAACGTAATAGTGCATCCACCCATTCGTAAGACCAGTCCATGTTCCGAGCAATCTAGTTCCAAAAAAAACAATTTTTTCTATGATAATAAAATGTTTCAAGCTGTATGGTTTAACATTTTGATCTTACTGTGATGTAATGCAATTGTCATTAATACAAGTATCAAGTTTTATTGTCATGTTGTTACGCATTAGCGGTGTTTCTCTGTTGCTAGCTGACCGTCTCGGTTCTAATTCTTAATACTCTCTCTGTCCGGAATTATTATCACATAAGGTTTTCCGAAATAAACTAAAATAGTTCATTCTGAAAATCCTTATAATGAGAATAATTTTGGACTGAGGGAGTAATATATATCACATCTCTCCTGGAGTTTTGTATCTATTCTTTGTTAATGGACTTTGCTCCACTCCTTTGGAGATTGCATGAACCGTGTGTTTTTTCCTCTTTTGTGTTTTTGCCTTGAGCATTCTCAGACATATAATGTTGGACTTATATTTTTCCACATCCAGACAAGCTGTATGCACTGCATTGGACGGAGGGAACACAATTGCTTCAAGTGGCACCCTGATTATAGAAGGTCCCTTGCTCAATTGGCTCGTTCAGCTTGGATGGTTCTTCCGTCATGTCCCTCATGGTGGGAATGTTCCTACTAGTATGTAAAGTGTTATGCTCTACATATGGGGGCTCTCATTAGATGTTTGCTTCCAAGTGAGATTGTATGACTACTTGTAAGAGCCTGTGCTCCTCCTATGAGAAGTCATGTTTGTATAATTGTATGTAGGACTAGATATATGTGAAAGCCCAAGTGTGGTGTAGGACACTAGAGGCCCATGATTTTGTAGTGGAGTTCCTCTATTTTTGTAGATGGTACATAGGAGGATTCCGCGATACATATACTTCTTGGCTAACATAATCCTCTTTTAGTAATGTTGTTGTCTAGATTTTTATTGAAAAAGATTGCAGATATCCCAACATTATGTGAAAGTTTACACAATATTAGGTGATGAAAGGCTTTTCAAGATCATGATAATGCATCTGTTAGCAAAAAACATTTATATAATGGGTCAAAGCCTTGTTAGGAAAGGGTTCTCTCATAATTCCAAAAGAGTTAGATCTCAAAGATGTAAAGGTTGCATGATTCAGTGCAAATTGCAATGTACAAGCGAAGGAGATTTCTATAGAAAAAGCACCAAATTTCACATTATAAACCATGTGATTTATTAGTAAGAGCCTCTCTAACGTGTGTTGTAATATACTCCCGGTATTCCACTTTACCAGTCCGTTTTGGTTTTTGGAATTGTGAACTAATTCTAGTTTCAGTTTGGAAAACTAAATCGGATATTAATAAAGGGCAAAGAGATTATCATGTGATACATTAATACATCACTAAAAGATGCAACATTTTAATTAGTCTTATTGTTTCTTTCTTTTCATTTTTTTTGGGGGACATGAAGGGTGTTTTAGTCAAAATTGGTCGATTTCTTCCATTATACATCACATCTATCAAGTCAGTCAAAATAGAAAACAGGTTGATTTTTTTTTGGATAGAAGGAAATCCATTTAAGATTGACCACATGGGCCATCTACGAAAGGATTTTTTTTTCAAGAGCATCTAAACCATGAGGAAGGGAGTATTTACCGCAAAAAAACAAAAACAAAAATGAAAGAAGATGACCCGATGGCCCAGACGAGCGAAGACGGCGGCGTGACTTCTGATGGGCCCCCATACTTTGAGGCCGCCAGCCCAGAAGAGCCAAAGCAGGAGTCCGCAGCGGTTGATCATGAAGTGGGGGACCAGAGCAAAGATGAGATTAGCTTTGCTTGCTTTGACTGGCAATGCCGACTTGCATCAACAAAGCGGGTGCAATGCATGTGTCTCTCTTGTACTGTTATGTGTCTTCATGCGTAGGAATTAGTTGGTGGGATGTAGCCCATGGAAATTTAGTGAAGAACACCAATGGCCGAGTGACACGCCTCGCAAACATGACTGCCGTATATTTTTTTTTGGTAATAAGTATACGGCACTCAAGACTTTTGTGTGTGTCATTAAGCGATTGATGACTCAGACGCTATATTCTGTGGGCTGTATCTGACCTAATAATTTCCCAGCGATGCACGGATGTTAGGGGAATTAAATAGGGGCTTGACCAGACCTAGGGTCTTTCTTGGCGTAAGTTAAAGTTCCACGCTAGGAAGCACAGATACTCAAAACGGGAGGCGTAACCAGCGGACACATTTCCCACGGACACACGGCTGTGCATGTGTGTCCCACCTTTATGCCGGGCACTAACTATAAATTACTTCACGAAATACTTATTATATAATAAAAATATTAAATAAATATAATACTTTCCAAGCAAGCACTGGCCGAAAATGTATCTAAATGTGTATAAAGCCTAATATTATAACACAACTATCTCCACCGTATTGTATCCAAATTTTCTAGAAATTGTTATATCGTCACACCTGTATCGTATTGTACCTGTGTCATATATCCATATCCGTGCTTCCTTACTTCAACGCTAGAATTTGTTAAATTTAGCCGTTATTTTTACCATTGGTATGGTCAATTTAATGGTCGAATTCCATTAGTATGTGGTCAATGCACGCAACTTCATGCTCTGAGTGTGTATGGATCGTGTGATTCGATTGTGGGACTCGTGTGATCCAAGGGGCATGTGGACTTTTACAAGCTGCTTATGGATCTCAACCTTCACGCATACATTGGATAACATAAGATATCATCGTGTCTATTTTACAACATAAATGATATCATGAAAGGAATTGATTCAAAGATAATTTATCAAGCATGTCAAATCGCAATGCTCTGAAAAAATCTTTCTACAAAAAAAATGGTTCTAAAAAATCCTGTCAATGTCCTGCAAAGATGAAATATATCCTGCCAATTATTTGGCAACTTTGACCTACCAATTAATTTGTTTAATGAGGGTTTTAGTAATAAACAACATTGTTCATGTATAGTTAGGATCTATGGATTAACTTAGTTGACAATATGTACAACTTTTTTTGTTTGTGACCTATAGTGTGATGAATTAAATAGAAAAATTGGCTTTCTGTATTCTCAATTGGAGTCACTATGTGATGAAGTGGATACCCTATTTACTTGTTCAATAATAATCATATAGATAAACCTCATGGAGAATTATATAAAAAAAGAT
The DNA here is from genome assembly GCA_039654745.1 of Houttuynia cordata. NCBI lineage: Eukaryota > Viridiplantae > Streptophyta > Magnoliopsida > Piperales > Saururaceae > Houttuynia > Houttuynia cordata. The sequence continues at coordinate 38,468,841 of CM077502.1, read as the reverse complement.
TCCTCATCATTTTTTTATAGTGAGGGTTGTCTGAGTCCTTTGGACCCGACTAGAAGGGCCAAGGTACTCTCATTTTTTTATAGTACCATATCCCGCAGCCAATACCCACCCAGAGTAAATTGGGGTATAATTTTGGGTGGGTGGCCAACATAGTGAGTGGGGTCCAAACTCAGGACCTCACTTCATAAAGTGTGCCCCGGCCTCATGCATTATCCATAGTTTATTGTTCATTGATTTATCATGGACCCATTAGGTGCACAAAGCATAGATGACCGGCCACCTTAGTCAGGTGGTAGATACACTCCGACCTTCTTAGATGGTGGTGGTAAACGTTATACCCCATCCCCAAGGGGATGTCATGCCTCTCAAAAGTAAGGGATTTTGCCATATTACCTAGCCAATGAACTTAGAATGCCATATTACTTAGTTTTTCTAGGCTCATGCCATATAACCTAGTTTCGAGACTTGGTCTTCCCATTTTGGCCTTCTACCTAATTCTTTATGTTTTACTCACGACGGCTTCTTCTTGAGCTTTGTTTGTCACCGGGACCGCCTCCTCCTCGGTCGGCAATAGGACATAGTCAATACCCTAGATGGAGATCCAGCCGTCAGTGTAAATGTCCAAATCAAATAGGTAGGCCACGTTATCGCTATGCCCGAACTTGATTAATCCATCGGCCTCATGCATTATCCATAGTTTATTGTTCATTGATTTATCATGGACCCATTAGGTGCACAAAGCATAGATGACCAGCCACCTTAGTCAAGTGGTAGATACACTCCGACCTTCTTAGATGGTGGTGGTAAACGTTATACCCCATCCCCAAGGGGATGTCATGCCTCTCAAAAGTAAGGGATTTTGCCATATTACCTAGCCAATGAACTTAGAATGCCATATTACTTAGTTTTTCTAGGCTCATGCCATATAACCTAGTTTCGAGACTTGGTCTTCCCATTTTGGCCTTCTACCTAATTCTTTATGTTTTACTCACGACGGCTTCTTCTTGAGCTTTGTTTGTCACCGGGACCGCCTCCTCCTCGGTCGGCAATAGGACATAGTCAATACCCTAGATGGAGATCCAGCCGTCAGTGTAAATGTCCAAATCAAATAGGTAGGCCACGTTATCGCTATGCCCGAACTTGATTAATCCATCGGCCTCCCAGGCAATTACAAAGTGGGGGAAGCAAAGCCAATTAACTAATAATGTAATTGATATGTTTCATGATTAATGTTAGAAGTTGTTTTTCCTTTTTCTCCATATGGGGATGATGAATTTGCAAAGAGTAGTTCGCTACTCGGCCACAAATACTTCTCGGCGTAAAATTTTAACTTTCTTCGTTCCTATAATGTGTGAATAAAAAAAATAATGATTATGAGATGTCAAACCACTTCTACCTTAAAATGGGGAGGTTGTGAAAGTCCTTATTCGGCCGTATTGACGAGCTTCTTCTGCTTGCACGCGGGTAGAAGAGGTCGTCTGACCCGAAAAAACTACCGAAAATATTTGTGTCTACTACACAACACCATCTCTCCACCGACAAGCCTCTGCCTCCGACAGAGAATTTCATCGTCATATGATCACTACGGGGAAACTTGTGTGAAATGGGGCTCAGGGCGGGTAAAATATGAAATATTGGACGGGATGGCAAAATGGGAAGATCAGGTACCAAAACCGGGTTATATGGCATGAGCCCGAAAAAACATGGTAATATGATATTTTGGGCTCATTGGCCAGGTAATATGGAAAAAATTTCTAATTCTATACATAATTTTCTTAAGTGTGGAAATGCTATCTTTGCTCGGCCTCCATGCTTGCCGCCGCAATGACAAATGAGGATGTCCGGGGAGACGTATCTTTCCATCCAACGAAACTTGTCTGCATTGCAAAATGCATAAAGTTTATTGACCGTAGGGTCCATACAAGAAAACAGAATTCCTGATTGGACTTTTCTCTTCTCATGCGTACACATATGCACAATTATGCTAAAATACCAAAATTCTTACACATGCTTTCAAACCTTTATACTCCTAACATCACATGGAAACTTCAAAAAGAGAGCAAAGACTTCATGCCTCTCAGCCTCTCCAAGGCATGTGTTGCATGCTAAAGAAGAGAAAAAATTCACCTCCACATGTGCAGTTGCCGAATGTGTCAATTAAGTTGGGAGAATTTTTTTGGCAGGATGTGAACCCCCGGATAGGAAGCATAAGCATACCTGGTGTTGTCGATCATAAGGTTTGATAGCGCCATCCATTCATATGATTAACAAGTATATATTGGTGGAGGATGTCATGGCGCATATCCTCCGGAAGAAAATTTTTTGAGCAAGGTGCAAGCTTGCTGCTGGATGGTGCTCCAACATTCAACTCATGTAGCTTATCCATTTCAGTTCTCGTCCACTATGTAGGGAATACATTTATTCTTCTAACAGTGAGGTGCGGGGATGTCCACCAATGTTTTAAAACCCGGCCCGGCCACCGACCTAGATTCATGCCCAGCCGACCCATAAATGGTGTAAGCATGCAAATTTACTGAATGCCAAACATAGCTATCTAATTTATATCTTCTAGGTGCTTGCAGGTGGTATTAAGCTGGATTCAAGCACCAATCCCTCTTATCAAAACACTGATGTCCACACATGAGCCCTTACAAAAATAAAGGAATAAACACAACAAGGAAACCAGCCTCTAAAACATGCACACAAGGAGCCTGGGCTTCTCGCAATATGAGATACATAAATTCTCAAAACCGAACTACAATGGAGCCATCATATACATCAATTGACACATGAAACTTGAAAGAGAGAGCAAGACTTTATGATGCTTCTCGAGAGTCAGTTGTATGCTTAAGAAGAGAAAAGTGAGCCTCCACATGTGGTGGTATTGTTATTTGTTTCAAGTTGCTTGCAGTGATAGTTACAGATCATTGGAAAAAATGTCACATGGACCGTGTCCCATTCGTATCCCCATGTTCCAACATGGAATAAGTAATTGGATTCGGATTGGGGCACCATGTTCCACACTGGAACCACTCGGACAACTTGAACGGCCATGTCTCGGAGTTGTTTTGGCAGAGACTCGCGAGTATTTATTTTTGCATAAAAAGTTTCAACTTTATTTTTTATAATTTTTTAGCGTTTAAGGAATCCAATTGAGTAATCCGTAGAAAGAGAGCTTTTTTTTTTGGCTTTTAACGGAACGGAAAGGAGAAATTATTAAGTACGCTCAGCGTACTATTAGGGCTTGTCGGCGACAATTACGGGCAGAATTTATATATTGCATGGGCCCAAGTGCAAGTTGCGCAACTTGCCAATGAAAAGGCGATTCTTCAAATCTTTCCTTTTTCAGAAGATGATGCACGACAAAAGCCGTACGCTCATGCGTACTTAATAAATAATTTTCTTTCGCGCAAAAAAGGTGGAACAAACGATCTGAAAAGATGGACCAGATGAATGCAGACTAACTAGGCCGGGCCCGACCGGTTCTCGTGGTCCACATACAGACAACCAGAATCGCTGATGGCGACACGCATGGGCCCCACTCAGAGTCTGCGGCCTAGTAAACGACACGATAAAGGTCCAGTTTATGGCCAGACGCGCGGTTCACTCGGGGGAAAGGTGTTTCTGGGGTTCACTAAATCTGAGCTGCAAATTCTGAGCCACGACCGTTGAAATAAGAGTTTATCGAGCCTGACCATGGAATTCCGTATCGGATATCGGTATCGTATCGGTCGGCTTAAGAGACAAAATATCGGAGATATATCGGAGATATTTGTAAAAAAATATCGGTGGTCAAAAACTAGTTTTTACCATATATTTCATAAATTAGCATCTAAAATAAGTTATACTAATTTAGACAAAGCATAGATTTTAAAATATGCATATTAGGATGGGAAACAAGTGGGAAAGTTACTTTTTTTCCCTTTTTTAAAAAAAAAAATTCGAAATTTTTTTTTTGAAAATATTATTTTATTATAAAATAGCGATATATCGGTCAGAAACCGATATATCGGCGATATTTGAAAAAATTCAAAAAACCGATATTTATCCGTCTCGTTTTATCGGGTGGGGCCCGATATCGATATATCGCCGATATGGAATTCCATGAGCCTGACTAGCTGGCATTGGTAACGAACAATTCCGCACCACATTGTAAGATGTCCATGTTCTATGTTAGCACAGATGATCTAACATAGTATTCCCTCCGTTCCAAAATACTGTGTATATTTAGGAAAAATCCTATTTTTATTCGACCATGAAACCCACAAGGAAATCACATGACTTCTTTTCCCTTATATCCCATCCAACTCGTATGATCGTTCATGAACAAAGTTCTAGTCAATCCTTCAAAGTCTCCTCCAATTTTAGAAAGAGGAAGTCACGCAATTTAGCAAAATGTATACAATATTTTGGAATAATAATATTTTCAAATGTATATAGTATTTTAGAACGGAGGGAGTATATAAATATCTTTAGGGTTCTACGGTCACTTTTAATTGAGACCGTCATATAATTTGTCAATTTTATTAAGATGTAGAGTCCACAATAAAAGTCTAGGCTTTTCCATGAGCAAGCGGACCACCTTTCCGAGGGAGTGAGTGTCTTTCATTGCAGAGGCCTCTCGACTTCGACCTAGGGTCGCTGACGGGCATTGAAGCAGAGAATAATTAAGGACCAATATCATCTAATTTTGGTATGGATATTTTTCTAGTGTCTCGATTAAAGGTGACCAGAGGGAGTATTATTTGTCTGAATCCAAAAAACAAAATGAACCTAATCTATGTCATTTTAGCTTTCTAATGCATATCATTAACATGTAAGAAGGATCTTGTATATGGTCACGGTGCATGGTCAAGAAACCATTTTTGTAGAGTTTTTTTTTCTTTTTCCTAACCCAACATTTGAACTTTTTCAAGTACTTGTTGGAAGCTTAAACGTATAGCTAGCGATGAAGACACACAACGATATTAGAATCCCAGTGACCTTGTTGGATGATCATGTGCATACCAACTTGGACGACAATATGGATTTATTTCGAATATGAAAAAGCCTAACCACTGATCAGTGTGTTGTGCCTACAGGAAAAAAATTGCTAATGCCGCAGTGAAACAGGCATGACGCGCATGTGGAAACATAGCTGGTGAAGCTTCACCATTCATTGGTCATGGGAGATTAACAGTGCACATATTGTATCATCGGTCATACATGTGGGTTATGACTGTCTGCACCGCAAGTGTGTGAGCCATTGATCTAATGGGATCAGGGGTTAATTAGTGAAGCTTGACCAAGCAAATTATATCTCACCCCCTTAATCTCGATGGCAGGGTGAGAAGAGTATGGGCCAGGGTAAGAGCCTAGGCATATATTGGGGCGAGTAGGGCAATTGGGCAAGGGAGATGCGGGTTGCAGGCGAGGAAGGTGACCTGAGGAATCCGGTCATCAACTACATAGAGCTAGAAGAAACAATAACGAAAATGAAAAAAATTCTAGACTAAATTTTGTCCAAAACTACGGTGCATCTACGTATACAGAGCTTCAATTCATCAATGCTTTTAAGGGTTTTTTTTGTGTGCTAAAAAATATTTATTTATTTCGTGAAATAACCACAACAAAGGAGTCCTCACGCAAGACCTCAAAGACACATGTGGGGGCCAACCTAGACCAGCAGCACCCATTTTCACAAAAACGTACTCACAAAAACAGGATTAGCTAGGCAGTCTGCAGCCCGATTTCCTTCCTTATACTACACATGGACGGAAAAAAAATTCTTCTAGGTAAATAAGTTGTTTTACAAAAATTTGTAATTTTTTCAATCTCCAATTGAACAAATTGAGACCATAAATCTTGAGTAGTCAAGTCTGACTGAGCTTTATATCAAAAAAAAAAAAAAAAATCTGACTGAGCTTGACATAAGACAAATTTGATGTCTTCTTCTTTATGCTTGGACCTAATGAAACCTTAATAAAATAGTTTTTTTAACATCAAACCTTAAAAACATTGATAAATAGACATCATTATTTAGCTAACTCCTTTCAAAGAAGATGAAAGGGTTCAAATTACTTATGATTTAAATGTGTGCAAGACCAATCAGAGATGCGTTGATATGATTTGATGGACGGCCCTAAAATATTATACTGACGTGCTTGGTAAAGAAGCGGCTTCTTCTAAAAGTTGTTTCCCCTTTCATTAAACATCCCATCAGCGCATTTTTTATAACTTTCTTCAAGAGGAGATTTTCAGGAAAACGGCTTCAAACAAAACACACATTCTCATAATGTCCCCGGAGAGAAGAAGTCAAACAAATGTAAGAAGCTTTGATTGATAGTTAAATTAGTCCAATCAGTTTTAGAACAACCACAACATTAAATTAGTTCAATCAGCTTTAGAACAACCACAACATGGTGTACCAATGTCTTACCCACATAAAACTCGAATATGAGTTCCTTTGATAACATTTATAAGTTAAAAGCCACTTCTAAACACAATTCTAATGGAAAGGACCCTTTCTGCCCTTGAAAACTCGCTAAAATCCACATCCAAACAGCAACTAAGGGTGTGTTTGGCAACACAGGAAAGTAACTTTTTGCACTAGATTTTCACCTAATCCTCTGGATATCAGCAAAACTTTGCTTGGTCATGAGAATTCACAATGCAACTACTTTCCGTTGAGTCCAAGATTTCTGACCTAAAACCTCCTTTCTGGAGAATCTCATTCACTTGGGAAAGCAACTACAACACGCCTCGCGTGCGTTTTGAGGGAGAAAACACATGAAAAATGGCGCAGCACACTCTTGTCAACTTGATATTTTCCACCGGTGTCCCAAATAGTTTTTGCTTCTTCTTGTGTCCCTTTCTATGGGTAGAAAGGGCCTTTACGAGGGATTCATTTTGACCCCGAGTGGGAAAGTTTTTTTAACTACGTAGAAAGGGCCTTTCTTCTTCTATTAATAAAGAGTGCGTCTAGCGAGACACCGGAAGATCACTAGTATTTCCTTGCTTTTTTTTTTTTTGTACGAAAAGGTTCCTTTCTGGCTTTTGGCTGAAAATAAGAATTTTTTTCTTAAAATTCAAAGGTCTTCGGTAAGGAAGATCTTGCACCTTCTCTCAAAGCTTCAAAGAGAAGAAGCTTCCTAAAACCTCTATAAAGACAGCCCCTGCCTTGCCCATTCTGGTGAGTTGAATCAAGCCAACCCTTCCCTGTTCCGCGTTTTTCCTGTCAAGTTCCATTGAAACCTATTTGACAGCAACTTCCCATTCTCCCCCATCTGGGCTTTTGATTCATCTTCTGGCCAGAGACATACAGTTTGTCTTTTTATTGCAAAAAAAATTCTGGGTTTGATTCTGATTGCATTGGCGTTGAGGTTTTTTAGGTGGGTTTGGCTCAAAGGAGGCTGCTTGATCCCGGGATCTAACAGGACCTGAGGTGGGTTTGTGTTTTTCTTTGAAAAGTATGTTGATTTTTCTGTTTTTGCAAGCTTAGAGGGAACATAAGGATGGGTTTGATTTCTTCTTCCTTTACAAGTTTTTTTGTTGACAAAAGAAATTGGTGTATGTTGGTTGCTTTATTTAGCTGTTAATGTTGATATCTTTGTTGTAATTTTGCATGGTTTAATTTTTTGTTGACAAAAAAAATTGGTGTATGTTGGATGCTTTATTTAGCTGTCAACGTTGATGTCTTTGTTGTAATTTTGGATGGTTTAATAATTTGTTTATTTATTTTGAGGATGAGTATTGAGTTTTGGAAATGATTTTCAAACCTTTTTGTCTGCAAAAGAAGTGGACGTATTGAGTGTTTGTTCCCTGTTGTTGTTTGATTTTCTGTAATTTAGGATTGACTTTGACTGTTATGTTGTGAAGGTTGAAGCTTGTCTTTGGGAGACTGCATATGGTGAGTTTTACAATGCTTATCATGCTATCACATTTATTTTGTTTTGGGAAGTTTGTTTTTGTGCTTGTTTGGTTGTTTGGATTAGAGTGTTTGACCATTCACTGTTATTTTTTTGCATACAGGGTGAAGTACAAGGTTTATTTCTAGACGATGGTCTCCAAGGAATGCCCCCTTTTGACTTTGATTCAGAATCTAAAGGCTATCGGACATTTACCATCATAGACCAAAAGATTGTGAGTGTATTATGTCTATTGGATGTTGCGTATAGTAACTTTTTGTTTCTGTTCTAGGCATAGATCACTTTTGATGCTTCTAATGCGAGCTATATATCTTGGTCAGTTTGTAGTTGGTGGATCCGATGACGGAGCAACTTCATCACTTGATGTCCAAATTTTTGATAAATCATTAGGAAAATGGTGAGAGTGATAGTCCCAAATTTTAAAACTGTTTGTATGTTTTCTGTTCTGAAGTTTTGAGTCCTAAATTTAATGCTTGAATTTGTAGGTTAACTCCATCTGTCTTGGGCACAAGACCTGCTGCATCCAGTAGCCACTCTGCTGTGCTTCTAAATAAAGATAGGATTTTAATTCTTAAAAGGGAAGCTCCACCGGAAGATTGCATCTGGTTTCTTGAGGTGTTGATAAATGCATTAATATTATTGATTGATTTTTGCACTTGATCTGCCATTTTAAAGCCTTTCTTGTGCTTCTGTTCTACTCACCTTTTTTGCCGCTGTTTGTGTCTTTTAGGTGGATACTCCTTTTGTTAGAGAGCAGGGGAAGATATTAGAATCCGAGGTTGTTGCTTGGAGTAAGGGAGTGAAGGGGGATGCTCCTAAGCCTGTAGTTATTAGTGGGCCCTCTGGAGTTGGAAAAGGCACATTAATATCCAAGCTCATGGAGGAGTTCCCATCAACTTTTGGATTTTCTGTAAGTCATACTACACGGGCTCCAAGGGAGAAAGAGATTAATGGAGTTCACTACCATTTCACTGAGAGAAGTATTATGGAGAACGACATAAGAGATGGGAAATTTCTTGAATCTGCTCATGTGCATGGCAATCTGTATGGGACAAGCATTGAAGCTGTTGAGGCCGTAACAGATTCTGGAAAGGTATAGCTTTGCTTCTATCTTTTTTGCACAATCTTGTGGATTATTTAAATTAGTTGGCAGCACTCTCCTTCAGAATGAACATGGTTACACTTTGTAACTAATCAAGCTGTTATAGAGAAGGATATTGTTGGAACCATATGGTGTTTCTTCCCTTTTTTTCTGTTTTCCTATGTGAAGTTCTTTATTCACGACTATGTTTGCCTTTTCCTGTCAATATTCTTATTTGGGCATCCAATCAGTCTGATTGGAACAAGGAATTTAGGCTTTGACATAGTTGTTTTAAGTATGTGCTGCTTATTGTTTTAAGAGCTTCTTCCCTGGAAAATGCTTCCCCTGAGAGTTAATGCCAGTACCTCTAGAAGTTTCAAATATGCCGTGTATCTGATAGGACTTTGGTGCACTATATGCCTGATATGGTTGAGTACTCTATTTTCCTTGTAGAGATGCATTTTAGACATTGATGTTCAAGGTGCCAGATCTGTTAAGGCGAGTTCTCTTGAAGTAATTTCTATATTTATCTGTCCTCCATCATTTGAAGAGCTTGAAAAGCGCCTTCGAGCACGGTATAATTAGACAGCTTATGCATAAGCTTCTATGTATGCCTCTGAAACTCTGTTATTAATATGATTTTGTTTATGGTGATAGGGGAACTGAAACAGAAGAACAAATTCAAAAACGCCTTAGAAATGCAAGAGCAGAGCTTGAACAGGGGAAGACTTATGGTATCTTTGATCATATGTTGGTGAATGATGATCTTGAGAGGTGCTACACAAACGTAAAGGTATCAATTTGGCCTTGATGAATTGTCATATAGGAGAACATAAATAGGAAAATTCTTTTAAACAGACTTAGTATGGTATTGCAGAAAATTCTTCGACTTGATGGAAGTGTTGAGGACACATGCGAATCATGTAATATATCGTTGGAATTTGTTTATTTCGCAAATATCTGGTTTTGAGTTTTTCTTTTCTTTTCTTGCTTATTGGAAGCTCAAGGAAATCTTTTGTTTCAGGCTTGAAGAGTTCTGCCCCTCTTTCGGGTGCCTCAGTTGCAGAAAAAGATCAGAAGGTTGTTATACAGTGTGGCACTGCTGACCTTGGGAAGGCAGCAAATAACCTGTGAGTGCCAAGTTCTAATGGTTCATGTTACATCATCTAACACCCATCAATTTTTTCGATATCTCATTTCTACTCTTTCACATGGCAGATACATGCTAGATCTTTCTTCACTTTCAGGAGGTGCGCCAGGTCGAACACGAGGGTTAAAGATGTACCCGATTGATTCCTTTGCTGATGGGATAAAACAGGGAACAAATTCCGCCTATTAAGCATATGAACCAATTCTTTCACTGATGCTAATTGGAATCGCAATTTTGGATTCTTTTTAAGGGGAAATATTTATACGTTGATGCGGATCATTGTCCGTCATACGTGAAGTAAACAGATTGGTACCTCTTGATTTTTTATTTGTTGCTGAGAACTTGAATAAGTTATACACATTTCTCAGCTAGGGGTTGCTTAGTGTGATCTCCATTATTTGGTTGAGTTCATCTTTGTTGCACGGTTATCTTTTTATAGCATTCAAGATATTCAATTAAGCAAATTATCTGTGTGCTCTTTTTGCAGAGCAATAAGCTTACAATTCACTGTAGTGTGACTGGTTTGTGGTCATTACCCTTTCCTCCCAATGTTTTTTGTCAAATGAAGTTTGATAAAACCATAATGTTGCAGAGAATGTTCACAAGTTTCAGTACAGTATGGGTAGTAGAACTGTAGAACACGTCCGTAGAATTAGATTTTGTTTGTACATGGCTGTTTAGTGTTTTAAAATCGAAGTTGGAAATATATTTGTGTCATGGCACCTACTGCATGCTTTATATGAATACTGAGTGAAAACCATTGTCAAGTCATTCTGCTGTTATCTTCTTGGCCTAAGTACACCTTTGGGGCGAAAAGGGTTGTCAACCAACTGTCCTAGTGCTCTTTTAATACTTCTGTTGACCTTTTATTTTGAAGTGTTAGTGCTGACCAAGTGCAGCTTTGTTTGATCTTCGTAAAATTTGTGCTAGCCACTTAACTCTGTATAGGAGTATAAAAGTTTTAAGCAACCAAGGATTACGACCAGACATGTATGAAAATAACTAGAAATTTAGTTTTTGGTCAAATTGAAAATAATCTTTTTTATACAAGCCATGAAACATGGATAGGGAAATATAAAAAAGAATGTTTATAACACATGTTTCATTCTTCCATCAAACTATCATGGACCGTGGTCAAACCGGATTGACCCGGTTTAGAAGTGATAAGTGATAAGTATATGTTAAATATATATATTGCATGATAATAACATAAGAGAACTGCTAGCCCAGGATCTGTTGGGGGGGGGGGGGGGGGGGGGGGGAGAGTGACCGGTCCGGTTTAGGAGGAAACCGGACGGTTTACCGAACCGGGGTAGATCGGGTGAACCGAACCGATTTCCCGGCCGGTTCCGGTTCTCCGCGGTCGGACTGGCCGGTCCGGTCCGGTTTTGAAAACCATGGATTGAACTATGGGGAATTTATATAATAAATCATGAAAAAAAATTATAAAAATAATGCATTGTCAAAATATTTGCAGAATAGGGTATCTGACGAGCCACCCTTTTTTAAAAAAAAACTGACAAGAAAGGTGAACCGACGCCTTTCGAAGTATAGTGAAAGGCATCGGTTCAACCCCTTATACCTTTTCCATCCGACATTGACAAAGGCCGCGCCTTATCTCATTTCTTTACACAAACTCTTCCCATGTTACGAAATTCGACTTTTTTTAACACCAAACAATACAATATACATACAATATGCATAAACTTATGCCAACAAATTAATGCATGCATCTATTACAAAGTTATACAAATTTAAGATATACAAAGTTATATAAAGTATTATAAATTTACTCATAAAAATACAAGTATTCAATCAACTCTCCTCAACCTATTCCTACCCCGTCCTTGTGCTCGAGCTGGAATATGCTCGGGCTCAATATCAGGTATAGCATCTAAAGACAAGAGTGCCTGACGTAGAGCACTAAGTGTATGCTGTCGCCGAGTATATACTTTCGAAAAAATAGGCCTCTCAACTTGATCGACCGGGGCATCTGAAACAACTAATGATGGGGTAAAACACGTCGTGTCGGCTGATGATGTCACAATGTCGCGTGATGCTAATAAAGGTGCTGGAACAACATCAAGTCCTGGAATCTCAGTCATAACTGGCCAAAGCAATGGCAAACTCGCAAGAACATGTCCAGAGATATCGTGTATCGTCTGACATGCCGCTACAAAGCTCTCGTAGGATCGGTCTACTAAAGCACTATGAGACTGAGCATGCACTTGTCTCACACAAGTAAGCTAGAAAGGAAAAAAAAATATGTTATCTACTCACCAACGCACAGAACAATGGTGAATTAAATTAAATATGAAGTCAGAGATACTCACCAACGCCCGCTCAATGTCGCCCCTCGGTTGATATAACATCTCCGCCTCATGCACAGGTGTCATGATAACTCTCCTCGTGATCCTCAAGTACCATCTCATGTATATGCATTATCCGCATCTCGCTCCGTCATAGCAGGCTCTCCCTGAACGAGAGTGGTCATCTGGTCATCCCATCTAGTAATATAGGCCGCATGATGTGATCTCCAATCAAAACTCCCTCGGCCTCGACGCTATGATCGTTCAATGAACTCCACACAACAAGAGGGGGAAAACCTGCTCTAATCCGAATTGCAACACAACCCGATCCGAAACATGCATCTCGACGATGTCAACACATATAAGTGGTGTCCTAGATAGCGACACATGCGCTCCATCCTTATATACTTCAGGTAACTGCGCTAACAAATCATCATGATATGGCTGCCATGTTACCTACACAACATATGAATATGGTACTTTACTTTTTGTGAAATATACATTCGTTATATTCATAACATGTGCAATATAAACGACCAATACCTGACCAGATCGCTGATAGTCTAATTCAGATCTATACATCATCAGGACACTGTGAGCATTCACTGTTTTTTTCTTCTCAGCAGTCCACCTAACATAAAGAAGATGAAAAATAAATTATTTAAAATACCAAAAGAAGATCATCAAATAACTTAAATAGATAACACATACCGAACTCCTAACGGAGACACACCATCTAATGGAGTGCTCTGAATGTTTGGACGTTCAACATACAATCTCTCCCACGACCATAGCTGTTTGACACATACATACCCAACATGAATTAAATGTTATACTTGTGATAAATATAGTAGCGAAAGATTATTGATGATTTACCTGGATGAGGGCGACGCACCCGGCAATCCCTAATATGCTGGGTTGGCAAACTTTTGCCAACTCTCTGTACAGGTAGGCAAGGGTGGCACTGCCCCTAGGGGTGTTCTTGGACAGCCGTGTCCACGGGGCCGGCTGCGTCCGAGGTGTCCGTGGCCTTGTTCGTGCCGAGGAGGAGATGTCCGAGGACCACGACCACGGCCAAGGCTCCTCGGATAGCCGTCTGTCCGAGGTCCGAGGAGGAGGGGCGGCGGGGTGGGGTAGAAGAAGGAGGAGACACGGGGGGCTGTCGCGGAGGAGGAGGAGATGCGGGGAGGAGGAGGGGCGGCGGGGTGGAGGAGGAGGAAGGAGGGGCCGCCCCTGCAAAAAGCAGGGCTGCGGGGTGGGGGGAGGAAGGAGGAGACCCAGGGGGAGGAGGGGGGGTGGTCGCGGACTCGCGGAGGAGGGGCGGCGCCGTGACGGGGTGGAGAGGAGGAGGGGTGGCGCCGCGGCGGGTGTGGAGGAGGAGGGAGCGAGGGCGGCTGGTGGAGGAGAAGGGAGAAGGAAAAGGGGGGGTAGGCTGAGGCCGTGGGAGAGAGAAGGGGGGAGTTGTGTCCGTGTATGCCGGACACACGGACACAGATACGGACAAAGAACTTGCGGACAGGCTGTTCATGGACGCGGACGCGGACAACCTCTGTTCGAGTTTTGTCCGGTCCGTGAACAGCCCTAACTGCCCCATGCATATTGTCCCACGGTGTACAAATCCTCTAACAAAAAGAGATACATGGGATGCACATGGTTGCTGCTGCTATCGGCAAATATAGTGCTACCAAGCATATAAAGATCATTGTATAGAAATACCAATCAGCAGAAGATGTGTTTTGGCATTGACGTTTGTTTTGTCCAAGTTGGTTACAATTCCCACAATGGTAGTGCGATCGACCATCTCTTGTCATGCCTGCACTATCCATAGCATTATGGATTCTCCTAATGCGTGGATGACTGGGTTTTCGTGTCACTCTTGGGGGCTTCACCACATACATAGGTGACTTCTCCTCCTAATATCGTCGATCAGGAGGAAGAAAGAATTCGACTGTATACACCTTTCTATATATATCAGATGTATACCAATATCCAACTAAATCGCCGATGGGTCGTCTTCGCTTCGATTGGACAATAATTGGATGACGACATGGATGTTTGTACACCTTAGGGTAATTGCAAGAACATGTATGATCGCTGCCATCCACCACATATTTTCTACCACGCATTGTTTTCACTTCATACATGTGAGAATTGATTTGGTCAACCCACATGCTACCAAAAAGGCGCATTTGTTGTTTAATCTTCCACTCAATAGTAGGGGTATATGGGGTTGCCATGGCCAATCCGGCCAAATGTCGCTTCACAAAGAATTTGACGATTTGGTAGAATGTGGCTGACATTAAGGCTTGCAAGGTTAATTGATATACACTTGAAATATGCATTTTATTATCTCATAAAATTATATTTATGTTAAAGTTCAATAAGTCAGCTTTCCAACGCCACCGACCACGCGTAATTCGGAGTTCGGAGCAAAACGTTATGACCATTGGAAGATTGTGCTACAGAACATGAATAGTAACCAATCGATCGGCTAAATGAAGCGATCGATCGCCTGAGAAAAAAATCAAAATTTTTGCGATCGATCATCGTCGTTCGATCGTTTCTACTGGAAAATTTTTATGAATAGTAATCGATCGATCGGTGAACAGTGCCGATCGATCGCCATATACGGAAAATGCGATTTTGCACTATTTTGACTCGGATTTGGAGGGGGATTTCGTGGTTTTCCTTCACCCCTATATCTATATATATATATATATATATATATATATATATATATATAGGGAAAAGTTTAAATGAGATCGCTCTCATATTGCTTATATGAGGCCACTTTGAATCGTAGCCGTTGGATCTTGATCTGACGGCTACAAAAATTCATAATGATCTCACCCACTCTTTGATGTGACACACTCACCTACCCACTGATTTGATATCCACCCTCCGATTGGAATCTAACGGCAATAAAGATTGGCCTCATGCTCCTTATATGAGAACGATCTCATGTAAACTTATCTCATATATATATATATATATATATATATATATATATATATATATATATATATATATATATGCCATAAGGGAGAACGTATTGGTTATCAGATAATAGACTTTTGAGTTCTTTTGGAGTCCTTTGAGGCTAGAGAAAAGGAGAGAAGAAGATGAAGAACATGATAATGAATTCTCTTTCCATGTAAGGCTAAACTCCTCTCTAAGGCATAGATGAAGCCCAATAATCTGGTTGTATAGTCTTTTTTCTCTCATCTTATGTTTATTCTAGTTAGTGTATGGATTTTATTGTATAATCACTCTTAATTCATTAAGGTTTATTCTTTGTACTCGAGAGAGACAAGAGTGAATTCTTGTGAGTTTCAATCTGAAGAATACTTGCGTGTTCGAGAAGAACGTTAGTAGACTGAGGTGTTATATATCAATAAAATTTCATTGGTTTATACTCGAGAGAGATAGATCACAGTTCCATGTGCTCAATCGATTTATGTGTTACGTCTGATAGGAGAACACTATAATTTGAATTGACAAGTGTATGTCCGAGAGGAATATGCTAGCCAATTAGAAATATTTATTCAAAAGATAGAGATAGACGATACACTAGTTTATTGTGGTAGATTTGAAGCCTTGGTCTTCTCCATATCGATTAAATCTTAGTTAGATTAGCTAAAGTTCATTGCTTTTCTTAGAGTAACTAAAAACTGCAATTTTTCTCTTGAATTTGGTAAATTATTTAACCGTCTCTGAGGTTCTACAACCCTTAATATCGTTGTAGTATACAATTGCCTTGTGTACTTGCAAGGGTTTAATTTTAAACGATCAATAATGATCGAGCCCCTTTTAACACACTGTTTAGACTTTCAGCCATATTTGATGTGGTCATTCCATATCTTGTAAAACCATCGTGAGCAAGAGACCACAATTGAGGTGATAATCCACCTTCCTCACTGAGTAGCCATTTTGCTTCTAGATTTTCTGCACTGATAAGTTTCATCTTCTCATCAAACTTGTCTACGGTAAGTACCGTTGCAGCTTCCCCTATCAACATCGTCAATGCATCATTTTTAAACTTCTTATTATAGTTTGTCTTGATGTGTTACATACAATATCGGTGACAAAAATACGGATGTGGAAACACCTCTGGCACAACCTTTTGCAACCCTTTATTTCGATCAGATATGATAGTGATAAATATCTTATCAAGGACAACATGCTCCTTCAACATACGTAAGAATCATCTCCAGTTAGGGTAATCTTCACCCGAAACAGGCTCAAATGCAAGAGGAAACAAACCCTTGTGCCCGTCGTTAGCAGTTGCCGCTAAAAGGGCTCCTCCATACTTACCAGATAGGAAAGTAGCATCAACACTTATGACTGAGAGACAATGTTTAAAACCCTCAATACATGGCCCAAAGGCCCAAAACACCTTCTCAAACTGTCGACATGTAGCATCTTCCATTGGGGTCGTCACCAACCTACAAATGGTTCCCGGATTGGCATTAACTATTGCCTCAAAGTACATTAGCAACAATCGATAAGACTCAATCCAATCACCATATACTGCTTTGATGGCCATATTCCTTGCCTTCCATGCTTTTGTGTATGAAATATCCACGTAAAACGTCTCATTAATCATCTCTTGAATAACCACTGGTGGGATATCTACTTATGGTCTAATAGAGGGTAATATATGCCAACAAACAAACGCCGCAGTACATTGTCTATGACTAGTGTCTAGCTGAGCATTTATACAAGTGTGTTCACCACCATACGTCTTTACTTTAAAATCATTCATCCCCTTCCTCAATGATGCATGTACTCTCCATGGGCAATCAAGGTATTGACATCTTGTTGTGTATTGACTTGTACGCAACACTTTATAACGAACATCATGCGCTATTGAAAACTCCCTCAATGCTGTACAAATTCATCTTTATTAGAGAATATTTGCCCCACATATATTGCTTCCTCATGATATGTCTCCTCATGCAAACCCTGATTAATTGCCCCATCTATTTCATCATTTGTTAGTCACGCCCATGGCGGTTCCTCCTCATATGGCAACTCCTCCTCAAAGTCATCTAAGTTATCAATAGCAATTGCGATGTCCACCAATTCATCTCCCTCATTATAAACCATCTTCTTGCACACTATCCTCTCCCCGTGCATCTTCAACATCATTAGCCGGCGAATTAGGCACCTATTCATCATTGACCCCATCCTCATCCTCTTTCTCCCCTTCGTCTTCCTCATCATTCACATTTCCCTCTTGCCGACCACTTGAACCAGTGTAAGTATAATGGTTATGAAATGATGTTTGTGTGCCAAACCATTCACCACCTTGTGCCATGCTAAGATTCATCGCTTCATGAGCATGAAATGTGTGCCTAAATTATTTAAAACAAAACTAACATCAAGAATAAACAATTCCTTTAACCGTAAGTTGAATGGTTAAACTATATTTTTTAAATAAACTTACCTCCAACTAGACGAAAGTTGCGGTCCGTTGCACGCTAGTAATATAGACAAATCATCTTCTTCATTATCTTCCACACGCCTTCCTCTGAAATTTTCACTCGACCTATTTATGTGAGCACTCCTACTTCCGCCTTCGCCATCATTTGCAAACTTAGGCATGCGCGCCTCTTTTTCTACAAATAGCTCAAAACTAAACACACGAGGCCCAAAATAGAGCATTTGTTACATAAAATTGTCATCATCAATTGGTATTACGGTACTCAATGTTCCAAAAACAAGCATCTTGTACTTCGCACGAATTTTTCACAATCTTTGATCCCATCCCAATTTGTTTACCACTTGCATCTCTAGTTCATCGTAAGTACTTGGCTTATTAATAAATAATCCTACGGTTTCACCACCTTCGTATTCACCACTATCAATTCTGCCACCATACATTAGCACAAACGGAACTATTTTTCTCGCCATCTCTTCTCACAAAACCTTTAACAAACATTATCAAATATCACATAACTATGACATAATCAATTTCATAAAATGCAGAAACCACATCAATACGTATATCTAATGGATATTAAACATATATATTACCTGTAAAGAGGCGAGCGACGGGGCGAGGAGGCGTGCCGAGACTGTGGCCGGGGCTAGGACGGGGAGGCGGAGCTGGCCGAGACAGTGGCAATGACGTCGATGGAGAGCCGAGATCGGCTACGTTGAGACCGAGACCGGGAGGTGGAGAGCCGAGACCGGAGAGTGGAGACCCGGAGGCTGAGCTAGCCGAGACCGGAGAGCGGAGACCCAGAGGCGGAGCTGGCCGAGACCGGGTGAGTTGCGAGGCGAGCGGAGACAATGGCCGTGCCGAGGACAGGACAGGCGGAGGCGAACGAGATGGTGGCGATGACATCGCCGGAGAGCCAGCTCGGTGCGGTGGCAAGCACGGAGAGGACGAGTTGGCCGAGGCGGTGGCGAGGACGTCTCCGGAGAGCCGATGTGAGGTGAGGCGAAGCACAAGTGACAAAATCGAAATTAGGGCTTGCCAAATATTTTACAAATATTTTAAACAGTACGTTATTTTTGTAATTTTTTTTCATGATTTATTATATAAATTCCCCTTGAACTATTCTTTTGCTCACAAATATTTTTATGCGATTTATTATACAAGCCTCTGTTTTCGTTACTCATGGATTGGGATCAAGCTGAAGTTTTTTCAATCTCATTTCAAACTCGAGTGGCGTGGACGAGAGGTACTTCAAAACACCTTCGTCAGCAAACGCCTGCCTAAGCAGCCCTATGTTTTATGAACGAGAGGTACGCATCAAAAAGTCCACTCGGAAGCATAGGCAAGAGAACATCAGAGGGACTTATGTAGCCAAGTACAAAATACTTCAAGCACAAAGTTGGCAAGAAAATCAGCCGCCTGATTGCCTTGTCCAATATACACGATTCAAGTGCACCGAAATGAAGCTATGTGCCCACAAAAAAGTACATCAATTAAGACCTAGAAATCACTGGAAATTCATCTACTAGTTCAACCACCTGATATAACTGCCTTTTTCTGATTTCATCATTATCATATACTTAAGTAAATTAATGCCAAGTCATAACTAGGCAACTTGAACCCAGGTTAGTGATCCAATCAACGGTAACACCACATTAATTTGATGATTTGGCTCAAGTTTTTTGGTTTGAAAACCCAAAATCCAAATGCAAAGAATTGAGAGAGCCAAACAAGTCGCATCTTACGATTTCTAGAGCAAAGTGAAGCATGAGGTAACAAATCTGTAAGAAACAAAACAGAGACGCTAATGTACAGAACCATGAATAGAAAAAAAATCCTAGTCCTAGCAGGGAAAAACCACCCTGATCTATCACGCACAATATGGAATTTACAAAGGCACGTACATGTTGATAATTGAAATCTAGAAACACAAAATACAGAAGAGAATGCTGTTTCTGCATCTTCCATGTTTGCAGTTGCTTTTACTGCACCAGTTTCCCTTTTCATTTTCTAAAGAAAGGCAAGGCAATTAGGGATATAGAAGCAAAGATATGCCCCCTAAAAAAGCAGTATCATACTTTCCCTTTGCCTGCCCCCCTTCCAGTAAAACAGAGAACCAACAAGCCAAGAATGAATTGCCTTATAAATTACCAGTAAACCAGAGATTCCGTCTCTGGTTTAAATGGGTCCTGGTGTCTCCACAAGCAAGCCTACTCTCCATCATTGCTTCCGAACAATTTACCTATGACAATGCTTGTATAACCTACATTGCGATCTGTTCAAGAATAGTGACAGGGTTAAGGCAGAGCTGGAAACACCCTAATGACCCATTCGCAGGTTGAGTCATTGAATAGCGACAGCCCTCTGTGGGGCCTGGCCCACAAGGATGCCATTCCGCTGCTTTCCGGAGCAATCTCCTTCCTCCTTGAAAGATGAATGAGACAAGCCTGGATGTTGCTGATAGCATCCACTGCCATCAGAGTGCTCACATTTGTCACGGGTGCTAACGCCTTCTTGCAAAGCACTAGCAGAGACTGGTTGAGAACAGTGAGGAAGCAACGGATCAGAAGATGACGCACTCAAAGATGTGAGGCCTGCATCCTTCTCAGATGGGGAATTAGAATTGTCATCATCAAGTTTCTTTGTATTCAAAAAGCGCCCACCACAGCCCCTGGCTCTTCTCTTTGCATGCTGATGACGGGATTCATGAAGATATGGCTGCAATGAAGAAAAAGATAGACGACCTTACTAAGCCTTGCTTCAAGCATTTAAACACGAGATTAAAACAGCCTTAACAAGAAGATAAAGACAAAGTCTAACATAAACTGCTTTATGATCATTATTTTTTTGTATTTATTACCACCGTTAACAAGTGATTCCATACTTCATTAAATCACAAGGCAACAAGGTTTATTAAAAAAATCAACGCTGCATTTATGGCATCATCTTTCTGATGATAGAAGATGCTAATGCTCTCTAAAGTTGCCAGATATATAATTATCAAGAAAATAAATTACCAGATAAACCATAACCAAAAAGGAATTTTAAAAACTGAAGAGTAAAATACTTGGCCACCATTTAACTGTATCCTTATAAGGATAAAATTTTGTAACTCATCATATCCGACATTAAGCCATCCGACCTGCACACCATAATCCCAAAGGAGCCACAGACACCTTCATTACCAAACATTTCTTAATACAGGTATTGTTATGTTTTGGTAAATTTAAGAAACATTCTACACCACTTTAATAAGACCTTATTAGTAAAAGCCCTTCAGTCATCTAAAAGGGAGTCCCATCCCTAATTGTTAGTTTTGCCTGCACACTTTAAAACATAGACTATCCTGTATCAGATAGACAACATATGTTCTACATCAACTCCTACAATTACTTGCAAATGCAAGCTCTCAATTTGCTTGTTCCACATTAGAGAACCACTTTATATCCCAATAAAATTTGGTCCCAAAAACTTCCAGAAAATTGAAATTTTTTGCTCCCAATCAAACAGCTTAAATTGTCACGTTCTACAATGTTGTGATCTCATAGTCATTTTAGCCTTAGCCTAGGCCCATTAGGAGTTAATTATCCTCTTTTGACCTTGGTCATTGGTTATTTGATTACACGTAATGTTCATTCCATTTCATTTCATGTCATCACTTATTCATTTCATTTAACGGACAGTAACTGATTACCAAATAGCCCCTCCTCACCCTCCCTCTCTCTCCATCTCCATCCAGTATTCACCTTTCTTAAATCCTAATTTTTTTCTCCCCATCGGTATTTTCCCCCCTTCATCCCTCCTTATCTTTAAATCGTTGAGTTCATACTAGCTACGAGCAGCCAGTACGTCAAAGTTGCACAAAAGCTTGTGGGGTGGTGTGGTTACGTCCCACCAAAAGGGGTCTGCAACTTAAATGCAACTGCTTTCAGATTAAATCTTTCTCCTGGAGAAGTAGCAGAAAAGTTTTAAGCTAGGTGTTCTCCTAATACAAAACCCTCAAGACAGCTGAACTAACTCCAAAAGCAAAATCGTTCTAAACTAGAAACCTTGGATGGTAAGGATTAGATCAATGCGAAGGTATATAAGTTCGATTCATAACAGTTTAAGGCTGTGTTTGGCTATTAGCAATGTGAATTAAGACACTGACCACATCAAGGCATAGAAGGATGCCACTGTTTAAAACTCAAAATATTGCCAACTGGAAAGACTAAAACAAGATACACAACGATACAAATGATTACAGAAAAAAAAGTAGGTTAAGAAGAGCACATATCAGAGTTGCAGAACCCATTAAGGATGCATTAATTTAACGACCCTGATTATTTCACAAGTCATATGGAACAAAATAGTATAAACTTCCACATCCACCACTTGGCAATCTTCATTCGTTTATCTCCAAGAGATCTTCAAGGATACTGTTGAATTTGCTAAACTGTACCTTGAAGAACCTCAGAGAAACTTATGCCCAGACGACCTGAAACTAACCACTCCCCCGCAAAGAAGACACCAACATATCAATGATAGGCTGGCACAAAAAGTCTCATCTAGTCTTCTAAAGTTATGCAGCCCCAACTGACATTTGGCTCTAGACCAGGACACAACTTGATCTAGTTTCAAGCACCAAGAAGCCACTCAATAGCAAATAAAAAGCCAAAGGATCACATCACCCGGTGGCTATCTCCCAATTGGCACATCTGCCTGCTATTTGATTGCTGTTTATTTGTTTTAGCAATTGCTGCCGAAATGATGCACATGCACTACTGTACATAATCATGCATGCCATGCTGTCTTCAACTCTGTAACAAGACATGGAAATAACATTCTTGCTAGTATTGTACATTGTAATTAACATTCGTAAGTATTGCCTAAATATTAGTTGGCATGACAATGTTCAACTAAAGACTGGTTCTACCTTCAGTCAGAATGACCCTGAAATATATTTTTTCTTGAACTAACAATCAGATTGATGAACAGGGTAAGAACACTTGATTTTGGTTAATCAGCATTTAGTTAGCATATTATACTAACACAAAGTAGATACTGGATTAATTTGGCGTTTGTTGTTTAACATCATAAAACTTGGATTTTAGATGAAGAAACAAATATGGGTGAACTGATATTCAAAATGAATTCGTCCAGACAAGGCAGTTTTCCTGTTCAACAGTTAGCATTTCAGAGCATCGATAGATAACTTATAAGAACCAATCCTTATACTAAGTACAAAAGAACAGAGTATTGTGCTTCCTATCCACTTTCCACCTTCATATGCTAGAAGGGAAAAAGGCTTAAGTCTTCTAACCAATGAAAGACTGTATGATAAAATTCCAAATTTACATGCAGACCATTGATAGCAAGGACTATCCTTTGAAAATCTTTGTAACATATCAAACCATCAACAATAAAGAAATTCAATAACTAGAACTACGTGACGACAATTCAACACATTAAGCAAAGCCACGATTTTCAAGAATGCCCCCTTACAATATTGCACACAGAAGTCAAGAGCATGAGAAATTGAGAATTTGACACTTTTCCACATGAAACGTGTCTTGAAACATAATAAAAAGCTAGCAACTGGAACAGAAGATAGCATACATAGATGAAAAATTGTAAGATGATCATTGAAAAGTTACTTTACGTTATATCTGAAACTCAACGAAATGGTTTCTACGGAAATAAGCCTCAGTTATACACAAAATCTGAAAAGAGGGGAAATATGTTAACCACACAATATTACTAGAGAATAATAATGTGAACTTTGTTTTTACATTACTCTTCTTTCAATCAAATCTCCCTTTGCTTACATCTTCCTTTTTCCTATCAAATGTTTTCCTCGGTTGTTTCATTCTGCCTTTAATTTGCCCACAACTCTGCAATTGCCAAGGCACCAAACTCCCCTCAAGTCCAACCCATACACCGCCAACATTATTGTGTGTGTGCAGATTTCATGCTTGCCATTTTTCATTACCTAATCTTCTCAGCCCACAGCTAACTGGCAAGTCACATTACTTCACACCAAGTGCAAGTATATTGATGCAGAACAGATTTATGTAAGATGGAAAAACGGGAAATTTGGAGAAAATAGAGATACAGCAAGGGGATAATTAGGAAATAAAGAAGTGGGATAAACTTCTAGAATCACCACCAGAAGGTGCCGGAATCACCAGTGGGGCTTTTTGGCTTCAACACCAACGAAGGTATCCATCAATTGAGAAAGAATATCACTTTTTTTTTCTGAATCATCGGCTGTTTTTTTTTCATTAAACTGAGGTTTGTTAAATAGGCTTACAATAAGACTTTGTTAGGAAACAAAACACTGATTTTGGGATTCCTCCTAAACTTAGAAAGTCAATCAAGTCTATCCTAAATTAAATAAAACATTCTACAAATCAAATCTAGCCTAATCACATAAGATATTCTTGATTAGGGACACCTTAATAATCTTTATTAAATAAATATGAAAAATATTTCTAATGGGGCCCACTATCGCTCTGCATCATTCTCCCTAGATGGGAGATACTCAGATTCTGGGGAGTATAACTGCAGAGGTGTTGGAGGGGTGTAGAAGGTACATGTAGTGCTGGTCAGACCATAGACCCTGGTAAGAATATAAAATATATGGCATGCCAAAAGGGATCCCAACTCAATCTGTAAACAAATCAAAACTGTTGTAGGTGGGCCTAGGATCGGATATGGGCATAAACTGAACTGTAGAAGGTGGGTTGGGTCCTTGTGCAAAATCAGATTGAAGTGGAACAGTGTTAGATCCGTTCCAAAAAACACCATGTGAGGCCTTGAGTGAACGTCTTCCTCTAGCAGGTTGCCCTAACGCATCACCCAGACACATCGCTCTTTTAACGGAGACGCAAAACTCAGTAGGCATCATGGAATGTCGTATCGGATATCGGTAAAATATCGGTCGGCCAAAGAGACGAAATATCGGAGATATTGTGTAAAAAAATATCGGTAGTCAAAAACTAGTTTTTACCGTATATTTTCACAATCTAACTTCTAAAATGAGTTATACTAATTTAAATAAAGAATAAATTTCAAAATATGCCTATTAGGATAGAAAACAAACATGAAAGGTTTTTTTTTTCAAAAAAAAAAAAAATTCGAATTTTTTTTTTTTTAAAAAATAATTTTTTAATTCAAAAATACCGATATATCGGTCCGAAACCGATATATATCGCCGATATATCGGCGATATTTGGAATTTTTTAGAAAATCGAAATTAATTGGTATCGATGTATCGGTTTAGACCCGATACCGATATATCAGCGATATATCGGCGAGACGATTTTCCATGGTAGGCATAGCGGGAAATTGCTTGTTGGCGACAATGTTTTAAAAACCGGACCGGTCCGGCCGGTTCGACCAGAGCCAGTCAGTTTTTCGAGCCGGGTCAATTGACCCATTCATCCCGATTTAACCTGCCTGGTTGAACCTGGTCGAACCGGTCAGGCCGGTCCGGTTTTTAAAACCATGACCCCCTAGGTTTAGGTCGGGTTTAAACTCTTTCTAACACAATTTCTTCTTTTTTTTTCTTTGCAACATCGTTTCATTTTCTTTCGACATTGATTTTGGTAAAATCTCATACCGCATATTTTTTTTTCATTTAAAAGTCACAGAGAACACTAGACTATGCAAAGTTTTTATATCATATAAAGTTTTAGGAAAGGTTTTTTTTTTTCATTTTTCATATTGATGACATCAGCAACCAAGTCAACCCGGTTGAACCCCAGTTGAACCCGGTTGGACCTACTCCGCAAGAATTATGGGTTGATGACCGGTCTGGTTTTTAAAACCTTGGTTGGCGGTGGATCAAGTGGAGGTGGAGGCTGCCGTACAGCCAGTGACAGAACTCACTCTTGTGGTGGTGGGGTAAGTGACGAGGTCCTTTGTCCTCAGACTTGTGTCCCATTTTTTTGGAACACTTGCTTTGGATTGTGAGAAACAACTTTTCCACCTGTGGCTGGCAGAGTTGGTCGTGCAACATCTTCCGACAGGATTTGCAATGGCGCTTCATGCTCGCAGGATTCGTCATCCACAAATGGTTGGTCGTCTGGTTTGATGGGCGTCTTGAACATTTCAGATGCAACTTCGTTGGGAGTCAACAATGGACTGGATTCGTCTACGCTTTCGTCAAAAACTGCCAGTGAATGTTCTGAAACAGCATATTGAAAATTGCTTTCCAAGTGCTACAGTAATGTGATCGACATGGACACTACACCAGACGGTTGCTGTACTTCGATAACTTGATGTGTTGGCCCATCTAACGGTAGATTGGTGATAGCCAATGGTATGCGAGAGCATAAACGCGCAAGGCAAGCAATGATCTCAGCATGCTGGCAGACAACCACATCAAATTTGGCATTCAGATCAATTAAGTGTTGGAGTATGACTTCCATGGCGGAATTAGGTACAGGTTGTTTGATGGGCCACCAAGTCGATGCAGAACAGAATTATGCAAGAAGGGAAAACTGGAAATTTGGAGAAAATAGAGATAAGGATGGGGATAATTAGGAAATAAAGAAGGGGGATAAACTTCTAGAATCACCACAAGAAGGCATTGCCAGAATCACCAACCGGCTTGTTCAACATCGACACCAAATGGAAAACTCCATCAACAGAGCATAACTAGACAACTTTTCTGAAATCATCAACTGATTTTTTCATTAAACCGAGGCCTGTTAAATAGGCTTACAATAAGACTTTGTTAGGAAATAAAACACAGATTTGGAATTCCTCCTAAAACTTAGAAAATCAAATAAAATATTCTGCAAATCAAATTTAGCCAAATCAAATAAGATATTCTTAATTAGAGACACCTTAATAATTTTTATTAAAATACGAAAAATATTTCTAATGGGGCCCACTATCGCTACGCATCATATATTCATATCATAGGCCATAGGCAAACCTGATTGGTCGCATTGATTCAACCCAAAACCTTACAGCTGTCTTAGGACGTGACGTCACTCACGCACATCTTGAAAGAAAATTGCATTTAAGACAATTGAAAAAGGGCTCCAAAGGTCACAGAGCCAGCATTAAAACTTATTTTTTATCGATGATAGAAAATTTGAGATTCTAAAAGGTTTTTCTCAATCACGAGCATAGAAGTAGAAGCTGAAACAAAAAAATTCTTCTACCTTCTCATTTAGAAGACATCATATATATGTATATATATATATATATATATTTAATGATTTAACTTGAGACTTCAGCAGCTTAAAAACTAAAACCATGTTATTCACTGCCTAGTTGACCAGCTAATTCAACCAATAAACTCGCCCAGTTGCCCCGAGACAACCCAATCAACAGATGATGTGGGACGTCATCTAGCAAGGAAGTGTTGAAACTGAAGGGGCGATAGGAAAGAGAAGGATAATAAAGGAAAATATGGCCCTTGAATTCTGTACCAAGGGCCTCCACCAGAGTCCCCTCCAAATGGAGAAAAGAATCCCAGAACAACACCAGAAGGGAGACCGGAATCAGCAGTTATCAGGGCTGGAGAAAATAAATCATCAATTGTTTCTATATGCGTATTGGAAGCCTACAAGGCTTTCATTAAACTATGAAAGGAAACACAAATAAAAATCTTTCTTTATTAATCTCATATTACTTCTAAGCAATTTTTAGTAAGTACATTACATATAAGTAAATATCATATAAAAAACAAAAAATGGTTTGTATCTGGTATCCATACGAGCAAAGGTTCACTATGGCTCCGCATGAACAAAGCATAAAAATTCAATATCTTTCTAGTTAGCTTTTGCGCATGGATACCATACACAGTTCATAGAAGTACAAAGGATTAAACGTAAGGGAAACATAGTCATACTTGCTTAAAAGCCATTATTATCAAAAAGACCTTAGAAAAGCTTTATACTTGCCATACTGCTATTAGTATTTATAAAATCTACTTTCATAAGAAAAGGTTCTCGATCACCTATTCTGCCATGATTTAACCAGGAAGAGTGATATCAAGACAAAAGAAGTTTAAAACCTAGCCCACAAATACATAAAAAAATTGAATTAGTCAACAAAAAACTACCGTCAACTGAAACCATATCCATAACTTGCCACTGAGTCATGAAACCTAAACTCTGGAAAATTATAGACAATTCAATTGCATATTCAGCGATTCACTGCCCCGCTCAATCTATGTGCCCAAGTTAAACCGAGTCAACTATGCTTATTATGCATTTTACTTTTTAATCACCAAAATGTAAACTATTGTAAAAGTTTTTTCAAATCCCAATATAATCTATTAGATTACATTTAAAATAAGATGGCTCACCAGGTGACTTGCTGGTCAAATAAAGCAGCCAATGTCAAAGTCAGGCCGACCAGCAGATCAACCAACAATAACCTGGGTAGACTATTGACCAGCAATTCAACCTGGTGTAGTTGGAAATTGGTAAGCCTACGTGCGGGTCATTCACACTGTAAGCAAAACAAAGCTTACAAGCATTTTCAGCCCATTACTGGCTAGGGCTACTTTCGGCAGAGAGAAGGATTCGACATGACCCTGAACACAACCCTTCAGCATCATTGATAAAGATACCTACAACTATGCTTTATATTTAATCACATAAAGCAACAGTTCACAACACTATGATACAAAGAAAATGAGAAAAATTTGAAACAGTCTGTTTAGTAATATGAAGATAAACCATAATTAGGTACACTGTATCAGTAAGCCCTAAACCCTATCCTTTACACTGTACAAGTAAAACAGCATCATTGATAAAGATACCTACAACTATGCTTTATATTTAATCACAAAAAGCAACAGTTCACAACACTATGATACAAAGAAAATGAGAAAAATTTGAAACAGTCTGTCCAGTAATATGAAGATAAACCATAATTAGGTACACTATCAGTAAACCCTAAACCCTATCCTTTACACTGTACAAGTAAAACAGCATAATTATCCATGTTAGACATCCTCCAGACACCTATTTAGAAGTCTTCTGCTATGGACTATAATAATTCCTCACTCAGGCACTCAAGACAAACTATGTAACTCTACCAATTTATTTTTTGTGGATTATAAACCCTCATGTAATGAAAGAGAAGGAAGATACGAAACGCATGTGGTTCAAAATACAGCTATACAGCTTGGCAAGGTCCATGATCAACATAGGTAATGAAGCTATATTTAATCTGGATAACATGCAAAGTGCAAGATATCTAAAATTCACCTTTCTGACTTTGAGCAGCTTCTTTTCTGATTCGGCCTTCGCACGCGATTGCCTACGCCTCAAAATTCCATGGTACTGTTTGGCATTCACATAAACAGGCTCTTCTGCCATTTCAAGAGGCAAAGGCATGCGAGTATGTGGCATTCCAAGCATTTGAGGATGAACCTGAAAGCATACACCACATATTTACTTTTAACAAACGAAGAACAATAAAAGTAATGGAATTTTGCCATAAGAACGGTAACAGAAAATCACTTCAACTATAGACTAATACATTTTGCAATCAGATCTTATGGACCTTGACTATTTAGATTTCATAGGCCATTGCACCATAAGCATGTACCCTAAGCATAGAGCATAACTGATAACAAAAATACATAAGGTAGTTTCATGCATTCGTTCCCTGCTCCAGCAAGGGTAAGGTGCATGAGCTAGGAAGCACCGATATGGCATTTTTGCAGCCGTATCCGTCTTCCTGCGTATCGATGGGGTGTCCAATTGTTTTTTAAATAAAAATCGAGGTAAAAAAAAAGCCCCGTCCCCCGCCCCCCCAAAAAACGAAAGAGGGGAGCAGAGCTCTGCCGCCGCCAGCTCGCCGACGCCGTCACCCTCCACCCCGCCTCTGCTCAAACGAAAGAACAGAGCCTTGCCGCAGAGCCGCCGCCAGAGCTCGCCCGCCTACTCACCGGCACCCTCACCCTCCAGGCCGGCTAGCGCAACTCCGAACTCAAGCTTCCGACTACGATCAGGTAGGGGACCTAGCCCTCCCAATTTTTTAGATTGGTGTTTTGGTGGGATTGAAGAACTTTGGAAGACTCGATTTAATTCAAAATTATGGAAGTTACTAGTCGATTTGCTAAATGAGGATCTTGGTATCAATGTGTTTGTAGTGATTTTAGAATTGAATCTTGAGCTCCTTGACACTTAATTTGATTTTATGTGACTACATGCTTGTGCTAGGTGTGGCTATTAGAGTGCTAGTTGTTACTATTTAAGATTGATGCTCGTTAGTTGTGGATATTAGGATTGTTAGAATTTTATTCATTATGCTTATTGTTTGTTTTGACATTAGGACCAACCTAAAATGTGTTTTAAAAATATAAAAAATAATTTTTCAACAAACGTATCCCCGACATATCGCATCGGGACTTTTTGAAAATTGTCGTATCACCGTACCCATATCGTATCATATCGCCATATCCGTATCGGTGCTTCCTGGTGCATGAGTATATAATTATAAGTGGAAAAGAAATTCCGAAGTTGTCACCAACCAACTAACAAAACATGTGTTCGAAGCATTTAAGATGCAGTACATAGATAAATACCGAAAACGCCAATGTAACTTGAGAAACATAGTGATAGCGGACAACGCGTGAAGGAGGAGAAACATAGGGGAAAGAGAGGATAAATTTTTCTGAAATCACCATCAGAGATTACCATTGGAGTCAACACCCGACAATGGACCATGGCATCGGCACCATGGTTGTTTAGCATCATCACCAAACAAAGAGTCTCAAGAACTACGCAAAATTTTTTCTTCAAATCATCATCTTTTATTTTTCTTGATGTTAAGGCCTTTAAATAGGCTTATTACAAAAAGTTCTACTTCAAGAAAGAAATATAAACCAACTTATATTTTTCCTAAAATAATAAAAAGAATAAAATCCTATTCTAACTAGAATTCTCTATAAAAGCAAGTGCTATATAAAACTCACAACTAAACTAGAAAACTTCTAAAATTAGTAATATTCTATTTGATGACTGCATCATTCTCTCAGGGTGGGAGAAACTCGACCCCGTCGAGTTTGGCTCGTGGAACTACAAGAATGCTCAAGCAAGTCAGGCTGAATATGAATGATCCAGCAAGTCGCAGAAAATTGTTGCTTGAAAAGTGCCTTGGATGGTATCGGTCTTCATCTGGTTTGGTAAAAAAAAAACACCAGCGATGAAGAAATACCAAACACCAGCGATGAAAAAATACCATCGGGATCATCTAGGTGGCTGAGAAATCTTATTTCTTGATGGAAAATCAACCAATACATGAGGCTAGCATGGCCGGGATCTACTGGAATAAACACTAGAATAAATGCACAGTGGAAAGAGAAACAGAAAAGCATGTGGCTTCGTCCCGAGAAACAACATGTGTGCACTTAGAAGCGGGCTAGAAGAGGCATGAATGGCCGGAAACACTAGATCTGCAAGTGTTGCTGGTCTCTCTTTCCTTTCAACTGGCTTCTTTTCAGCAACTATATGAAGCATGGACGGTTGGTTTGAGGCAATGACATGGATTGATTCAGCTTGAAGAGCCAGAACCCGTGTTTGTGACTCGACAAGAGATGTTGATGTTTTCACTCGACAAGAGATGTTTTCACTTGCAAATTGCCGTCGAATTGTTGTGTATCAGACTTTTCTACCTGTGCGCGTTTGGTCACGATCATATGATGTACCATTCGTGTAACTTCCTCGAGTTGGGCTTTAATGTCACCAAGATAGGCTTTGAAGTCAGATCTACATTAAGCAAGAGAAGCGCATCCACGGATCCATGTTCTCAAGTTGCAGGGTTTTGCATGGGCTACCAAACTGATAGCGTACAACGCGTGAGGCAAGAGAAACATAGGGGAAAGAGGGATAAATTTTTTTGAAATCACCACCAGATATTACCACCGGAGTCAACACCGAACGGTGGTCCATGGCATCGACACCATGGTTGTTCAGCATCATCATCAAACAAAGAGTCTCAAGAACTATGCAGAATTTTTTCTTCGAATCGTCTTCTATTTTTCTTGATGTTAAGGCCATTAAATAGGCTTATTACAAAGAGAGTTCTACTTCAAGAAAATATAAACCAACTTATATTCTTCCTAAAATAAAAAAAGGGAAGAAAATCTTATTCTAACTAGAATTCTCTATAAAAGCAACTTCTATATAAAACTCATAACTAAACTAGGAAACTTCTAAAATTAATAATATTTTATTTGATGACCGCATCACATAGAGCTTGAGGGGAATAAGGAGAGCATGAAATCTTCGCCTAATTGATTTTATGCACATGAGCAACTTCTCTAATTTCAGGACTAAGAATACCTTAATTTTCTTTTGAGGACATTACCAAAATTTCGGTTGCACAAGGCTAGCCCAGATAGGTTTGTCAGCATTACAAATTCATCCAGAAAAGTTACTCATTAAATAACAAGAGTAATATAAAGAATTAGATTTTATTGGAAATCTAGAATCATTAAAGTTTCTAAGTTGCTTCATTTAGAAAATAAAGGGCAATTCAGTACGAATACGATTATGTGTAGACCCTCAAGCAGAAAGAAGGCAAAGGATTTAGGTATCACTGCTTAGTCTCCCTCTGCCTCCCTCTACAAACGCATACTGCCCAATTGACAGCCATCTGAACAAGGATTGTCCTATCGATAACACTAGTTTGGTGGTATTCAATAAGCTGTAATTGGAATTCTACACAATGCCGCCCAACATATGAGCCATACTGAAGTAATATATTGCCACTATCTACCAAGATTGCCAATGTTAGTGATGAAAAGAAATAGGCAGAACGAAGAAAAAGAAGGAGCCAATGATGAAGAGGATGAGGGGAAGGAGAAAAAGAAGTCGACAACGGAAATAAGACTAACAAGAAGAGGAAGAAGATCTTGAGATTCTCGTCCACATATTTCAGATATAACCTGCACCTATACAATAGTAATTAGTATAGTATACAATAGTAATTAGTGTAGTTAGAGTCGCCCTAAACTTAAGCCCTAAACATTCTAATGCATTTATTATAATTCAGTTAATGACCTCTACTTACGTCCAAAGATACTCTTTTGATTATTCCAATGGGTTCCGGTTTAAGATAGGGACCATCGAGATCCTATGATGCACGTTAATGAAGGGGCAGGCGGGTGAGTCAAACTGGATTCCTCCTTATATTAATGTGCTGCCATATCAAACGCCCAGGCACGTGAGCCAGGGAGCATATTAACTTTCTTTTTTGCAAGCAGATCTACTCCCAATGATCACCAATCCGGCAATCAGCGACTCCCGCAACCCTAATGGATCCTAAACTTACCCTCCTCTTTTGAATTTCGATCAGGGGTCGAGGGGCAAAGATGTGCTATCCCTTTATGCGGGACCCCCATAAAAACAGCGGGCTTCACCACAAAACTCTGTCACTGTTAGAGCTGCCAGAATAAAGGCAATCATGGCGAAAGGTGGAATCTATACATGAATGGACATCATCATTTAAATGATCCTTATTCTTCACTTCCAACTAGATCTGGATAACAAATCTCGCCTTGCAGCAATCATTTGCTCTAGATACCTCTCCTTCCCGTGCCCCCCAGTTCTTTGTCTTCTTATGCCTTTTCCTGGTTATTCACCGGCGTCTTCTGTTCTTTGTAAATCAAAAACCTTCCTACAGCTCATTGCTCTTTCTTCGGTTTCCTTTTTTTATTATTTTTAAACCTCCAGACAAAAAGATTATCGCTCTTTCTTCAGTTTCAGCCATCCAATTTTCCTATTGAAGCAATCAGTCACGATCATTGCCAGAACCACCAAGCACAAGGCATGAGAACTGTTGCCAGAATAAACAGACCATTCATATTTACCTAAATAGAAGCTACATATACCATTTTTCATCATTTACACTAACAAAACCAAATCAAACCGCACCACACCTTATCATGGATCGGGTCATAACATAAATCTCACCTTTTTAACCAAACGTAGCCTAGACAAATGTGTCGAAAGTTGGCACCTATGTTTGTCTTTACTACAACTTCGACCACGTCCCACATAGGATACAAACCATTGTCTCCTAAATCACAAGCCAATGCCAATCCCCCACCCCACCCACAACAAACACACACACACACACACAAAAAACAAAAACACATCACACTCGAGAAATACCAAAAAAAGGAGGAAGAAGGAATCTAAAACTTCAAAAACGAACACCTGCTTAGTACCTAGCAATAAGCCAATAACACAATGCCCACTCGATACATGTGTCATGTCATAGGTCAGCAACTAAATACCAATGAAATAAACAAGTTTGCTCCTAAAAAAACTCAAGGTTTAAAAGTTTAATGAATGATCATATGCCTAAAATTCCGCTTTCAACACACATGGACAGACAGAGAGAGACAACAAAAATTATCAGAAAAGAGCAGCAGACCCAGCAGGATAGCAAAATAAAAGTCCACTCAGCATTCAAATATAGACATAAAAACACTGCATACCAGAGTCTGAGCCCCATAAGCAGTCATTATGCTACCATAATAAGGATCTGTATAAGGATAAGCCTGTAAACAATTAAATAAAAATTAGAATATTCTCGCACGAACCAAATATTCATGAGAGAAAAATTCTTAAAATCTCAGCAAAAGAACCTAAAAAACTAAAATTCAGGCATGCAACAATGGTCATGCTGAGCCTCACCCTATCTAAAACAATAAACTACATATATCTATGGATCCTTACAATTGAAGGACCAAGTTCCAACTGCGTATGTGGAATAACATATTCAGCCATCATAGGAGGCATTGCAGATGTAACTTGATGTCTATTTTGGTTTTCTTGCCCTTGACTTCCATCAGATCCTGAATCACTTTTTTGTTAGTTGCAGATTTAGCAAGACAAATAGAGTAAACTAAACTTTCTTCAGCTGAACAGCAGCCCTATAGCACAGGATATCGCTATAGATTACGCAAAATTATGGAAGAACGTGGATAAAAACCACATACTGGTCCATACATTATTGACAAAAATACTATCACTTAGGTACATTTTTACAGATAATCGGTATATGGAATTGTAAATAATAATTTTCTTTGAGACGTATACCAGATTCAGTATCTACCTAGTCAAACAACAGAAAATTGTGTTCAATACAAAAACAGCAAGCATAATGAGGTGTAGAACATCCTTCAAAAAGTAAAGAGTCTGACTATGTTGGTAACATCTTCAATTTCAGTTTTGAAACTGCCTGAAGTCAAAACATTATAGCTACGATATGATTTACCCCAAAAAAATTCAATAGTAAAGACGGCAAAACAGAAGTAGAAGCAAAAACCAAAGAAAAGGGAAAAGGGGCGGTCTGGCAAAGAACAATCAAAGTTCCAGGTGACATTTATCAAGCTCATAAACCTCATTTTTAACTCTACGTGCAGAATGCTCCATATAGAAGCCAACAAATAAAAGCTGCCAAACAATAATAGTCCGCACTTTAGCTCAGATCGATCTCAAATACCCAAAATAGAATTCAGCACCAATCAGCAACTTCAACCTGAAAATACATCTGTGCGCAAAGTTTGATTTTAAAAAAAAATAATTAAGCACCTGCACCCATCCCACCTGTTTCCCTCTTCTAATATCTACATGAATCTATGTCATCC
Source organism: Houttuynia cordata (assembly GCA_039654745.1). NCBI lineage: Eukaryota > Viridiplantae > Streptophyta > Magnoliopsida > Piperales > Saururaceae > Houttuynia > Houttuynia cordata. The sequence goes on along the minus strand of CM077502.1, from coordinate 38,433,328 downwards.
AAACAGTTTAGACTAGGAAGCACCGACATGGATACGATCCGAGTAGTGATACGGCAAATTTCAAAAAAGTAGGATACAATACGGCATATACAACAAATTATTTTTATATCTTTTTAATATTTACATAATAGGTAGGGGAACATATATGAGATGTCGATGGTTAAGGCATGAATAGTTTCTCCAATTTATTCATCTATCAAACATTTTTCCTTGAAATATATATGTATTTTATGTTAAGGGGGCATTTATTACATATATAATTATGCTGCCAAAAAAGATACAGTAATTTCTTTTTGTGTATATATATATAGTCGCTCACCACCAAGAAATCCATTTCAAAAAATCCACATAAAATCCATTTTGAATTTGAGGTGGAACTTGGAAGTGGCTGACCCGCTCTGGAGTCTGGACAGACCTGCTCAGGTCATGGATAGAAACACGGGTCTGGCTGAAACTTGGGTCCAGAGGCCAGACTAGGGGCGGTCAGTTCTCAAAATTAAAAGTTTAAAAATACCCCAAGTTCATATAAAAACTGTGCATCGTCCTCTCTTTACAGTGAGCTGTTTGTTATAACTCGTAAGGGGTTGGCTCATGGCTGGCTCACTGCAAAAGGAAAGGCTCAGCGACAAGCAAAAACTGTAACTGCAAACAGCTGTGATTTTGTAGCAGAGGAAAAGGTCCACATGGCAATCAGGAATCAAAGCGAGGAAAATGGTTGAATCACGCATGATGGCCAAGAAAATGGGAGAGTCACGTTGATGGACGAGATTTCTGCTGTGCAAAGTGAGCTGTTTCTGTTGTTGCCGATACGTATCAGGAACATGTCCGGGGGCTAACGTGTATCCGACTTTTTTATTTTTTAAATTTCGGAAACGCCCAGGATACGCGTGCAGACGTATCTGTCGCATATCCGTATCTGATACATATCGGATATGGATATGGCACCCAAATAGCGTATCCGTGCTTCCTAGATGTTAGACTTAATGTCACCATAATAAAATATCATCACCAATATGAAATCCACAAAAATGATCTGAAACAAAGACGTAGAAAATTTGGGAAAAGCACAATGTGCTAGTAGGGTTTTTATATATACAGTAAGAGGAGTTTCACTTCACTTCTGGGAGATGCATAGATGAATCAACTCACTGATAAACATGAAGGATTTGGATTATTGAAATAGCATAAGCAAAATTTCATATTACTGCCTATTGTTCAGAACTATCTCAAATAAATTGTAGCACATTAGCTCCAACCACTCCCTTAGTAAAATATAACAGTAATATCGTAGTAACTAAAACAGAAAAACAGCCACATACATATGATAGCTCACAAAATCCAAGTTGAGAGTTATTACTTTTTTGCAGCAAAACTTGCACAACAAGAGATAAGAAGAACTAGAAGTCACATTTACATATGCTCAAGTTCATCAAAAACCAGAAACAGTAATTGCGCAAAGATGTGGAAGTACATTCAATGTCGAGAGCTCATTATATAAATACAGGGAGAAAAGATTTGAACTGGCTACCAGGCTCATCCTTCAGAGATCGATGATGAAAAAGGTCCAAATTCTATTGTAGACACACAGAAACAACCAAAAAAGATTGAAGAGCAAACCTGAATGTGATGATGTGGATTGTCCTTCTTTGCTGAAATCAGCTACCTCCCCTGTACCACTATCATCATGTGACGCAGCTGTCTTGGCAGACCCTCTTTCTGCAACTTCAACAGAAGGCGATTTGATTGCACAATCTGTGAACACGACTGGAGAAACAATATTATACCCCATACCACGCCACCAAGGCTGAGCACAGCCTGGTGATGGTTGAACACCTTGAGAGGTTTGTTCAGTTGGGTTGGCATTTTCCGACTTTGAATGCATACTCCTGAACCCTCTTATCTACCATATATAACAGCCAGCCAAGCTACACCAAACCAAATATAGGATTAACATGAGTTCCTGCAACTCAAAAGTTAAAACAAAATAATATAGAGAAGAAAAGTGTACCAAGACAATAATAAAAAACGAAAACACAATAAAAAAATTGAAGGAAGAAAAAAACACCAAAAAACATAGCAAACAGAGGAAAAGGAGAGAACTAAAATGAAAAAACAGCTCCATGTTAATCCCAGTCATTAGGTATTTAAAATAACGAAGGAAGAACAGTTCCACTCATAACAAACCAAACATCAAACACCAATAAAGCTCCTACAAAAATTATGGATCATCCAAACTTTAAGTAGAAGCTCACAGAACCAACAAACTGATTTGAAAACTCACCGAGTACATCTTTGATGAGCAACAAGAATTCTAGAAATCAATAAGTATACATGGGAAGAAGGAAATTCTAAAATAACTCAGTATTATGAACCATATACAAATTAAAGGGAAACGATAAGCGACTCTAAATCTCTCTCTCTCTCTCTCTCTCTCTCTCTCCAGGTATATCTCTTTGGTTTTAGTTTGGTAGACAAGTAACATAAATAAAGCTTTCAGATAGAATATCTCAAACTAAGCACTTTTGGATGGATGATCCTAGAAGTAGGAAAATTAGCACCAATTTTTTGTAAAATTTTTATGCATACACCAGCAGAGTAGTTCTTTTCCTAGTTGAGGTTACCACGATATCCTGAAACATGTTTGCTTTCTATGACAATATTTGTTTTCTAGGAAAAGAAAAACTTAAAACAGATAGAGTTGCAAAGACAAATGAAGTTCAAAGTAAGGTGTAATGACGCCATAATAATCAGCCAAGCATTCTACTCAAAACTTCAACCTAAAACAACTGAACTACGCAGAAGTTGAGCAAAACAGGAAACTACCAAAACATCAATTAACCAATCAACTCCAAAAGACTACCAATCACACAAATCCAATTACATTTTTTTGTGTGTGGTGGTGTGGGGGGGGAGGGGGAGTATCAACAATAGAAGCAGTGTTTGCACGACATTAGGCACAAAATGGACAATTCTTGCAAACACTAGAACTCTCAAAACCTAATCCTATTTAACCTTACTATATCACCTTATAATCCAGAAAACATAAAAGTTTTAATACACCAGACGCAACTCATAAACAATCTAATAACCAGGGGGGGGAGAGAGATGGGCAGAAGAAAAAGACAATAGAAGCAGTTTTTGCACGGCCTTTAGACAAACCCAAAATTCTTGCAAACAATAGAACACCCAAAATCTAATCCTACTAAATCTCATTATATCGCTTGAAGAGACAAAATCCAAAACATTAAGACGCAATTCATCAACAGCAGAAGTAATATTTGAAGTCGTAACAGTCGACCCAAAAAATTCTCCCAGACAAGCAAGAACAAACAAGAATTTTAAACAATAAACCTAATCTTACTAAACCTTATTATTTCACCCAATAATCCCAAAGAAATAAAGTTCCAATCCATAAGGCGCCATTCATCAATAATAGGACCAATATTCACAGTGTTAATACCTGATCCAAAAATTCTCAGGCAAGCAAGAACACACAACAATTCAAACACTAAACCTTATTATCCCACCCAATTAACCCAAAATTCAAGTTCCAATCCAAAAGACGCGATTCATAAATGGTAGAAGCAATACTCCCGGTCCTAACATGCAACCCAAAAAATTCTCTCAGGCAAGCAAAAACACACAAAACACTTAACCCTAATCGCACTAAACCTACTTATCTCAGGCAAGAATAAGTCCAGAACATAAAGTGCAATTCATCAGCAGCAGAAGCAATATTTACGGTCTTAACAGCCAACCCAAAAAATTCTCAGGCAAGAAAGAACACACAACAATTCAAAACACTAAACCCAATCTTACTAAACCTTATTATCTCTCTCAACATGTATTTCCAAAAAACAAAGAGAAAAGTTCCCATCCGTCAGGCACAACTCACCAACACTAAAAGCAATATTTGTAGTCTTGGGATCCGGCCCAAATATTCTATCAGGCAAGCAAGAAAAAACAACATTTCAAAACACAACCTTATTATCTCTTGCACTAATCCAAAAAAAAATCAAAACATGAAGGCTCAATTCTTCAACAGTAAAAGCAAGATTCGAAGTCTTGGCAGCCTACCCAAAAATTCTCCCAGGCAAGGCAAGCAACAACACACAACAATTCAAAACACTAAACCCTATTACCTCTTCCAATAATCCTAAAAAAAGTTTCAAAACATTAAAAACGCAATTCATCAACAGAAATCGCGGTCCTACCTCTATAGATTCTGATAATCTAAGGGGAAAAGGATAGGGAGAATACGACTTACTGGCAAAATTGGTGCAAGAAAGAAACCCTAGAATTGGTCCATCGAAGCAGTGATTCCGCCATGAATCCACTGCAAACCCATCCTCATTCCTGCTGCTTGGACACCCGAAAAGAATGAACGAGTTCAGCAAAATGGAAGACTTTTGAGAAGAGAGAGAGTCTTTCCATCTTGAATGCTCTCTCGCTCTAGAGTAGCTGCTCCAATATGTTGTGAAATGTCCATCTTGTCCCAGCTAGCGTGTGGATATGTCTTCGGTTTTGGATTGATTGAAATTGATGCTTAATTACGTTTTTACCCTCATTACCTTTTTAAATGAAACCACTAATTATCTTGCCTGGGCACGGTGTAGGGGAAAAAAGACTGTGTTCGTTACTTTTTTAAGAGTCGTTTGGCAACCGATTTGTGTATCATTTGTGATGGATGATGTCTGGAGATTTGGTCATTGCCCGGAGAGGGGGTGAGATTTAGGGGTTTAGGCTCCATGTTAAGGCTATAGATTTGGTCATTGCCTGGAGAGTGGTTGTAAAAAAAAAGGTATTATAACACATGCAATAAGGTATGCACTAAGGGTAGCATTGATCTTACTCTCCTCTTGTTTCCCCTTCGTTGTTACGACTATATGAGCCCTTCTATGTCCCATTGTAAGTTTACTATTGGTTTACTATGGGCCTGTTTGGCAGCAGCTACTTCTTAGAATTTTAGAAGAATCCAATTTCTCTATGAAAATTTTCTCTAAAAGAATTCAGCTTTCACTTCATTGATTTTTTTCAATGGCATTTGTTATAATTTTGTAAAAAAGACAGGGGTAATTGATAAGAAAAAATATGTTTGCAATCATGAAAATGTATTTTTTATTATATATCCCTGCCTTCATGTTTATTTACAAAATATGTCATCAAATCCTAAATTCTTCCCCAAAAACTGCTTCTTCCCAACCAAACACCCTGATTCTTCAATCTAACTTCTTCCCTAAAATCCATATTTCTCACTCTTAAAATCATTTACTAAGCAGACCCTATGTAGGATACAAGGACACTTCATATGGGACGAGAAAAGTAGTATTTATAGAGTGTTGATGCCCAATTGATACAACTCTGACTTTCATTTCCATCAAGAACACCAAGAAAGATATTCAAGACATTAATAGACGGAAGTTCGTGCTTGCTTTTTTTCATTAATCACTCTAATCCTCTTGGAGAAGTTCAGATGCATATGTTATTCATTGAAATTTTGTTTTGTTGTAACACGTTATTTTAATATTTTTGAATAGCATATTTGAATGAGACCTATATCTCCCTTAGATTAAACGAGATGCTTGATTTAAATTAAGCGGGTCCAAGGACCATGTGTAGAAGGGCGTGATTGACTCTAGTGTAATTAAGCCCCCTCTCCCTCTACATAAGCTAACAAATTTGTTACAAGCTATTTCTTGCTAATTAACTTAGAAACATTGGTACTACAACAAGATTTGTAGCAAAAAAACGAATATTAAAAACAAGACACTAAGACTAAGTTCAGCCATATCATTTTCTATTGCCTAATTCATACACCTTGGCGTTCAAGATCAATTGTATATATATATATATATATATGATACTTCTAGTCTCGATATATATAAGAGTTAATGATTTTAGGTTTGTGTTAGGTTGTGAAAATATGGATCTCTAGACCGATTTGGGACAGTGTGATTTTGTTATATTTAATACTTTTCATACCAATCAAATGAGTAAAATTATTGAGCCTTGGCTCTAAGCCTGGTATAAAAAAATAAACTTTCTTTTCTTCCTTTTTTTCTTGATAGAGCAAACCCAGTCATGGAAAGTTGAACTCTATCTTTTTTCAAATCTAGATGAGCTTCCTTGAACAAAGAGGAGTACTCTTAATGAGATCAAATAAAAGTTCATTTCTCCTCTTTAAAAATGCACACCCTTCACAAAAGTGGCCATCTTTTTTTTTTTTGCTCTAACAACAGTGGGCATCTTAGGCAACTCAAATATTCTCCCCAATTATCCATTAAACAAAAACCTAAACAAAATATAACAACCTCAAAAACCATAAAAGGACAAAGTAGAGATTTCACAACCTGAACCAAATGCCCGCACTCTCCAACCAGTGGTCCCCCACACCCACTTCCTTGCATGCACTGGCACCACGTGGCGCAGGAGCAGCGGGGTAAATGAACCACGAGGACCAGCGCTGCACGACACGTCCGAGCTGAGCTACAGTGATGGCGAGGTAACGGCGTCGCTATCGCTTCCGCTAAGGCCGAAACCCTGACGCCGCGGTTACCGTTAACAGTGTCGCCGTTTGGGGTGCAGCCCGAATGTAGGTGGCACGCGAGGATCACGTGACAGAGACCAGGGTTCCACCGCAGCGGCGGCAGATGGCACCCAAACACGTGTTAGGGATTCATGCGAGCGTACAGGGAGCTGCTTCTTTATGACTGCTAGACGATCAGGAAATTTTTAACTTTGGGATCTTTGTCGTTTTGTGCAAGATGAAGAGTCCCCTCCATGGCTTATCTGTATATTAATTTGGGAAGCCTTTAAAGTCCATCTCCAGGCTGTCCCCTATGCTATCTTGCATTAATATGAGCCGTCGATCAATAAGATCGACGTCACATATATATGAATTGTGCCTCCAACAAATAAATATTTTTAGCTGGAGTGCACAGTGAATACATGTGCACCGTTGATCGTAGTGATATAAATCTTAGGCTTATACGGTGGGAGATATCCTAGAAGATAACTTGAGGCAGACCAAAATTGCTTCCATTCATTTGAAAAAAACGCGTGTCATGGTCGACTTTGCTTCCTCCCTCCCGACCGAATGCGCGGAAGAAGTCTGTCTCAAGTCAACCATCGGCATCCCAACGGACATCCTCGAGGCAATACGAGGAATAGTACGATAGGAGCCCCCTTGAGGGCATCCAATGGTACAGACGGAAAATATGGGGACCAACAACCGCAAGAGCATAATTTGCCATTTGAGTTGCCCTATCGATAAAGGGTAATTAACTAAATAATATATATTAAAATAAATAATAAATGATTGAAAAAGATATAAACTTATTTTCTAATCTAGTTATTTAACATATCACGTTGGCATCAATATGGTGGTGGCCCCTCTTTTTTTTTGTTGCAATATGACCCGAAGGCGTCATTAAAAGAGAAGCAAAAACCTTTCTCTAGAAATAAAGAAAACGTATATTCGACTAATGTCTTTCATTTTCTTACCTTTCAACTAAAGTGTTACCCGAAGATACGCCTTCCTTTTGTAATGATAAAAGCGTCTCTTCTACTGATGTTTTCTATTTTGTTACATTTTTAACTAAAATATCGTTTCAAATGATGATTTTACATACCTTAATGAAAAAAACAAGTCTGAAAGCCAGTTTGTATACTATTACAAAGACGATGTCGTTTGAAATGGTGCCTTCGCCTTTATGTTGAAGGCGTCGTTTAAAGTGCCGCTTTCATCTTTTCTATTACACAAACAACGTTGTAACTTGCAGATTTTTTAAAAACCTGATAACACAATATAATCAATGTAAATAAAAAATAAATTATGAAGAATAAATAAGTTTAAACCATCTATTTATTCAGTAAACTCTTCCAAGTTAACACAATAATAAAATTTATTTTATTTAAAAATAAATTAAGGCGTCTCTTCAAGTTTAAATAAAATATATATACATAAAATAATACAAATGCTCAGTAAACTCTGCCTCCCCCTACTCCTACCATGTCCTCGTCCTATGCTCAAACTGGAATCTAGTCAAACTCGACATCAGGTGTAGGATGTAGACACGCAACTGAAGACGAAGGTGCCTGACGTAAAAAACACGAAGTGCACGTTGTCGCCTAGTTTATACTTTCGAAGAAGGGAGCGTCTCAACTGGACCGAGTGTGGCATCTGGAGCTAATGGTGGTGGGGTGATTGAAGTTGTATCGGGCAAACACAAGGCGAATCTAATATAGCTTGAGAAGCTTAATAAGCGTGAGAACTTTGAGGTCCTGCAATCTCTGTCATAACTGACTGAAACAATGGCAAGTTCGTAAGAAATGTATAGCAGTCTTGCGTATTGCCTGGCATGCCGCTATCAAGCTCTCGCAGGAATGTTCCACCAAAACTACATCTAACTGAGCGAATGTCTATCTCGTACAAATAAGCTAGAAGGAAAAAAAAATATACTTTAACTACATGCACACAATGATGGTGAATTGAAACAAATAAGAAGTAAGAGATACTAACCAAAGCCCTCTCAGTGTCGGCCTTGGGCTGATATAACATCTATGGTTAATGCACAAGTGGTAGGATAAGTCTCCTAGTGATCATCAAGTACCACTTCATGTAGGCACTATCAGCATCTCGCTCAGTCTTGGCAAGCTCCCCCTGAACAAAAGTGGTCCTCCGTTCGTCCCATCTAGTAATATAGGTGATCGTTTTAAATGTAGTACCCTCACAAGTATACAAGGCTATATGAATAGGCGAGTATAAAAGGTTGTCGTACCTCAGGGACGGATGAATTATTCTACCAAATTCAAGAGAAAAAGTTGTTTTTTGTTTTTAATCAAATGAAAGAAATGCAAGCAATTAATTCTAAGTATCTAAAACGAATTTACTAATGTAGAGAATTTCCAAGGCATTGAATCCACCACTAATTAAACCAATTCTATCATCTCTCTCTCTCTCTCTTATGAAATTTGTAGTTGATGCAATTAAAGCATTCCTCTCGAACACAAGCTAATTAACATATTCCTCTCGGACATATGCTGACAAAACAAACAAAATCTACTCTACTTTATTCATAAAACAACACCTCGGTTTGCATACGTTTCTCTTGGACATGGAAGCATTCCTCAGATTAAGTCCACAAAATCTATTCTACCCTCTCTCGAGTGTATAGAATAAACTTCAATTAAACTAACATTAATCATAGAATAAAAGTCCATATACCAACTAAAATAAGATTAGAGAAAGAGAAACAATAAAACTGATCTAATCAGGGCTTCATCTATGCCTCAGATGCGGTTTAGTTAGCCATGGGATGAGGAACACTATTCATCATCTTCTTCGTTGAGCCACGATACTGTAGCATTGTGACAGTACTGTTCACCGTTTGAAATCGGTCTCCCAAATCTCCTCCTCTTCCTCCGGTCTTCTCCCCTATTTTTATTAGCAGTTCAAAAAGAGTCCCCCAAACTAGACACCTCCAATTCGAGCCAATTAATTCCATTCCCAATCCACACAAAATCCGCATCTATTCATCAAACGAGTTCAAATAGAAAAGGATTCTAACCTTCCAGATCCCGTATGCCTCTATTCTAGATCTCCGAATCGAACACGCCTCTGCTCAGTCCAAATCGAGTAGGATTCTTCTGCTTTCGGTTCATATGTTTTTGTCATTGCTCCATGCAGTCGGCATCGTCGAGCATGAGCCTCGCCGCCACAGTCATTCCGCCGCCATCCTTCATCGGCGCTCGAGCAGAGCTCGAGTGATTTGCTATGAAAGTCCCGAGCTTCGGCTCGGATTTCTTGATTTTTATTTTTTTTCTTTCTTTTCTTCAATTGAACTAAACCAATTCAATTCAATTTAATTCAATTTAGATAAAACCCGTCTCAATGAATATAATTGTTGGATCTCATCTAAGTGGCTCTCAACTTAAGTCAGTGCCCGTCTTCTTCTTGATGCGAATCAGCGGCTTAGATCTTCTCTACATCCGATCTCAACATTTTAAACAAATTAGGCTCTTTAAAACCCGTCAACACCTCCTCATCCTTTGGATAACCAATGCCTTTCGTTGCATAAAAACCCAATTGAAGTGCGATGAATCCATGATCTACAACTCAAACTCTTTTAAACCTACACAAACAATCAAACTAAACTTAGACGCTGTTGTGTCCCGGCATGGGACACGAACAGGGCCAGGTATCATGGCTGAAAAAAGAGAAGGAGATGAGAGAAAGAGAGATAAAAGTGAACTGGTTTCTTATTGCATAAACCCTAAAGGAGGAGGAGGACCTCCTTATAAAGGAAAAAGGGATGGGCACGACTCCCTAGGCCCGTGCCATCAATTTGGCCAGATAGGCCCTAATTACCCGCTAATTATGCCATTACAACCCATTACATATTCAGTTACCCAAATGGGCCTGATTACAAGATATTTGGCTTTATTCAAAAGGGAAACTAATCCTAGCAATTAAAGTAGATAATACTGCCTAATTTAGATGACGCGCAATAGGTGTATGACGTTCACAACACTCCACCACACTTCCGCCTCCGCCATGTCCTCACGGCGGCCAAGTAATGAAGTGTTCCATAAATGGCACTGACAGAATGCGCTCTACTCTGGCATGAAGAATGACCTCGATAATAGCAAACTTGGTGTAACCGAGGAGGGCAACGTCAGAGTGCCTCCTCCCAGAGCGGTCGAATAGGGTCCAGCAGTCCCTGTGTAAAATTCCACAATCTCCACCACAGTGCTTATAACAATCAACATTTTGCAAAAGACACCAGATAAATATGGCAGCTGCCTGAGTGGAAAGCGCAGCATTGTCCTCACTCATTGCTTTCAAAGCTATAATAAAAAACTGTCATGAAACTTGTTGTAATGCTATCCTTCCTCTAGTGCCAGCAAGAGCCATCTCAGTCAAAATGACATCATCTTGAGGGGCTCGTAACAAAGGAGCAAAAGCCTAGTGATCTGGTTGGTTTTGGGAGCCAGCATTCTCAGTAATAGATTCAATAATGGCCTTCAAATGATGATATACCTCAACACCCATCTTCATAGCTTCCATAAAGGGGGAGGCTTCAATAGGAAGAAGCATAAACTCCTGCATTAAAGGAAGAGATAGCACAATCTCCCATCCAATTTTTTTTCCTGTTACCTCCTCAAAATACTCAACACCAGTTGGACTAACTTGTCCTATGAGTTGGAATAGTGCAGAACTCTTTTCGTTCATCTCTATGGCATCCAGACCTGGCCAAGTTCCTGCTCCTTGGCAATTGAATACATCGATAACTCTGGTAAACTTGTTTAGACTCCAAATCTTCAACAGACTTTTTCCATCCACAATAGGGTCCTGAAAATAGACAATCTCCAGTTGGTCTCCCTCGATATTTAGCTCCTAAGACAGACCCATCATGCAGTACAAGTCTTTTGAGTATAATGAAATCAAGATGACCAGGCTTATCCTTAACGTACACCCCACAACCTCCAACAGCTTTAGCGACTGCATGAAACTCAGCGGCATAATGACGGCTCCAGAACATGTCCCAGTCTGGCACCATGACTTCCCCCAACAAGAGACTATTGAAAGAAACATCTGCGACGTGCACAGTTTGAGATGATTGGTTTCGTGGCAGGAAGTCCTCAGATGTGCTAGTCACAACACTTCTTTGGAAGTGAGAAATTGAATCAATGTTGTGGGCCATGCAAAAGTTTTGGGACACAAATTTCTCAAGTGCTTTGTGGAACTGTTTTGCTAAAGATACATGGCCACCGAAGGCTGAGCCAATTGTCTTCAATATTTTTTGTATATCTAAATTCACACCATCCACATTCTGAGACACAAGGCAGTTGTGTAGATCATCATAGAATTTATCTATTTTAGCTGGATCAATGGCACCAACCATATTTCTCCATCCAATCCATTGATAATTCCCTCAAATGTGAAAGAATGCCAGGGAACTGAGTTGGGTACAGCAACCGAAGATTGTATTTCTTAGTCCCAGGCGTATCTGGATGAAGTCGTCCCCAATATCCCATTAATGCATGCCACAAATAAACATATTTCAAGCCAAAAGTGTTCCTTATTTTAGACACAAATTCTTTCAGGGCTTTAGCCATTGAAGAAAAATTATGCAGTACAATTTGCACATCACTCTTCCAAAGATACCATGTGTATTTAAATAGATGGAAAGATACCTCAGCAAAGTTTTTTTGATCAGGGATCAGGTGCTTTGTTGATAATTCCTTGAAAGTTCGAAAGAGAACCATAAAAATCCTGTGATAGGTAATAATATCTGCCGACTGAATCCATTCACCAACATGACGAACTGCAAGGAGAGACTTGGCGATGTTTACGGTTATTGTCCCGCTGCAATTAAGGGGCAGTTTAGAGTTGATCTCGTCCAGCTTTAGAGGAATCAAAATATCAGCAATGCCCACAACTTTTTGTGCTTTCGTCAAAGAAGAGATAAGTGAATCAACATCAGCCACATCGCCAATATAATGAACACCAAGCCATGTGCCCCCAATCTTCTCTAGAAACCTTGCAGAAGAACAACCAGTAGCAACTATAAGAGACCCATATTTCAGCTGCTTGCCCAAAGATGTAGTCATAGTTTGTGATTGTACATCAATCGCTGCCACTGGATCTTCAGAAAAGACTTCAATTCCATACCATTCAGGTGTTTGCCTCTCCATGTCCAAAGATTGCCGACAATTATCATAAATGGCTTCATTGTCTAGTAGAACTGCAACATCAGTGTGCTCAAGGAGTGAATGAGTGGACAACACACTATTATAGGGCTCCACAACTGCTGTAGAAACCCGAGGAGATGGATATATTGTAAACCCAAGCTTTGATTTTTTTCCATAATCTAATGACAAGCGTTCAAGCAACAATGAACCTAAACCAGATCCCGTGCCACTTCCAACTGCATTGAAAACCAGAAACCCTTGCAAGCCAGTGCAATTGCCCGCTAACTTTCTGACTCGATCAAGGCACAAATCAACACTTCCCTTCCCAACAGTATAATGTCCTCGGGCAAAATTGTTGGTAGCATCTTCCTTGCCAGAAACAAGTTGTTCTACAGACGTTTCACTAGGCATGAGGCCATCGGGCTGAATGCCATGCTCGAGGCAGTAGAGCTCCCAGCAGGAATTTCCGATCTGGATCCTGGCCTACTCGATGTGAATGCTTATGATCCCCTTCATCTCTCTTGCTCCGGCTCGCCGAATCGGAGGAGAAGGAGGTCGAGCTTTCTGAGGCAGAGGAGAATTATGTACTGTAGACTGCGACATTGTAGCCGAAGGAACCGGAGAAAAGGCATCCATTTTCCACTTGGGCATTTCTTCAAACAGGTAATAGCCTGGGATGTCCATGGAAATACTAAGGTTGCTGAGGCTGTGGCAGAGCTTGGCGAGGTCACGCGCGGTGGTGATCTCGTCGGTGACGTCCTATGCGGCCCAGTGAGGGGGAAGGTCAACATCGGCGGTGAGAGACATGTCAGAGATGTAGACCCGGGCGGCGATGGCGGAGCTAGGGTGGCAGTCAGCGTGGGTGGTCGAATCTCCCGAAGCTATGGTGGCGGCGAGGATGGAGTCCATCCTGACTAATGGAGACTCCTTTTCGTCGAAGCTGGCGGCACCGTCTCCAAAAGTGGCAACTTGGGTCTTGATGGCAGGAAGAAGGGATTCCGGGGTCGGGGCGGCTCGGTCTCGAGGCGGCGGCGGCGAAAGGCTCATCTTCACTGGGAAGACGTCTGCGGGGGTCTTGCGGCAGTTGCTGAGGAGACAGAGGAGACAATGGAGAAGCCGTTGAAGGGAGGGGACCAGGCGATGGATGTGGGAACGACTCCATCGACACCGTCAGCAAGGTCATCCTTCTCTTCACTTTCTACGTCGTCCTCGTCGTCCACATACATCTCGACCAGAGCCGGCGACGGCAGGGCCAGTGGCTGAACGGTGGCGGCTAGGGCTGAAGGAGAGGGCTGGACGGTGGTGATAGTGGCGGCGGCCCATAGTGGAGGTGCATAAGATGAAGGGAAGGCGACCGGCTGTTGGACAGAGAAGTCTGGCGTTGATTGGGGTGGCGGCCTCCTTGACACCGGTGATGGCGACCTGCCTATCATCGGTTACGAAACCGACGGCGGTGGTGTCCGGAAGAAAGTCGATGGCGGCGGTGGCTGTGAGTAGCCCCACTGTGGCTGGGCCTGGTTTTGGAGCTGAACGGCGATGGCCCTTTGGTTGTCCTCAATTCGTTGAATCTGATTCAGTATGGTGGTACACATGTCGAGCACAACGTCCCGCATTATGGTGGATCGGAACTGCTCTGATACCAATGTTGTGTACCGGCATGGGACACGAATAGGGCCAGGTATCATGGCCGGAAAAAGAGAAGGAGATGAGAGAACGAGAGATAAAAGTAAACTGGTTTCTTATTGCATAAACCCTAAAGGAGGAGGAAGACCTCTTTATAAAGGAAAAAGGGATGGGCGCGACTCCCTAGGCCCGCGCCATCAGTTTGGCCAGATAGGCCCTAATTACCATCTAATTATGCCATTACAACCCATTACATATTTAGCTATCCAAACGGGCCTGATTACAAGATATTTGGCTTTATTCAAAAGGGGGAAACTAATCCTAGCAATTAAAGTAGATAATACTGCCTAATTTAGATGGCGCGCAATAAGTGTGTGACGTTCACAATAGACGCACAATTTCTTATTAAATAAAGTAAAGTCGTAATTATTGAACTAACTCAAATAATTCATAATTATTCCTAATTATCATGAAATAACACTAACAAATTAGGACTTAGATGCATATAAATATGTGTATTTATGTATATATCAATAGGCCGCATGATGTGACCTCCAATCACAACTTAACCAGCCCCAACGCGAAGATCGCTCACTGAAATCCACAACATGAGGGGGGGAATCCACTCTAACCTAAACTGTAACCTGACTTGATTTGGAACATGCATCTCCACACTCTCAAAGCATATGAGTGACGTCCTAGATAGCCATACGTCTACATCGTCGGTACACGCATGAGGTAACTCTGCTAAAACCTCATCATTGTATTGCTTTCATGTAACCTACACAACACATATAATATAATCACCTGCCCATATTGTTGCATTGTTTATATTCGTAACATATGCAATATAATATAATCACCTGGGTAGATCATTGGTAGTCTAGTTCCAATCTATAGTGGCAGAGGACACCATGAGGATTAGCCATTTTCATCTTCCTACCATTCCACCTGAGAACATCAAAAGAAACAAAACAAATTATTGAAATTGCATATAGAAGAAAATTAAATGACTTAAATATATAAAACATACCTAACTCCTAATAAAGAAAAACCATCTAGTGGAGTGCTCTGAAATTTTGGAATCCCACATGTAATCTCTCCCACAACCATAGTTGTTTGATATATAGAAATCTAATATGAATCAAATGTGTTATACTTGTGGTAAATAGATTAGCCAAAGATTGTTAATGGTTTACTTGGATAAGGGTGGCACACCCAAAAATTCCTGATGTGTTGGGTTGGCAAGCTTTTTCAAACTCTTTGTACAGGTAGGCAATGGTGGCACTGCACCATGCATACTGTCCCACGGAGTAAAAATCCTCTAACAAGATGAGATGCATGGGGTGCACATGGTTGTTGCTGCTATTGGCATATATGGTGGAACCACGCATATGGAGTAAATATGTTCGTGCATGCTGCTCGATGGCTACCTCTATGGCATCCTCTGAGAGGCCATTGAACTGCTGTTTCAACCACAAAAGGCTAACCCGACTGCCTCGTAATGCATCACGTGGAGGGACCCATCTAAGAAGGTTCTCATATACAGCATTCCAGTCAATGCCCAAAGTCGTGCTAGTCACCACCACGCCATCAATGCGCAACCCAAATAATAAAGCTACATCTTGCATAATAATAGTCATCTCTCCCAAATGCAAGTGGAAGGTTTGCATCTCCCTCTGCCATCTCTCAATTAGGGCAGTTATGAAAGTCATATCAATCCTGATATACTCCAAGCGTATGAAGTGGCCAAAACCTGCTCACTCTTTTTAAGGCAATAACCGACCATCAACCGCCCAATGTCGCATGTGACCCCAATGCTCGGTGCATTCAATGCACCCGGGATCCTAGTACAGATTAAAAGTAGTATACAATCAGTTAAATGTATATAATATCCAAAATTAAAAAGTTAAGGGATCTATGCGAGCTCTGCTCTGTGAGGATGGAGGGATCAATAGGTCATTGATCCATAATATTTACAAAGAAACCAACAATTAATAACACTTTCAAGCGAAGTTAATAACACATTCAAGCAAAGTAAAGAACAAGTTAATTTGCAACAAAAAATAAATGTATAGAAGTACCAATCAACAAAAGGTGGATTTTGGCAAGTTAGTCTATTATGACCAACTTCATTACAATTCCCAAAATGGTATTGTAATCAACCATCTTTCGTCATAGCCGCATTGTCCATCGCATTCAGTATTCTCCTAGTGCATGAACGACTAGGTTTTCGTATTCTTTGGGGCTTCACCATAAATATCAGTGACTCTATCTCCTAAAATTGTCGATCAAGAGGAGGAAAGGATTCCTTGGCATACACATTTCTATATGCATCAGATGTATACCAATATCCAACTAAATCGTTGATGGCATTTTGGCCTCTCTTGAACAACAATTAGATGATGACAAGGTTGTTTGTACATCTTGGGTAATTGCAAGAACATTTCTAATGGGGGGCATCCACCACATATTTTATATCACCCAATGTTTTCTCTTCATACACATAGAAATTGATTTGATCAACCAAACTGCTGCAAATAAGGCGCTTCTGATGTTTAATCTCAACTCAATACTAGGGTCGTATGGGGTTGTCATGGCCAACTTGGCCAAATGTCACAAAGAATTTAACTATCCGGTGGTTAACACTAAGGTTTGCATGGGTAATGATCGAACCCCCTTCAACATGCTATTTAGATTTTTAGCCAAATTTATTGTCGTCATTCCAAATCTTGTAAAACTGTCATAAGCAAGAGACCATAGTTGAGGGGATAATCCGCCTTCCTCATTGAGTAACCTTTTTATTATGAACTTTTTTCACTGATTAATTTCATCTTGGCAATAAACTTGTCTACAGTAAGCATCGTTGCGGCTTCCCTGATCAATGTTGTCAATACATCATTTTTAAACTTTTTATGAAATATTGTCATTATGTGCCGCATACAATATCGGTGACAAAAATTTGGTGGAAACACCTCAGACATGGCTTTTTGCAACCCTTTACGTTAATCAGATATGATACCTATTAAGGACAATATGCACCTTCAACATACGTAAAAACCATATCCAATTAGGGTAATCCTCACCCAAAATAAGGCCAAATACAAGTGGAAACAAACTCCTATGCCTGTCATTAGCTGTCGTGCCGTGAGGGCTCTAGTATACTTGCTAGATAGGAAAATATCATCAACACTTATGACTGAGAAATAATGTTCAAAACCCTCAATACATGGCCCAAAGGCCCAAAATGCTTGTCAAACTGTCGATGCCCGACATCTTCCATTTGGTTCGTCACCAACTTTCAAATGGTTCCCGGATTGGCATTAATTATTGCCTCGAAGTACATTGGCAACAATCGATAAGGCTCAACTCAATCACCATACATTGCTTTGATGACCATATTCCTTGCCATCCATGCTTTTTTGTATAAAATATCCACGTGAAAAGTCCGTTAATCCTATTTCGAATAATAAGTGGTGGGATATCTACTTCTGCTCTAATGGAGGGTAATATAGGCCTACAAACAAACACGGTGGTGCATTGTCTATGAACTGTGTCTAACTGAGTATTTCTACAAGTGTGTTTGCCACCATACATCTTCACTTCAAAATCATTAATCTCATTCCTCATTGATGCATGTACTCTCCATGGGCAGTTAGGGTAATGGCATCTTGATGTATACTATCTCGGACTTGTACGCAATACTTTGTAGCGAACATCATGCGTAATTGAAAATAAACTCACTGCGTGGACAAATTCATCTATTGCCCATATTGTAGAAATACTCAGCTGGACACATACGCAGTGAATTCCTCATTGATGCATAATACGAGGAGAGGAGAGTATGCAAGAGATTGTTGAAAACAAACTCACTGCGTGGACAAATTCATCTCCCTCATTATCAACAATCTCTTGCATACTCTCCTCTCCTCGTATTATGCATCTATTCATCATTGATCTCATCATCTTCCTCATCATTCATTTCACCATCTTCCCAATTGCTTGAACCAGTGTAGGTATAGGGGTTATGAAATGAGGTTTATGTACCAAATCATTCACCACATTGTGTCATGCCAAGATTTATAGCTTCAGAGCATGAGATGTGTGCCTAATTTATTCCAAAGAGAACTAACAACATCAATAAGATATCATCAAACAAAACGTAAGTTGAATGGTTAAATTACATTGTCATAATAAACTTACCTCCAACTAGGTGAAAGTTGGGGTTTCTGGCCACATGTGTGATGGACAAACCATCTTTTTCATTATCGACCACAAGCATTCCCTTCAACTTTCCACTTGATATATTTATTCGAGAACTCCCACTTATGCCTTCGCCATCATTTGCAAAGCTAGGCATCCAGGCCTCTTTTTCTAAAAATAGCTCAAATGTATACGTGTGAGGCGCAAGATAGAGCATTTATTGCATGGAGTTGTCATCATCAATGGGTAGTATGGTGGTTGTTGTTCCAAAAAGATGCATATAATACTTAGATATAAATTTTCCAAATTCTTTGGTCCCATCCCATTTTCTTTGCCACTTGCATATCTAAGTCCTCATAAGTGTTTGACTTACTAATAAACAATCCTATGATGTCACCACCTTCGTATTCACCTCTATCGATTGCAATTCACCCACTATGCCTTAACACAAATGAAATCATTTCTCCTTCCATCTCTAATGACAAAACCTCTAATAAGCACTAATAATGCATTACTATGAATTTTTTACCGTGATTATACAAAATACTACTCAATGCCAATATACCAATTAACAAAAATCAACTATGGATTTTGAAGAAAAAATGAAGAAGACTGGTAATAAAAATTAACTATGGATTTTGAAAAAAAAAATGAAGAAGATCGGTATTTCACCAAGGATGAAGAATAATGTAGACGTGTTGATGAGAAAAACCTAGAATTTGACTAGGAAGAAGAGGCCCTAGCTCAAGGAGGGCCTTCGGTAGGCAAAGGACATGGTCAATGCAAGTGGATGGAGGGGCCACGGTTAGCGGAGGGCGGGAATGTTGAAGGTCGATAGGGTTTGGGTCGGTCGCTAGGGCTCTTTGCTCTGTCAGTCGATAGGGCTCGGCTCTCACTGGGAGTGAGGGTTTTAAAATAAGCTTAAAACGAAGGCGTCCTTCCAAATAACGTCTTTCAAACTTAAAATGAAGGCATCTTTTCGGATGACATCTTTCAAATTTAAAATAAAGACGACCTTCAAGATGACGTCTTTTATAAAGGCACGTAAGATAAAATAAAAAATAAAAAGTGTCAGTAGAAGAGATGTTTTCCTTATTATAAGAGGAAGGTGTCTCTTCTAGGAACACCTTTCGGGCCAGCTTGCAAAAAAAATAAATCGTGTAGGGGCCAACATCATGCTGGCGCTTGCGTGGCATGTCAGATAACAGGATAGGAAAATAAGTTTACTTTTTTTCCGATCGGTTATTGTTTATTTTAATATATATATTATTTGGTAAAATCTCCCTCGATAAATACGGCGGAACTCAACTTAATCAGCTATGGATAAATAACGGAGGAATCGTTGGATACTCATGATGAGAGGATCGATCCACCGTGGTGCTTGGAGCTTCTTTTGTAAAATCCAAATGATAACATTGGAGCCCCTTGGATATTGGGCAGTTACACTAGAGGGCGAAGCAATTACCAAAAAACAGTAGTGGGCAAAGCCTATTTTTTGTTTTTCTGATACACATGGCCAAAGCCTAATTGACGAAAAATTCCCACCTAGTAGTTCCTTTTGTAATATCAGTCCTTATTATAAGGGGCATGACACCAGGGGTTTCGACCGTTGGATTTCGATTTGACGGTGCTCCTTATTATAGGGGGGCAAACTCCATAGTGCCATCTGATCTCAATCCAATGGCCATGACTTAAACTAAGCTCATATAAGTAAGACTCCTTTAAACTTTTCCCTTATTATACACATACGCTATATAATGTTTGCTCCGTCCCATGTCAATAGTTTTATTTTCAAAAGTAGTGATTTTTATTGAATGGTGGGAACCATTATTTTTTAATGTGAGAGGTTGCTTCTGAGATGCTTTTTAAAGTATACAGTCATTTAAATTGAACCAAATTGAGTTATTGCTACAGGTATCATTATATTTAAATGAGCTGAGTGGTAATTAGCATTTTACATGACAAATGCATTTTATATGGAGAATGCATGATTGGCTTGCACGACGGTGTGTTATAGCCTTTATAAGGAATACATATCCACTATTGTAATTTTTGCAAATTTAACTAATGTTGAAGTTCCTGCTCAAACTTATGTTTGTGAGATACTGGAGAATATTGAAGTTGAATGGGCATTTAGCAATGGCAAATGGAAGATTATTGGTGCCAAGACCGGTCTCAAGTGAGAGGTTTTATTTTTGATGAAATGTCAAGAGAAGTGTTAAATATCACTTCTCTCTTCATTTTAAATTGGCAAGGTAGTCTAAATCTATCTTGGTAATTAAATATTTAGCGTTTTATACTTGTAGTTGTTCAATTAGATAGGATCAATATGCCCTTTTCACCTCAGGTTTCAGTTGAATCTTGTTAGGACATGTCTAAACAGATATAGGCCATGGACATGCATAGCAGATTATTTTTGCTTATGAACACTAGGAGTCCTCAATTCCTCATGTGAAAAATAGTTGAACAAAACACCCGCTCAACTCCTCCTGCAGATTATCAAAATATAAGTGACAGCCAAGAAACAGTCGAGGACTATCATAAATTGGCCATGAGAAACAGCTGTCACTTATATTATCAAAATATAAAGTGGTGTGATGCATAGGACGGTTCCCTCCCACTTATAGCCTATCACAAAGGTGGTGATACAATGTTCTCAAAGTTTGGCATTTGAAGACTAGAAATGGTCTGATGCATAGGATGACTCCCTCCTACTTAGCCTATGAGGCTATGACAAAAGTGGTGATGGTGTGTTCTCAAGGCATGTTGGAATGACAAGTACTTAAAGCAAAGGGGTTGAAGCATGTATGGATGATGGCACTACTTCAGCGTGGAGCCGGTTAGGCCATGTACCAACTTCCTCGTAAATACCACAAGGAAGCAACAAGTTCAAGCCGTTGGAGATTCTAGATGAGGTGGCCATGGCAAATTTCTCTGAAGACAAGGCCTAAGAGGAGGAATGGACCTATGGTCATGACATTCATAAAGGATAGTGCACTTTTCCACTGGGAAGAAGAAGATGCCCCGTGCTTTCATGCCAACGCAAAAGAAAGCCCCGTACACGATGGTGGAGGCTACACATGACCGCAAGATTTGTCAAATAGGAAAGGGTCTGAAGAAGAGGCATCCCCTTGAACATGAGCTACCTACGACAGAAGGTGGAAGTGCTAGTGGGGCTTCCCTTCCTCAAAATGGTTGTTACACTTTCACTGGTACCCAAAGCACTAAGGTGTGGGGGGCCATGGAGCAAGGGAAAAGAAGTGAGAATTGAGAAAACTCTTTCATCAAAGAAGAGAGAATGACCCAGGGCATAACGAAGTCTTAACAAGGATTCAACAACAAGCTTTGCTTTCATGTCCTACATGTGGCAATGGTAAGAGATCATTGTTCCAAAGAAAGAAAAATAATCATTGAAACAACTTTGAAGCAAGATGACCCTTTAGAAGACGGAGGCCAACTATGTTTGGTCCGTTCTATTCCTATGATCGCTCAAAATTTTGTTGGAAAAGGGAAGACTTGAAAGATGAAGGAACAAAGAAGTCTCCTCAAGGAGAGGACAAGGAGTACTTGACGCACAAGGAGCACCCCTCACAAGAAGATTTCAAAAGTCTATCTTCCTTTGATGGGTCTGACTTCTAAATGAAGCTTGCCCCGAAAAGGAGAAAGAACTTTAGAAAATCGAGGTCAATCTAAGTGAGAGTTGGGAGAAGTTGTCTTCAAGTGAAGATGATAAATCCCCATCATGTAATGAGATTGGAGGTACAAACACAAAGTTTTCCCAAAATCTTGAATACAACTCAATGTTGGGTTCCTAAAGAGAAAGAACCGAACATTGCCATAGTGGACTTCTGGTCCACTATACCAGAAGTCTAGTGAAAAGAGGGAATACTCTCAATTCACTATGAAGATGTAAATGTAACTCTTCCCATCGAAGATGAAAGGGAATCAAGTTGGATTCTACAGACACAAAAGCAATACTCGAGATAAGGCCTCCAAAAAACTCACGAGAGTTAAAGGGCTTCAAGGGCGTTTAGCTTGCGTAAGGAGATTCATTTCAAAGTTACTTGGAAGGTGTCAACCATTCTCCTAATTAATCAAGAAAGGAGTGGACTTCATACGGAGTAAAGCATGTGGTAATGTTGATTAAACACTAACTCACTCGACCACCTGCTTTGTAGCACCCTTCCAAGGTTGTCCTTTGATCCTGCACATATGGGCTCTAGATCATTTTCTTGGTCCAATGTTAAGTTGTTAACACAAATGAATGATGAAGGCCCGAAGCAAGCTTCGTATTAAACTTGTGTCGTATGATCGTTGGAGTTGACCATGAGTGTCGATTTCGATGCTAAATAACGTGTGAAACTATAATTGGCAACACAGTCCAAAAAAAAGAATAGAAGCAAGAAGATAATCGCTTTGAAGATTGAAAGATTCCGTTAAAAAAAAACATGTTGCTTTGATAAAAAGTAGAAGTTGGTTTGCAAGAAGCCCAAATTTTTCTTTTCTTCTCGAGCAATTAAATAAAGGGTTGCAATCCACCAACCTTGAACACCCTAAAAAAAGTGAAGGAAGAAAGAAGAATGACAAAATGGAAATGTTATTTTGCAGCTACCAATATCTTTGTCAAAAATTTGTAAGTCTTCTATACTTGTTGAAGTCCGTTATGTTGAAGGTCCATTATATTGAAAGTCCTCTTCAGGCGTTGCCAAAAATTTGTAAGTCTTCTATACTTGTTGAAGTCTTTCAAGAGAGCCATAAAAGTTGCCAAAGAAAAAGGGTCAGGGGCTTGAGCCTAAGCACGCTTCGATCTGAATCGTACCAAGCCCATGTCAAGCTAGAACAATGCCAACTCAAAGCCAGTACAAAGAGCCGTATTTGGAGCTTTGGAGGCATACCAAGTTGAAATCTGAGCCGGCTGATCTGTGAGCCAAGACAAATAAATTCAAGCAACTTCCGTTGAGACGGATCGGTGGTGAGCCAAAGCCAACACAGAAGGTCGTATTCAGAGTCACACCAAACTGAAATCCAATCCAAACCGAAGATTGAGCCATGCCAAGGTATGTTGAAGCAAGTTTCACACTGAGACGGATCGGTGGTGAGCCAAAGCCAACACAGATAAGGATTAAATTCAAGTCTTGAACATGCCAAAGTATAATCAAGTTATTCTCTACATCGAGCTGGATCGAAGTCGAGCCAAAGCCTACACAGAGAGCCGTTCTCCACCTTTGGCCACCATGAGGCGCCGCGTTGCACCGTGCCAGCTCTGCTTCTTCTCTGCCTCATAGTGCCGACCTCCTCCTTGCCCCTGGCCTCGTTTGCCACCTTATGCTGTTGCCTTACTATGATTAATTAAAACTATATCATCTATAAAAAATATATACTCAGTATCTTGTATATGCCCAGATAGTTCATCTATAACTAAAACGAAATGATAATGACTTAATATTAACCCTTGATGAATGCCTACTGTAACTAAAAATTCATTAGCTTTCTCCCAAATTATTCGTACACTAGTCACAACCCCCTCGAACAAATCCTTTATGATATCTATGTAACCTCTTATGACTTTCTTATTCTTCAAAAGACTCTAAATGAGCTCTCTCGGCACTCTGTTGTATATTTTTTTCAAATCTATGAAAGTCATATACCTCTCTAATAACTTTCGTAATGAAAATATAATTTCGGTTGTTGATCACTCAAGCATAAAACCAAATTGATTCTCTTTTA
The DNA here is from genome assembly GCA_039654745.1 of Houttuynia cordata. NCBI lineage: Eukaryota > Viridiplantae > Streptophyta > Magnoliopsida > Piperales > Saururaceae > Houttuynia > Houttuynia cordata. The sequence continues at coordinate 38,409,079 of CM077502.1, read as the reverse complement.
CTTTTCACAAATATTCTTTTAATACTCTGTCTCATAACTTCATAGTATGCTTCATAAGTTTTATACCTCTATAGTTTGTACAACTTTTGATGTCTTCTTTATTTTTATACAAGGGTATGAGGGTATTTCTCATCCATTCCTCTTACATCCTCTTAAACTTCCAGATCCTGTTAAATAAACTAGTCAACTAAGTTAAGCCAATACTTCTCAGAGTCTTCCATACTTTAATAGGAATGTCAATGTCTTAAAGCTTTGCCTTTCTCGTCTTCTTTAACGCAACTCCTACGTCCTTCATGGAGAATCTCTTAAAATAAGTTATCTATTTAATGGGACTAAACTTAATATCCATCACACTACAATAATTTTTATTCAATAAATGCTCAAAATATCTACACAAACTTTCTATAATTTCCTCATATTTCACTAAAACTCTTTGATTTTCACTCTTAATGCACCTAACTTGCTTTAAGTCAATATTTTTCTTATCTCTTAACTTAGTTGTCATATATATGTCCCTCTTTCCTTCATTCATCCCTAGCGTATTATATAATTCATCGAACACCTTATATCTAACTTCACTTACTATTTCTTTACCCTCTCTTTTAACCTTAGCATATCTTTCAAAATTCTCACGATTTTAATATTTTTGTCATTCATTAAAGAAACACTTTCTTTACTTGATGACTCTTTGAACTTCATCATACCACTACCATATTTCTTTTTTTACGTATCTTCTCCTCCTCACTTCACCAACTATTTTTTCTAATTTTTAATGCAATTAGCCATGTTACCCCATATCATTGTTGTTCCTCATTTAAATTTTGATTTTCTTCAACTCTCAACCTCTCCACAAAACATGTTGAACATCTCACCCTTCAAGTTCCACCACTTGATCCTAGGCTCCATTTTATCCGTCATTTGCTTCCTCTACCCTTTCATGTAGACATCCAAAATAACTAATTTATGCTATAGTGTTATAGGTTCTCTGGGTATAACATTACAATCCTTATATTTAATTCTATCACCGCTTTTAATTAAGAAAAATTTTTTTTGGCTCTTGTGAGATCCACTATTAAAAGTTACTAGATGTTCTTCTCTCTTGTTGAAGTAGGTATTTGCTATACCTATATCATTTGCTATTGCAAACTCAAGAATAACTAGGGGTGTAAACGAGACGAGCTGAGTCGAGCTTGGGCATGTCTCAGCTCAAGCTCGAGCTTGGCTCGTTTACAACTCGGTCCCTCCCAGCTCGAGCTCGGCTCGTTAAGGTTCTGGAGCTCGAGCTCGAGTGCCCAATACAGGGAGGCTTGGCCCAGGCTCGTGGTCGGCTCGTGAGTGTTGAAAGATCATTCTTTCAACACTCTTGGTATCAAGCTCGCCGGCGCATCACAGGCCGACGGTGTAGGATTGCCCACTCATCGGTGTCGCCAACAATGGCACCGATTATGATGCTATCGCATGCCGATCGCGGTGACGAATCAGAATGAACAAATAAAAAAATAAATTTTTTGGCCGAACCTCACCTTATGCTCTACGTCGTCGCCTCGCTCAGCTCCCCCCACAGCCAGCGTTGCCCCCCCCCCCAACGACTGCTTGGGGCGGCCAGAGCCCCCCTTCTCCCCGCTTTCGTCGACTCCCCTCTTGACTCCGTTGTCGCCTCGTTGAGCTCCTCACCCAGCAACTCCTTGGGGTGGCCAGAGCCCCCCCACCAAAAATTCCCTCCGCTCGCCAGCGCCGTCGCTGCCCCCACCCCTCGCCGGCGTCGCCGCCTCTCACCAGAGACCCCCCCCCCTCCCCTCTCTCTTTTTCTCCCCCCCCCCCCCCCCCCCCCCCAGCTCCCCCCTGCCGCTTGGTCGATGCCCCCCTAGTTTGTGCAGTGAGCATTGGGTAGTGGTGACAGTCCCGTTTCGGTGGCCCTAATCCTCTGCCATGAACCTTTCTTATCTCAGCGGCCATGGAAGGCTTCTACGACCGGAACATCGACTCAATGAAGTTTACTAGAGGATGAACATTGACTCAATTTGTCAGTGGAAAAGGTCCACGACTATGACAGGCAGAGTGTCCTGTTCTTGTGCACAAGGTATTGGTCTTTGCTTTTGTTTGTTTCTTCCTTCTTCTTTTTCTTATATAATCTGTTCCTCTTATTATGATATCTTGTATTTAAATGATGAATGTGTCAGATTAGTTTCATGTTTAGTGAATAGTGTGTATGCTACATAAATAGCAATTTATATACTACGTGGCTCATGTTAACTCTCTCTAGTTGTTTATACTTCGTACCTTTGTAACCTGTATCCTTTATTTTCTTAATCAATTTGTTATTTTCTTCAAATGATGAGTGGGTTAGTATTGATTCATGTTTGATAAATATGCTATGGTGGATGAATGGAATTAAATGGCTCATATTCTATAACCTTGAACTGATAGTCTCATATAGAAAGAGCCAAGGTTATTGATGGTGAAATTTGAGAGGTGGATCAGTTTTAGTAAGAAATGATTCGACACAGGATTCCGGAAGAATGTAACTTGTGGCTTGGATCTGGATTATAAGGACATCTATATTGGCTAACTATTTATCACATTCATTCCATAAGTTATTTTGGTCACTCCTAGTTAAACCCTAGCGGACATGAACTCAGTTTTTACACGGTGTGTCATTTATATAGATTGAACATTTTTTAAATATTCAACAGGTTGTTTAACATCCTTTTTACAAATTTAAATCTGATGGCTATTTTTTGTTCTCAGGAATTCTCAACCACTAATAGTGAAACCTCATGTCCTGTAATGGGGCTGGTCTATTTTTTGTATTTTAACTATTGTGAAGATTTTAGGTTATTGGCCTCAATCATGAGAATGCTCTCTCTTTCTTTTATTGTATAACCAATCTTTATTAATGACGCAAGTTGGCTTTTTTGTTTTAAAAATGTTTCTTCTTTTGAACTTGTCGTTGTTTTGTTTTTCACCAGCGAAATGTTGAAGGCTGAAGTGAGAAGCATTGACGAGATTGTTTCTTTACCTTATACTATAGATGAGTTTGATGATTTAGAACTACCTCCTTGGGATGATGATTCTTAGCTATACGATGGGATTAAGTTGAACTCTGCTCTTCAAGAAATGCAATCGGAGATGGAGTCTTATGAAGAAAAATTTAAGACCAAAAAAAAAAGAGGAAGTGAGTGAATCAAGCAACATAGACTTCAGTGGCATTGCAAATTCCATGCAAGCTTTTCTATAAAAATTTTGTAATGTTAATTTAATAATTTTGGTAACATATTTGTTATGTTTTAGTTTAGGTTCTTTGTAGACCTATTTTGACACTCTGTAAAATAATTTGGATCTCCATGTGCGCTTGATTTTGAACCTATCACTACCTGCAAGGTTCAGCCTTTCTCCTCAAACTCTATTGAAGTAAGTTTTGGTTTAAAAGACCTAGAAAATTGATTTTCATTTGAAACTTGCGACATTTCAGATTGATGTTAAAATTTCAGCTTTAGTAAATTTGTAGAAGTGCTTGTTTTTATTTCATGTTTGACTTACTTGCCTCACCAAGAAGGTACTAATCATTTCCCAGCTTTAAGAAATTTCTTTTCACAATTTTATTAGTTTTGTAGTGTGCTAGGTATCACAGAGCCAGCTCAAATATATTACAAAAAGAATGAAATAATTTTTTATCAAAACAATTTGTATACAATCAGTGATATGATAGTTCCAGGTGTAACAAAAATATAATAATGTAAGCTCCTAGGAAACAATGTTGTCGAACAAATATTAATTATAGATGAATAATAAATGTGGAAAGAAGCAAAAACCGAGCCTGGATATATGCAAAAGAGAAAATATGATGGGTCAAACAGATCTTGTTCCATGTTGACCAAAATCAGCACTAGAACCATATGAAAAGAAGTGTCACATTTCAAGTCCGAATATCACCTTTAGTTTGTACACAGGTTTTCACACAAGTAAGTCCTATATAAGGGATGGATCTTAGTAAACACATTAAGTTTGATCAAATTCAGCGTACTTATGGGACTCAAATTGTTTCTACTCAAAGAGAAATTACACGTAATTCACGTTTCTCGCCAAAAAACTGCAATCATGCACTCAACATTAATCTCTTATTTCGTAACTAGAAATTTTGCAAGATGTATTATAGCAATCAAGATGTTTCTAACGTCGTATAGGCAGTGGAATGAGAAGGAAGCCCCAACCGGAAAAAAATTTGCTGTCAGATTCTAATTTTCCGTCAAGGCGTTGGGGTGGACGAAGATTTTAGGTAGGGCGGCTAGAGTCGAGGGAGTGGGGGATGATGCGGCAGGCGACGGCAGAGGCGTAGGCAAGGATGGCGAAGACCACTTGCCCAGCCAAGGGTTCTAGAGTGGACCCAGAGACCGAGGAGAGGGAGGAGGAGGAAAGAGGGACTGGATGAGAGCGAGGAGGGAAGGGAAGAGAGAGAAGAAGTGGGAGGGCGAAAATTTCATTCGCCTGCCAAATTTTTCTCAAGCGGGGGTCGGTGGTTTCGGCTACCACATAGGATGTATGTGTACGAAACTGCTGTAGGAAAGTGATGTAATAATATCATTATCCTTGAAATATTCGTAAATCATGTTTAATAAAATAAATCTCGTTTGTATGTGCCCTGGCTCACGCGTTTTGATGTGTCGCGGGCACCATGGACCACTAGATTTCGATCCGACAGTCATGTCAATACATAGGCAGGTAGGTTTGAATCGCCCTCCCACCCCCTGTAATACGTGCTGTTGGATCTTAGTTTGACGGCTCATGGTGCACCAACATACACCGTTGTGCATGAGCCATAAAATAAAAATACTCTAGTGAAATGGGAGATTATGGGGGTTGAACTATGGCAATGAGAAAAACAGTGAGGCTTCTTCCATCAGTGAGCATGCCATCGGAAGAAGATCAATGGTGCCTTTTCCCCTTCCTTTAGTTCATCACTGCGATGAATCGCTAGCGCACAAGATCAACTAATACAATCTCCATCCTTTATACCGGTGGATTGACAGTATTTGAAATTCTCCGAAGCCTCTAGTCTCCCCTTTTCTCCTACTGGCTGGGCCGGGAAGTACTAACCGAGGTAGGTTGCGGCCTGAGGCGGGGTAATCATTGTCATATAAATCGCGGAAGAAGAAGAGGGGGAGGAGGAGGGGTTGCGATGTGGTTTAGAATGAAGCAAAATGTTGTTGTGTTGAGTTTCAAAATTAAAATCAGGTGATTCAAAAACCTACCTGCCCCTGTTTGAAGCCGCCGGCTGATCGAAATCGGGCAGCCTAAAAGCATGCGGCACATGCGCATGTCATAATGCTTAGCCGCTCGTATCATACCACACTAGTCAATAAATTAAAATCACACACCTTGTGTGATGTGATTCATTACTTCCCACAACCCCCTCATTTGCATTCAAACCCGCTCCCCCACATACCCTTCACTCCAATGACGCCGTGAAATTAGACTATTCATTGTGCCCGGCGTAAAGCGCATGGTCTACAGTACAGCTTTCGCTAGAGTGTAAGCACTTGGCGTGTGCACCATCGATCATGAAAAGCCTCAAGCGCAGTGGTGCAAGTTCCACTAGGTTGCGCAGAACGCACCAGCTAATTTCTACGCCGCACGCGTCGCAGACAGAAATGGGAAAAGGAAAAAACACAAAAAAGTGTAATTTTTAATTAATTAATTAAGGATAATCATAACAGCGAGGAACAGCCTCGACGGCACGCACGGACGCTCATTAATTAAAAGGGACAAGTGGGTCCCGCCTTGAATTCGCTAATATTCTAATTTTGTCAAATCAACGCCGCGAGTACTACTCTGGCGCTAGCAGAGAGTGCAGGAAGCACCCGGGGCCAGCTTTCCACGTGGCATCTCCCGGAATTCGTTCTCTACGCTGCTGAACCGGTCCGGTCTGCATGATTCTATCTCTGATTCAGTTCGCTGATTTTTAGTTTTTTTACTCCCTCCGTGCTGAAAGAGGACATTATTTTTTTAGATGCTGTGTTTGGTCAATTTAAATAGATTTTGAACCTCTTTTTTATACTATTATTCATAAATTTAAAAATATACATAAAAATACATATTATGATAGAAAATAAACAGGAAAGCTATTTTTTTCTTTTTTTTTAAAAAAAATTACCCAATTTTTTTTCAAAAATATTTTTTTAAATAGCGATATATCAGCAATATTGTAAAAAATTTGAAAAACCGATATTTGTCTGTATTATTTTATCGAGTAGGACCCAATATCGATATATCGGTGATATATTGTCGATATGGAATTCCTTGGTCATTACCCATGTTTACTCCCTCCGTCCAATGAAGCCTGTCTATATATACAAAACATTGATCTATCATTACATGAATGAGTTTTCTCTCTCATGACCAAAAAGGTAGAAGATAAGACTTTATTTTTCTATACGGCCTTAAGGTAAGTTTAGTTCATTTTTAAAAGAAGACAAACTTCATTAGACGGGAGGAGTTAACAAGTTGTACTTGGTTCTATAAGTAGTTTTCTATACGGCCTTAAGGTATTAACAAGCTGCTCGAAGTGAAGAACTTAAAAAGATAACTACTTATAGAACCAAGTACAGCTGAAGTGAACAAACATATGGGTGCATTTGAATGATAAAACGTGAAAGGTGACGATTCTTGTCAACTTAAAAATTAATCACCCCAGTTAGAGAGTTGACGAAAGTAAATGCTGAAAATGGGGTTAAGATTATCGTCACATTAATGCTCATTGCATGAATCATCTAATAGCATTTGTATAAGCACTAACGAGCGTCCTTATAGAATGATAGATGAACCTGGCTAAATATAGCCCATGGAGACCATTCAGTTTGCTGATTTAGAATCTATGGCTTCAATTTTAGTTGTATCACCGTACATGTGTAAGATCAAAGTTTTTTTTTAAGAGCTACTCCAAATATAGTACTCCCTCAGTCCTATTTTAGACGATTCATTAGAAAAAACAGTGTCCTAAATATAGATGCTGCATCTGGCTCAATTTAAGTGGATCTAAACCTCTTCTACGCCCCCAAAGAGTCTCCTAGCTGTGACCATTCAATAAAAAACAAAATTTTCAAGACGGAGCTATTAAAACTACTCCATTTGTCTAAAAAAACAGTGATTACATTTCAGAAATTACGGATCTACAAAAAAAATGACTTCATTTGCCCTACGGCCAATACATGTTCCCATGTGCAAGTGCACTGGTAAGCATAAACATGAAATGTTGGGGCCCATTAATTTACCTCATTTTCAAATTATGCCACTATTATGTGGACGAAATTCCTAACAAGATGATGGAGGGAGTATATAATACTTTCCCTAACATTTTTGAAGACCTTGAAAGCTTGTTTTTTTAGTTCGTTTAAAAAAATAAAGAAGCCTCGGTCTTTAATGTACTATTGTCAGGCCGAGTTGATTTAACTGGACTAAATGTCACGTTCAAAACTTGGTTACAGTGGCCGGTCCAGCATTTGGAGGCTTTACAATTTATGACAAAGTACAGGATATGTTATCTTAAACTTGCCCTAATTTCAAATGTGTTGTTTGTCATTTTGTTCATGTTTTTCCTTAACTTTCTCCAGTCAGCTTCGCTACTGCTTCTCTGCCCAGCCATAAATGTCTCATTCCATAGCGGAAGCATGAATTAACCCTTTTTCTCTTTAATAACTCTAGTTTTAGCTCCCCCTTATTATATCATTCCTCATATCTTCATTTAATAAACCCTTTGTACCCTATTTGTTCCAAACCAACAAGTCTTTCTCTCACTGGCTCAACACTCAACGTAAAATGATTCCATTTATTCAACTCATGCTTGTTCCTCTCTGGTTTTTAATTTTTATGCACTGTAGGGCATCACAGAATATAGAAAGCATACAAAACTTTTAGGTTAACATCGAAAACAGTTTATCTCCCTTATTTAATCATCTTAGAGAACCTCATATTTCTCTAGACTCATTTATCACATTTAGTACTTTTTTCCTGAATGATAGGATTGACTCTGGTGAGTCTGGTCCATATAGTACCATAAAAAAGGGACTCTAGGTTTGGGATAATATAAGCTAATAGAATCGAAAAAACATAAATAAGTTATGAGAATCAAGAAAATAGAAATTTCAAAATATACTATATTATGTACCATATGAGGGTATATCACTTCATCATATACTCTTTCCTGAAACAAATATCACTATAACACTTGTACCATATTATTCCAAAAAAGGCAAAAGTTTATATGAGACACGAACTCACGCGCATCTCATGATCCAAGTCACCGAAACCCGTCAAATATTGTTCCAACACTGCCTTAACTTGACGCCCGCCATCGGATTTTGCCCGAGGCGCTATAGCTCACACACGCGTGAGCCATGTCTCATATAAAAGTGACTCATTCTACAATGCATTAGGATTTTAAATTAATAATATCAATTGATGCTTGGCTCACTCTTTAGTCTCTACCACGAAAAATTATTATGTACATGGAGCGTAGGGAACAATCGTGCTCATCACTAGGGATGCCACCGGGGCCGGGTTTTTACCCGACCCGACCGGACCCGGCCTTATTGGGGCCGGTTCTGGGAAACGTTATACAGTACCGGTTCCGGTTCCGGGTTTGAAAGAGGAACCGATGCACCGGGTCGGGGCGGGTTTGGGTATTATATTAAAACCCGACCCGACCCGATATATAAGTACTCAACTCAAGTTAGGTCTCTCTTCTTTTCATTTTTTTTTCTTTTAGTGCCCTTTTGTAGCTTGAAAGAATGAAAAATAGTCAAAATAATCAAAGTTTAATATACAAGTTTGAAAAAGAATAAAAATAGATTAAAAAAATTTGATTTGGTATCGGGGCGGGGCGGTTCCGGGTTTGGTACCGGGGCGGTTCTGGGTCCAAAAATTGGACCCGTAGTGGGTCTCGGGTGGTTCCGGGTTTGAAGAATTACAACGGTTCCGGGGCCGGGTTTGCCAAGAACCGACCCAAACCCGCCCCGGTGGCATCCCTACTCATCACCGATGGGTGATCGACACGACTCTCTTGCTTGTCATGATCCACAAGAGACCCACAAATTAGAAATTGTGTATATAACCGGTGATGAGCGAACTGTTCCCCTACGCGCCCCGCCCGCCTACCTAATAATTTCTCATTTACAAAAAAGTGAAAAAGTGTGCATAAAATTCAAATATATTCATTTTTTAAAAGTTCAAACACAAACCCTATTTAAACCCCTCCTTCCCCCCTCCAGGCCTTTTGTGCTCAACCAGGAAGCACGCTTCCTTCTGCTCAAGCTCCAAAACCGCTTCCAACCTGCCTGAAAACCACCTACATTGCCCTTCAAACCGCTTTGAACCCCCCGAATCACCCCAAAACTACCTACATTGACCGGTAAACCGCTTTGAATCTCGCAGATGACTACGAGGAGACCCAGATGGCACCCGCCTCCGCCGCCAACCCCGAAGATCATCCACCTCCCGCGCCGCATCCGACGAGCCAAGACGGCGAAGCCGGACGAGCAGGATGGCCGGGTCCGGCGGCAGGGGAAGCTGGGGTCTCTGTTCGACCAGGAGCGGGCCGTTTCCCGATGTGGGGTCCCCGTAGTCCTGCTCAGCTCCTCCTCCTGCGACTCTGCCCGGCAGGAACGGGACCAGGATGGAGACGGCGAGGATGGCCGGAGGGGAAGCTGGGGAGGGAATGAGGAGGAGAAGTGGAGGTTCCAGGCGGAGTTCCTGCGGGCTGAGTGCCACTTCTTGAGGATGGAGAGAGAAATCGCTCTAAAGAAGCTGGAAAGGAACAGGGCTCGGACGGAGAAAGCCATGAAATCAGCTGTGCAATCCCTTATTTTGGTAACTTTGGCTGATTTTCGGCGTGTTTTGCTGGATTCTCCCTTGTCTTCATTTTGACTGTTTAGTATTATTTCAGATTTCATTTCTGGGTTTTGTTTGATCTTTTGCCTCACTAAATCAATCACGCGTTATTCTTATGATTTTCAGGGGCGGGATAAGGTCGTCGAAGGCGAAAATTCGCGGCTCCTACTGGAGAAAGAGATTGAAGAATTGGAGGAGAAGCTAGAGGAGCTGCAGAGGAAGAGTCCTGGAGGAGGTGGAAGAGATTGCGAGGCTCGAAAATGCTGCAACTTCGACAAGAAAGCTTCGGTCTTAAGGAGGAGGATGGAGAAGCTGGGTCCGTCCGAGGAGGAGTTGGATGAGGAGAAGAGGAGTGTTAAAGAAATTCGGGAGTTGGCGGAGGCCAGCCTGGCGGCCGTAGAAAAGCCCCGTCTTGGCTCCGATAGAAAGTCCCGGCTCGCCGATGTAAGAACAGTTCTATTTGGTTCGTAATCATCATCATCATCATATTATCATTTCTTTGTTTTCTTCTGATAAATAATGCATTTTTGTTCTGAAGATTATTCTTAAATGTGAACAGATGGAGTTTCTTTCTCTTTCTTTCTTCTTCTTTTTTTTGACAATGAGGTCTTAATGTTCCTGCATTACTTGCATATAAAGTGGGCATTTGGGGACTGGATCCATGAAGAAAAGCTATGTAACTGTCAAATGGAGTTCACATGGTTTCCATTTCATTGCAACTGCTTATTTTAAAGCTGAAATGATTAAATCACCTATATTTCTCATTACATACTGTTTAGTTATGAACTTCGAATTTTGCCCTTTTCAGAGTGAAATGATCCCAGTATTTGTAAAAAAAACTAACCTTTACTTCTTTCTATTATGAATTGGTTTCCCTTTTCGTTTCCTCCATTTATAGTGAGTATTCAACTCGTATGTATATATGAAACAATCCATATCTTAAGAATCTGTCGTCCTATTTAGATTATTGATTTGATTTATTTTTCTTATCGATTAAAATAAAATTTTGTGTATTTTTCATTACTTTATATAATAAAACCTAAGCCTTTTAAAAAGTTTCACACATCTGTGCTAAACATGGGATTTCAATCCTTTTACCATACAAAAGATAGTTTCCTGAATGCAGTAGATCAGAATCCTTTTACCATACATTGGATAGATGCATTTCTTCTGGTTACTACTTTAGCTCATTTCTGCACCAAACCATATTCACTGACTACTGCTCCCTTGATCTGTTATCAATATTTTGTTCAATAGGTGGAAACAATACGGAGGAAAATGGAGGGACTTTCCAAGGGAATGCTGGAGAGGATGGAGGAGTACGGAGGCTTGCTGGGTGGCACCACCACGGCCACGGCCACAGTTGTGGCCGCTTCCGGCTCGGCTGCCACTTCGATAAAAACAGAATTCCCGGAAACCAAAATCCGGCCACAGGCAAGAAACTGTTATTAGCAATTTAAACCGTTTCTGCAGAAAAATGAAACAGTTGGTTCTAGTGTCCAGCATTTACTCAAACATGCGCTGTTTGAGGTATTAAATGAAGCCTGTAACTGGTACAGTGTTACTTCTTCCAAGCCAAATACCAGACTGTCCAACACCAGCGGGGATTGACCAGCTTTCTTTAAATGATGCATGGGATGAGCCTCCAGAGAGGCTCTTCAAATGGCCCTATGCTGCCCTGGTGGGGATGTCTGCTGGCTTGCATGTGCAGTTGGGGACAACCCTTTGATTGTAAGTAAGAGGCAGAGCAGTTATAGTTTGGTGACAGAGTTAAGGGGTCTGATGACTCTGATTGCACAATAGAACATATTTGGAATATATATTCCAAGTCCAATCATTCTACTATAATCAGAATTTGAATGATTTTGACTGTTGTTCAATGATTTCTTAATTAATGAAGAATTAACTCAAACTTAGCATGGTATGATCTTTATACTGATAAAAATAATACTACTTCCGTTCCATATTAATAGTCCTAGTTCATTTTGAAAAAACAAATAGGACCATTAATATGGAATGGAGGTAGTTACAAGTGAGAAGAAAGTACAATATTATATCTTGGGAATCTTCATTGTGTTTTTGTTAGGTTGTACAGGAGAGATGGTGTGGAGAAGACAAGGGTGTGTGCTCAGGGCGATGCAAGTCAATTGTGAAGAAAATAGTGGATCAGGTGAGAGCTGAGACAGAGCAGTGGTCTCAGTTGCAAGCAATGCTTGGCCAAGTCAGAGAGGAGATGGTGGAATTGCAAGCTTCCAGAGATTCATGGCAGCAGAGGGCTCTCGAGTCTCACAGTAGGCTTCAGTCAACACGATCAGATGTAATTGCCAAACTTCCTTCATATTCATCTGTTTTCTTCTTTCTGTGAATTTTATTTCCTTGTTTAAGCTGACATAATATGCGAATTGGGATGAAAAATTGATGGAATGAGACACTATAGATCTAGAGATTCATAAAAATATGACTAACACAATTAGAAAATATTTCATCAGATGCAGGAGTGGAAACAAAGGGCTAAATGTGCTGAAGCGAGAGCACTCGAGCTGGAGAAGCAGATTTCGGACCTCCATACCGAGCTTCGAAGGCTGAGAAGCCAGCTGAAGAATGAAGAAAAGATGCTGGACAATGAGAGTGCATGGGGCCTGGCTAAGATGGAGGGCTCTGACGAGGCCCTGGACTCACAGAAGGAGAAGGAGAAGCATGTGTTGATTTGTCGGCTTAAGGAGAATTTGTCGGCACAGAAGGGCAAGGAGAATAAGGAGACGGCAGTGCGGCGGAGCCGGGTGTCCACCAGCGGTGACATGTTCCTGCGTCAGCCTCTCAGGGAGGTAGGCAATTCTGCCTCCCCACTGAGCAGGAAAGGCAGGGCAGTGCTTTCCCTGCTCCACCCAGAGCCTTCCTGCCTTGAAACCATTTGAAAATGGAGTGAAGACTACTTGTAAGCTGAGTAGGACTACAAGACCTTAGGGCCATTTACAAGGGGAAGCAATGGCTAGGCTTTTGCATTTAGCTTTTTTTTCCTTCCACTAATAATCTTGGTGAGCAAATTAATTACCTATGAGAAGAAAGTTGGAAAAAAAATCATGTGATATTACATCTCTTACAAACCACATATTGTTTGTAAATACTGCATACACACCAAAGGACTCCCCATTAAGCATAGAGATTAGACAACAAGAACATTGCATGCTTGTGAGAAGGCTTCCTCACCTACCGGCTGCCTGCAAAATGGAGGGCTACCGGATGGAGAAATCGTTGTCCTCCTCCTCGGCCTCCTCCTCCTGCCTGAGAGGATTGTGCTGCTGAATGATCAAGACGGAGGCGGTTTGCGAGAAGTCAGAAGCAGCTAATGTGTCCCCTATCGGCCCCAGCTCGGGGCACTCCTGCCAGTCACCCATCCCGGCGGTGAGCGGCGATTCTCCGCGCCCTGCATGGCCCACAATAAACAAAGCATAGTTGGCCTCAAGAGCCCGCAAGGTGGCCGCAGTCTCGGCCCCATTCGCTGCATATTTCTCGACATAGCCCACGGTCCCATTAGCTACACAACGCTCATAGAATTCAGCAAAGCACTCGTCGTCAAGGCGCATTTCGAGGTCTTGCCGCTTGTAGTCGGGGAGAAGCCGGACACTGCTCCCGGCCACGGAGTTCTCTGCCCCTTCGTCGTGCAAGAATCGGATGGCGGTGAGCTTGATTGCCGGATGGTCGGCCAGGCGGCCCGCGTAGACCAGGGCTTCACGGTCATCGGCCCCACCGATGAATATGACTGCCACATGGAAAAAGTCCATAGATGATTCCAACTGGTCTTCCCTACCCAGCCCACGGTCCACAAGTATTCCCACAGAGCAGGGGGCCTGCGAAAGTACCTGCAAAGACCCCAGTTTCACCATAATTGGTATTGCTTCATTGAGCAGCATGGCCACATGAAAACCAAACATTTCTTGTAACAATTTATGTTTACTACTTACTTTTTTGTTCAAGCTTCGGAGATTGACTTCACCAACGTCCATGGAACCATCAACCTTCTGCCTCTTATGGAAGGGAAGGATGAGGAGGAGTGCTAGGACGTCCTTGGCTCCATTGCACAAATCATGGTACATGGTTTTCAAGCGTGAAATTGCCAGGAGACGGCGTATTGTGACCCCATCGCCGCAGTTCTCCAAGTAAGCATTTAAGGCAATACCAATCTGGTCTCTCATGTGAAGAATCGCCTCGTCGGTCACAGTCACTGCATCCATCCCATCGCCGTAGGTGAGTGTTGCCTCGGCCAACCCGGTGAGCTCCACCATGTCCATGGCGTACACGATGAGCCCTGATGATTGGGGACCACCGCGTGTTGCCTCAATGATCTTTATTGCCGCCGGCACGTTATGTGGCCCTTGCAGGCACATCACTATCCGTAGCTCTGCCGTGGGGTCATGGTATTGCAGTGCTAGTTGCTGTGCGGCTTGCCTCTTCCGAGCTCGCCGAATAATCACCATTACCACTAGTGGTATGTACACCACTGTCGCTAATATTGAAAATAGGTACTCCGCAAAGGAAGACAGACTAAGGATCCCTTTCTGCACTTCCATTAAAAACTATATGATCATTTCAAAATAAACTGTAAAATATGGCAAAAAGATGGTGTTATACTTATGAGCTCGTTCCCCTAGTTTCTAATTGAGTTCATTTACCATTTTGATCATTGCTAAAAAAAGTGTGAATAAATGGCTGCCTCATTTTAGCCAGAATCATAATTTAGTAGTGTTGCATAAGTATTCAAGAGGCTGTCATACAAGCACATATACTATATTGTTAGAACAGGGCTAGTGAAAAATCTATGATAGAAATAATTCATGAGAAGTTTTTTGGGGGGCGGGGCAAAAAGATTAAAAGAAGATGCAAATGTTGAGTCCCTTCATACAAAGTGAAAGAATAGATCAAATTACTTGAACTAGTTCATGAAAAGTGGTGCTTCAAATTATTTACACTACATTGAGTAGAAACCAACGCACAAATAAGAGAGCTGGCTAATTAGGTCAGTTCCTACTCTAACAACAATGCCTAGAAAGCATAGAATGAAACATTGAAAGGAAAAAAGAATCACACTCACCTCTAGATTGTTTATGGCACACAGAATGTGGTAGTGTCCCCTGACATTGAGCAGGCAACCAACGGCTAAGGCCTCTGGCCACTGATAGCCCAATTTAAGGGCTGCTATTACAGTGCCCCAGGCCTTCCCAACAGTGCCAAGGAGGAAGAGGACTGTGAACTTGGCAATGAACTGCTTGGGGGGATCAAGAGGGGAAGTGTCGGCTGGCTCTTTGCGACCAAAAATGGTGCGACCCACCCAGAAATAGAAGTAAGGGAAGAGAAGTAAACCAAGGTAGACGTTGATTCTCTGGACTAACATCCTAGTCACCCTTCCCTCCCTAGGCATGGCCAAGCCCAGCAAGAAGGCGTTTGTTGGGCCACTAAATCCTATGAATTCTGATAGGGCACAGAGTAGAATGACAATGAGCATAGCCACAGCTAGGTAATAATGGCTCATGGGCTTCCCTTCAGGGTACAAGGAATTGATCCAGCCTACTATGGGTGTGACCACCATGACAATGACCCCGGTTTGGAGGCAGAGCACCACCAAGCACCCTAGGAAGCTGGCCAGATTGAACACTGTACCCCCGCTGTCGTCCGCCGGCAGATAGGCAGTCTCTAGTACCCTATACACTGCCATTAGCAGCATGGAAACCATGTCGGTGTGGACCCCGGTGCTGACGACGAGGCGGCCGATGTTGGACTTGCCGATCTTTAGGTCGGTAATCAGGCGGGTGAGGATTGTGGAGGCCGTGTTGGAGAGTGTGAGTGCAAGTTCAATGGGAGCGCCTATGCCTGCATCCTCACTGTATATTCCGTCGAGGGCAAAGCCACTCACACACAGCACGACCACGAAGGTGGAGGCGATGCCGGCATAGGTGAGGATGGATTCACGATCGGTGCGGCGCCTCAGCAGGTTCCGTGGCTCCATCTCCAGGCCCAACACAAACATGTAGGCCAAGATGCCTAATTCCGAAAAATAGCGTATAAACATTGCAATGTGGGTGTCTACGAATCGATCCACTATATTAAAGTGGCCTACAAGCATTCCCGCCTGCATAAAGAACAAAACAATACAGTATCAATGCAAGATTCTTACAATGTCTTTAGAGTAATATTACAGCTTAATTACACAAAGTATAGTAAGCGTCGCCCATGTTGCGATCGGGCATGGTGGTTGATATCCAAACTCAATTTCTTAAGTGATTTTGGTAATTCACCCTTTAACCACTATAGCTACTCATGTCAAAAGGCAAAAAAATGTAGAGAGAGAGAGAGAGAGAGAAGGATTTACAATGTTCTCCGATATAAAGCGTGGCTGACCGAGGTACTTGAGGAAGAGGTGAAAAAATTTGGAGAGGAGAACAATTCCACTAAATAAAAGGGAAAGAGGATCAAGACCAGAAGGGCATATATGTAGCTGCGGCACGGTAGCTCCGGCCATGATAACTTGTTTATTCCCTCTTTTGGATGATTATCTGCTTTCCTTAATCCTTGCCAACCCTTTGTCACTAAACAGCTGCACAAATTTTTTTGATTAAGAAGAACAGCAGGTGGACTAAATAGTAAAGTGCATTTTGATGAAACATGAATATTTCCCTCAAAAGTGAAAGATTGGAAGCCAAATGTATGTCAGGTTCTTCACAATTACAATTTAGCATTTCTTTTAATGATTATTTGTGCATTATCTCCTATAAAAGTACTACTGCCACATAAGACCGCACAGGCCAATTATCGCTTCCTTGCCCCGTGCTTGGGACGCTGTACTGCCCGTTCATCGCTTGTTCTTCCAAAACGAAGTAAAGTCTGATGCTTAGTAATGTGCTATCACTAATTACAAATATTATGTCACTCTCTATCATTTTCTCCTTTCCTAGCAATTGCCAATTTGACATGGCTTTTGTTTGCAACCTTAAAAATCTAATATTCATGTATTAAACATTTTGCGTAGGCCAACTACCATTTGAACCTTAGGGATCAAGTAACAAAATAATATTGAAGCGAATTTCATGCCACTAATGTGTTACTGATCAATTTAGGGTCTTAGGTGGTAAAAAACCATGGATGATTCAAAGAATAAGCATTGGATATCATAGAGAAAAATAATAAAATCACCCTCATAAAATTGATCCATGAAATCAACCTGAAAAATGACCCCATGAATACCCAATTAAATATGCTAATTAAAATAATGAAACAAAGCTCAAATCAATAAAATTTTAGCATAGATCTCTATGTGACCTACTAACCTCCCCCATTACCTCAAAAGACATATGAATCAAATAACATTATGGGAATCAACACGGGCAGCTCGCCCATTCGATCCCCCGAAAAGCCGCTCATCGCCGGTCCAGTCCCTGCTTTCTTGTTCTTCTGGCTCTGTCGAATTACGGATCAAAATCAAGAAACAATAGTTATTGGTGTTTGAATGAAGATCTTGACGAGGAAAAGAGTTAAAAAAAAAAAAACGAAGATAGGAGATGGACGTTGCATGGGAGGCCAACCGCTTCAGTTGGCCACCGGTGGCACCCTGCAGCCCTTTCTGCCACGTGGCAGAATGCCGTTCGGTACCGAGGCGCCAGCCATGCTTTCCCGCGCACTATCCGTACGGTGTCCGGTAGATGGCTCAATTCGTAATTATTTGTAAATAGGACAGCAAATGTTCGGATGGTTCAAAATATTTTGCAAATTTTCATTTAAAATTAGGTCGCGCAGGCCGGGAAACGTGGGGAGAGAAAATCGAAGGAATTTCGGGTAGCGGAGATCCTGAGGATTTCTTGATTTTTTTTGAAGGGATTTCCAGCCTCCGATCTTCTCTACTTTGACCCCAAATCGAGGTAATTTTTTCGAATTTTTTTCTGGAATATTTTGGTCTCCATTTGCGTGCATGTGCGGAGAATATATGCTTTTGGCTTGATGATCACCAATTTGTATATTTTTTGTCCAATTATGTTTTTTCTCGTTTTGTAGTCCACAATTGAATGTAATTTTTGACATTTTTTTGGGAATATTTTGGTCTCCATTTGCATGCATTTGTGGAGAATTTTATGTTTTAGACTAGGCCGACGATCCAAATTTTCTCAGTCTTTGTCCAATTTTGGTTTATAAATCTAGTAATCTTCTCTACTTAGTCCCCAATTCAAGATAAATTTTTGGATTCTTTTTTTTTTTGGAATTTTTGGTCCCATTTGCGTGCCTTATTGGAGAATTTATGGTTTTGGCTAGGTCTGCGATCCAATTTTTATATTTTTTGTCCAATTTTGGTTAGAAATCTGGGAATGTGGTAATCGTCTCTACTTAATACCCAATTTGAGGTTATCTTTCGAATATGTTTGGTCTCCCTTTGCTTGCATTTGTGGAGAATTTTATGTTTTCAGTTTGGTCGAAAGTCCAATTTTCAGATTTTAAATCCAATTGTGGTTTTTCTTGTTTTTTTGGATCCGGAGATGGTAATTGGCTTACAAAGTAGGTAAGGAATTGTTAAACTGTCACATACGTTTGAGCCTTTGGAGATAGTAATCGATTTATCGTAAATAAATCTGGTATTCGATTGTTTATTTTTTCTTAAAAATCTATTTTTCATTCTTTTGCTCAATTTTCTGATGAAAAAAATCCTCAATTAATGTTCTAAGTTTGGTCTAGTTTTGAATTTCTTTTTGGCAATTTTCTTTTTGTTTATATATAATGTCGTCAACTATTTAAGGTACAATTAAAACAGATTGTAAATTGTTTTAATCAATTCAAGGTGAATTTTTCAATGTGCATTTCTCTTTTCAAGTTTACCTCATTAAAATTTACCTTGAATTGATAAGGGTTTTTTTAACAGGTTTGATTTGCTGAAGGTTTCGGGGCTTTGAAGGCAACAAATTTAAAGACTTCTTTTTCTTGCTTTCTTCTGGTGATTAATTGGAAAACAAATCAGTCCAGAAGGGCAAGGAAAAGAGGTTTCTTTTTTTCTTCACGTACACTATTGGGAATTTAGATTTAGATTAACAATGGGGTTAATCTCGAGGAAGGTTTTTCCAATGTGCGGAAGCCTTTGTTTCTTCTGCCCTGCAATGCGTGCAAGGTCACGTCAGCCAGTGAAGCGTTACAAGAAGCTGCTTGCAGATATATTCCCTCGGTCTCAGGTTTGATTTTCTAGCATCTAATAAGTTTGATTTAGAATAGGTTTTGGTTTACCAACTTCCAGTTTGCCTTTTTCCTTTTATTGGGCGTAAAATTGAGCAAAGAGGTAATAATTATGGTTGACAATTTTGACTGCTATATCTGTATGATACTCCATGATGAGCCAGAGATTAGTATTCTCATAGGAAACATATCAGCGAATTTGGGCTTTTGTGTTTTGCTACTGCTAATTTTACTCAATTTCATGGTTCTTAAAACTCATGGCCATATAACAGGTGTTAATGCTTTGTATATAGCATAATGAAGATGCACCTGATATTGTATCTTATAGGTGCAATGTTGTTCATTCTGGTTGCCTTAATTATCCTTTTTATCCCGTTACTTGATAGATCTTTCTCTTGTACTTCCTTAGATTGAAGAACCAAATGATCGGAAGATAGCGAAACTATGTGAATATGCTTCAAAAAATCCATTGCGGATGCCAAAGGTATTGTATCTTATTATTTGCATATTTTATTTATTTGTTTTGCTCGGTAAGTTATGCATTTTGTGTTATGTTAATAAGTGAAGGTTTGCAAGCCGTGCAATAATTAAAGGATGGCTGATCTTCTTCACATTTCTTATTTTATTTCTACAGGTCATTCTATTAGTTTTTTGGGGAAATTTTACAAAAGGAACTCTGACAGCCTGTAGTTATGCAAAAATCCCTTGCTGTAACTTGGTTTCGCATGTGTTTTAGAGCAAATATTGAAATAAGATAAGCCACAAAATCCCAACTTTAAAAGGTTTTTGTTACGCATTATTTTAAAACTGACAAGATACCCCAGGGTTCACCCATCCTCTTCTATTGTTTAGTTTAGGATTTTATTCTAGAAAAGAAAATCTCACCTTTCTCCTCAAAGCCGCTACTGCTGTCCTGGCCAAAAGCCTGGCGGCCAGGTCTTGCTGAAAGGCTGGCAGACAGCAAGACACTCAGGCAGTCTGCACCAAGGCGGCCAGACCGGCACAGGGCAGCAGTGGGCTGTAGCCTCTAGTTTGTCAAAATGGTTTTAACCAGTAGGCATTTGAAAAGTCAATTTGGAGGAAAGGTATCATTGTCTTTGGGCTACTTTTGTGCTGCTGTGTCAGGACATTTTAGAGTTTGCTTTTTGGGTAATTTGTGGCTATTTGTGACCTAATATGACAATGTCCGTATTTTTTTTTTGGGTGGTAGGATATTCAAATATAGAGCCACAATTTAGTTAGACATAATTAGCATTGTGTTGTGGTGTAGTGCATAGGATAAATGCGGGGTGGGTAAAGTGGAGGGCAGCCTCGGGAGTGTTGTGTGATAAGCGGATTCCAAAAAGACTTAAGGCAAGTTCTATAGGACGGCCATTAGGCCTGCAATACTCTATAGAGCGGAGTGTTGGGCACCAAAGAGGAGTCATATAGATAAGTTGAATGTAGCCGAAATGAGAATGTTAAGGTGGATAAGTGGGATAACAAGGAGAGATAGGATTAGAAATGAATATATTCATGAGAGCCTAGGAGTAGCGCCTTTAGGGGAGAAGCTGAGGGAATGTAGGTTGCGTTGGTATGGGCATATACAAAGAAGACTTTTAAATGACCCTGTGAGAAGATTAGAAGGGATACATGTAAACGATGCTAAAAGAGGGAGAGGGAGACCTAAGAGAACTTGGATGGAGTTAATAAGAAAGGATTTGACTTTACTATCTCTTACAAAAGAGGTAGCCCAAAACAGGCTGGAATGGAGGAGTAAGATCCGTGTTGCCGACCCCAAATAGTTGGGAAAAGGCTCTACTTGATTATGATTATGATTATGATTATGATTATAATTAGCATTGTGTTGTCCATGTCTAGTTTGCTCTAACGTCTTTATTATTCAAACATTGCTCAAGCAAGAAGATTCTTAGAGTCAGTATTCTCACTTAAGCTATTGCATGTCTTACATCACTTAATCTATTTTAGCATAGTTATTATTTTCTCATTCGTTCATGTTTATTATCTCAAATTTGGCACCAAAATGTAGTCGAAGGGATTGAAATAGAAAGACTTGTGTTGGTCCAGTCAGTAAAAAGCTCCACTTGGTGGTAAATTGAGATAAGATGAGAAGTACTATCTATGGTACAAATGAGGAGATGGGACCAATACTTGGCTGACATTAAACGGACAATAAGGTTGAGGAAGATTTATGAAAAGAGAATTGAAGTTGCATGTATTAAGCCTTAAAGATGGTTCACATAAGCGTGAACAACCAAGAAATTCATGTGGCGTCCAAATAATTATAATAAATTAAAGATGGCAGTAAGATGTTCTTTTTATTATCTTTAAATGATAACATGTCTCATTCGTTCTGATGGTTAATACTTTTTATTTGCAGATTACAAAGTATTTGGAGCAGAGATGCTACAAGGAACTAAGAACGGAGCGGTTTGGCTCAGCAAAAGTTGTTATGTGCATCTATATGAGGTTGCTAATCACATGTAGAGAGCAAATGTGAGTTATTTCTTTCTGTAACAATGTATGTTGCCTTTTGTGGATGTTATGAGTAAATTTTGTTTTGGACACTTTGTTTGACCATTGTGGGCAAGTATTATTACCTTTGTTTACCAGAAAGAGATTGCTTTGCAAGATGGTTGATCATATTTGTTTCATAGTTTGTCAGAAACCAAACCTGCAAATCCCGAGTTGTTAAACTATACAAGTACCCAAAAAATAGATATCTAGAAAACTGACACATCTCTACAGGGGCAACTTGGTTAAGCATAAGATAAGGGTAATGCTTTCATTGTGAATTAAAGCAGGATTTGATACAAGCCTAAGCTGTTAGGGAGAGGAAATTTATATCGACCAAACTAGCTTTTTTATGTCACTTGACCATAAAAATATGCCTGCTCTTCTTCACTTCACTGTGTTTCAGATTGCTCATTTTGGTAGATGCATTGACCTGAGTTTGTATGTTAATTCTCCGATTTTTATTATTGGTATGATTGTTAGATGTTGGTTTTTAGGTTCTTGTCACACATATTGATATGCTAATAAACAGTTACAGTTTCTAAGATTATACATTCTTTGCATTCTGATCAGTGGTTGGGAGCTGCTTTTATGTTGTTCTGTCTGTCATCAAGTATATTGTCAAACATGTGAGACACCATCATGTTTGAAGCAGTAGCTTTGCGATGGTTCTGGAATTTGCACTGAAGACAATATTGGATGTAAAAAATGTGGTACTAGAAGGGTTTAAGAACATGAGGTTAATAGCCCTTCAGTGGAGAAAATATTCACTAGCCTTGGATTACCATGTCCTCATGCAAATGTGGTGCTCTGTGAAAATTGTGCTTCACCATGTCTTCCTCTAATGTGAGAAATGTGCAGGAAGTTTGTGCTTTAAATTTTAAATGTGATAAATCTTGCGTGTTACTCATTTTTGCAATGTGCAATGCATGATGAAGAGCAATTGGGACGTAGAACAATGAACCTTCAGTGGCTTTTTTTTTAACCCACCCACTGGGTGGATAACGGGTGGATAACTAGGTCTGAATCAACTAAAATTTAAGCTTTCTAGAAAATTTGTTCATAATCTTTGAGGCAGTTTCAGAATAAGCCCTTTACAATTATATTGTATTCACTGGAAGCTTGGAAGCATAATTTCTTAGTTTTATATTTTGTGTTGAGCTTCTTGTTTAGCTAGGCAGAGATCAAGTTATGATTTCTGTGTGAAGTGCATTGCTTTACTTTGCACACAAGCATGAAATCGTAAATTAGGGCCTGTAATGCAGCACTTGATTCAAGGGTTTACTACAGCATGGTGTGGTGTTGTGAAGATGTGGCAAGCATCAGCTGTTACACATTGTTTTTGGTTCTGATGTTCTTGATATAACAACTTTTGACTAATTTGTGTATTTGGGCGGAGGACGTTAATGCATAACAAGGGTTTTCTGTTGATTTAATATTCCTCCGGTTACTTTTAATAGATACAATTTTTTTTAAATATACACTAAAAACAGTTCATTTGAAAAAAACTGTATCGAGTAAAAGTGACCGGAGGGAGTATGAAAAAATTAACTGGAAGACAGTTATTTTCTTTGTCAATACTTTGACTGTTACAAGGAAAAAAAAGAAATTTTATATATAATTTTGCTTGATTAAGATTTGTTTTGGGCTTGCCAAATTTTGTGACGTAATGAATACATTGCAGGCCTCTTTTTGCAAGTAGTTTGATAAACGTAATTTATACCTTGCTGGATCAAACACGGAATGATGAAATGCGTGTTATAGGCTGCAAATCTCTTTTTGACTTTGTAAATAGTCAGGTTGGTGCCAATACCGCTTTGGTTCTTTTGCCTTTTTTCTTTATGTTCATCTCGAATGAGCTTATCAGCAATATGTGCTTGATATTCAGGTTGCTGGATTCTTTCTCCTGACTTCATTTTCTGGTCTTATTGTTGAATAATTCAGACAGATGGTACTTATATGTTCAATTTGGAACCTGTGATCTCAAAACTTTGTGCACTAGCTCAAGAAATAGAGGGAGATGAGAGGACTTTATGTCTTCGTTCTGCTGCTTTACAAGCCCTTTCTTCCATGGTAATGCTTGTCAGCTGCTTTGACCTGTTTCCTTACAAAGCCACATTGGCATTCATGTGCTTTTATTATTCACGAAATATGAACAATTTCGCATTAGTCAGGTTGATCCACTATTGGTACAAATACCGTTGAATTTTTACTCTCATATTTCCTTTTACAGGTGTGGTTCATGGGTGAATACTCTCATATCTCGGCTGAGCTTGATGATGTGAGTCAACTTAAAACTTTATGTATTGGGCACAACAGAGTTGAGTTGAGATACTTCTGTAATTTGTAAATAAGTCAGTTGTATTGGGATATATTGTTTTTTTTGACATGGTTGAAATTTTGTTCCGGTAGAATGATTGGTCTTCCAGTAAAGATTAATTTATTGCACATTAAACTATAATTGGTTTGTGGACAGGAGATGATTGGCCACTCATGGGTCAAAACGACCATGAAACTGGCCACACAAAGACACAAAAATGACGTTACTTATAGTATTTATCTTGTAACTGGCAAAAGATTGCTCATGGTAAATACTACAAGTAAATATTGTCTGATTTGTTTAATCCAGTAAAGGCTTAATGGTCCTTTACTACAGAAAATCTTGACTGGTTCCCCTTTTTATCTTAGTCTTTAATGCTGCTATCGAATTTTTTTCTTATTTCTCTCTTTTCCAATTGACCTCGTTCATTCCTTGGTTACAAAACTAATTTTGTGCAGTAAAACAGCTGTTTCAAAAACGAGAGAAGTATTTATTTTTTTATTATCTTTATCTTACGTATAGGCCTTTTTTTTGTTGTAGTCTATATTAAGAATAGTTATTAGTTTTCAAAAATGAAAAAGATTTAGTTACGATTTTGTGTGAGATGGCCTTGCCTACCTGCTTACTTAAACTTGTTCTGCAAACGGCAGAGAATTGTTGTCTATTATTACATTCATATTGACTCTCATCTCATTACCAGGGACAGCATCTACTATTAAGAAAAAATTTCCAGTCTAGCTCACTTGAACCTTCTTTTTGTATTTTCCAATAATCATATAGTTCAATGGCCAAATCGGATCAATGTTGCTGGCCATGGGTAACTTATTAAACTGAGAGCAACATTCATCTTTTGGTGCTGGAGAAAAACATGCTAGTAGAATACCTTCCCCCTGTTTTCTTGTTGGGCAGTAGAACATTTTTTCTGGTTAGAATTTTGAACCCATTATTTGTGCAACTTCTTGTCCGTTCATTGGAAAATATTATTTTCCAACAGGTGCTTTCCCTTCTTTGCTTGCTAGGTTGTGTATGTGATCATGGAAAACTACGATATTCCTAAAAAGGACGCAGATGAGAAAGAAGGCCCACAGAACCGCTGGGTGCAAGAAGTCTGTAAAGTTGAAGGTCATGTTCATCCATCTGAACCTAACTTGACACGAGTCCCGTCATGGAAATGCATTGCTAGAGGGCAAGCAAATTTGACCGAGTAACTTCTTTATACTACAATTGCGCTTTTGTATATGCTCTTATGCACTAAGTTCTTTCCTTTTCATAGCCATCTCTTTCCCCTTTCCTCAGGGAAAATGCTGATAACCCCCCCTTTTGGGCAAAAGTGTGTTTGCACAACATGGTCAAGCTGGCTAAAGAGGCTACAACTTTACGCCGTGTATTGGATTCTCTGTTCCGCTATTTTGACAACGAAGATCTTTGGTCTCCTCAACATGGGCTTGCTCTTCCAGTATTGTTGGATATGCAGTCTTTAATGGACAAATCTGGTGCATCAGTCTCTCTTATGCATTCTTTGTTCTAAAAAATTTCTATTATCCTTGCAGGATGTGGTTACTGAAAACTTTTGTTTCTCGTGCAGGGCAGAATGCACAATTGTTGTTAGCTATCTTAATCAAGCACCTTGACCATAAGAATGTCATTAAAAAACCTGAGATGCAGTTGAACATTGTTGAAGTAACTACTGTCCTTGCACAACACTTCAAGGTTCAGCCTTCTGTCGCAATAATCGGTGCAGTAAGTGACCTAATGAAGCAGTTAAAGAAAAGCATACAGTATTCGGCTGATGACAGCAACGTTGGAGCAGAAGTAATTCATTGGAACATGAAATTTCGGACAGCAGTCGATGAGTGTCTTGTGCAAACCATAAATAAGGTGTCATTATATATCTCTTCTCTTTCTTCGATGGATCATGGAAATTCAACCTTTATTTAGAATGTGGACCTGCCTGTCAAAGTGCATGTCTTGCTATTTATAATTTGGTGACTGGTAGCTCTTCTACTATGTTGATTATGACCATTAATAATGTGGATTAACTGAATATAGGTTGGGGATGCTGGGCCAGTCCTTGATGTTATGGCTGTTATGTTGGAAAACACATCAGGTGATACTATGATAGCAAGGAATACAATTGCTACTGTTTATCGAACAGCACAAATAATAGCGTCACTGCCAAATCTATCATATCATAACAAGGCAAGTCAACATCGGCACTCCATTTAGTCTTCCTCTTGTTTCTGCAGCCTCTCTTTGAGCTATCTTATACGTGAAACTCCAAATTGTCATGCAGGCATTTCCTGAAGCGTTATTTCACCAACTACTCCTGGCAATGGTCTACCCAGATAGGGAAACTCGGATTGGAGCCCATTGCATTTTTTCAGTTGTTCTTGTGCCGTCTTCTGTTTGTCCTCGACCTAGCCGACCTCCTTCTGAATCTCCATTGGCTTACGACTTCCAAAGGACACTCTCAAGAACCGTTTCTGTGTTTTCTTCTTCTGCTGCTCTTTTCGAGAAGTTGAGGAGGGAAAAAAGTTATTTAAGAGAAAGTGTTAGCCTTGAAAGCTTTAATGAAGCTGTCTCGAAGGAAGATGGCATTCTAATAGGGACTGATGCGGTGAAGCCCTCTACTTTGCACTCGACAAAATCTCGAGCTTTTAGCTTCAGAGGTTCATTACCCCTACCTGAAGATAGTACAGGTTTAAACACTTTGAGCAGGGAAATAGTAAGTATCATTTCGCATTACGTTAAAATAGACATTTCTTGTTTCTTCTTATTGTGTTCATCATTTAATATTATGTGCCAATATTCAGGATCCAATTTCCCTTAGGTTGAGTAGCCGTCAGATTACCCTGTTGCTTTCGTCGATATGGGCTCAAGCCACATCCGCAGATAATGCTCCTGAGAACTATGAAGCAATTGCACATACTTTCAGCCTGGTTTTGCTGTTTTCTCGTGCAAAGGTAAGATCATGAGCTGAATAAACAAAAAGTTCTTTTGATCATGTTTGAAAATTTAGTTGAACAGGTCTTACAGGAAGCTACTGGTTTCGTCATTTGCGTGTTTTTCTCCCCACAATATATATATATATACAATTGGAGCTGGAGGACAATATTATAACAATATCTGGTTCTTTTGGTCATTTTTGAAAATGTGATTGTACAAGTCTTATAGAGAGCTACTGGTTTTGTGTATTTTTTTCTCCACAATATTTTAGTATTAGAGCTGGAGGGCAATTTTACAACTGTATCTGATTCTTTGCTCTTTTCTCCTTGCAATCATCATGTCATTCTTTCCCTGAATCGATAATGTCATGCAAGTCATCCCAGCATTTTGGAGTTTTAGATTGGCATGGTAGCTACATTTTGGTGTTGATTATGATCTTGTCTGTGTTTCTTATATTTTGTACACTGCATCTTTTTCTTTGGAAGAATAAATATATTATGTCATCAATTTTGTATAGGCAATGGACTTTCTTATATTTTTTACACAGTATCTTTTGTAATCTTTTCTGATGTTTAAAGAAGCTAGTTTATTAACCTTGTAATTCCACCCACTGTGGGACAAGTTATTTTTTCAAATTCACGATTAATATAGGACGGAGGGAGTATTTTTTTGCTGAAAGTTCCTTTTTTGGCAAGGTTAGAAACCGAGCCTTTTCTACTGCAATGAGTGATATTTATTTCTGGAAAATAAATATATCATCAAGTTTGTAATACTCAAGGGGCGCTCTTATACATTGTACATGACATCTTTTCTGATGCTCTCTTACTCCCATATTAGTGGTTTTGAAAAAGAGGTGATGTTTTAAGGAAGCCAATTTATTAATCTCTTTTAACTCCATCCGCTAACTAATATGAGAAAGATAACCTGAAATAAGACAATTACTATTGGACAAGTTGTATTTTCAACTCCAGAAAATTGATATAGGACCGAGGTAGTATTTCTTTGCTGGAAGTTCCTTTATTGGTGGTCTTTAAGGTTATAAACTGAGCTTTTCCACTGCAATGAGTGAAATTCTGCAATTTGATGAATTTTTATAGAAAAAAATTAAGAGATGAACCATGATTTATTTCTGTAATCTCTTTAATCGTTCACTGGACCTTGCAGAATTCCAGCCTTGAAGCTCTTATTAGAAGTTTTCAGCTTGCATTTTCATTGAGGTGTATTTCTCTGGAAGAAGGTATTTGTGTAACTACTTTGTATCTAGCTGCAGTCTGCAAATAGATTTTGCTTTTATACTACGATTGCTAAATGCTCAATGATTGGAGAATAAATTGTTTGGATGATGTGCATAAATAGGTTTTTTCTGATGGATTTGTCTATCCCTAAATACTAATCCCAATCACCCATGAATCTCAATGCCCAATCCAAAAATTGAAAATTGATGAGGGATAAAACTATAGAATACCTAAAACTCTGACAGGTTTTTTTTTTAATTTGAATTGTTCATTCAATGAATTTCAAATAAGTCGTATCTTGCTCAGACCAATCAATAGAGCTGAGGTTATAGTTTAAAGCAGCCAGTAGAAAACCAAAATAACATTTTTGCAAGACAAGTTTTTGTGACAGATTATCCCTCAGTAAAAAGCTAACAAATTTTGGAGTAATTTTCGTTTTTTGCAGAGAACTAAATAAATTCAATCTCTTTAACATCGTCTTCACCTTTCAGGTCATTTGCAGGCCTCCCATCGCCGGTCTCTTTTCACTTTATCAACTTCAATGATTGTTTTTTCAGCAAAGGCTTATAATATTTTGCCCCTTATTCCTTGCGTCAAGGTGTCACTGACTGAAAAGACGGTAAATTAACTTCAAATAACAAAATTATACTAATTTTATTATAATTTTGTTCACTTTTAGGTGTTTAAATGCTTGCATATCATTTAGGCTGTGATTTGGATGACCCATAGTTTAGTTATATGGGATGATCTTATTGTAAAAAAAAAATGGGATGATCTTGATTTTTCAGTGTGTGGCAAGCAACTCGTTCTCTTGGGAAATAATGCAGTAAAAATAACACATTATGTTTCATATTTGGTTCACCTCACTCACACCTAGCGAATGACCTTATCCTGCAAATGGCTTCCCGAATCTTTAGCATATTTAGAGATTTTCTCTGCCCCATGCTGGTGACCTACTGCCTTTTTCTGCACGCGCAAGCCACAGTTTTCTCAAAGCTGTTGCAGGTTGGGCCCAGACCAAGAGGAGCTTTGTGTACTGTTCTTTGGTCTCAATTTTAGTGACTGGGCTACTAATATGAGCAGGGGGCAGGAAGATAATTAAGCCTTCCTTATTTTTTCCTTTTCAAGGAACTTCCTTTCATCTCCTGCAAGGCCGTCAAGGACAATTTTATGGCTTTGTGCTCGCTTTTTGAAGCAACACTGCTTTCATAGCCCTTCTGCCTGGTACTTGAGGCTGTTCACCTTTCTGTAAGAAATAATCTTGGAAAAAGTTTGGTTTCCCTTCACCATTTCTGTTTTGTCATCTCAATTTTTGTTACGAGTTTCTGCAAGTGCTTACTCACTCCTGAGTTGATTCCATTTATTATTCTAAATAGTAGGAAAAAGAATGAAAACACTCCATCCATGTATTCTTTACATTTAGGGATGTAGATTAGCACATTGTTGTCAGGAGACAGCATCTTTATTTGAAAGTTTGCTTGCCAAGTTGGTTTGAAAAGCAAGGGAATGACTAAAGCAGAGTTAATATTATATTTCTTCTTTGTTCTTCAGGTTGATCCATTTCTTCATTTGATTGACGATAGAAGACTACAGGCTGTGAACATAGATTCCAACCATTGGCTAAAAGTTTATGGATCCAAGGAAGATGAAACTGCTGCTTTGGGATCTCTGTCAGCCATTGATATAACCGAGAATCAAACAGTTGAATCCATGGCTTCTATCATTGTGAAGAGTGTGGGAAGATTATCTGATGTAAGGGTTACTGTGCCTTTCATTATTATTGTAGGTGATTGACTTCTTTTCGTGAGGGCATCTTGTTTAATTATTTTATCTGCTTGTAGGCAGAGTCGTCATCTGTGAGACAACAGCTAATGAAAGAATTTTTGCCTGACGATGTCTGTCCTTTGGGAGCTCAGTTACTGGAGCCGCAGGGACAACTCTCTCAATTTGGGTCCAAGGAATACAAGTCTAATGATGAGGTGATTATCTGTCTGGTTTTGGGACATATTTATTAGTTCGGATTATGTCAATGTAACTATTATTTACTCTATGCACAGGAGGTTTTACTTGTCTCCGTGGACGATGATAGCTTTGCAGAAGGATTTGAATCTCAAAAAGATACAGAAGTTAAATTGAACATTGACAATAGAAGTCTCTTAAGTGTCAACGAACTTCTTGAATCAGTATGTATGATGTCTTTCTGGTTTTGTCATGTTCAAGTGTTAAATCTGTTAAATAAGACTGACAGTTGAGTACAGAAACTTGCAAAGTTAACTATTTTGTTCTTTCTATTTATGAATATATTGCAATCTGCAAGTCTAGGCTACATCATCCACCCTTATGTGCTCTTTCTCGTGAGTTAAGACGATATTATTATAATTTTGCAGGTTCTAGAGACCGCGAGGCAAGTTGGAAGATTTTCAGTTTCTACAGCACCTGATGTTCCCTATAAGGAAATGGCTGGTCATTGTGAGGCACTTCTTGTTGGTAAACAGCAGAAGTTGTCCATGTTCATGAGCCAGCAGCAAAAAGACCGCATTTCTACAGAGCTACCTCCACTTTCACGGATGGACCAGGGATACCAAATGGTAAGAGTAAATCTTCATTTACTCTGGCTTACCTGTTTAAGAAGTGCAGACAACTTCTACTTACAAAATCACACGCCAAGATATCTTAGCTTTTTAAAACTATATGGTTTTTTTAGCTTATGTCTCAACATCTTATGCACAACAGGGTGGTAATATATTCCTTGCTCAGAATACCAACCCACTCAAACTATCCAGTGGTCCTGTTTTGCCAGTGGATGCTAACGAGTTCAACTACCACCCACCAACATTTAGGTTACCAGCAGCAAGTCCGTTTGACAACTTTCTGAAGGCTGCTGGGTGTTGAATTGGATGACATTCCCAAGTAGAAAATGATTTGTGTATAGACTCTTTCAAAGCCAAAACCTGGATAAGTTTTTCGGACACCCATATGCATGAGCAGCATGCATTTGTTCGTCCAAAAGCAACCATGAGGCTGGTTGTAATTATTATGGACATATTGAAGTAAACAAGCAGAGTAGTTAGAGTACACACGCAGGCGAAGTGCCCTATGTATTCTATTTTCAACTTCGAGACTCTGTCATGAAATGCTGGCGTGGTTGTTCCCAGCTAATTTTTTCATGGTTTTTCAGCCATTCATTCATTTGTGTAACCTCATTCTTTGTTTTGTTCATTCTTTATATTCGTTACAGTGGAGAGGGATTGTAAAGTGTAACGTTGAGTATGAGCCCTTTTAATAAAATATTGATGTGATATGTTGTGCGAAACTGAAGGATTAGGGCTTATGGATTGTATATTGAGTTCTATTTTTTAAAATGCATTCTGTTGTACATTACATCTGTTCCTGTTCACTAATGTTCATTTGGAGTTTTTTTTTTCCGGTAACTAAAACACGTGCACTTAAAATTTTTAGGGCTCATGATTTGCAGATTTTTGTGCTATGCAACTTGATTGAATGGAACTTCCTGTTTGAGGATAAACCAGCCCTCCACTATTGCAGTTGAATGCGAGTTGTTCCTGTTCACTAATGTTCATTTGGAGTTTTTTTTTTCCGGCAACTAAAACACGTGCACTTATATTAAGGCTCTGTTTGGTTAGCACTTTTAGGAGTAGGAAATCCAAATTCTTTAGATGAATTTAGGTTTAAGAAAAGTGATGTTTGGTTGGCCAAAATCAACTTCATTTGATGAATTTAGGTCATAGTGGCAAAAATTGTAATTTTTAAAAGAAGATAAAAGGCATTTGATAACAAAAAACCTCATCATTAGTTTTTTTTAAAAAAATGCCCTTGTTATTTTTTGAAATTTACACTAAATGCCATTGAAAAAAGCTCTTATGATTTCTTTTAGAGGAGATTTCCCAAAGGAAGTTGGATTCTTAAGAATTCAGCTTCGTTTTGGGCAACCAAACAGGGCCTAAGTATTTTTATATTACAAGGATTTGCTTTTAGTCCGAGTTAAGTACTTTTTATAAGAAGATTCTATTTTGAACAAAATAGTGTACTTTGAGCAAACACCATGGCTGGAACAAGCATATTATGGTCTTGTAATTTTTATAGTTGATGCCCCCACGAGTCTAGATTCTTTCAAATTTGACGGCGTAATTTTAGGATTTTTTTAGAATTAGTTACGAATTATTTTGTACAGGTTGTCGATGCAAAATCAGTTTTGGCCGAGAGCACTGTTATGCACTGATACTTAATTGAGAGTTCTAATTCTTATTTCTAATAGTACATAAAGGGCAATTATATATGAATAAGTACTTTTATATTAATATATATTATATTTGTTGTTAGTATGATAGTAATAATGCAAACCAATCGTTTTTACTATATACATACGAATATATACCCACCAGACAATAGAGAACACAATTGGACAAATCAAACAACTAATCCCGGACGTGAATAGTCTCTACTACAGTAGAATGACATTTATCCTAAGAGGGTGACTGATTGATCAATAAGGGTTTAAGACCCTGAGAGGTAATCTCATAATAGATGTCCAATATTAACAAAAATTGAACAATCATAACAGAGATACACCATCAATTAAACTTAGCTTCAACCAAATATAGAACAATTTTAACAGGACAACAAGGATTCAACTCAAAACAACAACAATACAACATCAAAATAGAAGAGAGTTCTTACCAATCTAATACATGTGGCATAAAAATAATACCAATGAATCATTGATGCAAATTTCAAGAGTTTTCAATCAATATCAGCCTGATTGAATTCGAAAACACATGAACTTAAAGATTTCATCACAACAATATAATCCAAAAACAGAAGATGAACATCATTAAAGTATATGAATCTATGCAAATCTTATAATCAATGGAGAAAAACCATCCTACCTTGTATACTTGCTGCAGTTTTCCTTGTTCGCAATTGATTCTTTTGCTTCGCACCACTCCTCGGCACACTCCTCCGATTGATCAACAAGAAAAAGAGATGGCAATAAGGGAGAGAATAGTGTTGGTTAAAGGGTGAAGGAGAGGGGAAAAACACAAGAGAAGAAAGTGTATGATCGGCTAAATTAATGACTGACCAGAACTAGTTTCTGTTTAAATAGAACTAGGGTTTTCCTAATTCAAGTTGGATTACATTCATCACTCTTGATTGGGCTTAAACACGTCACAACTGTTCATTAACACTCCCTCCTTAAACTTCCCTGGTGGTCAGCCACTCAAGAACCCAGTTTAAGTATGATTCTTAACTAAATCCTAAATTTATGCAGCATTCCATACTTATGTCTCCACCAAATTCCTGACGCCCTTCCCATTATGGCGTCCCTCCATAATTGGAACCTCAATCTCCCTTCCTACTTTAGTACTAATTAGAACCCAATTGAATCAATTTAAACTCACCTTTAATATACCCTGGCCTCCAATCTAAATTGAATTAAAATAAAATCATTTAGATTAGCATAAAAAAGATACTTACAAAAAATACCTGGTGTCAGCCATCATGGCGTCCTGATTAAATGCCAAGTGAGTTAGATTTCTTTATTTAGTGTTGATTCTAAAGAAGAAAATTGATCACCCTTCCCAATTAGAGTATTTAGAATTCATATCATTCGAAATCAAAAGATCTTCCCCATATGACATGGCACCCAAGCCAGTAATCTAATATCCACTGTCCATCTAATCACCTCCAATTTACCAAATAATATTTAATAAAATAAATATTTACCGATCTGGAAAGAAGAAACTTTAATATTTGATAAATTCCCCTTTAGGTAAACACCAACCAATCAAAGACCATAAATAATAACACATACCACAATGACTCAACCCTACATCAGGCTTGACCCTGGTGCCAGGCGTAGCCTCTGTGCCAGAGGGCCCTGACAGAAACAGGAAACCCAAATCAACTCAATCCTACTATAAATAGAAAAATATTATAACACTCAAAATCATTACATTAAGGGCATGTTTGGCAGCAGCTACATACCTAGCTTTTAGAAGAATCCAGCTTCTCCACGAAAATCTCCTCCAAACGAGATTTTTCAAAAGAATTTATTTTTCACTTCATTGACTTTTCTCAATGGCATCTTTTGTAATTTTGTAAATAAGACATGGGCATATAATAAAAAAATGTATTTTCATGATTGAAAACACATTTTTTCTATTATGTGCCCATGTCTTTCATGTTTATTTATAAAATATGCCATCGAGCCCTAAATTCTTCTTTAAAAGATTATTCTTCCCAACCAAACACCCTGATTCTTCCCCTCTGCTTCTTCCCTTAAATCTAACTTTTCTACTCCATAAATCCTCTACCAAACATACCCTAAATCATAAGCATTGAATTTAAATTTGCACGTTATTTTCCTGATTTAGATCCACTAAGAGAATTTCTTTTTTATATACAATTTTTCATATCATCACACCGAAGGTAATGCCATGGATTAGTTTAGTCGAAATTTTTGAATGACATGGACTCTCTCTAATATATTGTTGTATTTAAAGCTTTCGGAGAACTTTGAATTTACCAAATAATATTTAATAAAAAAATATTTACCGATAAGGAAAGAAGAAACTTTAATTCCCGATCTAGTCATCTAAGCTCCGAACCCCGCGGGTTTTTTGCACTCTAAATCGAAAGGCGTCACTTGAAGAGATGCCTTTCAAAGGCGTCATCCAAAAGCACGCCTTTCTTTTTTTCGAAAAGAAAAATTATTAATTTTTTTGAAAGGCATCATTCTAACTGACGCCTTCCTTTTTAAAAAAAATTGTTAAATTTTCTTTTTTAAAGGCATCATTTAAAATGACGCCTTCCTTTTCTTTTTAAATTCTTCAAAAAAAATTTAAATCATTAAAAAAAGGAAGGCATCCTTCCGGTTAAAAAAACATCCTTCTAGATGACGCCTTTCAAAGTCGGCATAGTGTAAAAAAAACCCCGACGTCCTAGCTCCACCCCCTGTGACGGCCACTAATTTTTGTAACGAAAATAAATAAATAAAAATATAATATAATTTTATTTGGACGACCTAAATTAAGAAAGTTTCCAAATTTGAGTACTTAAGAGTGAATTGATGGTATGATCATGAAAAGATTTTTCTTATGGCAATAAAATCAAGATTTTTCAGAGGATCAGGGTGGAAGGATGGTTCACTAGCACTAAGGTTGAGCCGAGTGCCTGGCGCAAAGTTGAGCTTGGGCACCAGAGCATAGGTTTACGTGGCTGCAACCTAGGTGCAATGTGAGTATGTTGTCTAAAAGGTAATTCAACGTACGGTAATTCTTAGGTAAGATTAAGATTATTTCACGAAGTTTCCTTATTGAAATCAAATTAAAATATAAATGATTTTGGTGCTTTGTGATTGGAGGAACAATGATTTTGTAATGACTAGGTTCAAGCAGGTTAGCCAGGCACGAAGGCTAGCCCTGACGCTGAGGCTGGTCTGACGCCAAGGTCTGAGGACACCTGACGCCAGGTGGTGGGGCCAAGCACCAAGGTGGATGTGAGACACGTGTGTGTGAGGTAATTAGTTAGTTATGACTCATAGTAACGTGGTTAGTTACTGGGTAAAATTCAATTGCACATTTACCGTACATCACATGCACCTGGGCACCAGACGTACCTGGGCGCCAGGGCATCTGGACATCAGGGCATGTGTGGGTAGGTATAAATTATAGTTGGTGATTCTTAGTAGCTGGAGAAGATTACGATAAAAGAGAAGGATTTGATTTATATGCAGTAACTAGGGAAAGTAACTAGTAAATCAGGAAAGAGTACCTAAATTTGAAACTGCTATTTATGAGAGCCAATCAGGGAATAGAATAGAATAAACCTAAGATCTCTATCAGCTAATTAGGAAAGGGCATCCAAAAGGGAAGGGACGTCCAAGGTAAGTGTAACAGAATAGGTAGTTTCTTGATTTTGTAGATAGGATCACTTTTGAAGGAAGATTTGATTAAAAAAAATTTAGTATCCAAACTAATTACGGGCACCAATTTGGAAGCACAACAAGCCCAATTTGGAGAACGTTTTGGGTGGATGGCTGAGATTAAAAGGAAAGGAATCAAGAATGGAAAGTAAATCCTATGAGGAATATGAAACCTTAACTATTTAAACACAAATTTGGAGTGGCCGGCCCACTCAATTGGCCGACCACACCCTTACCCCTCTTGTTCGAGTTTCTTCTTCTCTTCTCCCTCAAATTAGTACCTTCTCATCCACTTCCCACATCCAAAAATCTATTACTCTTAAGTATTAGAGGGCGGCAACGCATCGGGGAGGCAACAATCTTTGTGGTGAAGCAAAGAAGTACATCATTCATACGAGGTAGGATGATTTTTCCCTCTACTTTGCTTTGAATTTCCTACTTCATATGGATGATCTAAGTTGTGGTATTTCGACGACATGAATATTGTCTTTTCCTTAGAATTAAGATGTTACAATTCCATAGCCTTGAGTTAATTGTCTTTATGATATAATGTTGTTGATTCGTTGAAATTGTGAATCATATGGAAGTTTTGTGCTCTTATTGTCTTCCATTACACATGCTAGCCATTAGGTGAGAACCCTAATCCTTTGTGCTATTTCCTTGCCATCTCTTTGTTTGGTTGGTTGGTTGCTGTCCAGATCAAGTCGTCATGTTTCATTGATGTTTCATGCTCTAATAATGATTATTGTTATTGTTCTCGGTCAAAGTGGACCATTATTAATGCACATCTCTCATCATGTGTCATAACCTTACTTACTAGTCGATGGAATACATCTGTCCGATGCAATTCACTGACCATGAGCCTCAATTTGTCTCATATTAATTGTCCAGTTCATCGGATAGGACTGATATAAGAGATATGATTCTATATTCACATATAGATAGGGAAACAAACCCTATTCACTCAAAATTATTAAAACTTAGAACTAATAAGGTTCTGTAATAAGTATAAAATATCATGTGATTAAGCATGTGAAGGCATTACGTGTCAAAAGGTATGCATTTAAGAGGTTAATTACGTTGACTAATCAAATAGAATTAAGAATAGTGTTCTGGTAAGGACTGTTTTTGCACTGACAACCTACACTAAATGGGTGTAATTAATTATAGAAAAATCAGAAAAATATGTTGTTTATTGGGTTGGAAATTAGACTCATAGGAGTAATCACAGTAAAATTTTTTTAAGGTAATTCGAACAGTGTTGGCTGTGAGAACGGTCGAAATTCAACTGACATGTAAAAATAGTACACTATAATTGGATTAAAGGTCAATAATACTTAACCAATACAAGATATTATATTTTAAGATAAGTGTATGATGAATCTTAGGTATATTACAAGACTTACACGTATGGATTACAATAGAATGGACTAAGTTCTAAGAAATATCATCATGGGTTAATCAAAGGGTCTCAACTATATGTAAGTCTTTGGTACCATATTAAAGTGTCTATTCGATTTGAGCTTCCAATTGGAATCCAAATCTTCACTTCTTCCTATCCTAAATTCTGATCATTTGAGTCTGGACAAGTGTCTCTTGAACATGGTTAGGTCTTGTGGTGTTCTTATTTAAGGTTATGCATGTGTAACGCATCTGATGTCAAATATCTCAGTTGTGTTCCTTTCGTGTGTTAGTTGTTGGAAAAGATGTATTGATTCCAGAGTGTCTGATACCTATGTCATGAGAAGTACTGCTTATATATATATATATATATATATTAATTGTTTCTCCCTATGAGTCCTTGTGAGGATCTCTTCAAGGTGGAATCATAGTGTGCTCAGAGAGCCATTGTTAGATCTTGCGAGATCTCCAATATTTATAGAACATTGCGAAGCTCCCGCCCAAAGAGAGGCATATGCGTACGTTTTAGGCTGTTGAGATATTTCTAACAGTCTCCTCCCATTGTGTCCGTAAGAATTGATGGAGCCAGTATCTTAGACGCATAGCCAGGTTCCAGTAAGAGAACCTCTAGGGTAATCTGGTAAGTATCCACTTGCGAGTGGTGATGTCTGAGAGCAGAAATTAGATCTCCTTACACTTTCGAAGTTTGGAGTCTTGATGAATGATAATCTATCCTTACACTTTCAATGTTTGGAGTTTTGATGAATGATAATATCTCCTTACACTTTTGATGCTCGAAGTCTTGATGAATTATAATATTCCTCACGTAAGAAATCTTGTTGTTCAGTTAAATTGCTGATGATTACTCTATTGGCATATGTCATTATAGGGAAATTTATATAAAAAAACAAAAAAAAAATTTACCAAATTGGCGC
This sequence comes from Houttuynia cordata, assembly GCA_039654745.1. Taxonomy (NCBI): domain Eukaryota; kingdom Viridiplantae; phylum Streptophyta; class Magnoliopsida; order Piperales; family Saururaceae; genus Houttuynia; species Houttuynia cordata. The sequence goes on along the minus strand of CM077502.1, from coordinate 38,370,700 downwards.
ACTGTAGCAAATATTTCCCAAACTGGTGTTTTGACAAGCCACGCAGGCGCCAGCGCGGCCGCTGGCGCCTGCGTGGCCTTTTTTTTTTAACCGGCCCGAAAGGCGTCGGTTCAACCGACGCCTTTCTCTTACTACAGATAAAAGAAAGGCGTCGGTTGAACCGACGGCTTACTTTACAACAGAAAGGCGTCGGTTCAACCGGCGCCTTTCTCTTATAACATAAAGGCGTCGGTTAAACCGACGCCTTTCCATAAGTTTTTTTTTGAAAGGCGTCGGTTGAACCGATGCCTTCCTTTATAATGGAAAGGCGTCGGTTGAACCGACGCCTTTTCGACACTTAATTCAAATCACTTTATCCTTTGGACGAAATCTACAATTTTTTACAACCTAATAATACACACACATCACAACTTGACAATACAACATCACAACATGATAACAAGATAAATTTTTTCTGATAATACAACATACATGACACAAAATATATACAAAATATATTACACCACATCAAACTATTACAAATGTATTTATAAAATTACAAGAAGTGTTTATTCAATTCTCCTCAACCTATTCCTACCCTGTCCTCGTTCTCGAACTGGAATATCCTCAGGCTCAACGTCAGGTAAAGCATCTGAAGACGAAGCTGCCTGACGTTGAGCACGAAGTGCACGCTGTCGCCGAGTATATACTTTCGAAGAAAGAGGCCTCTCAACTTGCTCCAGCGGGGCATCTGGAACAACAGGTGATGGGGTAAAACTTCTCGTGTCAGCTGATGATGTCAGAATGTCGGGTTCTGGAACAACCTTCAATCCTGGAATCTCAGTAACAACTGGCCGAAGCAATGGTAAACTCGCAAGAACATGTCCAGAGCGATCGTGTAGCGTCTGACAGGCCGCTAGCAAGCTCTCATATGATCGGTCCACCAAAGCTCCCTTCGTCTGATCAAATGTCTGTTGTGCAAGAGTAAGCTAGAAAGAAAAACACAGGTATGTTATCTACTCACTACAAAACACTAGTGAATAAAATCAAATATGAAGTTAATGATACTCACCAACGCCCGCTCAGTGTCGCCTCTTGGTTGATATAACATCTCCGGCTCATGCATGGGTGGCATGATAAGTCTCCTAGTGATGCTCAAATACCATCTCATGTATGCATCTCGCTCAGTCATAGCAGGCTCCCCTTGAACGAGAGTGATCGTCCGGTCGTCCCATCTAGTAATGTAGGCCGCATGATGCGACCTCCAATCAAAACTACCTCGGCCTCGGCGCGATACTCGTTCAATGAACTCAACCAGAAGAGGGGGGAAAACTTGTTCTAATCCAAATTGTAACATGACCCGATCCAGAACATGCATCTCGACGATGTCCACACATATAAGCGGCGTCCTAGATAGCCATACATGCGCTCCATCCGTACAAATTCCAGGTAACTGTGTTAACACATCATCATGATATGGTTGCCATATTACCTACACAACATATGAATATGATACTTTACTTTTTGGTGAAATGTACATTTGTCATATTCATAACGCATGCAATATAAAGGAGTAATACCTGGCCGGATCGTTGATAGTCCAATTCCGATCTATACAACGCCAAGACACTGTGAGGATTCACAGTTTTTGTCTTCTTCGCATTCCACCTAACATAACGAGGATGAGGAATAAATTATCTAAAATATAACATCATCAAATACCATTAATAAATAACACATACCGAACTCCTAACGGTGATAAACCATCTACTGGAGTGCTCCTAATGTTTGGACGACCGACATGCAATCTCTCCCACGACCATAACTGTTTGCCACATACACACCCAACATGAATCAAATGTTATACTTATGAAAAATATACTAGTCAAAGATAATTGATGGTTTACCTGGACAAGGGTGACGCACCCGGCAATCCATGATGTGCTTGATTGACAAGCTTTTCCCAACTCTCTGTACAGGTAAGCGAGGGTGGCACTGCCCCATGCATACTATCCCACACTGTACAAATCCTCTAACAAGAGGAGATACATGGGGTGTACATGACTGCTGCTGCTATCGGCAAATATAGTGCTACCAAGTAAATAGAGTAAATACGCCCTTGCATGTTGCTCGACCTCAATTTCGGTGGCATCCTCCGGTAGTGAACTGAACTGCTCTCTCAACCACAATAAACTGACCCTAGTTCGTCCTTTCAATGATTCGCGTGGAGGTACCCGTCCAAGAAGGTGCAAGTACACTTCATTCCAATCAATTCCCACAGTCGAGCAACACACAGCAATGCCATCAACTCGGAGTCCGAGAAGTACTGCAACATCCTATAATGTGATCGTCATCTCCCCCAAATGCAAGTGAAATGTCTGTGTCTCCCTCCGCCATCTCTCAACTAGGGCGGTGATGAGAGCCCTATCAATCCTGATGTACTGCAATCATGTGAAGTGCTCAAATCCAGCCATCTCAATGTACGGCAAAATGCGCGCATCAACTAGCCAATGACGCACATTTTGCCAGTGCTCGGTGCATTCAATGCACCCGGGATCCTATACAATTTACATGGATGGAAAATTGTTAAATATATGTAATATCTGAAACTAAGGAGATAATGATTATGCACATACCTCTCCCCTCCAGATGCCATCAGATCTGTGCGTGCTCTGCTATGTCAGGACGGCGGGATCAATCGGTCCTGGATCCATAATATCTACAAAGAAATGAACAATTAATCATAACTTCAAATAATGTGTAAAACAAGTTAAGTTACATATTAAGATCATTGTATGCAAGTATCAATCAGCAGAAGGTGTGTTTTGGCAATGACGCCTGTTATGACCAACTTGGTTGCAATTCCAACAATGGTAGTGAGCTCGACCATCTGCTCTCATGCCCGCACTATCCATCGCATTATGTATTCTCCTACTGCGTGGACGACCGGGTTTTCGTGTTACACTTGGGGGCTTCACCACATACTCAGGTGACTTTTCCTCCCAAGATCGTCGATCTGGAGGCGGATAGAATTCGGCTGCATATACCTTTCTATATGCATCAGATGTATACCAATATCCAACTAAATCACCGATGGGTATTCTTCGCCTCGATTGGACAACAATTAGATGACGACATGGGTGTTTGTACACTTGAGGGTAATTGCAAGAACATGTATGATCGCTTACATCCACCAACGCATATTTTCTACCACGCATTGTTTTCACTTCATACAAGTGAGAATTGATTTGGTTAGCCCACATGCTGCCAATCAGGCGCGTTTGTTCTTTAATCTTCCATTCAATAGTAGGGGTGTATGGGGTTGTCATAGCCAACCCGGCCGAATGTCGCTTCACAAAGAATTTGACAATCCTGTAGAATGTGGCCGACACTAAGGCTTGCACAGGTAATGATCGAGCCCCCTTCAACACGCTATTTAGACTTTCAGCCATATTTGTTGTGGTCATTTCAAATCTTCTAAAACCATCTTGAGCAAGCGACCACAATTGAGGTGATAATCCACCTTCCTCACTGAGTAGCCATTTTGCCTCTTGACTTTCTGCACCGATAAGTTTCATCTTTTCATCAAACTCGTCTACAGTAAGCACATATGCTGCTTCCCCTATCAACCTCGTCAATACATCATTTTTAAACTTCTTATGAAAATTTGCCTTGATGTGTCGGATACAATATCGGTGACAAAAATGCGGCTGTGGAAACACCTCTGGCACAGCCTTTTGCAACCCTTCATGTCGATCGGATATGATAGTGATACATATCCTATCAAGGATAACATGCTCCTTCAACATACGTAAAAACCATCTCCAGTTAGGATAATCCTCACCCGAAACAAGGGCAAATGCAAGAGGGAACAAACCCTTGTGCCCGTCGTTTGCAGTCGCCGCCAAAAGAGCTCCTCCATACTTACCAGATAGGAAAGTAGCATCAACACTTATGACGGGGAGACAATGTTTAAAACCCTCGATACATGGCCCAAATGCCCAAAACGCCTTCTCAAACCGTCGATATGTAGCATCTTCCATTTCGGTCGTCACCAACCTACACACGGTTCTCGGATTGGCATTAACTATTGCCTCCATGTACATTGGCAACAATCGATAGGACTCAACCCAATCACCATACATTGCTTTAATGGCCATATTCCTTGCCGCCCATGCTTTTTTGTATGAAATATCAACATGAAAAATCTCCTTAATCCTCTCTTGAATAAGCACTGGTGGGATATCTACTTCTGCTCTAATAGAGGGTAATATATGCCGACAGACAAATGCCGCAGTACATTGTCTATGACCTGTGTTTAGCTCGGCATTTCTACAAGTGTGTTCGCCAGCATATGTCTTCACTTTAAAATCATTACTCCCCTTCCTCAATGATGCATGTACTCTCCATGGGCAGTCAGGGTATTGACATCTTGCTGTGTACTGCGTCGGATTTGTACGCAACACTTTATAGCGAACATTATGCGCTATTGAAAACTCCCTCAATGCGTGTACAAATTCATATTTATTGTGGAATATTTGCCCCACATATATTGCTTCCTCATGATATGTCTCCTCATGCAAACCCCGATTTCTTGCCCCATCTATTTCTTCATCAGTTAGTCGCGCCCACGTGGGCTCCTCCTCGTAAGGCAATTCCTCCTCAAAATCATCCAAGTTATCCGTAGCAATTGCGATATCCACCAAATCATCTCCCTCATTTTGAACCATCTCTTGCACACTATCCTCTCCTCGTACATCTTCAACATTAACCTCAGGTGAATTAGGCACCCACTCATCATTTTCCCCATCCTCTTCCTCATTAATATTTCCCTCTTGCCAACCACTTGAACCAGGGTAAGTATAGGGGTTACGAAATGATGTTTGTGTGTCAAACCATTCACCACCTCGTGCCATGCCAAGATTCATCGCTTCATGAGCTTGAGATGTGTGCCTAAATTATTCAAAACAAAACTTATATCATAAATAAACAATTCACTTAATCGTAAGTTGAATGGTGAAACTACATTTTGTAAATAAACTTACCTCCAACTCGGCGAAAGTTGAGGTTCGTTGCACGCTAGTGATATAGACAAATCATCTTCTTCATTATCTTCCACACGCCTTCCTCTAGAATTTTCACTCGACCTATTTCTGCGAGCACTCCTACTTCTGCCTTCGCCGTCATTTGCAAACCTAGGCATGCGCGCCTCTTTTTCTATAAATAGCTCGAAGCTAAACACACGAGGCGCAAAATAGAGCATGACATGCATAGAATTATCATCATCAATTGGTATTACGGTAGTCCTTGTTCCCAAAACAGGCATCTTGTACTTCATACGAATTTTCCACAATCTTTGATCCCATCCCAATTTGTTGACCACTTGCATCTCTAGTTCATCATAAGTACTTGGCTTATTAATCAATAATCCTACGCTTTCACCGCCTTCGTATTCACCTCTATCAATTCTACCACCATACATTAACACAAACGGAACCATTTCTCCCGCCATCTTTTCTCACAAAACAATTAACAAACACTAGCTAATTATTTTCAAACCATACAAAAGCTAAATCAATACATCAATATGTATTTTAAACGGATATTAAACGTATATTACCGGTGAGACGGAGCGACGAGACAGTGGCGAGGCGGGGTGACGACTGGCCGAGGCGTCGGTGGAGAGAACGGCGGCGGCGGCGTCGGTGGGGCGAGAACGGCGGTGGCGAGAACGGCGGCGGCGGCGAGAGAGGGGAGGAGAACGACGGAGGCCGAGGCGAGCGAGGGGAGGAGAACGACGGCGACGGCGACCAACGGCGGTGGCGGCGGCGGAGAGCAAGGGGAGGCAACCAACGGCGGCGGCGGCGGCGGCGGCGGCGTTAGGGATGGGTGGGGAGGAGACCGAGCCCGCGCAGGCGAGCCCGCGCGGGCTATATACGAAATGAATTCCGTTATAAACGAAGACGTCGGTTCAACCAACGCCTTTACGTTATAAACGAAAAACCGAAGCCTTTCAAACACGGTGAAGAAAGGCGCCGGTTCAACCGACGCCTTTCTCTTATAACCAAAGGCGTCGGTTCAACTGACGCCTTTCGGGCCGGTTAAAAAAAAAAAGGCCACGCAGGCGCCAGCGGCCGCGCTGGCGCCTGCGTGGCTTGTCAGAACACCAGTTTGGGAAATATTTGCTACAGTGCGCCAATTTTGTAAATTTTTTTTTATGTTTTTTTATATAAATTTCCCTATTCTATTCCTTATCATATACTGTGTATTCTACTCTCATGGGTTTTTGCATCCTACTGGATATTTTTTTGGAATACTCATGCATCCTGTGATGTAGGCATAGATAGAATAGACCTAGGCAAGTTGCAGCTAAAGGAAAAGCTGGAAAACTGTAGTTGGAAAGACATAATGTTTAACGACATGCGTGCCAAATTTTTTTAAGGATTTTTATTATTATATATTTTAATGACTTTATTGTAGAGAAATTTCAAACTTATGGATTTTTATTTCATAATATTAATGATGGTTATTTTGAAGACTGGATGGTATCAATTATACATACTTTTGTGATGGTATAATTGAATGGAAGATCGAGTATTCAGTCACGTCCCGGGGTCCTTGGCTTCAAGTATACTCGTATAAGGGACGTCTTCCACACTCTGAATTTCCAGGTGTGACATCCCTTGATGTCCCAGCTCCGCCCAGCCCCTTGACGTCCTAGCGCCGCACTGCCCCGTGATGCTCCTCCCTGCCCTTGGCCTACTAGCTCCGCCTGACTCCTTTATGTCCTAGCGCCACCCTGCCCCCTGATATCCCAGCTCCTCCTCGCCCCAGGCCTACCAGCTCAACCCCGCCCCCCTAACATCTTAGCTCTACCCAGCCCCATGACATATCAACTCCTCTCTGTCCCTAGTTGTGAAGGGCGGGGTAGAGCTGGGACATCAGGGAGCGGGGCGGAGTTGGTGGGCTAGGGGTGGGGAGGAGTTAGGATGTCGTGGGGTGGGGAAGAGCTTAGATGTCAAGGGGTGGGGCAGAACTGGTAGGCTAGGGGCAGGGAGGAGCTGGGGTATCAGAGGGTGGGGCGACGCTAGGACGTCAAGGGATAGGGCATAGCTAGGACGTTAGGGGTAGGCTGGAGCTAGGACGTCGGGCTCTTTTTTGCAATATGCTGACTTTGAAATGCGTCATCTGGAATGACATTTTTTTAAAACTGGAAGGATGCCTTTTTTTTAACGATTTAAAAAAATTAAAGAATTTAAAAGAAAAAGAAGGCGTCCAATGACGAGTTTAAAAAATATTAATGATTTTTTTAAAAAAAGACATCATTCTAAATAATGTATTTCAAAACAAAAAAATAACGATTTTATTTAAAAGAAACGCCTTTCAAATAAAATTTTTTAATAATTTTTTAAAATTCAAGTGATGCCTTTCAGTTTATAGTGAAAAAAATCCACGGTTCAGCGCTCAGATGACTGGATCGGAAATTAAAGTTTCTCTTTTCTTGATCAGTAAATTTTTTTATTACATATTATTTAGTAAATTTCTCTCGAGTTTTCATACATAATAAAATTTGAAAATCTGGGTGTAATAAATTGGGGAATTTATTAAATAATACACAAAAAATGCCATTCAGGAAGACTGTTGAAAATAATTCCCGAACAGGGTATCTGATGAGCCATGCAGGTGCCAACGTGGCTTTTTTTATATGCATCAAATGTATACCAATATTCGATTAAATCGGTGATGGGCCGTCTTCGCCTCGATTGGACAACAATTAGATGATGACATGAATGTTTGTACACCTGAGGGTAATTGCAAGAACCTGTATGATGGCGAGCATCCACCCCATATTTTCTACCACACAATGTTTTCACTTCATACACGTGAGAATTGATTTGCTCCACCCACATGCTGCCAATAAGGCGCGTTTGTTGTTTAATCTTCCACTCAATAGTAAGAGTGTATGGGGTTGTCATGGCCAACTCGGCCGAATGTCACTTAATAAAGAATTTGACGATCCGGTAAAATGTGGTTGACACTAAGGCTTGCACGGGTAATGATCGAGCCCCCTTCAACACGCTATTTAGACTTTAAGCTATATTTGTTGTGGTCATTCTAAATCTTGTAAAACCATTGTGAGCAAGAGACCACAATAGAGGTGATAATCCACCTTTTCTACTGAGTAGTCATTTTGCTTATGGACTTTCTGCACCGATAAGTTTCATCTTCTCATCAAACTCGTCTACAATAAGCACCGTTGCAGCTTCCCTATTAAATTCGTCAATACAACATTTTTAAACTTCTTATGAAAGTTTGCCTTGATGTGTCGCATACAATATCGGTGATAAAAATGCGGAAGTGGAAACACCTCTAGCACAACGTTTTGCAACCTCCTCAAAGTCATCTAAGTTATCCGTAGCAATTGCGATGTCCACCAATTCATCTCCCTCATTATGAACCATCTCTTGCACACTATCATCTCCTCGTACATCTTCAACATCATTAGCTGACGAGTTAGGCACCTGTTTATCAGTGACCTCATCCTCATTCTCCCTTTCGTCTTCCTCATCATACACATTTCCCTCTTGCCGACCACTTGAACTAGTGTAAGTATAAGGGTTTTGAAATGATGTTTGTGTGCCAAACCATTCACCACCTCATGCCATGCCAAGGTTCATCGCTTCATGAGGATGAGATGTGTGCCTAAATTATTCAAAACAAAACTAACATAATGAATAAACAATTTCTTTAAACGTAAGTTGAATGGTTAAACTACATTTTTTAAATAAACTTACCTCCAACTAGGCGAAAGTTGGGGTTTATTGCACGCTAGTGATATAGACAAATCATCTTTTTCATTATCTTTCACACGCCTTCCTCTGGACTTTTCAGTCAACCTATTTCTGCGAGAACTCCTACTTTGGCCTTTACCATCATTTGCAAACCTAAGAATGCACACCTCTTTTTCTACAAATAGCTCGAAGGTATACACACGAGGCGCAAGATAGAGCATTTGTTGCATAGAGTTGTCATAATCAATTGGTAGTACGGTAGTCGTTGTTCCAAAAATAGGCATCTTGTACTTCATACAAATTTTTTAAAATCTTTAGTCCCATCCCATTTTATTGACCACTTGCATCTCTAGTTCCTTGTAAGTAGTTGGCTTATTAATAAATAATCGTACGATTTCACCACCTTCGTATTCACCTCTATTAATTATGCCAAGATGCATTATCACAAACAAAACCATTTCACCCGCCATCTCTATTAACAAAATCTTTAACAAACATTAGCAAAATACTACACAAATATAACATAATCTATTTCATACAATACAAAAGCTAAATCAATACGTATTCTCTAACGAATATTAAACATATATTACCTGTAGAGAAGCGAGCGACGGGACGAGGAGGTGGCTTGAGAAGGTGTTGACCGACGAGGCGAGGCAATGGCGAGGACGTGGCCGGAGAAGTTGTAGCCGAACCGACGCCTTTCAGTCATAATGAGAAAATGGGAGAAGGTTCAATTTAACATGAAAGGCGTTGGTTCAACCGACGTCTTTCTCTTAAGTTGAAAGACGTCTTTCAAGTCAGTTTGAAAAAAAAACACACATTTTTCAGCGATGGCCGGTGGCGCTTGCGTGGCTCATCAGGTACCTTGTTCGGAAATTAATTTGAACAATGTTACGGAATGAAATATTTTTTTTTATTTTATTTAATAAATTCCTCTAATAAATTTTATCATCTTCCGACGCAGATCATCGAGGATATCCTCTATTTCATAGCAACCGTTGATCACCAAGATCAACGGCACACACACTAACCATGTGCACTCTAGCAAAAAGCTCCAATTTGGAGGAGCGCACATTGCTAGAATGTGTGGCGTCGGAAGAGAGAGTGGGGGAGACCCTTCGCTGACCAGAGGAGAGAACTAGAACCATTGTCCCACAAGCCACGCCTCGAAGACTTGCCCCTGTCCTCCTGCATTTAACTGCGTTGACTGCCCATCCTCTCTCATCAACCCACCCCCACTCCCTCCGTGCCACCGAGTCCTACGCCTCTCAACAACCCCTTCCACCCCCACCGGAGCTCCCCGCCGCCGCCGGCCATCTCAGGTACTCTGCTAGACCACCTGTTTTTCGCCTTCGGTTTCAGTTGTAATCTTCGCAAGCTAGACATTTGGAGCTTCTTTTTTGGCTTTTTTTCTGGCTGCTGAATTGATTTGGAAATCTGGGTTTTGCATAAAGTTGGAATCTTTACGGGTTTTGGGTTGTGGGCTGATTGGGGAATCTGGATTTTGGTTAAAGTTGCATACTTTGTGGGTTTTGGATTGTGGATATGTGGGATTTGTGAGAAAGGTGGAGGCTTGGGGGGTTTAATTGGGGAATTGGGGGTTTGGGGCTGTTGGTTTTTTGGGTTTTGGAGGGATGAAGCGGTCGAGGTCGTTCGGCGAGTATCTGGATGGGAATGCTGCGGCGGAGAAGGGAGGAGGGAAGGACTGGGGGCGGAGGGATTCGGAGCTCGAGCGGCCATCCTCCTCGTCATTGCACCGCAGGTTTTATGCGAAGGGCGTGGAGAATGCCCGCAAAGGGGTCTTCTTTGGCTTCGCCGTCGTCTTTATCGGCTGTGTACGATCGGAATTTGGATGATGACAGGGATGGCGGCTCGTGGAGCTCGAGAAAACAGCGGTTTGATCATAAGGCAAGCGAGTTTTTGTAGAGCCCCCCGTGTTCAAATAACCAACCATTGAGTCTTAGAAAGGAAACTATACACACTTAAGCGGTTGGGGCCATGACTACTTAACATACCAAATTAACATGATGATATATTTCATAAGGAAACTAAAAATTTCTTTTGTAGAGGGGTGCCCTCTTCCCTTCTCCATTTCTACATTCTTGTCAGGCCTGCCTACAGAGAGAAGCATACAAGGACCAAGAAATGTGAGACAATAGTTCATTTTTTTTAATTTAATTTAAAGTTTAGTTCTTCAAATAAATCACATAATCCGAATTAGTGGGCAGAGAAGGGCTACACGAAGAAGAGGGTGGTGGTAAGGGCAGAGAAGGCTCACTTGAAGAAGAGGGTGGCCGGTTGTCACTGGTGACTAGTGGGTAATGAAGAAAAATGGGAAAAACAGGCATCCGCATAGCAAAAATGTATCTAAGTTAAAAAATAGAAGGTGCATATAAGGCAAGCCTGGTTCGTAGTTTTTTTTTTCTAAGGTGCCTATGCAAATCGCGGATACGAGACACGGGGGCCCTTGCAACATGAGGACACATGCAATTTTGGTGGGTGGCAAGATAGGCGGCCTTTTGGATGCCTTCATGAGGACATTTTAAACACAAGGTCATTTAAATTTTTTTAACATTGTCTCAAATTTCAAGGTGTTTAATAATGATTTATAGGCAGAAAAGAAACATATAGGGGCTGTTTGGATATGCAATTTGATATTTAAATTAAACCATTTCCATGATTTTCCTTTCCTTACATAACATGGTCCTGTGTTGTGTACTGCCAAGAATAAAAGCCATTAGATTTTAGTTTATCAATTAGGTTTAAGTGATGATAATGGGCTTTAGGTACTTGTTAGAGAGCCCATATCAATTAGGTTTAAGTGATGAAAATGGACTTTAGGTACTTGTTAGGGAGCCCATTAATAAACTTATTTAATGTAAAGGCTATTCCCTAATTGAGGTAAGCAAGAGAATTAACCCTAAACCCTGTCTTCTTTCTCTCTCTTCCCCGACTCTCCCTTCTTCCTCAACCTCTTCCTTCTTCCCCTTTTCCTCTATCAGTTTCCTCTCCCTCAACCTTTCTCTCTATTTCTCCCTCGATCACTTCTCCCTCAAGTACCGTCGGCACGTTCATAACAATTGGTATGAGAGCCGTTGCGATTCTACTGCCATGTTCATCGCTGCACGCGAAGATCCAATTGGCCCTTGCTTCGCCGGGACGTCGATCGAAGAAGAAGAAAGGAAAGCTTGAACTTTTAAGGCCGGTGGGAAGTCTTCTTTGCCGCACCGGATGAGCATTCGTGACCGGGCTTTGCCTCATCGTCTTGCAGTCGATTCCAAACAGAAAAAAAAATCAACAGAGAGACGAGAAGACACGATCCTTCCAGTTCCGGCTCTAATTCCGGCAAGGATCGGCGAGAAAGAGAGAGGGGTTAGATTCTTACCAGAGGGGAAGACCCGAAGTAGGCATCGCCGGAGTTGTCTAGCCCTCTCCCATCGTTGGTGACTGTCGTCACGAACTTCGTCGAGGAGTTCAGCATGCCACAGACTTCCTTCTCCGCCTTCGTCTCCCGCCGCCATTGTCACGTTTCTGCCGCTGCCGTCTCAAATTTTTCCGCCGCAGCCATAGCCTCGCAGTCGTCTTCTCCGGCGTTAGCGCCAGTTGCAGCGCCAAAGTCCGCTCCTTTCCCGTTCCTTTGGACTGCCCAGTTCCACCGTCGTCGCCAGTCATGACCCAACCAGTCCGCCACAGCTTCTGCTGCCGTTGCTGCCAGCCGTTTGGTTCGCAACTGCCCCAACCGAGCTTTGTTGGGGGACGATCCCGATCGACCCGGTCAGTTGTTTATAACAACCCAGACCGGTCCATTATTGCCCACCAAACCGAACCGGATTTTCTCCAAACCAACCCGGTCTTGCCTTCTTGCATAGTATACCGTGTGCATCACCGTGAGTCAATCCATGGCAACTGTCAGAGTTTATGAGCGGCGGAACCCGGAAGACACTTCGGCGGAACCTAGCCTCTCCGCTAACACCAAGCCTCTGTTCGGCGACCGGGAACAACTCCTCGCCGCCATCTAGATGTAGGCGGCAGACTCGCAACGAGCGTTGCTTCAAGAATTGAGGAACGATCTTCGCGAGGCAGCGGACCGCCAACAGGCGACGCTTGACCAAATCCGGAAGGATCAAGTTGCCTGCTTGGGCGCTTTTGCGGCGGGCTCGGCACCTACTCCACCATCGGGCGTTCCTCTAATAGCTCAGTTTTCCCATGGAAGAGGGCTTCTCCAGCGGCCCTTTCCACCCGCCTTTCACCCCGGGTTAGGTCGGACATCGCCCGCCGCCTTTTCAGCGTCCACCATAAGAGACGGGCGGGCTCCTCACTCGGCCACCGCTGGACCAAGTCGCCTACATCCAAATACAACCGTCAGCCAAGACCCGTTCCCGCCTCCTCAGTGGTGGCACGACAATGATCTCTATGGCGATGAAGCAGTGGATGACGGGGTGTATGGGCCGGCCCCTAAGGCACCGAGCGTTTCTTCTTGTATCAGGGGACACGTCCGGATCAGCTCGTGCTTTTGGCTTCCTTCCACCTCAAGGAGGACGCATTAGTGTGGCTTCAACAATTGGAACAGCAGGAGGGCACTATCACCTGGGAATATTTGGTAGCAGAACTATGCGCCTGTTTTTGTCCCAACGAATATGAAGATTTTGACTCACGCTTGCACAACCTCCGCCAAACCTCTTCTATTCGCGCCTATTAGACGGATTTTACACGGCTAGCCACCCGAGTTGAATGGACACCATGAGCCCTTCTCTCAAAATTTGTGAGTGGGCTGCGGGAAGACATTCAAGTGGAAGTTCGACAGTTTGAGCCAATCAACCTCCGCCAGGCTATCCGCCTATCCCGTATCCAAGAGGAGCACCTCCAACGGCTCCATAGGGGCGGCAGTAACTTACCCGTGACATGGTTGACATCTGTCCCTACAGCTTCGGCAGCCGGGCCAGTGCGGCGCCTTACTCCTGCTCAGATGGAGGATCGTCGCTCTCGTGGTCTCTGTTTTAATTGGGATGAGCGTTTTATATCGGGTCATAAATGCAAGCGTCCAGGTTCTATTTTAATTTTGGAGGAGAGTATGGACACACGGGGCACTTTCTCTTATGCTGAGGCCGAGGGCATTCCCGAGCTCAATATGTATGCGTTCGATGGATCTTATAAATCGTGCGCGTTCCGAGTGGAGGGGTTTGTCAAACAATAGGTTGTCTCCATTCTCATTGATAATGGTAGCACCCATAACTTTATTAATGATCGTGTGGCTCATAAATTGTGGTGTTCCATTCAACCATCGACCTCCTGTGATGTGCTCCTCGGTGACAGGCGATACTTGCATAGTAGTGGTGTATGTCTCTCCATTCCTTTGAAGATCCAAGGTCATATCTTTCATACTGATTTATTTCTGCTTCCTGCTAAGGGAGCTGATATTGTGCTTGGATTAAAATGGCTCCGGGAGCTCGGGCCTATTACTTGGGATGTCACTAACATGCATATGGATTTTCTCTACGGTCATACACATGTTCAACTGTGTGGGCAGCCACCAGGTTTCCTTCACTCAGTTCAGCCAGTGAGCTCTCTTTTGAAGTTCACCGTCAGACCAGTGGCAAAAGTTTTGTGAGAGACGTGGCCACACTTCATGGCATGCCACCTGTTTCTTGAAGATGATTTTGTTAGTCAATTTCCTAATTGGACGCCTTGAGGACAAGACGTCTTTCGAGGGTGGTGGAATGTTGTGTACTGCCAAGAATAAAAGCCATTAGATTTTAGTTTATCAATTAGGTTTAAGTGATGATAATGGGCTTTAGGTACTTGTTAGAGAGCCCATATCAATTAGGTTTAAGTGATGAAAATGGGCTTTAGGTACTTGTTAGGGAGCCCATTAATAAACCTATTTAATGTAAGGGCTATGCTCTAATTGAGGTAAGCAAGAGAATTAACCCTAATCCCTGTCTTCTTTCTCTCTCTTCCCCGACTCTCCCTTCTTCCTCAACTCTCCTTCCCCTTTTCCTCTATCAGTTTCCTCTCCATCAACTTCTCTCTCTTTCTCTCTCTCCCTCGATCACTTCTCCCTCGAGACCGTCGGCACATTCATAACATCTTGGTATTTCATTTAGGGCACCTAATTTTTGTATTTTCCTGGAATTAGGATGTAAATGTTTGTTTAGAGTGATCATCTAGAAATTTATTTAAACAACAGGAAGTATATTTTTTTACCCTTAAGTAAAGTCTCCTACTCAACACTAAAACTTTCCCTCTCGGCCCTCCATTTGATGAAAATATTTGTATCATCCATTTTAAGGGTGTGCCATTTTGCCCAATATTCCCATTTCGCTTACAGGATGAAGTGCTTTTGAAACTTAAATATCCTCATGAGGACATACAAGTTTCAAAGGTAAAAACCCCCTTAAATGGCCTAAAAGTGCATTTGGCCATTAATCTTCCAAATGACCTCCCAAATAAGAATTCATGGGAAATGAACTTAAATGAGATGAGAAATGGGCATCCAAGCATCCCCATATATGGTTGTTTGAAAAACTCATTTATATCTTAAAGGAAGGTACACTAAAAAGGGTTTGGTAAACTCATTCATTCACGGTAAGGGAGGTTAGTGAGATGGATATTGAAAACCCTAGTAAAATATTTAAGTGGGTAACTCGTTTTCACGTTCTAGTGAAGGGTCCCTTTGGATTTGCCTTGTTTTATAAGTTTCCCCTTCAAAGCTAAAATCAATGTAAAGTCAAGAATTGATTTTTTCACTTTTAAGGGTGAAGAATTGAAATACCCGAGCTAGTCTCTCACTTCTCCCTCCTGTCACTTTCTCACTTGTCTTACTAAACCACAATTCAATTCGCCGATGAATTCTCACTTAACTCACTAACTCATATATCTTAAAATTGACCCAAACCCTGGGTTATACTTTCCACATTTTGAACTACATTTCATACCAGGAATCCCATTTCACATCTCCCTAAATCACGTTACTAGTGATGAAAATTATCATCCAAAAAGCCGTACTAATGGTACAAGAACCCAAGAAAAAGAAGAAGCTGAAGGGTAGCTGGGCTGGGCCAGTTACTCTACTGGGCCATAGAAATTAGTGGGCCTGTTTCTAACCTCGGTGACAGTGAGCCATGGCGGAGCTGAACCGAAGCTTTATTTACCAGCATTATAACTAGTACTCCCTCCGTCCGGAATTATTATCACCATAAGGTTTTGCAAAATGAACTAATTCATTTTTCAAAACCTTATGGTGATTATAAATGCGGACGGAGGGAGTACAAAAAGGCTGTCTTTGGAGCCTCCGTCGGCCACTCAGACACTCTTCGCTGTAGCATTGATGCTCTACTTGAGAGGGTTCTGATTCTGATTCGCCTCAAAGAGAGTGTGAGCAATTGGGTATCTTAGAATGTGATGTGATTTTTGTCATGCAGATAAAAATTGGGTCTTTTCTTACAGTAGTTTCAGTTTTTGTAGAATCTTGAAGGTAATGGAGGATGCTCAAGATCAGCCCAATCAGTACAGTGCTGGTAACTTGCTTCTTGAAATTTCAAAATTGCTTTATTTTCATTGTATTTCTGGTGGTTTGGATTTGCGGAATTTGAAGCTTAAACTGATGGGATGCTGAGTTAGTCTACTGTTCAAGTTCTTAGTATATGATATTTGGGAGAAGTTCGAAAGATTGTTAATTTGTATTGATTTGATTGAGGTTTGGGACTGCGTTGTTGTCAGATGTGTTGATAGCTTCTCGAAAAGGTTTATTGTAGTATTAATTTTCTTACACAAGGGACTTTTAGTAAGTGACCTAATAGGAATATGCTTGAGCTGAAATTAAGAACTTGAGCATGTTGGGGCATATTAAATGTTCAACCTACTACTCTGATTGCTGATATGCGTGCAGGTAGAAAATGTCTGATCCGTACTTGAATCAAACGATGAATAGTTGTGAGTGAAAGGTGATCAGATTCAGAGCGATGTGTGAGGGAGCCCTAATTTAGCAGTCTGAATCATAGTCACTATGTTTTGATTTCGGTTTATTTCGGTGAGGGACCCTTTCATTTTGTTTCAGAAAATTTTTGGAAAGTTTCGGAGTGTAGAAAGAGGAAGGAGCAAGAAGAGGAGGAGAAAGAAGAGGAATGATACTAAAATATACATGCTCTCAACAAAAAAAAGCCCTTGAAATTACCTACCTAAAATGTAAATAACAGAAGAAATTTCTCCCTAAAACGTAATAAATTCGAAAATTATCTCTCTAAACAGTTAATTTCGAGAAATGAAAGAAATTTAAAAATAACATTCTGAATTGAGCTTGACATGTTTCGAGGAATAACATTATAGGGGGATCATTGGTGATATACATATATAGATCCCAAAGTGATGCTATACTAAATTGTCAAACATGTTCATTGCTTATGCAGAATTTTCTGTCAATGTTACTCAAAGTAATTTATGCCCTTATTGCTCGAAACCACCTGGAGTATCAAATAGAAAATACAATCTGTGAACTTTTCTGGGGCTCGCTCTGTTAAGAGGCATGTGTAGTGAATGATCTTACTTTTCGCCTGTATCTTTATCAGCTCATAGTGTGTTTTTAACTGCACGGATTGTCCTTATAACACAACCTGGAGTTAGTATTATATGTTGTATTATCAATTATGTACACGTTGGGAGTGAGATTAATTGTTAAAAAGAATATGTGACCTTTAAAACTTAGCGCATTGGTGATTCGTAAAGTACACATTTAGTACAGTAGCTGTAGGTGTGACATATCCAAGAAATCAAATCATCCCCGGATGTCAAATCGAATGATTGTGAATCCAACACATAATTCGTTTGGAAATTCTTTCCAGTTGTGACCCTCAAGAGTAGTGTCAGGACCCATTTACACCACAAAATAGAGGTTTGTATGCTACAAAGTAGACAACTGCACTTTCTGAAATGAAGTTAGAATTCTTCTCTTTTATAACATCTTTTTGGATCTTAGCTTATACAAAAAGTTTTGTGGCTAGCTTATGTTGATCTCACAAGTGCTATGTCACAATTTCTTGTCAATTCTATTCTTGAACTTCAAAATTCTTGTACACATACTACCTTTCAGTTTTAGCCTTCTCACTCTTTAGTGTCTTATGAATGTGCAATCTTAAATAGTCATTTCCGAACTGTTTTCTTGTTCAATACGCTATTATCAATTTTGTGCAGCTTCAGTTGATGATAGCGAGGTTGTTGCTGAGCATGCTTCAGTTGTACGTGGGGAGCCTCTTCAAGGAAGTGGTCCCCCGAAGGTTGACTCAGAAGTCGAAGTCCTTCATGAGAAAGTCAAAAAGCAGATAATTAAGGAGGGCCATGGTCAAAAACCAAAAAATCTTTCCACATGTTTTTGTAAGCAGTTTTTGCCCTTTCTTTTTGTGTAAGAGTTATGAGAGATATATTTTATGCTTCTCTTTTGTTAAAAAGGTTATTTGATGATTCTTCCTCCTTTTGGACTAGTTAAAGTATTTACTTTTTTTTTATTTCTAGTTGAAGTACTAACTAAAGAAGATACTAAATGCAAATATTGCATTTTAAGATAGTAACTGCATAGTTGAATAACTATTAATTTTGCAGGCAATATTTCAAATACAGAATTTCATTATATCTCTATGTCGGTCTTATGGTTTTCCATCCATATTATTTCAGTATGCCAATGATAGTTGACTAGAGTATGTTTGAATGAGTTTAATTTGTGAGAATTCTCTGAATTGAACTATATTACGTTAAGCGGAGGTTCTATCTGAGGATCAGATATGTACTACAAGGCAGGACTGAAACAGGAAGTTACTTGGTAAATAGATAAACAAAACTTGATTAAACTACTTTCTATAATTTAAAAGACCAATACTAAAGACTTAAACAAATCTACGAGCAAGCATACTCTAACACAATTGACCGGATGAATGCTTGATCAGTATCCCCTGACACTGATTTAGTTTTTCAGTAATTGAGAAAAAAAGTTAGCTTCTATGCCACTATGAATGGATAGCTTTTTTAGCTTTGGGATGTGTGTGTGCTTGGCCTTAAGTGCCTAAATTGGTTCAAATCATCAAAAACAAAATAATCAAGCATTAGTATATAACTTTACGAAGGTGTGAAAGATTGATATTATTTAAATGGTACTATACGTACCACATGATTATGATCACGTGTCAGCTTTTAATACAGGGGCCAGGCGGTTTTGACTGCCTCTGCCTTCCTGCCCATACACGCTGGCCTTTGGATCGTGCATAATCCACGGAGCGCATAGAATATTCGACCTGGTGCATGTTAATTATTTCTTTCCTAATATCCCTGCCTTTTGGTGGATATTTTAAAGAAGATCCTATCACAACCTTTAATCTGTTTACCAGATTCTTGATCGATATTTGAAAGATAGAGATGGGTTAGATTCTCAATTAGAGATCTTTTGGTTGTAGTATTTGAATATAGTCAAATTTTGGTTCCATAAAGAAAACATATGCTGTAGGGATAAAATGACTTGATTTATGGACTAATGACTGCAAATCAGTAGCATTATTGTCTCATCCATAATGGACATCAGCATGTCTCTGCGTCTGTGTCTGTGTATTCTTAGCTTCATCTAGGGGGGATGGTTCCTAACAGTTAATAGTATTGTTTAATTATATAGTGGTTTAAGTGGATAAAGCTGAAACATGTATGTCATAATAACAATGTTGGCAAGGTTGTATTATTTGAACTTTTTTTAGTTTTGTGGTTTGAATGGCTTTGTTCAGTTTAATAGTTGTTTCTTTCTGGGATTTTGGTAAAAGTGACCCATTTACATGAGACTGGTCTCATATAAGGGGCATCAGACCAGGGGTTTCAGCCATTGGATTTTGATCCACCGGTGCCATTTAATATAGGGGACAGACACCGTCGGATGTCAATCCAACGGCTATGACTTAAACTGGGCTCATATAAGCAGTATGGGACCGGTCTCATTTGAACTTTTCCCGTGGTAAAATCTCAGAGATATGTGGTAAAAAACTTGCCAATATGCCTTTACATAAACTATGCACCATAATTGTAATTCTGAAAAGAGTCAATACAGTAGAATCCAGGTCACTGACCCCAGATAGCTGGGATAAGGTTTATGATGATGATAATGATGATTTGGTATGGTAGCAACCATATTATACAAGTTTGAGACATAGGTGTGTACTGATTATTCATGTTTTGGCGGCAGTTCATTATCGAGCATGGACTGAAAGCACCCTCCACAAATTTGAAGACACATGGCAAGAACAGAGACCCATTGAATTGGTTTTGGGGAAAGGTAGCAGGATATGACTGTTTCTACTCATAATTATTCTATTTGTTTAAGCATCCTTCCCGTCTAGATATTAGTGTCTGACTTCTTTTTAACCTTTTGCCATCAGAAAAGGCTCGGATGGCAGGTCTGGGAATTGGCCTCTCCAACATGAAAGGTGGGGAACGTGCTTTGCTGCACGTTGGCTGGGAACTAGGATATGGAAAAGAGGGTAGCTTTTCTTTTCCAAATGTTCCACCAATGGCAGATCTCTTATACGAAGTTGAGCTTATTGGCTTTGATGAAGCAAAAGAAGTAAGCTTTCTCTCCCTCTGCATCCATGCATATACGCAGACACATGCACACACACACAAGCAAGCACATAGCTAAGGACATGTAGATCGATAGAAAGTCTTGTACATTGATAAGGATATGTAGACAGATAGGTAGACGTGGAGATAGAAAGATGGATGACCTAAATTGAAACTTGGAAGTTCCTGAGACAACTTTGAGTACCCAAGATGGATTACCTCAATATTGCAGGGAAAAGCTCGCAGTGATATGACTGTTGAAGAAAGGATTGAAGCAGCAGATCGTAGGAAATCAGAAGGAAATCTTCTTTTTAAAGACGATAAACTGGAGGAGGCTATGCAACAGTATGAAATGGTTACTGACTGATTTATCTTTCATTCTTACGTTAAGGTTCATGATAAATGTTTGTTTTTTGTTTAGTTGCTCATGATTATTTCCTGAAAATGCATCTTTTGTAGGCCATTGCGTACATGGGAGATGATTTCATGTTTCAGCTATTTGGAAAATATAGGGACATGGCTCTAGCCGTGAAGAACCCTTGCCACCTAAACATGTCAGCTTGCTTGATAAAGCTTAAACGCTTTGAAGAAGCCATAGCACAGTGCAGCATGGTATGTAAGAATGACCCCATGCATAATCCTTGTATAGTAAGCATAATATTTTACATATCTATTACGTAAATGTGGAATCTCCTTTGCTAAATTATGTAAGTAATCTACCAGGTTTTGGCTGAAGATGAAAATAATGCGAAAGCACTATTTAGGAGAGGAAAAGCCAGAGCAGAACTTGGTCAGACAGATTCTGCCCGAGAAGATTTTCAGAAAGCCAGAAAATTTGCTCCTGAAGACAAGGCAATTGCAAGGGAGCTCAGGCTGCTCGCCGAACACGACAAGGCTGTTTACCAAAAACAGAAGGAGATCTATAAAGGAATATTTGGGCCGCCACCGGAGCCCAAGCCAAGGCGACTGAACTGGCTCATCCTCTTTTGGCAGTGGCTAGTAGCCATTTGTAGTAGTCTCTTCAAAAGACGCAAAGCTGATTGATCGATTTACTTCTGATGTCATATATATGTGGTGAACAGCAGAAGGATAATATTCTCGGGATGCGAGTCTTTCATTTTTCATTTGTTAGATCGATGATGTGACAGTTTTCATGCATTGTGAGGAAACTTTTGGTTGAGAGGATAAAATGCCACAAACTTTTCGGGCTGCCGTGCGGTGGAGCAAAATAAGTACAGAATGTTTACCCACTAATGCTGGTAGTAGCAGATTCCAGGGATCTGTTTAAGTGGAACATATTAGCTGTTGTGTAATTTATAGCATTTGTATCGCGTTGAGGTAAAATAGAGGAAATGGTACTCAGTTAATGCAATTTAGTGCATCTAGTAACTAAAGTAAACCAAGTGCTTCATCAAATTTGTGGGAAAAGATGGGTGTTTCCATTTCTTGTCATTCAGAAATGGCTTACATGATAATTCGTAAATGTCAAGAGAGCTGGACTGGTGTTGGCACGGAGGAACCCCTGTTTCTGCGTACTAGCTCTTGGTGTACTACGGAGTTAGATGTTTTTGTTAATCTAAATTCCTCCAATGAACTTTTGAAATTGATGAGTAGAAACATCTAATGAGGGAAAAAATTGAAATTGACATATTTGATGACACAAACATGGATTTATCTATCTGGAACGAAGTCAAGAGCATACAATGACATTGTATCTTCATGTTAGAGAATCAGTTGGGGTTATTTGCCACACAAACCATGTATGATAAGACGATGCACACAGGTCAATTGATCCTTTCATTTTTTAGTTTCTTTCTTCTTTTTTCTTTCTTAATGAAATTTTACATAGTTTCAGGGCATGAGAGATTGAAAAGTTTGATCATTTAAATGAAGAAAGATACTTAATGCCTATTTTATCATCCAATCAATTCAGTATGTTTTTGCATTATGATGATATTTTATCTGAAAATTTGCTGCATCATAAGACCCAGCAATCCCCATCACAGATGATGAAATTGCTGCACATCATCGGGTGGTGCACACTGATTGCTGTATTTAAACCTCAATAACTTCATAGTTCATACTGCTTTCCCAAAGAGGACCCAAAAGCAATTAATAGAAACAAAGTCCATATGACAAATATGTATACGTAATATGCAACAGGTATACATGTTGAATCCATATCAGATTCTCCAACCTACAAGAAGAATAAATATCAAATATGAAACCCTTTTTCACACACTAAAACTTATAATTAAGCATGGACATCCAAACACAGTAAGCACAAACAAGCTTCTGAGATATGTAGACATAAACAGCGAAGGATAAGCTCATCAGCAGCACATCCTTCCAGTCCCCCTTCTGCTTAGGACTTAGGCTCTCTCTTAACTGTTCCCCCTTCTTCCCAGCTTCAGAGTAGAATCCGACGATCCACGGCTTCACCGCCTTCTTCTCCTTCTTCTGTCCTGGATCTGAGGACCCAACTGGCTCCTGACTTTGGCATGAGAGAAAAGTTCTAGTCCTTGGAACAGGTCTGTGATGGGGGATGGTGCTGTTCTTGGTGGGGAGTGTGTGGTGGATGGAAAGGGAAGCCATGTAGCAAAGGAAATAAAAGTTTAAGAGGTGGAGATAAGAGTGAAAATTTGAAATGGTTGCTAGGAAAGGAAGCTCAAATATATTTTTTGATACGAAGGAAGCTCCAGGATTGAAAGTTTGAGGTTTCTGTATTTGACCCGTTTCTAAGAAATGGGAAAATGAGGCAAATTAAGTCGGAGGCCGGGGTTATATTACCGACTTAACCGATGCATATGCTCTTAGAGGTCGGTTGACCTGCCCATTATAGTCGGGCACTTAAGACACCCTCGTTATCAAATAAAATAAAATAAGGGACGAACACTGAGAATGAAAAATATCTGTAGCGTGAGACCAAAGGACTAGAACTTGGGATTTATATCAAATGATGGCTCAATAATTGTCAAATGCGAGCTCAAGGCATTTATATCCTTGGGATTTTTGTATGAGAAAATTGGTGCTGGCCCCTTTAACATGCACTTTTTTTGGATATTATGGGCATTCACTTTTTCATTACTCATTCTAAGTTATTTTATGTCTTTTCCAACCCCATCCTGTTTTATGTGGATGGTAGATTTCCACCGTTGGTTTATGTCATGACAGTGGATATCTCATCCATAGGATTAGTGTTATAATTTACCTTCTCTACCACCTTCCCTATCAGGCTCAGTTGTACTGTTTAAAAGAATAGTGTAAGGATAATGATATATCTGCTTACCAATATCATTATCCATAGTGTAAAAGCGGCAGTGGCTACCCCAGGCCTAGCCGCAGGCACTAGCTATGGATGCATGGTATAAGGCGAGAGGAGAGGAGAAGGAGGGCAAGGCGGCGGAGAGACGAGAGTTTTAAAATTAATTCGGGCTAGCCTCAGCTATATCTCTAAATTAGGCAGCCCTCAAATCATGTGGGATCTATTGATCAGACGGTGCCTGCCCATAATGCAATTTTTCTTTTAAATTTTCGATAGGTGGGGGAAGGGTGGTTTTTGTCTAATGGGGCTATTGACAGTTTGGTGTTTAATTTTATGCTCATGTCCAAGAAGGATGGATAGCATGAAAAGTTGCATCGGCGATATATATCGATATTAGGCTTCAACAAATAAAATGATATTATGTAATCTCGATTTTGAAATTTTTTTAAAACATTGCCGCTATATCGGTTTCGGTCCTATATATTAGTACTTTTAAAAGAATTATTTTTTTAAAAAATATTTTTAAAAATATTAAAGAAAAAATCAACTTTTCCATTTGTTTTCCATCCTATGCCAAGGGGAAGGATACAGGTTTAAAACACAAATATATATTTTGAATTATATATATTTATGTATATTTTAAAATTTATACTTATTTAAATTAATATCACTTATTTTAAAAATTATATTATAAAATTATATGATAAAAATTAATTTTAGATAACCAATAGATATTTTATCTTTTCGATATCCCATACGACATTCATTGATGGGTAGTTTGCCACCCCTTTACACAGTAACACAGCATGGGTGGGGTGGCTAAATCGTAAATTGGTGAACTGCTCATCCGTCCTAGAACCCCGAAAAGAGAATTGGCCAACAGAACCAAACAGTTTCCAGTTGGAGGGGTATTATGATGAGACATTGACGATGAAGTAACATGATCAGATGACATCTTAACATGCTAAATGGTAGTTGGGAATGAACACAGACTTCTCTAACCTTCTTTCTGAACACCTGACCATCTTCTAAACAAGAGTAATGCGACGACTGCCCAAATCCGAGTAATGCTCAACGGACGTGTGGCACAATGAGTGGGTCTATGCTGAAAAGCAAGCCCTCAGCCTTCTGGCAGCATCAGGCGGGCGGGCACAACATATTCATTACAGCGCAGATCAGGTGAGCTCTTCCAGGGTGCGGGTGGTCATAGCATTCTCACATGGGGGAGTGATAACGCTATATCAGATTCCTACACATTTTCATACACAGCTGTGTGTATAGAAATGAGTGGGTGACTAGCACAGTAACCCACTGCCATGGTTCCCACTTAAATCATAGGATGGACCGGGGGGGATTTAAACCTGGGACCTCCCGAAGCCCCAATCTGCCTCCCACCACTCAGGCCATCCCATGAGTGGGTTTGGGGTCCAAGTTATGTGATTCCTACTTCTAGCATAATGTAAAATAGAACCTTGAGGATCCCTTGCTGTGAAGGAAAGGATCATTGTGACTCCACTAAGAGAAGAAAAAATTGGCTAACAATGATGAATATTGATGTATGAGGCTCACCACTCATGACTGTAACATAGGCCATGAAAGGCCTTGTGGAAATTTTCTAGGATCTAATTTACGACTTTCTGTATCCTCCGAGGGCATAAGATATATATTCATCTAAGGTAACTATTCGCTTTATAGATGATTTAATTTGTTTTAAAATCTCTTGGAAGATTACTAGCAAATAAACAGACAATCTTGGAAGACGGCATTTCTAGTTCAGGAAGCATGTCCTTGCACCCCGTTGGTTAAAATCTCATGTTTTTAGATGAGTTCAGTATTACTAAACTCAAACGTTGTCTTGCACCAAAATGCTGTTCTTTAGTGTCCAACAATACATGTTATTCACTTGTATCTTCAGGAAAATGTTCATGAGAATCTCCTCTAAGACGCTTCTCATGGTATATCTTCTCACTGAAGCATACTGGGAACTTCCAAACCTCCTCTTCGTGCGTGAGATCAGTAGTAATCCCGAGGCGTCATGCGGGGTCAATAAGTAAGATTGCAAATATACTGGGCCCCACCGTGCTTTGTCAGAAGATTCATGCTACATGGCGGACGAGAATTTCACGTTCAACCTCACGGCATTTGACGTGGCCATACCACATCGCCCTTCTAAAAACAGCCCCCTCACCTCCCTCTTTCTTGTCCCAAAAACCGGCCAATCGCCTCCCTCTCTACCCGCCGCTCCAGCCTCTGGCGGCCGGCCATTGGACTAGATCCATTGAATCTCCTCCCCATCACCCCCGCAAAACAGAGGCTAAGGCATGGCGTTTCCCTATTCCGCCGGCCCCAGCAGATTTTCACCCTTGTTTGCAGCTCCCATATATACCTCTAAATAGAAGCACAACAAGGTGAAAGGTTATCTGCTTTGCAGGGGTCAAAGCACTACTCCTACAAAAAGAGGGAGATGGGCAGTCGGAAAATCGACTCAGCCAAGGTGAAACCCCTCCTTCCCCGCTTTGCAGCAGACAATAAGATTTGGCAGAGCAAGGACCCATGTGGCTTGCTCTGCCCGGTGGCCGGTGGATGAGATGCGAGGTGAGGGATCCTGTCGCCGGTGGACATGTTCACATGGTGGTGGGTGGCCCATTCGCCGGCAGCGAGTCTTCATCCAAAAAGGAGGGAGGCGACCGGATTTGGTAGAGAAAATGAGAAGGAAAGAGAGACGATGACCTGGCATGCATCATGTGAGTGCCAGGCAATGTGGGAGGGTTTAGGGGAAAAGTTTGGCCGTGAGGAGCACCAAAATCCTTCCTTGTCTGGAAAGAAGCAGTATCTAAGTTGTACTCATTACTAGGGCTGGTAAATGAGCTCAGGGCTCGCTGAACCAGCCCCGCCCGAGCCCATTTAACCATAAATGGTTGGGCTATTAACGGGCTCACCCAAATGAGCCAATCTCGGGCTCCACCTCAGAGCCAATAGCAGCCCGTATAACTTCGTCTTCTTCCCCCAGCCAACCCAGGCCCCGGAGATAGAGCAATGCACCGCTCGGCATTGCGACTCCTTCCTCCTGTTCCCCTCACTCCCTCTCCTCTCCCTCCTCTCCGGCATCGCCGTTCATCTCCTCAGAGCCCTCTCCGGTTCCCTTCATAAAACCTCCACCCCATTGCCCCATTCCCTCCCCTCTCTCTTCCGACCGTTGTCATCTTTCTCGCTGTCGCCGCCTCCCTCCTCGTCACGCGCTTCCAGGTCCGGCGGCATTTGCTAGCCCTTCCCCACCCGCTGGAAGATGGAAGAAGTTGTCAAGGACAAGCGCCACGCCGTCGGAGATGTCCCGGTAGAGGTCGAAGCTCTCCCGGACCAGAGGGTAGAGGGAGGCCTGAACCAGCTGGTTGCTCTTCGCCGGGTAGGTGGGCTTGGTGGCGATGAAATGGTCTAGGAGCTTCTGCCAGTGGACGATCTTGTTGAGCAGCACGGCCGACTTTATGTCGTGGAGGCCGTCGAGTGAGTGGCAGCGCTGGTAGTCAGAATGGGAGGAGCGGCTGTGGCTCTGATGTCGGCGGTCTATGAAACATTGGGCGGCGGCGCTGCTGCGGTGGAGCTTGCCGGAAAAGTCCATTCTTTTTCTAAAGAAAGTTCTTCTTTTGTTTCTGCCAAATTTCTTGAGCTTGTCCTAGACCATAGTAGAGAATGTACGAATAAGAATATTTTTTATGGCAAAAATATTGTTTCTGAAAAGCACAAAATAGCCAGCCATGAGCCATCATGTCTCTCACAAATTTTATCTGCAGTTCAGTTCTTAAGAGTTAGACTTCCATCTTACTGGTCAAGAAGTAGAAACAAAAGAGAAAATTTTCAGATTCAGGTGAGAGGTATTGGCTGATTGGAACTGTTTTTCAGGCTGTTTTCTTTCTGGACAAACTCACCAATGGAACTTGGGAAGAAGTTGGAGAGGGAAGGGGTGAGGGGTGGACATGCATGAAGACACAGGTGGAGGAAGAACTGCCAAGACTGTCTCCACTCCGCAGGCTTAGGCTTTGCAATGCAACTACCGCCTGCTGGCTGGTGGCCATCTATGCACACAACTGCATAGTTGGGAGTCGTCGTCGATGAGGTCGGATCCGAAGGAGCAGTGGCCGATGCTGCCAGAGGCGGAGGAGAAGAGGCTGTTGATATTGGAGGTGAAGATGACGGAGTTGGGGCTGTCGTCCCCGCGCCCGCCCAAAGTTGATCTCCTCGCCGTCGACGTCTTGGCCTGCCGGTGGTGGTAATCTGACGACGACGAATAGAAGCCGAAATGGTGTATTGTCCGGTTGGTGATGGTCCACGACGACTTCAAGTGCCGGGATAAAACTTAAAAAGAAGTTCAAGTATAACTTAAAGAAGCCCAATAACCGCCCAATTAACAGCCCCTATCTGTTTATATCCTGACGGGCTGTGACCATTAATGTTTACCGGGCTCGGGCTATCAATAAACAGTTGCAGGCCGCCCGAGCCCAGCTCGTTTAGCAGTCCTACTCATTACCACAGTAGTGGGACCCACTGGATTTGGACAGGCGCACCCCTCCCGTGTACGTCACGTTTCTCCTCATGGGCAAGTAGTCCGCGATTTACGGAACTTTCAAGCTCTTCAGTGTTCTTTCACCGACTTCATTCAATAGACCGGCGGAAAATATTTTTCTACCGAAATTATGTGACCAGAAAGCAGGACCAAAGGACAAGTGGACGGAGGACCCAGGAATATTAGGTAGAGTTATAATTTCTTGTTCTATTGAGCCCTTTTTTCCTTCCCCTCCGTTGACATGCCCAAATCTGGGTGGTGGTAACGTGATTTTGATGACCAAATTAGTCAGGCTAGACAAGTCTGTACAAACAACTGAGTGTGTGCACCGTTCATCCTACTTATCAATTAGGGGTGTAAACAACGTTCGTATGTTCGTGTCTTTTTGTCTACTTATTGTTAAAACGGACAATTGTTTCTTGTCCACCACGGACACAGACGTGGCTATGGACATAACCGAGCCGTGTACGTCACGTTTCTCCTCATGAATATTTTTTAGTGTTCTTTCACCGAGTTCATTCAATGGGTGCATTTGTTTACTGAAAAAACATCACCTTTTCAGGCCTGAAAAAAAGACTATCAGGCTAAAAAATATTTGTTTACTGAAAACCCTGAAAGTGGTCGATGACGGTGATAGGTGAAAATTTTCATTTTTCACCTCTGAAAAACTGATTGACGAATCGATCGTCGCGCCTCTTCAACGAAAAAAAAAAGCTCTCTCCCAAAGGTTTGCACCCCCTGGTGAGTACCCCCACCCTGGCGCTGCCTGATTGATTATATTTTTAACTCTTTTTACTCGCAATCGCACGAGACTAGGTATAGACTAGTGGTAACGAGGTCGAACCCAAAGGACTTGGAAGATTAACCTAATTCTAATGAAAAGATTTAAATTTTACATAACAAGTTAAAACATAATGAAAAGTTCTAATTTTTTTAATTAAACCAAGTAAAAAAATTTATGCGAAGAAAATAATCTAATGAGAAGTATACTAAGACTTTGAATCTACCCTAACTAAATAGCTTTTTTCTTCGTTAACTTGTACAATTCCAAGTGATCAATTATCCGTGCCCCTCTCAAAGTCACAAATAATCGTAATGTGTGCAGCCCTCTCGAACATGCAACTAAATAAATAAATCTAACTTAATTAATCTCCCTTTATCGAGCAAAGATCAAATATAAAAACGCAATCTTTATTTAAATAGTACCTCGGAATTCGTTAAGACCTCCCGAACATTAGCAAACCCTTAGTTTAATTTCACTAACAATTACTCTACTCTCTCTCGATAAATAGAATAATCATAGCAAAATTTATTAAGTACATGAAATAAAAATGACTACTTTAAAATTGTGAATAAACATCGAGAGTCAAATAATTCAGCAGGGTTTCATCTAGTCTCAGTACAATAAAATTAGCTAGACATGAAATAAGAGAAAGAAATAGCCTCATTCGTCGGATTCATTAAAACACTATTCACGGCATTGTTCACAAAATATTGTAGCAAATCACTATAGCAGTTTTACTGTTCACAACAGGTACTGTCCATCGTCTCCTCCAATCAGCCGAGTTACTGTAGCACTGCTATGGTACTGTAGCAGTACCATAGCAGTTCGCAAATTGGCCCAAAATCAGCCATTTCTTCTTCTCTTTTCTTCCTCTTCTCCAGGCAATCGACTCTCCTCCCTCTGGCCTTGTTTTCTGGCCAAAAACAGCACCCAAACAGTTGTTTTCTCCTCCAAAACACGACCCAAAAACTCTGCAAAACAGTCCACTTTTCTCCCAAAGCCAAGCCCTCTTTTTCTGTTATGTTCTCATCCTTTTATAACCTTTCTCAAGTGTTACGCATGAAAAATACACATTTTTAAATACCTTTTTACCTATTTGGTAGTCTTAATTTCTAGTAAAAATAGGGAATAAAGTGAGTTTCAATAATTAGTTTAATAATTAGGAATTAAATAAATAATGCTCTCTAAATTGCTCAAGTTTAAATATGTTCCACCATTTTATGAATTATTTGGTGCGTTTAATGTGGTACATATCTTATTTATGTAGGTTCAAGTACTCGAACTTTAGAATAGCCAAAGTGAAGCCATTAGATGTGTTTTAAAGTGCCAAAGTGATCCAAGAGCTGGAGATCATGCGCCTAAAAGATCTAAACCGTTGATGATACACTTAAGAGAAGACGGGTGCTGAATTAAAGAAAAGAGCTGTTCAGATTCAATCCGGTGGTTGAAATTGCTTCGATGGGTTTTATTTGATCGAAAGAAAAAAAAGAGAAAGAAAATATTGAACCGAACCGGTTCAATGAAAAGAAAAAACAAAAGAAACAAAAGACAACCCGAGCAGATGGCTCGGGTGTCTAACAGAGGAACAGAGAGGAGCTCTGTTTGAGCTGCTGACAGACAAGGCACGGCGGCAGCGGCGGCAGACTGAGGACCTGGGCTCGATCGATTTCGGCGATGCCATGGTCCGAAGGCGACGAAGGTTTCGATAGCTATGAGCTCGGTGATTGCGACTGGTGAGAATGACGTCTGGGTTTGGGAACAGGGTTTTGGAGGTGGCCATGGGTGCGATGAAATGACGGCGGCAGAAACCAGAACGGCAGCCATGTCGAGGAGGAAAGAAGCTTGATTTCGGAGAAGGCGTGCTCGATTTAGACTGTGGAGTTGTGTTTGTGCAGGAGTCTCAAACCGAAGCAGAAGATGGGTTTCAATAGGAAAGCTTGGATTTTTTTTGGGACGGATTCTGAATGGGATTTGGTGTTGGATTCGGGCTCATCCTCAATCTGGATTTGGGAGGAACGAAAAGGACTCTTTTGCAGTCCATATAAAACAGAGCAGAGAGCAATAGTCGAGGGATTATTTTTTGTTCTGGCTGTGTGAAATCGACCAGAGGAGAGAGATGACCAGACAATTTTAGCTTTCAATTTTTCTAGTTACAAATTGTGATTTCGGTTTTCTTGTTCTCCTTTTCATTTTCGTTTTCATTACGGCGTTGTGCTGATTGGAAGCTGTTCGAACTATTGCGGGGAACAATAACCCGAGAGAAGAGGAACAATACATTCTTGCTTAATTGTCTATTACTCCGAAATTCTTGTAAGTTAAATTTTAATTTTAATTGAAATGAATTCCTTTAATTTTGTAGTTCAATTCTATAGCATGAGTAACTAATTTCCTGTCTAGGGCTGAGATGAAGCCATGATTAATTGTGGGAGTAGGATTCATATAACACAATTGTTTTCATAAATTGATGCATTTTAACGATTCTTATTCTCAAATTAGTTACATTGGACTCTAATGTTTAATATGTTGTTTGGATATTAGTTGTGATTTATCTAATGATAGATATACTTAATAATTTGAATTTCATCTATTGATATGCAAGAGAATACATAATTTTAATTCAAAATTTATATGCTTTCATGTTGAAATCTTTCGTAGGAGAATCGATTGAATTCAAATTCTCTACGAGATAATTGTGAGAATAATTGCCGGTTGTGGATAATTATTCCTATGATTGTCATGTGCTGATTCTTATGCCCTGGCATTTTAAGTATCTGATTAAAGTTGTGATTTTCATTTGTGACTTAGATTTCTTTTCTTGTAGTTTAATTAATTGCCTTTCCATTAGTTAGTTAGTTACCAATTGCATAATCAATTTTAGTCATGCGCTATTTCAATTTTCATGATTATTTTATAGTAGATTTTGGTTGACATCATTTTCTTTCTTGGTTTTTAACTTGGCTATAAATTGATGAATTTTGTGCATGAGTTTTGTTGCAATATCTTATAATCAATCTCTTGTAAACGGATGTGTTAGAATTTTTATATATACTTATCTATCTGGCAGTTAAACAGATGTGCTCTCTGGTTTATTATACATGTTATCTCTATGGAGGTTGAAATATGTTGGGGAAATGCCTGTTTTTTTAGAAAGAAATTGAAACATGATGGATTTAGTGGTATTAAGAGAACCCAAATATTTATACCCTAGGAAAAATCTACATCAACCTAATTACTAGGGAAGTCGATCCAATGGATATAAGAGTAATGTTATGGCCCTCCTCGGTGGTTTGGCAACTGATTTGAGTTGTTTCTTATGACCTGCAGAATAGATGATCATCTTATATTTCTGAAATACTTCATAATCAATTGTGCATAAATGGATGTGTTCTTAGTATTCTTATATATGCTAATCTTTCTGGAGATTGATCTGATATGCTATTAGTGGTAGAGAACTTCATGGGAAGTCTCTATAATATCTTAAAATGAAGCACATGTGACTAGGGCTGCATCTTGGGTCGGGTAGGGTCAAGTTTTGCTATACCCGACCTTACCCGAGATAGGACCTAGAGCCCTAAACCTGACCCTACCCGAGATAAAATCCGCAAGACCCGAGAATCTGATATTTTAATTGTGACACTCGAAAAAAAAATTTATGACGCAATCGATTGCCTCGAAAAGCGATCTATCGTATTTACTATGATTTACAGATTTGGTACGGCGATCGATCGCCCAGAAAGCGATCATCGCACTGGCGTGGGCAGTTTTCGATTTTTGTGTTTTTGATAACTTTTTGAGTTGGGAATCCTACCAAATCAAGGAGGCTTAATGGGAGAGCGTCTTAGATGGTTAGGAGGAGGTTTTGGATCAATGGTGGAGATTAAAAGTTAGTGTAAGTAATGGAAAAATTGATTTGGGAAGAGATTTTCTAGTTGTGTTAGGGCTTCTTTATAAAAACCCATTAAGAGGGGCTGTTCTAAGTGCATGAACGTCCAGCCCTTAAGACTTTTGAGTTTTCTCTTTTCCTTACTTGATCATCAAGTGTTGGTGGCGTTCGATCCTTAGAGCTCGAAGTGAAGATTCGAAGAACTCGTCGCTTACGGTTGTAGGATGTATTTTTCCCTATTCCACTCTTGATTGATCTTTGTTCCATGATTTAAGAGTATTGCATGAGATATTATGATCCATTATTCATATTGTGATAATGCTCATTGTTTACAAAAATACCGATTTGAATGTTATACATGCACGAGTCACGATGGTAAGTTGTGCTGATATTCGATGTGCTAGCGCCTAGATGGTTCCCATATTGTGAATAATCTTCTTCGATGTTCTAGTATGGTGCTCGGGTGAGTATGCAACGTGCTGTCTCAGATTTATTGTCTCCTTGTTGCGTTGTTCTAGGAGATCTAAAATAGGTATCCTCTATTAATGGTAAGTATGTACATCTAATGGTATGTCATGATCAAATATTCATGTTCAATGATCTATCTTGTTTGAAGACTCTTGATTCGCAAGAAAGTTGATTCCTTTATGATTCTAATAGTTGATTAGCCTTCAGTTTATATCTGGGATTGGATGTCATATTTGGGGTGAAAAATGATATTAATGTGATGCTAATAAACATAAACAGTTTGTTGTAAGTTAAATGTATCATAGTATGAGAAATATTACCTATTACTAAAGCCTTAAGGGTCTATAATACACCTTGGGGAATGTGTAATGATGATTAATATCACTAATTAGATGTCATATAATGTATTTAATATGATAAGAACACATTAGAGTAAGATTTGCTCTCTCGATCAGAACTGTTCTTGCGAGTGGTAATGAAAATATTGTAACTAATTGTATAAAATTCGAAAAAATATGCCGTTTGCTGGGTTAGAAAATAGATTTATTGGGCAATCTACTGTAAAAATTTCAGAACCTAAGTTGAACTGTAAAAATCGTAGCAAGCATCGGAAGTGGGTTGTTATGCAAATAATAGTACATAGAAATAAGGTTCTCCACACTATTACTTAGTACAACGTGGTTATAGAAGAATTAATGGTTAAAATAGTATTTAATAAAGATGGAAAGACTCGGGTAATAGTTAGTACAGTAAGAATAAATTTCTAAAAAGATGACCATAATTGAGTCATTTTGAAATGAGTCAGTGTCCTGCTAGTTGCAATTTTTGTCTACAGATTTAGCTGAAGAGTTCCAATAAGGGTTTGTACTCTCAGACCATAATTATCCTGTTGTTTGATAACCAGTGAAGTTTACAGTCAGTGTTGGGAATTCCTATCTAGGGCTATGCATAGTGAATATATTGGATAAGTTAAACCTATCGTTATATCACATACGAGTTGTTTGATGTTCAAGAAAGAATTGTCTTCATGATTACTCTGTTGGTGAGTCAACTGTTGATTGGGAAATTCTATTCATCATTCTTCTAATGGGTTGATTACTGATTGAGATATTAAAATCTCATTGGTACTACTATGAGAGTCATTCTGTGAAAGATGAGAATCTCGAGTGATTTTGATACAACTTTTGTCGTTTTAAATTGATATTCAGTTCCCTGAAAACTATTTTATTCCACTAAGGGTTATTGGTGGAAACTCTTTGAGGTGGAAATCATAGTATGCTCATGAGCCATAGTTAGATCCATAGTGATCTCCGAATTATTATGAACCTCTGTAGTTCAGTCGATGAAGGTACACATATGTTATTAGACTGTATGATATCACGGAAGGTATGCAGTCTCTGCCCATTGTGTCTGTAAGCACCGATGAGGCCATCATCCCTAGACGCATGGCCGAGTTCCTCTAAAGAACCTTTAGGATGTTCTGGTATAGAAGTCCATAGGGAAAATGGACTGATCTGAGAGCAGAAGTTGACGCCTCCTTATGCAATGGATGTGTGGAGTCTGAACATATTGTTATTTTCTCTTGACGTGATGAACGTTCAGAGTCTTGAATGATTATTTTATCTATACCATGAATTATTGTTGTCTTTGAGTATGGTCGATATTCAGGTAAGTTAAATATTGTATTTTCAATTCCTGATTTTGTTGAACTTTGATATTCTTCACCAGAACGTGATGTTTCCTTTTATCTATGAGGGTTTTGGCATCCTACTGGGGTATTTTCTTCGGAATACTCACACATCCTCTGATGCAGGAATAAAAAGGAAGTGAAGCTGAGAAGGTAAGTCACTGGAGCTGCTATGGATGGCTGAGCTTGAAGTAGAAGATTTTTTTAAATTTTATTTATGAATGCTTTTATTAGACTGGTTGGCATGTGTGCTAGTAACATGATAGTTGTATTATTGATTATTTGATTGTTGTAATAGACTAAGTAATTGATTTTGGTAATCTTATGTTAAGATTAGATACTTGGATATTGTTTTGTCATATTGATCCTTCACATTCCAATTTGATAATTGGGTTGAGATCGATCAAGTATCCAGTCATTCCTCGAGTTTTTTGACCTCTTGACTGTATTTGATTGGTTGCTTCCGCTGCGCTCTAATCGATGTCTGAAAATTTGGGGCGTGACATTAATAAAATAATTAATATAATTATAATTTTTTAATAAAATAATTTATATAATAATAATAATAAAATTATATATATTAAAAAATAATGGAAATGGTATATCTCAGGTATCTCGGTTCTTGGGTATTTTATAGCCAAACCCGACCCGACTTGAGATAGAATCGGATTTTTAAATCTTGGAACCGACTTTACCTGAGATAGGACCCGACCTGACCTTACCCGGGTTAATGTCGGGTCGGTTCCATCTGGGTTGGGTCCAGATTTTTGGTGTAGCCCTACATATGACCTCTATCACAAAGTTGCCGAATTATTCGCAAGTAGTTCGGATTTATGGCGACTTGAGACCTCGGAGAACACTTCAACTTCGAATGGTTCAGCAAACAAGCTGACTTGTTCGGAAATTCAGCAAATATCCGAACAAGTTGCTTTGTTCGACCCTTAAAAAATCCTACCACTGACCACCACAGGCTGCCATCAACTCTGAGACGGTGTCGCCCCATCGGATCTCTTGGTCCAAAATCTAAATGGTGCCTTGATTTTGTGGGAATAAAGGACCTTCATTGTGATGATGTTGGCAGTCCGTGGGTGATGACAGCCTTGGTGAGGCACGTCTGTGTCTTGCTGGCTAAGTGGTGGAAGCATGGGTTATTCATCAGTGCTAGGGTGGTTTTGTTTTGGAGAAGATAAAAAGACAAGAAAGATGAGCTGGCATATTGGCGTCATAAATGAATTATAAATGAGGGCATATTGGGTTCAAAATGGGCGGCGTGTGTCCATGAAAACTAAGCTGGGAATCGGGGTGGGCTTTGACATGTTGGGCTTTATAAAAGCTATAGCTTTTATTTCTATTAGGATTTTAAGGTTTTGGGTTATATTCTATTCGGTTCACATATGTGTGAGTTAGAAGTTAGAACTTCATGCAAATTAATCTTATAGTTTCGTAATTGGTGAATTTTCCCCCGAATCACCGAAACGAATTTCTGAATTGAACCAAACTATCCCCAAACCACGACTTTCTGACAGAACGTTTGACCAAACACAACACTCAAGGGCCAAAGGCCAAGCAAAGGGGAGCATATGCTCAATCAAGAAGTTTTTGGAAAAATACTGTATTCCAATACGAAAACTGAAAACTACAATAGTTTATTTGCCTTAAAATACTAAAGCCTAAACATAGCCACTTATTGAAATTACTCAAATTCCTTCAAATAAAAGTACTAACAATCAAACATAAAAAAAATAAATTAAGGTTTATTTGTTTACCTATAAATGCGAAGTCCATCGACGTCAATCCTCTGGGCCAAAAAGGGCTCGCCTCCAAAGAGTTATAAGCATAGTACTGATTTGGGAGCTCTGTATCAAGGCATCGGAATTCATCCTCTCTTATCTACGATGCATCAGAAGCAGAACACCCCATCCAAGGAACAAGATAATGTTAGCCGCCACTATTCCTAGAAGTCACAATCTCATGATCAATGACCGTGTCAATCCGGTAAACATGTGGGGGTGCAAGTGTGGGCAAGCGAGGAATGAGAGGTTGTAAGCCATGGGTAGGAATGGTGGAGCTAAAAGGTAAATGAATCAAGTCAATAGGTTGGTGTGGGGATAGACCACAAGGTTTTTTTTTGGTCTGAGATATTGATCGAACTACTATAAGCAAGTTCAGCTGTAGATAGCTTTGAATCCCTGTTGTGACCCGTAAGGATCACAAGTACTGGAATCCGCAAAGAGGAGAAGAAGAGATTTGAGAGGGAAGGAATAGTTCTTAATATTGCATACCCAGAAGGAGGAAGACGTCCTCCTTATAAGGAAGGAGAGGCACATCTTCCAAGACTGATTACAAGATGTGACTTTTCATATTCCTAGACTGACTCTTCATCTTCCTAGACTGATTACAATATTCCTGACCTTTCATATTCCTAGACTGACTCTTCATCTTCCTAGACTGACTTTTCATCTTCCTAGACTGATTACAACATTCCACCATGCTCCGCTGCAGCCTTGTCCTCAAGGCGTCCATGATGGAAATCGTGCCAGAAAGTCATCTTCGAGGAGCCAGGTTGCATCTTCTAATGGCTGACCCTGCCAAGCGACTAACACCTCCGTCACAATGCAGCCCGAACGACGAACACGGCGGCAATCGATAATAAATGCAGGGGATGGAACTTCCGAAGCCGCTGGTTCAATGAGTGGAACAGGTGCAACGTTAGCCACAGAAAGGGGATCACCCATAAACTGACGGAGACGAGACACATGGAACACCGGATGTACCAAGGAGCCCGGTGGCAAAGCAAGACGATACGCCACCGGCCCAATGCGCTCAATCACTTCATAAGGTCCATGATAACGATGGGCCAGTTTGCTGTTGTCAATAGAAGCTAAGGAAGTTTGGCGCAAGGGCATAAGGGACACATAGACCAGTGAACCCACCTGAAATACGCGATCAGTATGGTGGCGATCATAAACCTATTTCATACGATTCTGAGCCAATTGTAAGTTGTGCCGAAGTTGCCGCAACACCTCATCGCGAGTTTGAAGCATATAATCCACTTCAGCAATAGCTGAACGATGGGGAACATAAGAAAGGACTGTCGGCGGAGGACGACCGTACACAACCTCGAAGGGAGTAAAGCCCGCATGAGTATGGTAGGCAGTGTTGTAGGACCACTCAGCCCACGGTAGGAGCTGAAGCCAACGGCGGGGTTGATCGCCCACGAAACACCTCAAATACTGCTCTAAACAGTGATTCACCACCTCCATTTGCCCATCTGTCTGTGGATGGTAGGCTGTACTCATATGTAATTGCGTACCTTGGAGAGCAAAGAATTCACGTCAGAAATTAGACAAGAAGACACGGTCGTGGTCGGACACAATGGTCTTGGGCATACCATGGAGCTTAGCGACCTCGCGCACATAGACCTCCGCAACCGTACGAGCCGTAAAAGGATGGCTCAAGGCACAAAAGTGCGCATATTTCGATAGCCGGTCAACAACTACCAAGATGACAGATTTGCCCTGAACGAGTGGTAAAGCTTCAATGAAATCCATAGAAACATCCTCCCAAATATTAGCCGGAATAGGTAATGGCTGAAGAAGGCCGGCAGGAGACGTGGTCATGGACTTGGAACGTTGGCAAATATCACAAGTGGATACATAATCCTGCACGGCACGACGTAGCCCTTTCCACAGAAAACTCTGGCTCACCCTCTTATATGTGCGAAATGATCCCTCATGGCCTGCACTGGGTGTGTCATGGAAATGTGAAATGATGCGTCGACGCAAGTCAGCATAATTGGGCACCCACAAGCGATCCTTCCAAAACAACAGGTTATGCCTCCACACATAGGGGGGTTCAGCGGCTGGTTGAGCTTGGATACGACGGACCAACTCCTTGGTGGGCGGGTCCTCCGCGTATGCTTGTTGAAGGTCCGGAATGAATGGACAAGTGGGGCCGGATAAGACCATACAAGAGTCTGGCATGGGCCGTCGAGAGAGTGCATCTGCAACAGTGTTCTCGGCTCCTTTCTTATAAATAATCTCATAATCATAACCCAACAGCTTGCAGACCCATCGTTGCTGGGCCGGAGTAGACACCCTTTGCTCTAAGAAATATTTCAGAGGTTGATGGTCGGTCCATATGGTAAACCGTCGGCCCAACAGATATGGGCGCCATTTGGTCACAGCATGAATAATGGCTAACATCTCCCGTTCATAGGCCGATAAGGAAAGAGTGCGGCCCGACAAAGCTTTGCTCAGAAAGGCAATTGGACGGTCATGTTGCAAGAGGACGGCCCCAAGACCAGTACCAGAAGCATCAGTCTCCACCACAAACGGAAGATTGAAGTTAGGAAGTCCCAATACTGGCGCATGGGCCATAGCCTATTTGAGTCGGTCGAAGGCCATTTGTGCCTCATTGGTCCAGTTGAAGGCACCCTTCTTTAACAAAGCCATGAGCGGTGCTGCAATAGTTCCATAGTGACTAATAAAACGGCGATAATAGCCCGTCAGCCCTAAGAAGCCGCGCAATGCCTTGACGCACTTGGGAGCCGGCCAGGATAACATGGTGGCTACTTTGGAAGGGTCTGTGGCGACACCGTCACATGAGATGATATGACCAAGGTATTCCACCTGAGAACTGCCAAACAAAGACTTCGAACGTTTTAGAAATAAAGAATTAGCTCTTAGGAGCGAGAAGACCGACCTGAGGTGACCCAAATGCTCCTCCCAAGTTCTGTTGTAGATAAGAATGTCGTCGAAGAATACCAATACAAACTGTCGGAGAAATGGCCGGAAAATGTCATTCATCAAACTCTGGAAAGTGGCGGGGGCATTGGTCAGCCCAAATGGCATTACCAAAAATTCGAAGTGGCCATCATGGGTCCGTAACGCAGTTTTGTGCGCATCCGAAACCTGCATCCTGATTTGGTGATACCCAGAACGCAAGTCAAGCTTGCTAAAGACCTGTACGCTTGCTAATTCGTCAAGCAATTCTTCAATCACCGGAATGGGGTATTTGTCTTTGACGGTAATAGCATTCAGGGCGCGATAATCCACGCAGAAGCGTCAGGTGCCGTTTTTCTTACGCACAAGCAAAATTGGTGAAGAAAAGGAACTGTTGCTGGGACGAATAATACCTGTGGTCAGCATATCTCCCACCAGCCGCTCGATCTCAGCCTTCTGAATGTGGGGGTAGCGGTATGGCCGGATGTTCGTCGGCTGAGCCCCTGGAACCAGAGGAATGTGATGGTCATGGGCCCACTGGGGAGGAAGGCCGGTGGGCTCAGAGAAGATATCCGCATGTTCCTCCAGGAGTATACGCATGTCCGGAGGAAGTTCCCCTTGGTCCACATCCCCCATTGATCGCTGTTGTAGAAACATACCTTGAGGTGTGAACCGTCTGAAGGAGTCTACGGCCTGGGTTGAGTGAAGGGTGCCGGGCTGGGTTCCCCGTATACGGACCCTTTTCCCTTTGACGTCAAAGTCCATGGTTAGCTCGCGGAAGTTCCACATTACATCGCCCAATTCTTGGAGCCATTGCACGCCTAACACCACATCCGCTCCTTTGGTTGGAAGGAGAAACAAGTCGGTGGTAAAGGTATGCTCTTGAATGGTGAGGGAGGCTTGAGCACACACACCCGAGCTTCGGAGATGTTTGCCATCACCAATAAGGACATCAAATGGGGTGGCGTTAGAAACATAGCAACCCAGTCGATGAGCCACCCTGTCATTAATGAAATTATGTGTCGAACCACTCTCAATCAGAA
This sequence comes from Houttuynia cordata, assembly GCA_039654745.1. NCBI lineage: Eukaryota > Viridiplantae > Streptophyta > Magnoliopsida > Piperales > Saururaceae > Houttuynia > Houttuynia cordata. Next base: position 38,329,934 of record CM077502.1, on the reverse strand, counting down.
TTGCCACTGGCTGTCGTTTTAACATGCCTTGCACACGCATGGCGCGTGGAGTAAAAGTGCCGGAATATGCGTGCACCTAGATCTCTGGCTGGAATGGGTCACATACAGGGGTGAAGTCCTCAGCCGGAGCAGGTTCCTCTTCCTCAACCTCCTCAATAAGTAAGCTGCCCCGAGCCGCACATTGATGGCCCTGGACATACTTTTCATCGCAGTTGAAACATAGGCCCTTGGCCCTCCGATCTGCCATTTGAGCTTGGGTTAAGCGGCGAATAGGAGTGGGAATGGAGCCTGACAAGGGGGTCCGGTTGGGACTGGCGCTGACAACAGGAGCCGCTGACGATGAGGGTTGACTAAGTGGCCGTGGGCTCCAGGCCCCTCGCCCTCCGCGCTTCTGACGACCCAATTTCTCTTCCTCAATTCGGGCATGCTGCACCACATCCCGCATTGTGTGGCAAGGAAAATGGCGCATTTCATCCGCTATCTCAGGCTTCAATCCGCGCTTGAATGTACCGACTAATGCCGCCACCGGCCAGTCCGGTAACCTGTTAGCAATTTTCATGAATTCCGAGTAATATGCTTACCGAAGTTGTTTGTTTCAAGGTGGACAGCATCTCATTGAAGTCTTAGAACTCGTTCGGTCCGAATTGAATACACAGTTCGTCAGAGAAAGACACCCATGTGGGAAAGCGGATCTCCTTTTCGAACGCTTGATACCATATGGAGGCATCACCATCCAGGTGGAATGCTGCCACTCGTAAGCGTTCCTCATCTGAGTAGGTGCCTTGGTAGGAGAAAAATTTGTCAGCTTTATAGAGCCATTCAACAGGGTCGTCTTCTCCATTGTACCGAGGAAACTGCAAGCAAGCCAATCGGGGCTCGGCGCTGTTCCGTTGGCCTCCGCGAGGCATCTGGGGTTCGTCCCAAGCATCGTCCAACTCGTCATGTAAGGCCCGGTCACAGTTGTTCATTGTAGCATTTCGTCGAACACCTTGCGTATCTCTTGTGGTGGCGCTCTGGCGCCCTCCGTCGGCGTTGGAGTTGAGTGAGCCCAACTGAATCCCATAAGGTAGGGACTGTCCGCTGGCCTTGCCGAGCAGAGAGGCTCCCATGCCAGGGAATCTATCTTGGCGGCTTGAGCTGCCCATCTCTCGTGGTGGTGGAGTCACGGTGGCTGATTTGAGCGGCTGAGAAGGAGCCTGAGCAAGCTTAATCTCCCGGAGCTCCTTTTAAATCTCCGTTAGGACGGACAGCAAGGCAGCCTGGGTAGGATCGGGATTAGCTTTTGGGCTCGCAGGATCCTTGGCGATCTCCGGCTCCGGTGGAGCTTCTTGAGTCATTGTGGGTGGCTTGCGAGGAGGCATGAATTCCCGTGGATCAACGCTCTGATACCAATGTTGTGACCCGTAAGGATCACAAGTACTGGAATCCGCAAAGAGGAGAAGAAGAGATTTGAGAGGGAAGGAATAGTTCTTAATATTACATACCCAGAAGGAGGAAGACGTCCTCCTTATAAGGAAGGAGAGGCGCATCTTCCAAGACTGATTACAAGATGTGACTTTTCATATTCCTAGACTGACTCTTCATCTTCCTAGACTGATTACAACATTCCTGACCTTTCATATTCCTAGACTGACTCTTCATCTTCCTAGACTGACTCTTCATCTTCCTAGACTGATTACAACAATCCCAAAGACCTTTATTTCTTTTTTGGCCAAGCCAAAGAGGCTGACAAATAAGAAAAGGCCTTCAATTCATCGTGCTTTCAAAATTAACTATTATAATAGGCTAAGAAGCACGGACATGGGAAAATGGCAGCTGTGTTCGTATCCGACACGTATCTGACACAGATACGCTGGCGACACGGCTGCCTGCGTGTCCGTGCCATTTTTGTTTTTAAGAAAAAAAAAGAGGACATGGCGGGACACAGAAGGACATGATCGGACACGGGAATTAGGCATTTTCAGCTAGCCACCGGAAGTCTGTCCCCCTTCTCCCGTGCCCTAGGTCTCTTGGGTTTGATCCATCCCCCCACCGGTAGACTCTCACAGTGAAGTGCGAAACTTACCGGCGATTGCTTCCGACGAAAGTGATCGGAGAAGAAGGGAGCATCAAGCGTTGCAGAGCTTGGGGGGTAACTCTTCATTTCTACTTTGTAAATGTGCTTTAGTTGCTTGCCTTTCTGGGTCGTCGACTCTTTCCTCTCTCTATTTTCCTTTTCCTTGGTTCAAAATCTTGCAAATTGGTTACTGGGGAGAGACAAGTGGGAAGTGTCTGTGCCCTGTGGAGTACCTTCTGAACTCTGCTGCTATGCTGTTGGTGAGATTTTGGTTAGTAGAAACTAGAAAGTGTCGAGCTTTACCTTTTGAACTCTGCTGCTGTTCTGTTGGTGAGATTTTGGTTAGTAGAAACTAGAAAGTGTCGAGCTTTACCTTCTGAACTCTGCTGATGTTCTGTTGGTGAGATTTTGGTTAGTAGAAACTAGAAAGTGTCGACCTTTGTTATCTTTTTCTTATGTTTTTATGCTGAATAAGGCCTGCTCTATGATCGCTTTGAATAGATAAAACTTTTTTCAAATACACTACAAATTTAGTTCATTTGAAAAAATTCTATCGATTAAAAGTCACCAGAGGACTTTTTTTTGGAGACTGGAGGAGTACGTTGTATACAATATTATTACCTTGTGAATCTGTAATGCAATACTGCCGTCACCAATCAATGCACCCCTGTTACAATTGCAAGCAGTTGGTGCTTCTTGGGCCCTGGTAGGGCTCATTACAGTTCACACAAGGTCACTACTGAAGAAATGGACTTGTTCTTTATATGCAAACCTTTGTATCTTTGTACCTTATAACCTCTATTTTACTAAAACTAATATAATTCGTTTATCCTGGTAAGTTGGTTAATCAAGTTTATTTTTTATTACATAGAGTATTTAGTTTGCTGCTTATGCGATGACACTGGTGTTTTTTGACATTGTTATGATCACATATAACTTAATCAAGAGAAAATTCTTGAGTTGAAACGGAAATGGAAGATTTGCTGCTAATGGGTGTTGAGTGCTAGTACAAATAAGACAGAAAGATTGGCAGATAAATGTTGGTGCATAAAAATAGATAATACATTTTCGTCTTCATTACTTAAGCTAATTATTAAAAATAAAAGGTTTTTTTTACAATAGTACTTCTTTGCTATTAGTGTTAATTATTTTTTAGTGTTGTGTTTAGCATGTGTTAATGCAATCTTATATATGTGAATGGCCAATAATAAACTCTAGTATATTTATGTAGTGACCGTAAATTTTATTTCATTAAAGTGAATTCTTATTGCTAAATGGGAGTAATTTTGAATTCTAAAAATTTCATTAAATAATTGGAATTTAAATTCTTTTCGCCAGACCGATCGATCGCTTTCAAAAGGCATCAATCGGGAGACGATCGATCATTTTTGTAAGGCATCGATCGCAAGACGATCGATCGCGTATACGGACCGATCGATCGCCGGTGGTTTTGCGTTTCCCAAGGCAATTCCGTTGGGAAACGTCTTGGGCTGATTTTGGGGGATTTCTTTGGGACGTGTCATGCCTGACTTGCCTTGTTTAAGGGAGCTAAACGTGGCAATTGAGTTGGTGTCAAAACCCTAATTGTTATCCATTTGGGAATCAAGATAATGATGGATTTAATTAACCTAATTAAAGTATATTGGAGATGTGTATTGGACGCCCATTTGGGATGATTGAAGTGGCCATCCTTGCTGGTATTTGGCGCCAAGAGAAGCCCTTAAGGGTTTACATTTTACTTGGTAAGTTACATTAGTAATTTGGTAGCTTTTGTAAGAGGAGATAAAATTATACCTTAATGCAATTAAATCAAAAGGATTTTGTGGTTAGAGGAGATCGTGCTGGTGGTTTTGGGAGAGGCTGGGATGATCCTTGGCCCTTGGATGAAGTGGAGATGGACGGTGGAGATCATAGGGTATGGATTATATAAACCCTATTTGAGAGGACCGGCCATCCCTTTTGGGAACCGGCAGCCCTCTCTCTCCCTTCTCTTGGTGATTCCTCTCCATTTCCACGTCCTCCCCCTTCCCTCTCAACCATCAGTAGGCCCCTCCTCGTGGTGTGTGCAAGAGGTGTGCATTGGTTCGTGTGGAGATCGCAAGGAAGCGGGTTTGATTTCAAACCGGTTGACGTGCGATTAGTACCGGTTCAAAGGTAAGATATTCTTTTTCTCACAGCATGATTTCATTAAAGTTTCGATCTTTATATGGAGTACCACGTTCTGATGTTGTGTGTAACATGTATGACCTTATTGTCCTGGATTATTTGCTCTATTTGCTAAGATCTATTCAATTGTTGAAATACCGATTGATTTCTTGATGCGTAACTCTCATGCACAATTCAATCAAGACGTCCCTGATAGTGTGTGTTCATTTCGATTCATGTGAGTCATGTATCTGATGTCTAACAATGAGTATCGTTCTCTGATTTGTGTAGATAAGGGTCTGTTTACGAAAAGTTGTCTCTTTTTGTGTTACTAGTCACCTGATCTCACATTCTCTATGTATCGACCTAATTGATCTATTAATTGGTATAACTCTTGTGTTTCTCATCCAAAGGCAGCAAGCTTTCAGAAGTATTTCCACTGGTTTGGTGCGTCCTTATGAGTCACAAGTCGTGCCTTGTGGTGTTGTTCCGTGTCCTGATAAAGCTGTCTACTTTATGTGGTGTTTGCCCTAATTGATGTAGTATATAGGCAATAAGACTATCTAAAAGAGATTAATGGATGTACTAACAAGATGAAAGTGACAATACTTATGGGTCATTGCTCGGGGACCCTAAGACCACTGTTATTAGGTCTGACCTGGAGCCAAAGTGTCCGGGAAAAGTTGTCTAGTTTGCCGGTTAATGAATCTTTAAGGCTATGATGTAAAACAGTTTTTAAAAAGGGGTTACTAGGTGAATTAATACATAATTAATGGTCTGACCAGAAGCTAATAAAGGTCTAATGTAAGAGGGTTTGAGTCTAAAAGACTCTAGTTGTGATTAAAATTAAGAATAACAAGTGAAAATCGGGTTATTACTTAGTATAGTGCTCTCGGCCAGGGTGTACCCTGCACCAACAGACTGCATTCAAAAATTCATAACTAATTGTTGAAAATTCGGAAAATTATTCCGTAAATTGGGTAATGATCTACAGACACAGGTCTGTCTGCTATAAAAATTTCAGGGACTGTTAGGTTCTTTGTAGACTGGAGGAACTCCGGGAATGGAGCTGTTGTGTCCATAACAGTGTCCTTTCACGGTTTTAAATAAAACGCTATGCTAAAACTACATGTATATATATATATATTTTTATATAACATAAGGAGGGTCCTATGGTGTAAGAACTCCAGAGGGTACTTATGATAGTATCATGTGTGGAGTGTCGTCTCTATTCCAAATGTCGTGGTCACCAATGTCTTTACTCGCGGTGCCTAACATCGCATATTTTCGACCTTATGAAACCCTGATATTAGATTAGGGTCATTCTTTCCAATTCTACCACTAAAAGCCTTTGAGAGTCACCGAATTCAAAAGTCTTGTGAACCAGGGATGATCTTGATTGTAATAGTGCTGAGTGATGATGTTGGCGGTGTCTTTACCGAGGAGTCCAGTTTCGTGTCAACTCGTGCATAGGCACAGACCGGTTGTTGGTTAATCTCTTGAAGTCAGTCATTGTTAAATGCTGAGAATTCCATTATACTCCTTCGAGAGTCTAATTTCTGAAATTGTTAATTCATGAGAATACCCTTGTTGTGGCTAGACAAATTCAGTTCCATGTAAACTGTTTCTCCCCTAAGAGTTTTGTTGAACACTCTTAGTTCGGATCATAGTATGCTCACGAGCCATAGCTAGACCCACAGTGGTCTCCGATGATTATGAACCTCTGTAGTTCAGCCGATGACGGCGACGCGTGCGCTTTAGATTGTTAGACATTACGGAAGGTCTGCAATCTCCGCCCATTGTGCCCGTAAGCACCGATGGGGCCAGCATCCCTAGACGCATGGCCGGGTTCCTACGTAGGACCTCTAAGATGTTCTGGTATTGAAGTCCATAGAGGAAGTGGACTGATCAGAGAGCAGAAATTGACATCTTCGACACTTTGGTTGTCCAGATTAGATAATTTGCTTATCTCCTTACTCTTGGAAGTCTGCAGTCATATTGATTATTATGATTTATTTCACCCTCATCAATGAGATATTTTGGGTGTTGTATCTTTTCCTGGTAAGTATCATCTGCATCATGATTATCCTGAGTTATCGGACCTGCTTGTTATTGGTTCCTTTATTGCCAGATTCTACTGTGAGTTTTCTAGCATCCTACTGAGTATTTCCTCTGGAATACTCACGCATCTTCTGATGCAGGGATTAAGGCTGAAGATGTGTGATTAGCATATTCGTGGCGTGGAGGTTGGTGATCATAGAAGTCGTGAAGACTAGATAGCGTAGAAGTTATTATTTTTTATTATAGTGGATATTTTTGATCTTTGGTTATTTTGTGGCATGCGTGTCACTTATTTAATTATTTGCTTTCGTGGAATTATTTGAATCGATTGAGTTGGTTAGTTTGGTCTTGGTATTTCTTTTCTGTTGTAATCGAACAATTGTTTACGTCATATTGATCCTGTAATTCCCGTGAATGTATATGGGATTTATGGTGATGAATCGAGTATTCGGTTCGTCCCAGATTTGTGACCCTATTACCTTCATTGGTTTATCACTTCCGCGTATTTTGGGGTTGGAAATTTGGAGCGTGACAATTTAAGCATGTGTTTTTGTATGATTGCAGATATTTTGACAGTATCATGGAAGCCACTAGTTCAATTGGTACTAGGGAATCTGATGAAAATTTCTCTCTTTGGAGATATATTACTAAGGGAAGGCAAGTGAAGGAGGTGATAATGCGAAGTTCACTTGCAACTATTGTCATGGATCTTACAGTGGATCTTATTCAAGGGTGAAGGCACATTTATTGAGGATTAGGAATGCAGAAATCAAAGCATGTCCTAAGGTTACAGATGAGAATATTTTTGAAATGACTAAAATGGAAGAAGAAGCTGAGAAAAGAAAGAAACCAAAGCTAGTCCCTTTGGCTAGTATTCCTAGTAGTCATGGTAGCTCAGCTATAGGAGTTAATGTAAGTTCAGGTGCGCTTGGAAAGAGGAGAAAAGAGACTCCTTTGGAGAGAGCATGGAATAAAGAAGATCATGATACTTTGACAAGTTCAATTGCTAGGATGTTTTATGTGGATTCCTTCAAGTTTGTAGCAGAGAGAAACCTTCCAGGTTATCTTCCTCCTGGTTATAACTGTTTAAGAACTAGTCTCTTGTAAAAGGAAAGAGCTCACATTGAAAGGTTATTGAAACCAATGAAAGCAACATGGAATGAAAAGGGTGTCAGCATTGTTTCTGATGGTTGGAGTGATGCACAAAGAAGGCCTCTCATTAACTTTATGGCTACATTAGAAACTGGACCAATTTTTTTGAAAGCAATTGATGGCACACGTGAGTATAAAGATAAGTTCTACATTTCTGGTTTGATTAAAGATGTCATTAGTGAGGTTGGGCCTCTTAATGTGGTCCAAGTTATTACAGATAATGCAGCGGTTATGAAAGCAGCCAGAAAGATTGTTCAAGAAAGTTACCCTCACATTTTTTGGATACCATGTGTGGTGCACACATTAAATTTAGCTCTGAAGAACATATGTGTAGCAAAAAATACAGAGAAAAATGCTAATATCTTTGAAGAATGTCAATGGATTACTCAAGTTGCTGATGATACTTCTTTTATCCGAACTTTTATTATGAATCATTCAATGAGACTAGCTATCTTCAATGAATGCATCCCTTTTAAACTATTAGCTGTTGCTGACACCCGATTTGCTTCAACCATTGTTATGCTAAAAAGGTTGTTCCAAATAAAAGGAAATCTCCAACGCATGGTGGTCAGTGATGATTGGTCCTCTTATCGAGAAGATGATGTGAGGAAAATATGCTAGGTTTTCTGGGTGTATGGATTCCTTTGGAGCATCTGATTGCCTTGAAGACAGGTGGAGATTAGATCCAAAAGTGTGGTGATACACTCACAGATCTTCTTTGCCATTGCTTCAAACTCTAGCATTCAAACTTCTTGGGCAGCCTTGTTCTTCCTCTTGTGCTGAGAGGAATTGGTGTACTTACTCCTTCATTCATTCCTTGAAGAGGAATAAAATTCTTCCAACACATGCTGAAGATTTAGTGTATGTGCACAGTAATCTTCGACTTCTGTCTAGGAAAACTAATGAGTATAGTAAAGGAGGAACAATGATGTGGGACATTGCAGGTGACACTTGGGATGAACCTTTTGGAGGTGCTGGAGTGCTTGAGATAGCAAGTTTATCTTTAGATGAGCTATATTTAGAGGCAGTCACCTTCAATGATGTTGAAGTTGATATGGCTGCTTATGTTGATGTACTTTAAAGTTACATTGGAGCATTTTGTTAAGAGGATCTTAATATATTATCTATTATTACTTGAAGTTTCTATATTTGAGTTAAATGTGTTTGTAATAGTTATAGTAAACTTTTATTTTGGACTCACTTATTATCTTATGAATGAATATGCTTAGATGATTGTTTAAAGTTTAAAAGTTTTATTGTTTACTTATATTTTGTACAGGTGTTTGAGATTATTACAGGTCTTTTACATATAAAAAATATAAGGGAGACTCTGCCAAAATTTTAGTAGAAATTATGACTCAAAACTAATTTTTAAATTGTTAATTTGTAGTAATATTTTATAAATAATAATAAATATTTTTTTATTAGCCGTGTCGTGTCTTACTTTTTGGAAAAATGGCGTGTCGCCGTGTCTGTATCATGTCGCCGTTTTCGTATCCGTGCTTCTTAGATAATAGGTCACATGCCTTATATAGTAGGGCCTGACTTACATTAATATACTAAAGTGGCCTACATATTTAAATACCAAACTAACCCTAATTAAATTGAAAATACTTAAATAACCTAATTTGAATTATTATTCTACATCATTTCTCCCCCACTGACATACTAATGCCTTAGAAGGTCTAGAGCCATAAAGCGTTCACAATTAAGCCGATTAGTCAACCAAATAGGGTAGCGTTGAATGGCACTTTTAGTGAAGAAAATCATGATCAAGTTTGGACACAACCCTAGGAACGTGTGGTGGAAATGGGGGTAGTTGGGATATGGAAGGTCGAAGGCGACGGGTTGAAGTGGAGGAAAAAAGAGGTGGATGCCACAGATCTGTCTGATGGAAGTACCAAGTGGCATACTCAGTAAGGGTGAAAACTGCACTGCCAGAGAGGAAAGGAAAACAAAGCAACAAGTGCTTGTCACAAGGAAACACTGTACCATGGTGCAAAACACTATTGAGAAGTTTAGAAAAGGAGGTGGTAGAATCGTTGGGTCTATATATTGGCAATGAAAAGGCTAAGATAGGAACTTGTTGCTGCAAGGGTGAGAAGGATGGTGGAGGAACCATCATAATAATTAACAATTGTGGGGGAACATCAACAACAATATATACTTAGAAGCTTCCCCTGGGACGGTGGGCTCACCAATAACATCGACTACCATGGATGGTGTTGGCTCAGTGATTGTCTTGTTTTTAATTATTTTACTCGCAATCGCACGAGCCTAGTTATAGACTAGCAGCTATGAGGTCGAACTTAAAGAACTTGTATGAAATTCAACCGAATTAAACAAAGCAAAAAAATTTATGCTAAAAAAATCTAATGAGAATGATACTAAGACTTTGAATCCACCATATCTAAATAGCTTTCTTCTCCGTTAAATTCGTATAATTCTAAGTGATAAATTATCGATGCTCCGCTCGAATTCACGTATAATTGGGAAAAGTGTGCAACCCTATCGAACAAGCAACTAAATAATAAACTCTAGATCTGCGAATCTCTCTCTCTCTCTCTCGCAAAGATCAACAATAAAAATTTAAAATTTATTCAATATAGTACCTTGGAATATGCCAAGAACTCTCGAACATTAACAATTCCTTGGTTTGTTCTCACTAACAATTCACTCTATTCTCTCTTGGCAAGTAGAACAATCGTAGCAAAATTATATTAAGCACATTGAATAAAGATGTCTCATTTAGAATTGCAATTAAAGATATGAGAGTCATAAATAATTCAATTAGGGCTTCATTTAGTCTTAGTACAAATAAATTAGTTAGACAGAAGGGAAAGAAAAAGCATGATTTGGGGTCTGCAACAGTTCTCTGCAATAAGTTCTTTTGTCTGCAAATAGTTCTGCAATGTCTCTCTTTTGATTGCAAATCAGTCCTGCAATGTCTCTCTCGAGCAAGCAGTATATTCTGACCACCACTTGATTCCCGTCTGCAGTCTCCTCTCTGTTCTAATCAGCCCACTCGAACAGATCAGTTCTTTTGTCTGCAAACAGTTTTCTTTTCCTCAGCCACAGTTCTGCTTCTCTCTCTCTCAAGAAAGCAGTTCTGCTTTTACAATGAGTTTCTCTTTCATCCCAAAACAGCACACCCCTCAATCTTGAAACAATTATGCCTTCTTCCTTAAATCAAATCAGCACTGCTCTCTCTCTCTCTCTCGCAAACAATTCTGCTCGTCTGCAATATTTCTGGTTCTTCTCGTTTGAAACAGTTCTTTCTCTCCCTCTCTCTCGCAAAACAGAACTCCCCTTCTCGACTGCTGAAATCAGCTCCTCTCGTCTCTGAAATCAACATTCTTGTCTGCAAATCAGTCTCTTGAGATCAAACCAGTTCTCTTTCTCCTCTCTCGAGCAAAACAGAACAGTTCTCTCGAGCAAGCAAAAACAACACACCATCTGTAAGGACCTGAAAATTTATTTTAATAAAGTGATTCTTCTGCTTAAGGTGAGTAATTTTGGTTTTGAGAAATCTTTGAAAATACTTGAAAAATTTAATTTTTCGTCGGGCCGATCGATCATTTTTGTAGGGTATCGATCGCCGTGAAATACGCAATATTTGAGGCAAAACCGTTGGGAAACCATTTGTGCTGATTTTGGGTGATCTTTGGTTGACATGTACACCCTTGGGCCACGATCTGGAGGACCAAATCGTGGGGAGCCTTGTTGTTTAAAATTTCATTAATTGTAATTAACGGATTAGCCTAATTGGGAACTATTGAAAGAAGGAGATTTGAGATTAATTGAGGGGTTTGATTGGCACTTAATGAAGATGCTATAGCATATTCTATTCAATCAAAAAGGGTGCCAAATGGTTAATGGAGCAAATCGTGGGATGGATTATGGGAAAGGAAGTTACAATGGCTTAATGGGATATTTATCTCATTAACTAACTCCCTAATTGATGGGATTGTAACCAATTTGGTAAGGGCCAATCAGCTTTTGGGGAAGGTCTTACCAAAGATTGTCATTTCAAATTTTGATCGATGTGTCACTTGGATTGGACGCCCAATTGGAGGTGAAAACTGCCATAAGCAGTTTTGGGGATCATGGAGAAGATCTCAATCTTAACTACTAGGTGATTCAAACAAACTGAAGAATCTGAAAATGGGGGAGCACGTTAGAAGGCAAGATCTTCTTCTTGCTGGACTTCTTTTTGATCGTCGGATGGGAAAAGAATAGACGGCTGAGATGGCATGGGCCTAGAGGGGGATCATCTATTTAAATGGATTCATGAAGGGATCGGCTCTCCTTTAGCCATCGACCTTCATTTTGGTGTGTCTCCTTCATCCTTCTAAATTCTTCTAAATCAGTACTTCCTCTCCTTTTTTTTTTCGTCGCATCTTGTTGTGGTGGATCGACGAGCGTAGGAGAAGGCTTGGAGTAGGGTGCAATCTACGCGAAGGATTTTACGGTTCATCGTAAGAGGTAGGATTCTTTTACCACAATATATATATATATATATATATATATATATATATATCTGAATTCTATATAATCTTGAGTGAAGAATGCTGATCTCTGATGGTATATCATATTTGTACTGTTGTTAATACATGTGTCTTGATGTTATGTATTTTGTTAAATGAGAATGCTTCATTCGGTATGTTGCATGCTTGATTCGTTCATCTTAATTCCTAGATAGACATCCCCATCCTTTTTATTGATTAAAGTTACTACCTTTGATGCATGTGGTTGATGTCGAACCATTGTCCAGATTTGGTTGTCCATCTTTGATCTTTGAATCACTTCTTGTTTGGTCTATGCTTAACCGATAGCATGTGTTAATTGATATTCGGAGTGATCTTTGGTGATACTCCTTTTAAATATGCATTAAAAGCTCTAATTCGATCTCTGATATAGTAAAGTGTAGATCTTTATGTTGTGGTCCAGTATGACAGACCACTGTAGCGTCCAAGATTACGTGTCCTATCGGTTTGATTATATGGGTATTATACTAGTATATGTAGTCAACAATCGGGTACATAATATATATATACCCTATGTTAATTGAATGGCTAATTCTTATGATCAAACTCGAATCACTCTCTGTGGTACTGGAAATGGTCTGATGTCATGTCAGAGCCTTTTGAGTCAAAGAGGTGTCCGGGTTTAATTAGCTTGATTAATACCTTTGGTTAAGGGAATCGGGTCAAAAGATTAGAAATCGGGTTATAAAATGTAACCTAATAGTGAGATTAAACTAATAAATCCAGAACCTTTAGGTTCTGTAAAAGACATTAAGATTGTGATATTAGGGTCAGAGAGAAAGTAATTAAGGAATTACTGAAGTTTACACAAACTATTAATTAGTATAACTTAAGTTAATGGGTTTCGGCCAGGAGTAATCCTGCGCAGACAGACCCTATTCGAAAAATTATAACTAATGGTACAATAATCTAAAAATTAAGCCGTTTGTCAATCTGTAAAATAGACACCTGAGGCTATCTGAGATAAAAATTTTATTGATTAGTTCGCTGTGTACAGAGAGTGGTGACCAATTGAAGTGAGCTGTTCTGTTTTGGACAGAACCCTGTTTCACCAGCGGCGTAGTGGTGAAAGTGGTGAACAGGGCCATGAGCACCAGGATGGCAAAGGTCTGATCTTTGAGGACCCTCCTTGGTGTTTATTAGGAATCCCAGAGCCAGCGACTCCTGGAATGGTACATTGAAGCCGCTGGAGATGAAATACAGTGGGAGGAAGAGAGAGGAGACGAGGTCCCCCAACTTGTCGATAAGAACTTCGGCGAGAGGTCCCTCCTCTGCCCCTCCTTGGGGACTACGATTTCGATGACGAAGGGGGAGGCTGATTCCGGCAACGGCGAGGGCGGAGGCCGTGGTTGGGCTGATTGAGCTCGTCGAGAGGCTGAGACGCACCCCTCTGTCCTTGGCTGGGACGCACCCCTCTGTTCTTCTTTAGAGAAACCCCAGAACAAAGGTTCTGTTTGGGGAAGAAGAAAGGGTGTAAACAAGCCGAGCCGGCTCGCGAGCTTTTTCGGCTCAGCTCGGCTTGGCTCGACTTTAGGCTCGGCTCGTGCCAAGCTCGGCTCGGCTCGGCTCGAGCTCGTCCCAATGCGAGCCGAGCCCGAGCCCAATGATACTCGGCTCGTTTAAACTCGGCTCGAATAAGCTCGCGAGCCGGCTCGTGAGCCAGCTCGAGCTCGGCTCGTTATATTTATATCAATATATATATATATATAAATATAAAATAAATATATTTATGTATAAATATCTATTTGTAAGAGATGTCAATAGACTAAGTATTATCTCTATCATTTTGTAAATACAACAAATTTATTGATATTTTATATATAGTGCATAATGTTCTATTTGAGTTTTTAATTTGGACATAGAGGGGATATCAAAGTTTTAGTTTTCAATAAATAAATAAGAGTTTTATTTTTGAACAAATTTAACCAAGGTTTTCAAAACCGGACCGGCCATCGACCCGGATCGATGGCCGGTCCGGTTGGACCGCGGTTTGACCGCGATCGAACCGTAATCAAACCGGATTGACCCGGTTTAGGTGTGAGGATGATAGATATATAATAAATATATGTTTTGGTAAAGTAAAAGCATGACGGCACTGGTAGCCCAGGTGGTTGAGGCGTGGGTATTGGCTGGGGGGGGGGGGGGGGGAGGTTCGAATCCCCCCTCCAGCGGAAAACTTTTTCAAAAAAAAAAAAAGGCTTTCAACCGGTCCGGACCGGTCCGGTTTGAGAGAAAACCGGCCGGTTTAAAAAAACTAGCCGGTTTAGCGAACCGGGGTGAACCGGCCGGACCGAACCGGTTTTCCGGCCGGTTCCGGTTCTCCGCGGTCGGACCGGCCGGTCCGGTCCGGTTTTGAAAACCATGAATTTAACTGTTAATTTTTGTTATGTTCCACATGTAAATAGCCAAAGCTATTAAATTACAAAGGTATATTTCGAATGTGACACAACAGTGTTGTCACAACATACTCATTTTGGGTTTTATTATCAACAAAACTGAAATTATGTCTTCTATTACACATTGAATTTTTTTTTCCACTTCATTGTAAATTAGAGAAGCTTGTGTTCAATAATTACCACTACAGAGTAGAGATAGGTATGGGGCCTATACAAGTGGGTTGGTTTTTTTTTCTGGTTCAGCGGTTGAGCTTTTTTTCCACTTCATCGTAAATTAGAGAAGCTTGTGTTTGATAATTTTTTTAAAATATGATAATTATTTATACAATCAACTCTAACAGTATCTTGAAATTAAAAAATTACCACTAGACATGGGTGATGGGCCCATACAAGTGAGTTGTTTTTTTTCTGGTTCAGCGGTCAAGTTTTTTTCCCACTTCATCGTAAATTAAAGAAACTTGTGTTCGATAATTTTTTTTAATATGATAATTGTTTATACAATCAACTCTAACAGTATCTTGAAATTCAAGAATTACCACTAGACATGGGTGATGGGCCCATATAAGTGGGTTGGTTTTTTTTTCTGGTTCAGCGGTTAGGTTTTTTCCATTTCATCATAAAATATAGAAGCTTGTGTTCAATAACTTTTTAAAAATATGATAATTGTTCATACAATCAACTCTAACAACTCTAAAAGTATCCTGAAATTCAAGAATTACCATTGATGGGCAGTGGATTGGTTTTTTCTTTTGGTTCAGTGGTTGTTTTTTTTCCCAGTTCAGTGGGTGGGTCACTTCCCTGAAATTCAAGAATTACCATTGATGGGCAGTGGATTGGTTCTTTCTTTTGGTTTAGTGGTTGTTTTTTTTCCCGGTTCAGTGGGTGGGTCACTTCTTTACCCCCCCCCCCCACCTCCCCCCCTCTCCCGAACCCTAAGGAGGCGCCCTTTCGGCTGCCCCCCTGTCGGCAGTCTGCTACTGTCGTCTGTCGCCCCGCCCTCACCCCCCAAACCCAAGAGTCAAGACTCAAGAACCCCACCCCCGATTATCTGTCAGCTGCCGCCCTCGTCCCTGACTGCTTCCCGCCTGGTCGCTGCCCCCCCCCCCGAGACCTCTGCCTAGGGTTTCCACCGCCGGATCCGCCGCTCTCCTCACCCTTCGCCTCTGGTATAATCCTTCTCTGCTTCAGCTTTGATTCGACTTCATATGATGGTGATTGTAGCAATCTTCGTCAGCCTTTTTTTTAAAGATGCTTTCATTGGTTGTCGCCTGTCTTTCTCTCATGATATTCGCAAAATGGCTATTTCCAACACTTTCTTAAGAAGCTTAATGTTAACCTATCTCTTTCCAACACTGAGAACAGTCTAAACATCACTTCTAACTGACATGGAGACTTAAATCCACTTCAAAAATAACTCACTTTTTTCTTTCTTATAGCTTCTTGACACCATTATGTATTACACCATTTTGGTTGATTAAAACAAGGAATATTTATGTAGACCCTGGGTCATTTACCACAAACCCGATTTATTTTTAAATCAATTAGAATTAGAATTAAACCAGAAAGTAGCTAATGTGCAGTAAGTTCCGAAAATTGTTCTCATGAGTGCTTGGTTCACTGACATCTTAAATGTGATGCTTAATTGTGACCCTACTTTGAAGGGTTCTTAAAATATTATCCATGGATAATAGTGTCTCAAATGTCCTGTTTTAATTGTGGACTTGTGGTATATGTCATTTGTGGCCCCTGAGGTTTCCTTTGGAAAAGAAAAGTTCCAGAAAATGAATGTGCAGAAGCAGTTTTTCTTTTTTGGCTAATCGTGCAGAAGCAGAGATTGCTTATATGAGCAGATGATATGCACCTGTGACTGCTGAAAATGGACTTGCCTTTTACTTTATAATGTTTTACTATACTATTATAATGATTAAATGGTTTGTCTCTGGTACACTATGCCATGCCATTTTGCCGAATGCTGAGAGTACCTTTTGATCCATTTGTTTTCATCAGCTTTTTATACCGTTTTGTCCCTTCTTCGTGCTCTTTAAAATCTCATTTTGGTGATTAGTTACTGAGCATATTTTTATGCTTTGTCATAGGAGTTTTCTCAGGACGGGACATACAAGACTATTAGGACTTCAGAAGAAGTATATATTCATCCTTCATCGGTACTTTTCAGGTATGTGATATTCCTTCATGCTTCTGGGATTTAAGGAGATCGTAAAAGTGTACATTTTTCCAAAGCTAACATTTTTATTCAGGCTCCCCATTAATTTCCCTGACTCAATTAAAGAGTTTTTAGGTTGGACATGTTAATTAAATAGCAAAGAAAATTTGTACTTGTTCTCGTTTAGCAATTTTACCCTGTTTTTAATTATTGCTGTTTATGAATTTTACCTTTCTTTAAAAAACTAAATCAAAGACTCTTTTTTGTAATTAGTTACTAATTAAAGATTCTTTTCTGAAGTTAGATGGTAATACGATCATCTTTACATATTTTTTTGTGAGTTTATTGCCTTTTTTGCATATATCTATGACTATCCTTCAGGTTGGACGCTTGTGCTTTCATTAGGACAAGTGGTGTTTGACGATTTTCATCGCCCATTTGACATTATAATTCTCCTTTGTAAAAATCAATTGGAGACAATTCTTCAGTAGTTTTGTTCACTCGACCGTGAAAGGCCTATTTATATTTAATTCTACTTGTATAAGTTTTAGAAGCATGCATGGATGTAATTAAACATGTATATTTTCATTGCAGAGTGAATCCAAAATGGGTCTTATACCAGTCATTAGTGTCAACAGACAAGCTGTACATGCGAAATGTCATTTCTATTGACCCTTCTTGGTGTTTCACACATAAATATGAAAAACAGCTATTCTTTGACACCCTATGAAACCTTAAGTAAGCTACAGATGAAGTAATTCTATTGCATGGTAGTTATTACATATGGTTGAAAACTTGTTTGTTTTTGTTTGACACAACAATCTTTGGAACAATTGCAAGTGCAAGTGGTTCATTTTTACTTTCTAAAATGAAAAAGATATAATATTTAGAAAATTGAGAATGCCAGTCAGTAACATTAGTATTATTGTTCACTTTTTGTCGAGCTTCGGAACATCTGTTTCTTATCTTGTAGCCAGTAATGAGTAGATAAATGACAAGTACAAATTTCCTGTAAGTAGTACTTTCTTGAATTAACAGTCACATAGACATTCTATTGGTCTTTTGTTCTTTTTTATCAGTGAACTTTTCTTAAGATTTAAACAACCCTTTCACTTGGAAATTTGTAATTTGTTTGAAACTTACTATTTGTTTTGGTTGCACGCATTTCAGATTGGTCATGTGACAAAAATTGGAGATATAGCTGGGCTGCGCGTTTTGGAGCATATTGTAGATGCAGTTATATACATTGGGAGTTTGTAGCTTGTTCCTGTTTTGCCATTGAGTCAGTGCTAAATACTGAGTCTTTTTTATTATAGGGTATTAGTGGCTTCTCTTAGCCCCTTTTCTTTCCTTCGAACTTGATATGGGGCAAGTCACATGCTGTTATTACCATGTATTTGTTTCCAACATTGGGGATGCAAAAGCAGTGCTCGCATACAAAAGGTAAGTAAAAATGTTTGTGGGTTGCCTCTTTGATGAGACAAACATTGTATATCCTCCAATATAACAATGCTAGGTTTCTTGGCAACTATATACATTTGATGGTAAGTCTGTACTTTGATTAGTTTGCAAATTTTGGTGAAAGGTTAAATGGTAATACAAAACCTGACATGTTGGTCTAAATGCAGAAACAACATATATTCTCCACTCGAGAGAGTATTTACTTCAAAAGTAGTGAGAATTTGAGAGAGCATGACTCTTTGATGGATAAGGATGAAATATATGTGACTCCAATGTTAAGAAGATAAATCTGAATGTAAATTGTTTATGGAGCTCTTTGAGGCCATTTGATGTAATATTTCTATATATGTAAATTGTTTATGTGAGGATCTGTGAATGTTCCCAGTTCCTGTGCAACATTTTTTGGTTGTCTTTTTTCCCTCTTTGAAGAAGAAATGTGCAATGCCAGTGTATATAAAGATGACAATGTAATTTCTTTGTTTCCAGTCACGAGCCGAGCTCGAGCCTGGATTGTGGTTCCCTGTATAACGCACTCGAGCTCCAGATTATTGAATGAGCCGAGCTCGAGCCTAGAGGGATCGAGCTGTAAACGAGCCGAGCCGAGCTCGAGCTCGATTGTGAAATTTCGAGCTCGAGCTGAGCTATGCCCAAGCTCGGCTCAGCTCGGCTCGTTTACACCCCTAGTTACTACCCTAAGAAATGGTAAACAAGTTGACAATCAGGTTAGGGACCCAACCATTGCAAGTGAGGACACTCTCCTAGAGAAACCGAACCAACCCACTCCTACCATGCCTGATCCTGTTAGTCTCCCACAGCAGCAGGAAGCCCCTACGGAACCTACCAATGAAAATCCTATATCCCCAGGGCTCCTTTCCCTCAATGCCTTAACCAACCCTCTCCGTTTAGTAAGTCCCACCAACAAATGGAGGAAATGTTAGAGGTGTTCAAGCAGGTTAAGATCAGCTTTCCCCTCTTAGATGCCATCAAACAAGTGCCTGCGTATGCCAAGTTTCTGAAAGACTTGTGTACACAAAAGAGGAAAACCAAATCCCATGTCACCCAAAAGGTCTTTTTGACTAACCAAGTGAGCTCTTTACTGACCCGTGATATGCCACCTAAATTTAAGGACCCAGATGTCCCTGTTATATCCATTGTCATCGGTGACTATACCATTAGCCGAGCTCTCTTAGATTTAGGGGCTAGTGTCATCCTCCTCCCTTACTCAGTGTATGAACAACTTGGCCTCGGAGAGTTGCAGCCCACCTCAGTCACTCTTCAATTAGCAGACCGATCCATTCGCAGACCTAGAGGTGTTATAGAAGACGTTCTCATTGGAGTTGACCGGTTCTACTTTCCTGTTGATTTTGTCGTCTTAGACATGGAACCAGTTGCCAACTCCAAATCCCAAATTCCTGTTATCCTTGGCCGCCATTTCCTAGCAACAACCGATGCCACCATTAACTATAGGTCAGGGCTCATGAACGTCTCATTTGGGAACATGAAAGTTAAATTAAACATTTTTAGTGCTTCCCAACAACCTTCGAGTGAAGCTGAGTGCCTTATGATTGACGACCTAGATGACCTAGTTCAGGAGTACCTTCCCTTTACTGTGCTTAAGGATGCCCTCGAACACACCCTTTTGTATGACTGGATCGATAAATATGAGGGCACACCTGACCTTGAGGAGGTCCATCACCATTTAGTGGCTGCTCTACACCCTGGACATATCCCATAGAGACCCCATCCTGACCCTCTTCCTATGTCCACCACTCCACCACTACAACCTTCCATAGAGTCACCCCCTACATTTGAGCTGAAACCCCTTCCTAGCTCCTTGAAGTACGCTTTCCTAGGTCCCAACGATACCCTTCCTGTGATTATCTCCTTCAGCCTATCTAGTGACCAGGAAGCCCAGTTGTTGGAGATCCTTACCACACACCGGCGAGCTATAGGATGGACGATAGCTGACCTCCAGGGTATAGACCCCTCTGTGTGTATGCATCGCATATACCTGGAGGACCAGGCCAAACCTTCTAGGGAGGGGCAGCGACGGTTGAACCCTCATATGAGAGAAGTGGTGATGAAAGAGGTTGTGAAACTCTTATACGCTGGCATCATATATCCTATCTCCGACAGTGAGTGGGTGAGTCCCATCCAAGTTGTACCTAAAAAGTCGGGCTTAACTGTGAAACCAAATTCTGAGGGTGAGCTAGTGCCTATGAGAGAGACCACGGGATGACAGGTGTGCATTGACTATAGGAAGCTGAACTCTAACACCCGTAAAGACTATTTCTCTCTCCCATTCATTGACCAAATCTTAGAGAAACTAGCGGGCCAAGAGTTTTATTGCTTTCTAGATGGGTACTCAGGATATAATCAAGTACCGGTCTTTCCAGGGGATCAGAAGAAGACAACTTTTACATGCCCCTTTGGTACATTTGCGTATCGGAGGATGCCTTTTGGTCTTTGCAATGCCCCTGCGACATTTCAGCAATGTATGATGCCCATTTTTTCCAACATGATTTTTAAATTTTTGGAAGTTTTCATGGACGATTTTTCGGTGTTTGGTACATATTTTTAGGATTGCTTGCATAATTTGTCTTTGGTTTAAAACGTTGTGAGGAAACAAACTTAGTGTTAAGTTGGGAAAAGAGCCACTTTATGGTTCAACAGGGGATTGTGCTTGGACATGTTATATCAAAAAGGGGTATAGAGGTTGACAAGGCCAAGGTTGACCTGATTGCTAATTTACCACCACCTACATCAGTTAAGCAAATACGGTCTTTCTTTGTCCATGCAGGGTTTTATTGTCGATTCATCAAAGATTTTAGCAAGATATCACGTCCATTATGTCACCTTCTCGGTCAGGATGTGCAATTTGAATTTGATGAGTCGTGCAAAGAAGCTTTTACCACATTACTCCCCCATCATCAAGCCCCCTGACTATAGACTGCCCTTCGAGATAATGTGTGATGCATCGAATTTTGCAATACTTCGAGATAATGTGTGATGCATCGAATTTTGCAATAGGGGCAGTGTTAGGCCAACGCATCAACAAAATTCCTCATGTTATATACTATGCTAGCAAGACACTCATTGATGCTCAATTGAATTATACTACCACAGAAAAAGAGTTGCTTGCTGTTGTGTTTGCATTAGATAAGTTCAGGTCATATCTCTTGGGAAGTAAGATCATTATTTTCTCTGATCATGCAGCCTTGCGGTACCTTCTTTCTAAGAAGGATGCCAAGCCGAGGCTGATTCGGTGGATCTTACTCCTGCATGAATTTGACTTTGAAATTAAAGATAAATAGGGTTCTAAGAATGTTGTGGCTGATCATCTATCTAGAATTCCTACTCCTGATATTCATAGCCATGACCATCTAAGGGATTCATTCCTTGATGAGTAGCTCTTTGCTGTCTCCACTACATCTCCATCTTGGTTTGCACATATTGTGAATTATCTTGTTGTGGGTCAAATCCCAACCTTTTGGTCTAAACATGATAAAGACTTATTTTTCTCTCGTGTCAAACATTACTATTGGGATGACCCTGACCTGTTTAAAATATGTGCTGATCAAGTCATACGACGATGTGTCCCAGAGAGTGAGTTTCATAGCATCTTATCTTTTTGTCACTCTCAGGCCTGTGGTGGACACTTCGGTGGTAAGAAAACTGCGGCCAAAGTACTTCAAAGCGGTTTTTATTGGCCAACTTTATTCAAAGATGTCCATGCTTATTGTCAATCTTGTGATAGGTGTAAAAAATTAGGAGCCCTCTCAAAAAGGGATATGATGCCCCTACAACCCATATTGATTGTTGAAATGTTTGATGTATGGGGTATCGATTTCATGGGACCTTTTCCGCCCTCTTTTGGTCATGCATATATTCTTGTTGCTGTGGATTACGTGTCTAAGTGGATTGAAGTTGTTGCCACTAGGACCAATGATCATAAAGTATTGCTGGAATTTCTGAAATCTAATATTTTCAACAGGTTTGGATCTCCTCGAGCTATTATCAGTGACGAAGGTTCTCATTTTTATAACAGGTCTTTTGAGGATCTTCTCAAGAAATACTCTTTCACCCACAAGGTTGCCACACCATATCATCCTCAAACTAGTGGCCAAGTGGAGGTCTCCAATCGCCAAATCAAGCAGATTCTGGAGAAGACGGTTTCCCCCGATAGAAAGGATTGGTCCTTAAGACTGAATGATGCATTATGGGCCTACCGGACAGCTTTCAAGACCCCTATTTGTATGTCTCCTTATAGATTGGTATATAGCAAAACTTGCCATTTACCTGTTGAGTTGGAACATCGGGCGTATTGGGCTATTAAGGCATACAACTTCGATATGGATAAAGCCGTTGAGCAGCGAAGACTCCAATTGAGTGAGTTAGAGGAGATGCTCTTTGAGGCATATGAGAATGTGAAGCTCTACAATATGAGGACCAAGGTTGTACATGACAAGATGATTTCCTGGAAATCTTTTTAGCCTGAGCAGATAGTGTTACTTTACCATTCTTGGCTACATCTATTTCCTGGGAAACTTCGTTCTCGGTGGTATGGACCTTTTATTGTGAAAAATTCTACCCCCATGGCGCTGTGGAGATTCACAATCCAAAAAATGGGAGTACATTCAAAGTAAATGGCCACCGATTGAAACCTTATCTGGAGACTATTGCCGACATGGATGTAGTGGCAGTCTACGTGGATGCTCCGGCCCAAATAGAATGATCCTGGCCCAGTCTGGCTGAAGACGTTAAACTTAGCACTTGGTGGGAGGCAACCCACGTATTCAGGTGTATTCTCTCCTTTTCTTCTCCTTATTGTCTTATTTTCATTGCCATTTTTCAGTTGTTGTATATTCAGGACAATGTACAAATTAGGGTTGGGGGAGAGGATATAATTTTTTTTTAAAAAAAATCAAAGAACAGTAGATACGATCGATCGGATATAAACGATCGATCGGTAGACGACCGACGCCTTATACTTCCGATCGATCGCCATGCGGTACATCGATGCCATTCATCTGCAATTTGACGAGCGTTGTTTTTCGTTTATAAAACGATCAATCGGCTCAGAAAGCGATCGATCGCGGGTCGTCTTCCTCGCGTTTAAAATTCGAACGGTCGCGGCGAGAAATCTATTTCCGCTTGCCGCCGCCGTTTCCGACCCTTGTTTGAGCTGAAACTCCTGCCCCCGGAGGATTTTTGCACGTAGAATCCAGATCTGGTGTCGGTTTCCGATATTTCCATCTCCTTTCATCGGATTTACTCATTGTTCTTCCGGTAAGCCGAAACTCAAAAGTCGATTTTTTCTTGGTTTATGGTAGATGTTTTTGAAATCTGATTCATGCATGACCTTATATTGATTATTGCGATGCTTATGCGTGACTTTTAGCTTCTGATTCTTCAATTTTAGATTTTTTATTTAATTTTTAGGATTTGTGTTCTCGCGGTGAACAATGTTTTGCTATATTAAAAAAAAAATTTCGAAATCAGATTTCGGGGATATATATCCCTCTCATGCATACTTCTATATTGATGATTGCGATTTTTGTTATGCATGATGATCCCTTTTGATTTCCTAAGTTTTCATAAATTTTTTATTTATTTATTTTTTTTAGAAATTCATTATTATTTTCTGAAGAAAAAAAAATTAAAAAATTGTGAAGTGGATCTGCTATTACATGCTTGCTGTGATGTTTAAGTTTGAAATTACATGCTGCATATTTTTATCCCTTGATTTGATTTTCACTATTATCTTTGGTTTTTAGGTACAATGCCTTAGAAATCAGTCGCTCACAAATGCTCTAGGGGTGAAGCTTCTTCATCTCGCCTTGTTCCTTCCACCCCTCCACCTGAACCTGTTGCACAGCCATGACCCATACAATATGAGAGGCTGGTGGCCATGAACCCGTCTATTCCCGATCTTCCGACTCAGAGATGGATTGAGGACCGGCCGGATTGGGTGAACTATTTCACCCATATCGCTGCAAAAAGGCATAATGCATTTGCAATGGTCCACGAGGATCCGGTTCGGGAATTCTATGCAAATGGCACCATTGAAGACAATGATAATCCAGAGTAGGTGACCATTCAGAGCGTCATATGTGGTACTCCTATCTGGATCCGGGTCGCCGATATTGCTAGTGCCATGGGGTGTGACAGAGGTACGATTCATCACCCTGATTTTGATGGATATCAGTTTCCTCCCTATCGGAATATCACAGGGCGGTTGACAGGATCTTCAGTAGGACCTGGGACCTCTACCTACTTGGCTGCCATCAACATGCGATCTGCGTTCCGTTTCACCTTCCTGATTCTACAGCATGATGTATGGTCGGCCCGGAAGGAGAAAGTCGATCGAACCATGGCGAATTTGTTATTTGTATTCGGCGACGATACTCGGCACCGTGATCTTGACTTGCCTTCATTCGTCTTTGGCCGGATGAAGCAAATGATGGTGGGCCGAAAAGATGAGAGGTTACCGTACCTCTACATTTTAGAGTGGGTATTTCTGACCCATGGGGTGCATTTTCCTGAGCATTCTCGAGTATCTCATGGACCGGGGCCCATTGGAGTCGATGCGTATAACCGTATGATGGGCCATACACGACGCGGGTGGCCACGAGCTCCCCGTCTTGAGGAACACGCTGAGATACCTGAGGGTGAGCCTGCTCAACCACCATGGGTGACGATGCAGCAGCAGATCAGCGATCTCACTGGTCATGTGCAGGAGATTCGTCAGTCACAGTAGGAGATTCGCCAGTCACAGCAGGTGCTTATGGATTCCCAGCATGCTATTACGGAATGTCTCGACTCCATAGTCGATTTTCTTCATGCATGGTGTTTTCCTCTAGGCGATGGTGATGGCGATGATCGGGATTTCTAGTCCACTTCCTCTGGTGTTTTCCTTCCTCTTTCTCTTTTACCTTTTGTGATCATTGTATTTTGTCTTTATTGTGCATTGAGGACAATGCTTATATTAGGTTTGGGGGAGAGGATGTGCTTCATTGTAAAATCAGAAAAAGAAAATAAAAAAAAAATTAAATATGTTTGAGTAGTTTTAAGTTGTTTGTTAGTAGTTTTTCATAGGTTTTGATAGTTTATCCCGTAATGATGCATGTTACAATTCTTAGGAGATTAATTTACATTAGAAGTGTGAGTAAGTATACTGGAGGATAGATACACTTAACTGAGCATATCTTTCTGTTACAGTCCTCTTGGAACAAGTGCTTGAGCTAAGAAAATTCACTCACACACATTAATACATAAAGTAATACCATTTAGAGATTTATTGAATGCTAATTTACAATGGGATGTCTTTAGTCATAGTCATTGGATGATGTGTAGTTATCTGTTGAGCTTAAAAGATCATGATAGACCATTTACTTGGCTATGGCAAAGGATTAGAACCGGAAATAGGTTGAGAGTATAATAGAGCCTGGACAAAATAAAGATGTGGTGAAAAATATGTGCTGAAAATGAAAATGCAAAAAAATAAAAACAAAATGAAAGAAAGTGGCTGCTTGACTTTATAGGATTAACTTAGGCTGATGCTCGAGCCCGAAGCAGTCTCTTAAAACCTAATGCCCTAAGCCAAATTTGTTGGGAGCTATTGGCCTGAGTCATTGCTAAACTAAGCATCTTGAAGTCAGGCCTTACACGGTCCTAGCGAAAAGAAAAGAAAAAAATCTGTAGTGTATTATCCTCTCAAATCTAGAATGTTGGACCCGAAGGAGGCGCACAGATTTGTGCTATCATAAACCTAAAGATTACGATGACTATGTAGATTCTGATGTTCTTTGGTTAATGGGTAACACTAGATCTGTATAAAACAGAAATTTAGAATATATTGCTACAATGTTCTACACTTTTACTATTTACATTATCATGCTATCTAATATTTGGGCAGAAATTTCCAAGATGAAAGTGTGGAATAAAATCACTTACTTGAGGGTTTCTATATTCCTGTTGATTATTAACCAAGTACGTGTAGTTAATTCTCTTAAACATTGTAGTTTGTATTTATCGGGATAATATGTTTGTTTGTTTTGCAATGTTTTAATTTTTGCTTTGTTTTTGCACTTAGGTTAATTAGTTTCATAAATACATGTTTGTGGGTAGCATGGCTGCAAACCCTCACGAGACACAACTTGTCCTACTAGGGACACCTAGAGGTTTAATGGCTTATTGCATACGCTCAATGCAATCGTGTTCCCTACGAAAGTAGTGCTTATTTTTATGCATTAGTTCCATTAGTTGTTTTTTTATTTTGTTTTGCTAGGGACTAGCAAAATGTAGGTTTGGGGGTATGATCTATACATGAAATATGCATTTTATTATCTCCTAAAGATTATGCTAGTGTTTGATTAGAATAACTACTACTTTAATATAGTTTTTGGTTTTTGTAGGAAACAAGAGTAATACACAGATATGAGGTGAAAAGTAACTCAAATTGTAAAATCATCATAACTTCGTGTAAAAATGTCGAATTGGACTGATTCAAGTTCATGTTAAAGATTAAGGAGTCAGCTTTCCAACGCCACCAACCACGCGTAATTCGGAATTTAGAGCAGAAAGTTATAGCCATTTGAAATTTATGAACAGTAACTACGATCGATCGGCTATCAAAGTGATCGATCGCCAGAGCCGGAAAAGCAGTGTATTGAAAGACAATAACTACGATCGATCATATCTACTAGAATTTTTCAATCACGCAAGACAATAACTACGATCGATTGGTATCATACGGTATCGATCAGCAAAGCGATCGATCGGAGGAAAATAAAGAAGGAATTACGATTGATCGATAGATGAACGATCGGCAATACGGAGCGAACGATCGCCGTGTTCGGAAAACCGAAATAAGACCTATTTCGGCTCTGATTTTGAAGGAGACTTCATGGTTTCTCTTCACTCTTATAAATAGGCCTTATGGGAGAACGTTTTGGGCACCAGAGAATAAACTTTTGAGCTTTATTGGAGGCTAGAGAGGAGGAAGAAGAAGTCTTTTGGAGCAAAGAAGAAGGATTCATGACGATGGATCTACATAAACAGGCTTCTCTTTTCTTTCTTTCTATGTGTAACTAAACTTTTATTCAAGGCTAGATGAAGCCTTAGATGTGTATTGCTTCTCTTAGTTTAATTTTATAAAGTTGATTATGATTCATGCTTAATGCGATTTCATGAGTTTTTTTTAAGTGCTTGATCATAGACTTGATTGATTATGAATGGAATTAGATATTATGATTGATTTTATACCCGATCAAGGATAAGATTAATTACATTATAACAGGTTTATGTTGATTTTATGCCCGATCAAGGATATAATTGATTACAAAATAGTGGATAAACTTTCGTGTTCGATCAAGAACGTTAGTGAATTCATTAGTAATTCGTGTGTCCGATTAAGAACACGAATTACCATATCATGTCAATGTATGTTTAATAATAATTGAGAATATTAATTGCATGTCTAGTGGTGGATTCATTGCCTTGATACTTCTCTATATTGATTAAATCTTACTTAGTTTAGTCAAGATCATTGCTTTCTTAGTCTAGAATCAACTCTGCTGTTTTCTCTTAAATTTGGTAAAATATTAATCCGTCCCTGAGGATCGACAACCCTATTTATACTCTCTGTAGTACAATTGCCTTGTGCACTTGCAAGAGTTTAATTTTAAACGATCAATTACGACGGCAACGGCGGAAGCACAACAGTGACGGCGTGTTCGAGCAGGTGATTGTGAGGAAAAGATAGTGTCGAAATTGTGAAAACGGAGGACTGTTTATGCTGGAATTGGAAAGCTTCGATTTGGACTCTTTCTCTGAATAGAAATCGACATAAGATAGGACTTGGACTCTGTATTGCCTATAAAAACAGAACGGAGTAGAGCTTTGAGAGGGAGGTCTTCTGACCAGAAAAAAGGACTGGTTTTGGGGGGAAAACAAAGAGCTTTTACAGGGAGATTTTCCGGTGTGGTATTTGGCCGGATTCCGGTGACAAAGAAGCCAGAGGAAGGAGAAGAAAAGTGGCGGTTTTGGACTGAACGTGCACTGTGAAAAGTACCAATTTGCTACAGTGCACGGCTGCTTGAGGAAGAAGATAAATAGTGCATGAACATTGAATTGCTACAGTAACCCGTGAATAGTGTTTCCCATGAACAGTATCTGTGAATAGTGCACAATGACTTCGACAAATCAGCAGTGTTCTCCTCGTCCGATGGCCGGCTAAATTCGCGTCGAAGGCATAGATGAAACCCGAGTAAATTGGTTGTATCGTTTTCTTTCTTTCATCTTAAATTTTACCTTAATTGGTGTATGGATCTTATTATAGAATCACTGTTAATTTATTGAGGTTTATTCTATGTGCTCGAGAGAGGTTAGAGTGAATTCTTATGAGTTTCAATCCGAAGAATACTTGCGTGTCCGAGAGGAACGTAAGTAGACTAAGGTGTTATATGTTAATAAGGTTTCATTGGTTTATGCTCGAGAGAGATATATCACAGTTCCATGTGCTTAATTGATTTATGTGTTACGTCCGAGAGGAGAGCACGATACTTTGAATTGACAAGTATATGTCCGAGAGGAATATGCTAGCCAATTAGGAATTTATTCAAAAGAGAGAGAGAAACGATAAGCTAGTTTATTGTACGGTGGATTCGAAGCCTTGACACTTCTCCATATTAGTTAAACTCGTTTCAGTAACTAAAGTTTATTGCTTTCTTAGATTAAATCAAACTACAATTTTTTTTCTCTTGAATTTAGTAAATTATTCACCCGTCCCTGAGGTTTGACAACCCTTTAATACTCATTGTAGTACATTTACCTTGTGCACTTGCAAGGGTTTTATATTTAAACGATCATGAGATCTAAGTGAGGGGCTGTTTAGTCTTTTTCTCATAAAAACCTAATATAAAAGAGATTAGAAAGCCAAGATGTGGGTGAACTAATTGGAAGAGAGTCGTCACGCACCAGAGAGCTGTCATGCTTGGATAGAGGCTATCACGCACCAAGAGGAACAACCTTCTTTGGGGAAAAAGAAGGGCTTCTATTTCATCTGTAAGTTGTGTGAGAGGTACTGAGAGAAATCATTGTAATTCTCCCTTCTATTTGATTTTCTATCTAGTAGAATTGTGTGATCCCGTGGATGTAGGCAGCAAGGCCGAACCACGTTAAATTTCCTTGTGTTATTTACTTTCTTGTTGGTGTTCCTACGATTCATTCTTCCGCTACGAGGGATTGGCCTGATGAGGGCTGTTCTATTCCCTAGAATTGGTATCAGAGCTTCAGGAGGAGATGGCCGACGATGGTAAATTCAAGATAGAAAATTTTACTGGCCAAAATTACAGATTTTGGCGCATGCAAATTGAAGACTATTTGTACTAGAAGGATCTTTATCAACCTTTGATTACAACCAAGCCCGTTGGTGAAGAGAAGGTGGAAGAGATTGCAAGGTGGGAGTTGTTTGATCGCAAGGCTCTAGGAGCGATCAGGTTGTCTATTTTTTCACCTGTGGCATCGAACAGCACGAAGGTCAAGACCACGAAAGAATGCTTTGATCTGCTTGAGCGGTTGTATGTGAGTCCTTCCACAAATAAGGTACATCTTGTGACTAGCTTATTTGATTTGAAAATGTCTGATGATGAGACCGTGGCCAATCATTTGAATTCATTCCATGCTTTGGTAAATCAACTTGAAGCAGTAGATGTTAATTTTACAGAAGATATACAGTCTATTGATTTGCTTAAATCTTTGCTGTCTGATTGGGAATCATTTAAAGTTGTTGTTCATTCATAATACAGATAAATTTAAGTTGAATGATATTTGTGGAATGATATTGGTTGAAGAAACACGCCGTAAAGGTGGTTCTTCTTCATCCGGTTCAGCCCTAACTATGGAGGAGAGGGGGCGGCAACCTCATAGGGGAAAACCTGGATGGAGAGGGAAATCTAAGAGGGGGCGATCTAAGTCCAAGAACAGTAAGGGTGATGGGGCTTGTTGGCAGTGTGGGTAGAAAGGCCATATGAAAAGAGATTGATCAAACCCTCCTCGTGATGGAGCACAAAATCATGACAAAAACGTAGTTAATGTTGCAGAATCTGATTGCATGTTATTGTCTATGGAAAGTAAATGTGATGCTTGAATTGTTGATAGTGATGCCTCATTTCATGCTACTTCTAGAAAAGATTTGATGCAGAATTTTGTCGCTAGTGATCTGGGCAATGTCTATTTGGGTAATGACCAAGCTTGTGAAATCATAGGCAAGGGTGACATACGTTTGTTGCTTGATGATAATGTTGTTCTTGTGTTGAAAGATGTTCGTCTTGTGCCTCGTTTGACAAAAAATATTATTTCTGTTGGTCAATTGGCTACCTGTGGTGTTACTACACACTTTATGAGTGACAGTTGGAAAATGAGTAAAGGTGTCATGGTAGTGGCTAAGGGGATGAAAATTGGGACATTATATATGACATCCAATTGTCATAAGCACTCTATTGGAGTGGTGTCTAATGCTGTTGATGTGAGTTTGTGGCATTGTTAACTTGGGCATATGTCAGAAAAGGGGATAAAGATGTTACAGGCTAAGGGGAAGTTGTCCAGTTTGCAGTGTACTGATTGGGATTTTTGTGAGCATTGCGTCATGGGCAAGCAGCACAAAGTTTCATTTTCTAGAGCTACCCCAGAGCGCAGGACTGAGCGGCTTGAGCTTGTACATACAGATGTTTGGGGACCAGCCCAGGTTTCATCCCTTGGAGGTGCATCTTACTTCATTACTTTTATTGATGATGCTTCTTGCAAGTTATGGGTTTTCTTTGCTAAGAATAAATCTGATGTATTTTCTATCTTCATGCAATGGAAAACACTTATTGAAAATGAGACTGGGTTAAAATTGAAGTATTTGAAGTCAGACAATGGAGGCGAGTATTGTAGTAGGGAATTCTAATCTTACTGTAATAAGCATGGCATTCGCAGATTGCTAACTACTCCTAGACAGCCCAAACAGAATGGTGTTGCTGAGCGGATGAATAGGACCATCATGGAGAAGGCACGATGTTGCTACACTGTGGCCTCTCGTATTTATTTTGGAGTAATGCCGTTGATAATGCAGTATATTTGATCAATAGGTTTCCATGCTACCCCCTAGATGGAGGCATCCATGAAGAGGTATGGTCAAAGAAAGAGGTAAAGATTGATCACTTAAGAGTTTTCGGTTGTGCAGCTTATGTGCACGTTGATGCTGAACATAGAGGCAAGTTGGATTCAAAGTCCAACAAATGCTACTTTGTTGGTTATGGTGGAGATGCTTATGGTTATCGATTGTGGGATCCAATCCATAAGAAGGTCAGTTGTGTTTCATGAGGCAGAGCTTTATAAGCACCGTCAAGATCTACAAAATGGGAAGAGAAAAAGGTTGAATATGAGTTTGTAGAACTTGAGGCTGAAAATTCTTCAGCTGATGATAGAGCTCATACGGGGGCCGGTCACATGGGGGCCAGTGCATCTAGTCATGAACAGGTGATTGATTCTTCTTCCCAGACAGTTCCAGAGGCTCCAGTTGTTCCCTTGCAGACACCACTTGGTTGGACCAGCTCTAAGCAGATTAAGAAGAAACGGATATTTGATCCCTCCAACCCTGACAGCACATCTGGTATGCACTCTATATTTGATCCTAGTCTGAATTATTTGCTCTTGACTGACAGTGGTGAACCAGAAAGCTTTGAGGAAGCTTGCAGGATAGACACTTCAGCTCAATGGGAGCAAGCTATGAAGGATGAGATGGATTCATTGACCTCTAATCAAACTTGGGAGTTAGTTCCTCTACCTTCAGGTAAAAAGGCGTTACATAACAAGTGGATTTACAGGATAAAACAGGAAGCTGATGGAAGCAAGAGGTACAAAGCTAAACTTGTTGTCAAAGGCTTTCAACAGAAGTATGGAGTAGATTATACAGAAATATTTTCTCCTGTTGTCAGAATTGCTACTATCAGAATGGTGTTGTCCATTGTTGTAGTTGAGGATCTCCATTTAGAGCAGTTGGATGTTAAAACAGCTTTCCTCCATGGTGACTTAGAAGAGGAGATCTATATGCATTAACCCCAAGGTTATGTGGTAAGAGGAAAGGAGAATATGGTTTGCAGGTTTTCTAAGAGCTTGTATGGTCTCAAGCAAGCTCCAAGACAGTGGTATCGAAAATTTGATGGGTTTATGCAGTCTGTTGGATTTTATCGTTACTACTCTGATCATTGTTGTTATTATAAATGGTTGAAAACCTCTTATTTGCTCTTGTTGTTGTATGTGGATGACATGTTGATTGCAGGAGCTAATATTAGTGAGATTGAGAAGCTCAAGAAACAGTTGTATTCTAATTTCGCAATGAAAGATCTTGGGCCAGCCAAGCAGATCCTTGGTATGCGAATTACAAGAGATAGAGAGCAGAGAGTTAAAATTATCCCAAGAGGAATATGTTGAGAAGGTCTTAATGAAGTTCAACATGATGGGTGCCAAACCAGTTGGTACTCCTTTGGCGGTTCACTTCAGGCTTTCTAATGAGTAATCCTTGGTATGCGAATTACAAGAGATAGAGAGCAGAGAGTTAAAATTATCCCAAGAGGAATATGTTGAGAAGGTCTTAATGAAGTTCAACATGATGGGTGCCAAACCAGTTGGTACTCCTTTGGCGGTTCACTTCAGGCTTTCTAATGAGTAATCTCCTAGCACACAAGAGGAAATAACTCACATGAATACAGTTCCTTATGCATCTACTGTAGGTTCGTTGATGTATGCAGCCACATGCACTAGATGAGACATTTCTCATGCTGTGAGTTAGGTAGCAAGGTTTATGGCAAACCCAAGTGAAGAGCACTGGAATGCAGTGAAGTGGATTTTCAAATATCTGAAGGGTTCATCAAGTATGTCTTTGCACTTTGGTGGGAGTTCTAGGATTAACTTAGTTGGCTTTGTTGATTCAGAATATGGAGGTAATCTAGATAATAGAAGAAGTACTTCAGGTTTTGTCTTCACATTGGGCAGTGGTGCAGTTGCTTGGCAGTCACAATTGCAAAATCTGTGACAAATTCATTTGCTGAGGCAGAGTACATTGCAGCTACTGAGGCTTGCAAAATGATGTTATGGCTAAAGGCATTCTTGAAGGAGTTGGACAAACCTCAAGAAAGGTGTGTGCTCTATTGTGATAGTAAGAGTGCAATTAATATGGCAAAGAATAATGTATTTTATGCTAGAACAAAACATATTGAGACCAAATATCATTTTGTGAGAGAACTTGTTGAAGAGAAAAGGGTCTTCTTGGTGAAGATACATACTAAGGAGAATCCAGCGGATATGTTTACTAAAGTGGTGACGATGGAGAAAATGAGCATTTGCTCAACCGCCATCGGCCTTCTACACTAGAAGGATGGCGTGATCACAAAGTTGCATTAGGTAAGAGTAGAGTAATTGTCTTGCTTTCAATTGACTCTATTTGATAAAATTGATTCGACATAGATCAGTTTAAGTGGGAGAGTTGTTGATGAAGATTTCAAGCAATTAGGTCTCAAGTGGGAGATTGTTGACGGTGAGGGGCTATTTAGTCTTTTGCTTATAAAACCTAATATAAAAGAGATTAGAAGGCCAAAACGTGGGTGAACTGATTGGAAGATAGCCGTCACGCTTAGAGAGAGGCCATCACACATCAAGAGGAATTCAGCCTTCTGTGAGGAAAAAGAAGGGTTTCTATTTCGTATGTACGTTGTGTGAGAGGTGCTAAGAAAAATCATTGTAATTCTCCCTTGTATTTGATTTTCTATCTAGTGAAATTGTGTGATCCCGTGGATGTAGGCAGTAAGGCCGAACCACGTTAAATTCCCTTGTGTTATTTACTTTCTTGTTGGCGTTCCTACGATTCATTCTTCCGCTGTGAGGGATTGGCCTGACGAAGATTGTTCTATTCCCTACAACTCTTTTCTTCGCTTTGTATATGATTTGATTGATGTGATTCGACATATTCGTATATACACCAGGCACCAGTTGCAGATAATGAATGGTGGGAAGAGACCGATAGGAAGTTCAAAGCATGGCTCCACACTGCTGGGCGTCCAGTTGTGATGAACCCTGTCAGCCGTCAGAATTTTATTGTCAAATCACGTGCTGAAGCTTGAGGATGAAATCAAATTTACATGTTGAGTTCTCTATGCATTTAGCTGAAGGAACCTACTGGTAAATGGACATTTTTGTTCATAAATAATGCTGAGTTTTGCTGTTGTATCAAATAGGTGAATGAACATTGTCGTTTGCTGTGGATAGAAATTGGATTTGCAACTTTTTTTTTAATACAAGGCTTTTGCAAAGTTCGTTTGGAAGTACACATTTTGAGGAAGACTATAGTTAAATGTTTACTTGGTGGTCATTAACATCAACCTCTGGGTTACGAGGAGAGTGGGTTCATGCGTTGTACAAGTGCAATTATAGTTTGTATTGGCTGTTTTTTATGCCCGACCATTCCTTTTTGCTCACATTTTCTTTTTTATGCCTTTATGTGCAAATCTAGCTGACATTAGGAGTGGAGCTTTCTGCCTAATTTGACGTAAGCTCGGTCTTGTTTGATCCAGCTAAGCGCATAAATGAGATCAGGACCTATCTGGGTTTGAATCAACTCCAGCTTTATTTTGTTAATTGTTTGTTGTTTTACTTATTTAATGTGGGAAACATGATGTAGTGATTACCGATCCAAAAAAAATACATGATGTAGTGATTGAGAAACCTTGTCAATATTTCCTTAATGTGGAATACTAATTTCGAAATTCTCCAATGGTTGGTCGCATCAAGTTGACGACAATTGATAAGAATGAGCGAATACCCAGAAGGCCTTGAAGAAATGAAGGGCTTGGAGACAAGCACTAACGCTTCAGCAACAAAGGATGACGATGCTCTCCCAATAGAAGAAGCGATAGCAGCGACAAACCAGGCCATTTTCATCGCTAACAATAACGCCATGCAGATAGATGCCTGTTGGATATAGCTATGAGCTAACCCATCAAATTTGAATTTTGTACTAGCCAGTGAGGACAACTTCACTCACTATAGGTAATACTCCCTCCGCTCTGTTTTAGATGATCCATCTGAAAATAAAAAGATGTTCTGTATTGGATGGTGGAAACCCCAGCTACCTGGGGGAAGAAGAGGTCCAAAATCCACATTAATTAACGAGATGGAGCATCTAAAAAAGGACTGCCCTCTTTTGCAGATGGAGCATTTAAAATAGGATAGAGGGAGTAATAAATTTTTTCTATGGGAAATGATATTTGTACAGCAGATTCCTACACATTTCCATACACATCAGATGTGTATGGAAATGTGTAGGAATCTGCTGTAGGGTTATCACTGCCCTTTTTCTATATATAACGAGGGTGTCCTACTGTCCTTAGGATCCGTCTAGAAGGGGTAGTACAACCAACCTCTCTTATAGCACCATATTTCGCTGTCTATCCCCTTGGGCACGTATGAGCCATCCATTATACTCACAGGATAAATTGGAATTTAACACTGGCGGGTGGCCAACAGAGTGGGGGTTTGATATGAAGATTACTCATAAAGTTGTCATGGCCATCCCACTAACACCTGTTGGTTGTAATGAAGACTTCTAACTTGCTCAATTGAAATTAGATGGTATCCAATCTCTTACAAATCTTCTTATTGTTGGCTCAAGTCCCCACATTATTTTCTTTTGGATGTACTAGATGCTGATGCTATTTTTTTCTATCGGTAGAGTTGGAAATGGGGGTTGCCCATGCTTTGGCCATAAGATATAGCGGACCAACCTTCTTTCATATTCCTTTGAGAGTTGATGTGTGCTGTATTGCTGTTCTTTCATGTTTGTAGCCTTTGGGTGTTGTTTTTCGCAATAATTGAAAGAAAAAAAAAGTTGTGGTTGAGCTCACTGTTCTTATCTGCTTGTTGGAACATGGTTAATGTGATGGATGGCTTGGCCCCTGTGGATATGTCCGTCATGGTGAAGATAATAAGCCTTGAAAGAACCGTGAATGTTGATGATGAGAATTACCAAGTTTCATTTTACCAATTTCAACTTTAATTTGTGCTTGGTGCACGTGAAACTTCGTGTGTCATCGCACAGCGACTTCCACTGCGAGGGACCCGCCATACCCTTAGATAAGATGTACCGTCAGATCTTCCCGCCGGACATAATCAGCCACCTGAGTATTTCAAGTATGTGCCTCATTTCATGTTAGCCTTTTTCCAGTTTATTTATCCACATTACTCTTGACGCCCTGTTAGTAGTACCCCAGCTCACACGCATTGTCAGGGCCATCGGATATTGATCGAACAGCATTAGATAATAAAGGGGGCAGGTTGGTTTGAAGCAGCCACTCACCCCCTTGATTAAGGCAAAAAGCGCATAATAACTTTTTCTTCTTTTGTCACAACATTTATTCAAGTTCAGAAGGGTAGGCCTCACACAGAGACAAACTAGATTATGGTCCCACTCTAATTGCCAAAGGATAGAGTGAAGGAAATCAGAAGCCAATCCATGGATTCATTTGAGGATAAACAGAGCATTCATTCAAGCACTTGCTCAACAGAGCTTATCTCCAAATATGCACCACCGGTGATGTCCCACTCATCTTCCTCGCATTGATGTAACAGGAGACCTGCTCATTCTTTTGTTTCTTTAAGAAAGCATTGTCCGGCTCTAGAGATTGTTCTTCCCATTTCATCCCTTATCCATTTAACTAGCCTTTAAAAGAGCTCTACACTTCTCTCCAACTCACTAGTCCATCAGCTAGAGCAAGTTTCAAGTAGAAAGCAAATGGAGGGAGGAAAGCAAGGGATGGCATCTAACTTGGTTGCTGGGGAAAGGAAGACATTAACTATCCCCAAAGACATCAAGGATAGCAACAATGGGGATATCATGGAAGTTGTAGGAGTTCCTGCGACTCACTGCAAGAGCAATAGAGTGCAAGGCTTGGAGTCTTGGAGCCCAGGTCGACGAAATGAACTTGAAATGCTTGGTTTCTATCTGCACAGGTTCTAAAAGCCAATACCCAAAGCAATGCAGTTGTATTTGTACTTTTACAAGCTGTACTTAATAGAACTATCTGTAATGCACTCACCTATACAAAGTTCAAATCATCCTTTTTCTTTCTTGAATCCTGCACGTTTTTTTTTTTCACTGCAAGAACACACTCCTCGAGAATCAGCCTTGGAAAAATTATAAGGTGCAGAACTAACACATTCAGTACAAGCATATTAATACATGTTGAAACAACAAATGAACATTTGTTTTTTTCCAGCAAATTGCCACACAACTATCTCGACTAGAGCTTGAATAATTAAATAGTCCAACATAGAGTTTTACAAGGAAGCAACATCATTTAACCAATTATTTACAATAGTGCAGATGCAATGTATCACTCTACATCTAAAATGAAAGTGACAAAGTAAATGAGATAGAACACTGATCTCTTTACAGCATTAATTTTCCTGTAGCAAGCGGATCAGATTCTCTCATGCACTTCAAATGACCCTACATCCCTTCCACAAAAGTGAAAAATTCATGACTTTTCTTCACCATCAAACCATGATCAGAACCATTAATCTTCAGCTTTTTCCACCTACGTATTTCAATCATGATGATAAATTGATAGTTGTAAGCACTACCTGAAGAGAGAGACAGAGAGACAGAGAAAGCATGGACAAGTTTGGTAAATGTCTCGGAAAATGTGTGTTCTTTCGTTATGAATCCTTACAAGGCATCAT
Source organism: Houttuynia cordata (assembly GCA_039654745.1). Lineage (NCBI taxonomy): Eukaryota > Viridiplantae > Streptophyta > Magnoliopsida > Piperales > Saururaceae > Houttuynia > Houttuynia cordata. Next base: position 38,292,173 of record CM077502.1, on the reverse strand, counting down.
ACATAGCGCAAAAGATAGATAGTTCTCTGTACACACTACAGTGAAAAAGAGGAAGAAAGGAAAATTGACACAAAAATAAAGGTTACCCTAAATTAATTGTACACCTATATTAACCTAAGGGTACGGAGGATGAGAAATGTTAATATAGTAGGATACAAGTTTGTACCCAGGTACATCCGAGTGCCTCAACTGAAGGAAGCTAAGTCAGGTTCCTGAGATGTAAAATAAGAGATCAGCTGTATCATATATTAAGGTTACGTTTAGTAGCTTCCATTTTCAACAACAGATCTTTAATTTCTGATTCCATCCTAGCCTTCATACTGAAGTACTCACAGTTGTCCCTCTCAAAAACCTGCAATTCTTCAAGTTTCTGCCTTCGTCTTTCTTCTGCCTCAACCAGATTCAGCTTCCTAATCCTGCTCTCACATTCCTCCTCAATCTTCTCATTTTTGGCAATTGCAATACGTTTCAAGCCTTCAGCTTCCCTTCTAGCATCGTCTGCACGTGTTTGGAACATTTTTGCTTCCGCTTGTTTGATTCGCACTATGCTCTCCAGTTCATCAAAGACGGGCTTCTTTTCAGAATTCAATTGCAACTTTGGAGCCTCAGACTGTCTGGTCACTCTTTCCCAGTCAATGATTTGAGTAACTCCATTTGCATTTTCCTTGTGAAGTGGGGCTTTCTCAGTGGAAGATGACCTCACCCACATAGATTCTTGGCTTGGACCAACTGCGCCATTACTTCTTTCTCCCAGATTCTTTTGGGGAGTCTCCACTGAAAAAACTGGAGCTTTGTTTATCTTGGATTCGCTTTCTGTAAGTGGAAAATATATATGTTAGAAACACGCTACCCTGTCTGGAATTTGATATATAAGTGAACAAAGGCATATCGTTAGCAGCAAGATAATAGAATTTTTACCCAAGAAAATAAGCATTGATCCAACAGTTCAGGAAGAATGACCCTTTTTCATGATACTTGAGCTCTTACAAAGAACTGACTCAATCCAATATCTACTACAAAATAGTATATACCAGCACCAGTGGGCATTTCTTCCTACATATATAAGTGACCAGAAAGAGACAAGTGGTATTAAAATAGAGTAAGCTGTAGTTGAAGTATCAGTTTCCCAAGAAAAGGTTTAAGACTCAACGAAAACATAATCTAAGCACACAAGTCCATGTTTACACCAGATGTAATTTTAAAACGTAGCTAAGCCACAATTAACAATGCCATCCTACTTACATGTCACTTGGCAGATTGCACAATGATGTGGCAAACAAAGATGAAGTGAAATAGTGCTATTGTAAATGAGACGTGGTAAACAATAAAATTAGCAAATGGTTAAGTAAATTAGACTAAAAGAAATCATACAGAAACTGATAATAGCAGACGTAATGGTTTACCTGACAGGAATGACATGATGCAGTTATACATCTCCAGAAGTGTTAATTTATTATCCACTCTTTCCAAAATTCTAGAAACCACATCATAAAGTTGCCTTCCTCTGGCATCTTCACTGGCATGAAAGATCCTCCTTACATACTCAAGCTCCTTGCACAGTATCTCAGCCTTCCAATCTTTTGCACAAGTTTTAAAGACTTCTTTTATGAAACCAAACATTTCAGAGGGATGATCACAAGCAACACAAAAAAACTGCATCTCCGTTGTCCCATGGGAACCATTTGCACTCCTCCCATTTCTAATGTGGGAGCCCCGTAATGCACAATCCGTGTGGCACCAATGAACACAAACATCGCAGCCAACCCAGCTGCATGTATTTGATGCCATGTCAAATTTTGAACAAACAATACACATGCATGCACTGCAGAAACCATTCCTCCCCCCACAGACTTTGCAATCACATTCATCCACAGGCAAAATACTTTGGCAAGCAAGATTTCTGCACTTCCGGTTCAAAAATATTTCAACTAAATCAGCAGAAAGTACATTAGTTGCCTGATGAAGAAAGTCCTTGAGTCCAGTCTTAACTGCCACAAGGATCTCCAATTGGACGCGATGACAGTTACTCAACGTCTCCAGCTGAAGATCAGATCTACTATGAAGAACTTCTTGCAGAGCACGAATTTTAGCTTCATTCGCTATAATCTGACCTGTGATTTCTTTTAAAAATGAAAGAGAATGGTCTGGAATTTCTTGAATTCTTTGTGCCATAATTGGTGCAGGGTCTCTCACTATCTTGGCCACAATCCTCTCAGCCACTCCTGGACTGGTGATTAAACTTTTTTCCATGTCCCCCTGACTAGTCCTAAACAGAACACCGCTGCCATTTCTTTCTTTTATCCCCCGTCTTTTATCCCTACTATGCTCTGATCTAGTATCATAGGAACCAATGCTGTGCGTGGGCGACCTGGTCTCCTCTTGCCTCACATGACCAGATAATTGTCTATGAAGACTCGCCTGCCGGTCCAATATAGAGATGCCTGTACTTCCAGAGTGACCATTTAAATTGCCATTAGATGTTTGTGATGTATGAATAATGCCATTTCCATTTTGTAAAATTTTTTGGTACAAAGAAACATCCTTGTGCTTGGGGTCATTTGAGGGCTGTCCTTGCCATATCCCCTGAGAGACTTGATCTATGCCCCGAAATATGGGGTGGCTACCAACCGAATGTTCGTAATTATCGTATGAGTTGTGTGTGAGAGAACAGCTGGGGTTGTGAACAAAAGTCTGCGAACCTGAGAAGGTGACTGAAGGAGTGAATCCATCAGATTGAGTATAATAAGTTGTGGGTAACGATTGAACACTCATTCCATGACTAGGGGAATTTGGCGCTTGTCTGGGATAATCACTGGAAGAAAGAGCAGAGAAAGAATTAGGCAGTCCAAGGGAGAGGTCAAGTGGCTCCATCTTTAATTTGTCATTTTGACTTTTACTATGACGTGAAGAACCAACATGCTCCTGCCTGACCAAGTCATAGTGGAGAAACAGCTCAAGGCCCCTGTTGCTTGGTCCTTCCATGGCGTCATCCATTTGCTTAGCCATACACCCACTCTGGTTCATGGAGTCTTCTTCGTTAATCAGTGGAATGGCAAGATTTTTACCTTTATCTTTACCACTGCACTCGTTCAAGTTATCTGTCATTAATTTCAAATCCACTTCCAGCTTGGGTTTTTCCTCTCTTAAATCTTTGTGCAAATCATGGCTCTCAGTATCTTCAGCTCCCATTTCTAAGTCAAATCCCCTTCCCTCCTTAGGTTTCACTGCCAAAGATAAAGGTTTTTCCACCTCAGTATTCTCAGTTTTGTCCTCCTTCCCCAAGGAAGGCAAAGCCACCTGGTCTTCCATGTTTTCACCTTCTTTCTCTTCACTCACAATAGCATAAATCATTTCATCCTTCTCCAATGGTCTACTCCCAATTTCCTCTGGACTGGCAATTGCCCTTTCTATCTCTTCAGCAATAGCTGCCTCATTTCCACCATTCTTTCTATCATCGTGACAAGAACCCTTTTTAACATCATTGTTCTCTTGACTGTCCTCCAAACTCTCCGCCTCTGCCAATTTCTCCTCCGTCTCTGAATTGAATTCAGTCCCAACATTGCTTTCCACCCCCAACTGCTTATCAGACTCATCATAGACAACCTTAACTGGTTGAGCATCCAATTCAGGTACTGGATCAGGTGGCAGCAGCTGAGGCTCAGACTGTGGCTCGGGCTCAAGCTCACCTTCCTCCATTTCACTACTGTTCCCACTCTTCATATGTACCTCCTCAACCTTCTTTACCTCCACAATCTTGGACCTCTCCCCACTCGACTCCTGGGACCACTGTGGCGATTTCATTGCATCCTTCGCCGTGGGCAGTATCGCCACAGGAGGTGATTTCACACTGGCCCCTCTGTCCCCTGACGATGATCGATGACTCCCCCTATCTGAAACAAACCTCAGTTCATCCTCGGAATCCCTATTGCTTCCCGGCCCAGCTCTCCGCCTTGCTTCGTCTCGCCTGACTCGATCCCTGTCCGACCGAAACCCCTTCGGAAACTCCCTTCTCAAGGAGGACGATACCGAAAAGCTCTCTGACCGGTGCATCCGCTCCCCTCCATACCCACCCCGCGGCGACATCATCCTATCGCCACCCGCCACCTCCACGCTCCGCTCCAGAGTCCCTATACCGATCAAATCCCTTCCTCCGCTCAAACCCGTCTGCCTCATGATCAAACCGCTGTTTTCTCGAGCTCCTCGAACCGCCATCCCTATCATCATCCAAATTCCGATCGTACGCAGCCGATAAAGACGACGGCGAAGCCAAAGAAGACCCCTTGCGGGTATTCTCCACGCCCTTCGCATAAAACCTGCGATGCAATGACGAGGAGGACGGCCGCACGAGCTCCGAATCCCTCCGCTCCCAATCCTTCCCTCCTCCCTTCTCCGCCGCCGCATCCCCGTCCAGATCCTCGCCGAACGACCTCGACCGCTTCATCCCTCCAAAACCCAAAAAACCAACAGCCCCAAACCCCCCAAGTCTCCACCTTTCTCACAAATCCCACATATCCACAATCCAAAACCCACAAAGATTGCAACTTTAACCAAAATCCAGATTACCCAATCAGCCCACAACCCAAAACCCGCAAAGATTCCAACTTTATGCAAAACCCAATTTTCCAAATCAATTCAGCGGCCAGAAAAAAAGCCAAAAAAGAAGCTCCAAATGTCTAGCTTGCGAAGATTACAACTGAAACCGAAGGCGGAAAACAGGTGGTCTAGCAGAGTACCTGAGATGGCCGGCGGCGGCGGCGGCGGCGGCGGGGGAGCTCCGGTGGGGATCGAAGGGGTTGTTGAGAGGAGTAGGACTCGGAGGCACGAAGGTGGGGGTGGGGGTGGGTTGATGAGCGAGGATGGGGAGTCAACGCGGTTAAATGCAGGAGGACAGGGGCAAGTCTCCGAGGCGTGGCTTGTGGGACACTGGTTCTAGTTCTCTCCTCTGGTCAGCGAAGGGTCTCCCCCACTCTCTCTCCGGGGAGCTCTTTACATATGACCTGGCGCCAATTTTGGGTTTCTCGTATTACACGGAATCTTTGTCTTTCTTCCATGTGACCCAAAAAGTACCCAAAATACCCTTAGATTTAGGTATAAACATCCACACTTTGCCTTTTTCCATATTACCCAGAATCTGAGGAGCAGGTACTCGGAGAAGCTCGCGTTCAGTCGGAGAAGAAGTTCCGTCCAGCATCTCCCCCCATATCATCACCGGCGCCGGTGCCGTCCAAATCAGAAAAGTAATCTTCGCGCCAAAAGGCAGAAAAACGAGCGGGATGAAGAGATTTTGATATAATAATAGCGGGGAAGCCCGCCCAACTACAAAAATTAAGATCTACATGTAAAGAAACACATATAAAGGTCACCCATTGGTGCTCGATCGCTCCTGGACATGAAATAAAATAATAAAAATGGGCAAAAACGTGAAATACTCGCCGGCGAGCGATAATTTAATTTATATATCGTTATATGATCTTAATTAGGTGAAAGAGGAAGAAAAATGAGGAAGAACGCAAAAAAAAATGGGCAAAAACGGATGAAAAATAAGCGAGTTATGACATTTTGAAGATTGTCATTTTATCGTGTAGGATATACACGACTTGGAGTCGTAGTATAGTCGTGTACGCGATGACACGACTATACTGCAAGTCATGTATTTCAAAACACGTTTTTCCTAGAATTTTTAAAATGTCATAACTCACTTATTTTTATCCGTTTTTGCCCATTTTTTTCGTTCTTCCTCATTTTTCCTCCTATTCCACCTCATGAAGATATATTAGTATGAAACAAGAAGAAAAAATAAGAAGAAAGAAAAAAATAGAAGCTTTCTAGCAAAGAGCTTCCATTTTCTTCTTTCTTCTTATTTTTTGTTACTCTTTTATCATAATATATCTTCATGAGGTGGAAGAGGAGGAAAAATAATGAAGAACGAAAAAAAAATGGGCAAAAACGGATAAAAAATGAGTGAGTTATGACATTTTTAAAATTTTAGTAAAAACGTGTTTTGGAATACACGACTTGCAGTATAGTCGTGTACGCGATGACATGACTATACTGCAAGTCGTGTATTTCAAAACACGTTTTTCCTAGAATTTTCAAAATATCATAACTCACTCATTTTTTATCCGTTTTTGCCCATTTTTTTTGCGTTCTTCCTTATTTTTCCTCCTCTTCCATGTCATGAAGATATATTAGAATGGAAGAAGAAGAAAAAATAAGAAGAAAGAAAAAAAAGGAAGCTTTCTAGCAAAGAGCTTCAATTTTCTTATTTCTTCTTATTTTTTGTTACTCTTTTATCATAATATATCTTCCCGAAGTAGAAGAGGAGGAAAAATAAGAAAGAACGAAAAAAAAATGGGCAAAAATGGATAAACAATGAGTGAGTTATGATATTTTAAAAATTCTAGGAAAAACGTGTTTTGAAATACACGACTTGCAGTATAGTCGTGTCATCGCGTACACGACTATACTGCAAGTCGTGTATTTCAAAACACGTTTTTCCTAGAATTTTCAAAATGTCATAACTCACTCATTTTTTATCCGTTTTTGTCCTTTTTTTGCGTTCTTCCTTATTTTTCCTCCTCTTCCACCTCATGAAGATATATTAGGATGAAACAAGAAGAAAAAATAAGAAGAAAAAAATAGAAGCTTTCCGGCGAAGAGCTTCCACTTTCTTCTTATTTTTTCTTATTCTTTTATCCTAATATAGAGGAAAAATAAGGAAGAACGCAAAAAAAATGGGCAAAAACGGATAAAAAATAGGCGAGTTATGACATTTTAAACATTCCCATTTTATCATGTCATACAAAACACGACTTAATTCAAGTCGTGTCTTGGATATTTTTCGTGTTTTCGACGACACGATAAAATAGAAATTTTCAAAATGTGATAACTCGCTCATTTTTCATCCATTTTTGCCCATTTTTTTTGTGTTCTTCTTTATTTTTCCTCCTCTTCCCCTTCATTAGGATCATAGAAAGATATATAAATTAAACTTGTTACTCGCCGAAGAGTATTTCACGTTTTTGTCCATTTTTATCCTCTTATTTCATGTCCAGGAGCAGTCCAACACCAATGGGTGATCTTTATATGTGTTTTTTTTACATGTAGATCTTAATTTTTGTAGCTGGGAGGGCTTCCCCGTTGTTTTTATATCAAAATCCCTTCATCCCGCTCGTTTTCCTCGCTTTTTGGCGCGAAGATTACCTTTCCCGATTTGGACGGCACCGGCGCCGGCGATGATATGGCCGGAGATGCCGGACGGAATGCCTTCTTCTCCGACTGAACACGAGTTTCTCCGGGTACCTCCTTAGATTCCAGGTAATATGGAAAAACAAAGAGTGTGGGTGCTTATACCTAAACTTAAGGGTATTTTGGGTACTTTTCTTGTCGATTCCGGGTCATATGGGATTTTACTGGAAAAACCAGGCAATATGGGCAAACAAAAGTTAGCGCCAGGTAATATGGAAAAAACTCCTCTCCGGGTCATCAAGATCGACGCCACACTTGCTCGCAATGTGTGCTCCTCCAAATTGGAGCTTTTTGCTAGAGTGCACATGGTTAGTGTGTGTGTGCCGTTGATCTTGGTGATCAACGGTTGCTATGAAATAGATCTGAGTCGGAAGATGATAAAATTTATTAGATGAATTTATTAAATAATACAAAAAAAAATTTCATTCCATAACATTGTTCAAATTAATTTTCATTCCATAACATTGCTATGAAATAGAGGATATCCTCGAGGATATAAGTGGGAGCATGATAATTATAAAAAAAAAAAAGTGGGAGCATGACAAAATTTGTTACACCCCATATTATTAAAATTTATTTTGTATAAAAACTCTGAGTAAAGTTTTGTGAAAGCTTTAAATACAACGATAAATCACAATAAATTGAAGTAAGCCCATCTCATTCAAAAATTTCGACTAAACTAACCGAGTGTATTACCTTCGGCCATTTTTAAACACAATTTAGTTTGAGACTAATTACATAATTAATCGTTAAAATAACAATTAAAAATGATCTGAGTTGAAATACCACATATCACAATCTACAAATAATTATTAAAAATAACCAATTACCACACACGCATGTCTATAGTCATACTAAATTGGGGATGAGATGGACTTGAATAAGGAGCGTATCTTAAGGAAAGATATCAAATCCTAACCAAATAAGGAGTCAAAAGCTGAGGATGTCCTTGCCAAATTGAAGGAGTTTTCTCATTGGAGGGCTAAAATTATGATTAGGAAGGAAATCTAAAAGAGGGAGATATCCTAGTTAAGTGTAGGATTGGGTATTTAAGCCACAAAAGAGGGCAACCCATGCCTTGCATGCCCCAAACCCTAGTGACGACTTCTTGCTTTTATTTCCCTTTTCCCTACACTAAACCAACAATACTCCAAGCCTCTTCATTGATTTAAATCCTTTCTGTTGCATTAGCCGGAGGTGACGTTACGAAGAGGAGGAGAAGAGCTATGCGAGGACATACAAAACACTCGTGTCTAAGTTGGTAGGATGGTTTTTCCCTACCTTTTTTCTCTCTACTATTCATTTGAGTTGGAATTCAATCTTATGATTATACATGAATGTTATAATGCTTCATATCAGTTTCGTTATTGAATATATTACTTTGATCGAAAGGAATTTTATGATACTTGATTATGAGATTGCACATGTTGTCAATATTATTTATATATCTTCCATACTTATTTGTTAGTCCCTAGATGGGAACATCATTCAAGTTTGTTACATCTCTTGATCATTTTGACATAAAAAAGGCCCATATTTGTTCTGTAAATTTTCTGTTTTGGTTGATCCAAGTGATTATAACTTGTTGTCCTAGTATTAAGGTCTCTATTATCAAAGGGGTGGTAGCATAAACTGTTTCATGTGATAAAAAACACCTTAAAGTATATAATTATGGAATTCCAAAACCTTCAATGGTCTATAATGAACCAAGGAAGGGTGTATTTTAAGGTTAGTAAGGCTCTAGTAACTAAATTAGGGGCTAGTTACACGTGATAAATAAGTATGATCAAGATTTATGATCCTGGCCAGTATTGTTTTTGCGCCAACAATCTATAATCTAAAAATCATAACTAATTACAGAAAAATCAAAAAAATAAATCGTTTATAAGGTTAGAAACTATACACATAGGGTTAATTACAATAAAATTTTTATAAAGTAATTTTAACTGTGCTGACTGTGGGGACCATAAGAAATGGGTTATTATGCATAAGACAGTTATACTGTAATTAGGGTTTAAGTCACTAATACTTACTAATACTAAATGATATTATATAATAAGACCAAAGTATCACTATTATACATTATAAACCTTGATAAGGATTATTATAGTAATATTAGTTAGTCAAAAAGATTGACATTATGGGATAAGTTGACATGATCTTGAGTCTAATTGTTCTCGATATCGAAATATAGCTTGGTGGCGATTTGAGTTTCCAATTGGAGACCAAAGTTTCAAAACTCAGTCTCACTATTGAATTCAAACTTGTAAATGATAAACCCAGGTACTTTCAGGGATGTTCTTATCTAGGGCTAGACATGAAGTATGTTGTTAAAATTTTTGGGAAATCTATTGATACTCCTATGGCGAGTCATCTGCTATTCGAGATATTAGAATCTCAATAGTATACTTGTGGTGAATCATATTTTATTTAGAGATATTGATGTTTCAATTGTACTCCTAGAGTGAGTTCATTTTTGGTAAAAGATACCTTGAATCCCAGTTTGTTGCGACCTCTGCTCATTTAAGATATTGCTCAGTATTGATAAGGAATTGCTTCTCCACTAGAGACCTTGCGAGGATCTCTCTGAGGTGGAATCATAGTATGCTCAAAAAGCCATTGCTAGATCTTATGAGGATCTCTCCGTGGTGGTCTCATGATGTTCTTATCTAGGGCTATGCATATGTAACACATTTGATGTTGAATATCTCAAATTGTACTCCTTTCGTGAGTCAATCAGAAAATATATAATGATTTTATAGTGTATTTTTATATCTCTGTCATGAGAAGTATTTTTCATCTATTGATTGTTTCTCCACAAGAGATCTTGCGGGGATCTCTCCGAAGTGGACTCATCGTATGCTCAGAAAGTCATTGCTAGATCTTGAGGGATCCCTGATATTTTTGAAACCTTGCAGGGTTTCCACCCAGAGAAGGCATATATGTACGTCCTTAGGCTATTGAGACATTACAGAAGGTCTAGCCATCTCCGCCCATTATGTCCATAAGCACTGATGGGGCCAGTATCCTAGACGCATGGCCGAATTTCAGTAAGATAACCTCTAAGGTAATCTGGCAAGTAACTACTTGCAGGTGGTGATGACTGAGAGCAGAAATTATATCTCCATACACTTTCGATGTTTTAGAGTCTTGATGAATGATAATATTCCCTTGGTAATGGAAATCTGGATGCTCAGTTCAGATATCGTTGATTGTAATTGTCAATCTTTTAAATTATATTCATTTCATCTATTGTACCTTCTACTCTTGTTGTGGTTTTTGCATCCTACTGGGTATTTCTTTAAAATATTCATGCATCCTCTGATGCAGGTGTGGATAAGGACTAGATCTAGAAGGAGTGCGGGATAAAGGAAAGCTTGAAGGCGGCAAGTTGAAGAGCCGTAGATCTTATCTTTTATTTTAATTGTCAATTGTAGTATTAGTGGTGTATAATGCCTCAAAAACCTTTAATGACTTCTATTGTTGTATATGGATATTTATTTATTTATATTAATAATATTTATTCTCAAGACTGAATGATGTTTTCTGGTATAAGCCACACTAGCAGATAAGTGGGGGCAAGATGTGAAGGAGGGTCACGGGGTGGTGGATACCTAAATGGCGCCTCATATGTCAGTCAGGTAAGCCATTCTTTTTGTTTTTAGTCGTCTATAACAGTACACGAGTTGCCTGTATCCACGTCTTTTACTAATGTTTTTATTCTGCCCACTATGCAGATTTAGTTTTTTGAGCACACGCCAATCTTCTATGCTGTCGTGGGCCCTACTAGTTTGAGGGTGAAAAGGTAGCTAGGAACTGGGCTCTAATTACGGAGGTGAAAAAGGGTGCACACAAGAAGCACCGTATGACAGACTACTGGAAGAGGGTGCTTGATCATCTCGACGTATGGGAAGAAGTCGTCGACGTAATGAGCCCCCTGCGAGAAGAGGCAGTCCTAATTTCGTCTCCCACTGTGGCCCCTCCTCCACGACGACAGAAGAAGCAGAGGCAGGAAATGAAGAGGACCCCCATTCACGGTTCCCCCTCTTCCTCGAGGACACCCGCTCAGTCAAATGCAATGGGGCGATTGGAGGGTTTGCTTCAGGGCATTAATTCATTAATTGAGATCGCTCTATCTTCGTATGACAAGATGGGAATCAGTGTGGGACCTCTGCGAGAGGTTCTTCACTGTATCAAGGCATCTGCCACCACAGCGTCACTGCTGTTTGAGGGGCAGAACATTGAGGAGCTGAAGGAGGAAAAGATTGAGTAGCTGAAGGAGGAGGAGAAGAAGCAAACAGAGAAGAAGGAGAAGATGAAGAAGTCATCAATGCAACAGAAGGAGGAGCCCAAGCAGAAAGATGAAAAATACTCCTGCGCACATTCGGAGAAAGGAGCTGGCGCACAAGACAGTTGATGACTCATTCAAATAGGATAAGGGTAAGTAAGACACGACTTTACGATTATTGTGTCATGTTTTACACGACTGTTTAAATTTCGTGCTGCTACTAACACGACACTTTAAAATTTTAATTAAAGACGAAGTTCATGAACGTTGTCATGGCACACACGCAGGGTTGGATGGGTTGCATTGACTAGAAGATAACTCATATCGCCAAAGCACAGTGGCAATTGAACTCAAAAGAATGTGGCATATTCGTCATGATGTACATGGCGCACTTGGCGTCCAATGTCAACCCACTCGAGTTTGATCAGGACAGAATTACACGTTTGTGGCACCCAGTCATTGCTGCACGTATGATTCGTGGGGAAATTAACAGCGAGTTCGACAATGATTCAATTGAAGACAAAGATCAGGAAGTCACAGTTGCGAGTTTTTTTAGGATGTCAGATGAAGATTAATACACATATTATTTGATTTCTAGAATTCTTTTTGTACATACATTTTTTAAATTCTTTTGTACACATATTCTTTTTTGTACATACATTTCTATCAACAAAATATTCAAATACGAACTACGTGAAGAATGGTGGGGGCTTAGGCAAGCCAGAGCGACTTATCTGTAATGTCTCATTTGTAGTAACTTTGCCTTGTTGCGGGTGTCACGCCCTGAATTTTAAAACCTCGAATAATGCGCAGAAGCACTAACTCAATAAAGGTCATGAGCCTGAAACCCGGGCTGCGACCGAATACTCAAACACGCAATCTCATTCCAGAATGCTTAACCAATATCCGTTATACAAAAATCTTAAATAATAAAAACAAACTGCACTATTACAATAATCTAGTCAACAATTCATTAAACATCAAAATAAATTCAGCACACGGGCTGATAAGTTCTCCGCGAACAAAAAATAAAAACGATAAATAAATCCACATCTTATTAACTTCCATCATCGAGCTCCAAACACGAACCTTGTCAGTTCTTCTCCACTTTAATTCCTGCATCGAGAGATGCATGAGTACTTCGAAAGAAATACCCAGTAGGAGCCAAGAAAAACCCACAATAGGTAATAAAATAGAATATTGTAGAAATGAGCATTAAAAACACATTTAAGAATATTAGGTAGAGTAAATACAGGGTTCACTTACCTGCTCAAAATCAATATCAAAGACCATCAGCGGTTGATCTACTCATAAAATATGCATTTTATTATCTCCTAAACTTATGTTTATGCTAGTGTTTAATTAGAATAACTACTACTTTAATATAGTTTTTGGTTTTTATAGGAAACAAGAGTAATAAACAGAAATGAGGTGAAAAGTAACTCAAATGGTTAAATCATCATAACTTCATGTACAAATATCGGATTGGACTGATTCAAGTTTCATGTTAAATTTCAAGAAGTCAGTTTCCAACGCCACCAACTACATGCAATTCGGAGTTCGGGACATAAAGTTATAGCCATTTGAAGTTTATGAACAGTAACTACGATCGATCGGCCATCAATGCGATCGATCGCCAGAGCAGCAAAAGCAGTGTATCAAAGGAAACGATCGATCGGCACAAAAATGATCGATCATATCTACTGGAATTTTTGATCCATGCAAGACAGTAACTACGATCGATTGGTATCATACGACGTCGATCGGCAAAGCGATCGATCGAAATAACGAACGAAGGAATTTCGATCGATCGGATAGCGAACGATCGCCAATACGGAGCGATCGATCGCCGTCTGCGGAAAACCAAAATAAGACTTATTTCGACTTGGATTTGGAAGGGGAGTTCGTGGTTTCTCTTCACTCATATAAATAGGCCTTATGGGAGAACGTTTTGGGTATTCAACCTTGTAGAACCAGAGCTTTTTTTGAGGCTAGAGAGGAGGAAGAGAAGGAGTCTTGTGGAAAGAAGAAGAAGAAGGATTCATGACAATGGATCTACATAAACAGGCTTTTCTTTTCTCCCTTTCTATGTGTAACTAAATTCCTTGTCAAGGCTTGATGAAGCCCTAGATGTGTATTGCTACTCTTGATAGTTTAATTCTATAAAGTTGATTATGATTCATGCTTAATGCGATTTCATGAGTTTCTTTTGAGTGCTTGATCATAGATTTGATTGATTAGGAATGAAATTAGATATTGTGATTGATTTTATGTCCGATCCAGGATAAGATTAATTGCATTATAATAAAGTTGTGATTGATTCTATGCCCGATCAAGGATAGGATTGATTACACAATAGTGGATGAACTTTCGTGTCCGATCAAGAACGTTAGTGAATTCATTATTAATTCGTGTGTCCGATCAAGAACACGAATTACCATATCATGTTAACTTATGCTTAATAATAATTAAGAGTAGTAATTGCATGTCTAGTGGTGGATTCTCTGTCTTGATACTTCTCCATATTGATTAAATCTTAGTTAGATTAGATAAAGTTCATTGTTTTCTTTAGAATTAATTAAACTACATCTTTTTCTTCTCTTGAATTTGGTAAAGTATTCACCGTCCCTGAGGTTCGACAACCCTTATTAATACTCACCGTAGTATAATTGCCTTGTGCACTTGCAAGGGTTTTAATTTTAAACGATCAAGTTTTTAGCGCCGTTGCTGGGAACGGCTCAATAATTTACCAAATTCTTAGCATAATTAGTGTTAGAGTAGTTTAGTGAGTCTTCACTTAGATTATTTGTCAGTAGCTTAATTTGTGTTTTTCTTTCTTTTTGCAAGGTTAAGAGAAGACGTGGAATTCTCGCCAACGTGGAAGGGCCACCCTTTCCCTAGTTTGCATTCTCTTTTCCTTATCTTTTTGGATTAATTTGTGTGTTTGGTATTTTCTTTTCTTTCTGTGATAGCATGTTGTGCTAGTTGTGGCTATTAGGACTGCTAGTTGTCGATATCTAGGGCTGCTGATTGCTAGTTGTTGATATCTAGGATTGTTTATTTGATTTGTGGATGTGTGATATTTTGGTTCGGTTGATGAATGCATGGTGAGGAAATGTCTTCACCTTTTCATGGATTTAGCCATGAGAACCCATATAGGAGTTTTAATGATTATTGTTCTTCACACACACCTAATCCTCTTCCCTATGAAGTACCCTGCCACCCATGACCCTTATATACTGATACTTATAACCGTGGGTGGGATAATCACTCTAATTTTGGGAGTTGCACATCTTCCCTACAATACATAACTCATATGTCGGAACCATGTGCCCTCTGTTTAAGTCCTATTCATACCCCAGTGGAGTGCCCTTTGGCCCATGAGTACCCTGATTTTATACGCAAGTATATTAATGAGGCCCAAGGTCTTCATAGGTGGGAGGATCATCCTAATTCCCCTTGGGAACAACCCAACCCTGGGACCACTCTTCATCAGGCCCCTAGACAAGATTTCCTAAGCCAACAACTACCTTACCAACTAGCCTTTACTCCTCAGTTTGATCAATCTACCTTAGAAGATAAAATGAACCAAATAATAGCCAACCAATCTGCCATCCTCGCAGCCTTCACTAAGTTGTCAACTGGATATAAGGAAATGAGAGAAGAGTACACCCCACCTGTCCAATCCCAATATCCGATGGGCCAATTTTTTGATGAAGAGACATGTTTTTCCCCTGACCATGATGTTACATCCCTTCAGAATGCCCAAAGGTTTGACAGTGAGTTTGAGTGGGTTTTACATAATGATCAAGAGGGTGTAGAAATTAAAGAAGAAGTGAGTGTGTTGATAGAACCAAATTTTCAACCTTCTTCTATATCTGAGGAGTTGCAGTCTACAACACTATTAACAGAACCTTCTATTGCTGAAGCACCATTCATATCTTGTCTAGATCAATCTAACTCTTTGTTTAATGAACATAACTTAGACTGTTTCATAGATTATTTAGTTGAGTCACTAATTGAGGAAGCTTTCCCAATTGGGTTACTAGAAGAGGCCCCTAAGGCCAAAATGGTTGATGTGGGGGAGGAGGTTCCCTTTACATTAAAATTTTCTGATGACCTTCTTTCATGATTAATGCAAGGACCCCTCTTTCCAAAGCTTCCCTACCCACCACTCCATCCTTTTATTCCACGATGTGCTCCATACTTAGGCAACAAGGATAGGAGTGTGTGGTGCAATCATTTAATTGATCCAGGTTGATGACTTGATAATCTGGCCCCTACAGAGGATCATGGCTCCGTCTGGCAGAAGACATTAAACTTAGCGCTTGGTGGGAGGCAACCCACGTATTTAGGTGTATTCTCTCCTTTATCTGATTTTATTTATTATATGCTCATTGTCATGCTATATTTTGTTCACATTGAGGACAATGTTCATAATAGGTTTGGGGGAGGGAATACTGCTTTCATAAAAAAAATCAAAAAATTTTAAAAAAAAACTATAAAAATTTGATTAGTTTCTAGGTTGTTTGTTAGTACTTTTTCTTAGGTTTTGATAGTTTATCCCATAATTATGCATGTTACAATTCTTAGGAGATTAATTTACATTGGAAGTGTGAGTAAGTATACTCGAGGATAGATACACTTAATTGAGCATATCTTTCTATTACAGTCCTCTTGGAACAGGTGCTTGAACTAAGAAAATTCACTCACACACACTAGTTACATAAAGTAATACCATCTAGAGATTTGTTGAATGCTAATTTACAGTGGGATATCTTTAGTGAGAGTCACAGGATGATGTGTAGTTATCTGTTGAGCTTAAAAGATCATGATAGACCATTTACTTGGCTATGTCAAGGGATTGGAACTGGAAATAAGTTGAGAGTATAATACAACCTGGACAAAATAAAGATCTACTGAAAATATGAATGCTGAAATAAAAATGTGAAAAATGAAAATAAAATGAAAGAAAAGGGGCTGCTTGACTTTATAGGATTAAATTAGGCTGATGCTCGGGCCCGAAGCGGTCTCTTAAAACCTAATGCCCTAAGCCAAACTGGCTGGGAGTCATTGGCCCGAGTCATTGTTAAACCTAAGCATCTTGAAGTCAGGCCTTACACAGTCCTAGCGAAAAGAAAAGAAAAGTATGTGGTGTATTATCCTCTCAAATCTAGAATGTTGGACCCGAAGGAGGTGCGCAGATCTGTGCTATCATGAACCTAAAGATTACGATGACTATGTAGATTCTGATGTTCTTTGGTTAATGGGTAACACTGGATCTGTATAAAATAGAAATTTAGAATGTATTGCTACAATGTTCTACACTTTCTACTATTTATGTTATCATGCTATATAATATTTGAGCAGAAATTTCCAAGATGAAAGTGTGGAATAAAACCACTTACTTAAGGGCTTCTATATTCCTATTGATTATGAACCAAGCACATGTGGTTAATTCTCTTAAACATTGTAGTTTGCATTTGAAGGGATAATAGGTTTGCTTTGTTTTGCAATATTTTATTTTTGCTTTATTTTTGCACTTAAGTTAATTAGGTTTATAAATACATGTTTTTGGGTAGCATGGCTACAAACCCTCACGAGACAACACTCGTCTTACTAGGGACACCTAGAGGTCTAATGGCTTGTTGCATACGCTCAATGCAATCATGTTCCCTACGAAAGTGGTGTTTACTTTTATGCATTAGTTCCTTTAGCAGTTTGTTTGATTTTATTTTGTTTTGTTTTGCTAGGGATTAGCAAAATCTAGGATTAGGGGTGTGATCTACTCATGAAATATGCATTTTAGTATCTCCTAAACTTATGTTTATGCTAGTGTTTGATTAGAATAACTACTACTTTAATATAGTTTTTGGTTTTTATAGGAAACAAGAGTAATACACAGAAATGAGGTGAAAAGTAACTCAAATAGTTAAATCATCATAACTTCGTGTAAAATTCCAGATTGGACTGATTCAAGCTTCATGTTAAAGTTCAAGAAGTCAGCTTTCCAACGCCACCAACCACGTGCAATTCGGAGTTTGGGACAGAAAGTTATAGCCATTTGAAGTTTATGAACAATAACTACGATCGATCGGCCATCAATGCGATCGATCGCCAGAGCCGCAAAAGCAGTGTATCAAAAGAAACGATCGATCGGCACAAAAATGATTGATCGTATCTACTGGAATTTTTGATCCGCGCAAGACAGTAACTACGATCGATCGGTATCATACGGCGTCGATCGGCAAAGCGATCGATCGGAAGAAGATAACGAAGGAATTGCGATCAATCGGATAGCGAACGATCATCAATACGGAGCGATCGATCGCCATCTGCGGAAATCCGAAATAAGACCTATTTCGACTTGGATTTGGAAGGGGACTTCGTGGTTTCTCTTCACTCTTATAAATAGGCCTTATGGGAGAACGTTTTGGCATTTAACCTTGGAGAACCAGAGCTTTTTTTGAGGCTAGGGAGGAGGAAGAGAAGGAGTCTTGTAGAAAGAAGAAGAAGAAGGATTCATGACGATGGATCTACATAAACAGGCTTTTCTTTTCTCCCTTTCTATGTGTAACTAAATTCCTTGTCAAGGCTTGATGAAGCCCTAGATGTGTATTGCTACTTTTGATAGTTTAATTCTATAAAGTTGATTATGATTCATGCTTAATGCGATTTCATGAGTTTCTTTTGAGTGCTTGATCATAGACTTGATTGATTATGAATGAAATTAGATATTGTGATTGATTTTATGCCCGATCCAGGATAAGATTAATTGTATTATAATAGAGTTGTGATTGATTCTATGCCCGATCAAGGATATGATTGATTACACAATAGTGGATGAACTTTCGTGTCCGATCAAGAATGTTAGTGAATTCACTAGTAATTCGTGTGTCCGATCAAGAACACGAATTACCATATCATGTTAACTTATGCTTAATAATAATTAAGAGTAGTAATTGCATGTCTAGTGGTGGATTCTCTGCCTTGATACTTCTCTATATTGCTTAAAATTATATTATCTGGTTCTCCAAAGAGTTCTCTCATAAGGCCTATTTATAAGAGTGAAGAGAAATCACGAAGTCCCCTTCAAAATCCGATCGCTCCGTATTGCCGATCGTTCGCTTTTCGATCGATCACAATTCCTTCGTTATTTTCCTCCGATCGATCACTTTGGCAATCGATGCCATATGATACCGATCGATCGTAGTTACTGTCTTGCGCGGATAAAAAATTCTAGTAGATACGATCAATCATTTCCTTCAATAATACTGTTTTGCGGCTCAGGCGAT
The DNA here is from genome assembly GCA_039654745.1 of Houttuynia cordata. NCBI lineage: Eukaryota > Viridiplantae > Streptophyta > Magnoliopsida > Piperales > Saururaceae > Houttuynia > Houttuynia cordata. The sequence goes on along the minus strand of CM077502.1, from coordinate 38,273,342 downwards.
CGATCGCGTTGAATGGTCGAACGATCGTAGTTATTGTTCAGAATCCTCAAATGGCTATAACTTTCTGCCCCGAACTCCGAATTGCGCATAGTTGGTGGCGTTGGAAAGCTTTCTTAAACTTTAACATGAACTTGAATCAGTCCAATTAGAGATTTGTACACGAAGTTATGATGATTTAATAATTTGAGTTACTTTTCACCTCATTTATGTGTATTACTCTTGTTTCCTACAAAAACCAAAAACTATATTAAAGTAATAGAAATTCTAATCAAACACTAGTATAAACATAAGTTTAGGAGATAATAAAATGTATATTTCAAGTGTAGATCATTAGAAGCTGTGTACAAGGTCTTTGGTTTTGTACGAGAGAATTCCTGAAACAATCGGTCGCTCAAGGACTTAGACTCAACAAGACAATTAACTTTGGACAGAACCCCTGACTCACTGTTCATGCACATATGATCTGGTATTATAGTACCCTGTACCCTCAGAGTCTTATAATATAATAATCAGGTCGTAATACTACGTATACGGATACTTATAATATACAGTATACAACTTAATTAAGGTTTTAACATTCACACAGTGTCCTGCCCCATGCGAAACAGCTTACTTCTAACCACTCCCAATGTTTATCAATTATGTATTAAATTATAAAATTTTTATCCCAGTTAGCCTTGTCTGTTTAGTATCTAACCCATCCAATTTCATAATTTTCTGAGTTGTGTTGAATTACTTATGAATTTCTGATCACTTCTGGTTGGTGCAGGAACAGTCCTGGCCGAGAGCAGTTATCTTAATCCATTTTGATTATATAATGCTAAACTCGTAATTAATCACTCAATACCACTTACTGACATCATGTAAACCCCTTCTATACATTTTACAGAACATTATCAACACTGATTTCATGTACTTTTCTATCCCTTTGTACACATCCTCTCAGATTATTAGAGTACATAACCCTGTTTTCACCAAAGTCCGAAATAGTCCAATTAAGACAACTAATTGCAGACGCTGGTCAACCCCAAAAACATACTGACACAAATTCCAGAAGGTAAACTGAAATATTAGAGGCCATAGTATTCAATTTCATAAGAACTAAATTAAGAATGGTGTAGGAAACTCAAATCGATTTATCAAATTGGATCGAGAACACTTGTATTGCATGAAACGATTCGATCACTCAATAAAGCTGCCATCTTTTACTGGACAGAACAAGATATGAGACATAACAACAAGATGTGACATAGATCGACTAATATAGTCTCATGGGAATGCATTCTAAGGCTTCGTACATGAAGAATAAATACGTGATACACAAAAGAAACACTTTTGATCATACATTAATAATGCATGCATCTTCAAGACAACTCATTGCATGAAACCATATCAATATTTAATCATCAACATCATAACCTTATTCCAACATATAAGAAGGATCAAACTCATGAATATTCAGAGAATCAAATTGTGGTAAAAATAGTGCATCCTACCTCTTCGACGATTTACAACTTCCACGCGAGTTTCGACCACTGCATGCACCACTCTCTTCTCGTTGAATCACCACCACCACGATCGTTAGTGGAAAGGAAAAAAAATTGCTGGTTTAAGGTGGAGAGAGGAGGACGTGATCACTGCTGGTTGCACTCTTCTCAAGACAACCAAAAGAGTGGCCGGTCATTCACTAAACGAGTTTAAATAGCAAATGCCCTATTCTCCTATGACCCATCTCCACCATTGATTTTCTCATAATCCAAAGGCCACGAGTGATCACCAAAACAAATCCTCTACTTGCTCAAAACGTGCTCCTCAAATCAGTTTCTAATTCTGTTAGGATTCCCACCAATTACGGCACATGATCTCCTAATTGATTGCCATAACTGCTCATGGCAGTTTTCATTTCTTTTGAATGCCAATTGCATAAGGCATCTCGTCCCCTTTTGGCTAGAAATTCTTGGGTGACATCACCATTAAACTCTGATTGGTCCTCCATGACTAATTGAGGTAATCCATCCTATTAATTTAGAGTCAATCAGTTTTCCCAAAAAGTAGACCTACGAGTTAATTGAGGTGGTTACCAAAGCAAACATGGTAACCCCCAAATTGAAAGCTAACCCACGATTTCCTTCCATAACAGAATGTGGCAAAAGAGTAATTTATAATTGCCATAAATAGCCCCTAACCATGACCAGAAGATAATCCGATCATTTCAATTAAATTCCAATTTAGTTGAACACATGAAATTTTCAAACCAATTGCTCCACGATTTTGCCCATCAATTGTGGACCAATTAAGTAGGCTACAGTGTCAAAAATCCTCAAAATTTTCAAATTTTCAAATTTCAGCTAATTCAAATTACAAAATCAAGACTCCTCATTTAGGGAAATAAATTCATACCTTGCATAGGATTTCCCGCCTTATTAAGTAAAAAAATTTCCGGGTATTACAGCGGGAGTCTTTGATTCCTGCGCTTCCTTTGTTCTTTCGCAACTGTTGGGTTAGTGCACCTTTTACGGTTGTGAACTTGCCGACAATTGCCACATTTCTACCTCGACCGTTCTGTGGCTCGGGCTGTGACTCAATTCTCTTTGTCCTTTTCCTAACTTTTTTGGAGCTTCAAGCATAGGCGGTTCGCATTTAAATAAAACCCCGTAATCCCCCCACTGACTTCTGTCTAAAGTTGGTAAGACTACTTCTTCGTACGTGGTGCGGTACATACTTGCATAGTACCACTTCTCACAATATTCTATGGTCCAAACTTCTCTCATCAATACATGACATGGCATGCTTGCACAGAAGTCCCATGCTCTGGAAGAAGCCACATGTGCAGGTTCTCTTCGTAAGGTCAACAACAACCTGAAGCAAAAAGATCAACAACTTCATGCTGACTGTATGAGTAGTCGTGTCTTCGAAGACGCGACTGTATGAGTAGTCGTGACTTTATGAATAGTCATGTCTTCGAAGACAAGACTTCATGCCTAGTCATGTCTTCGAATAAACGACTTTATGAATAGTAATGTCTTCGAATACACGTCTTAATGCTTACAACGTGACAATTAAAATCAAAACAACTTACCACATGGTATAAAGATGTCATTTCAAACTACCATAATGATAGCGGTTGCACTCGATCTGTTCCAACACTCTGATTCCTCATTTCTTTGAAATGATTCTATGCATACTTTGTTGACGGAGTCATTAGCCATAATGATTCCATTCGGCGTCTCTGGAAATGGACGGTTGTGGTCGAACGTGTTTGCTCGATAAACCGAGTTATTAACCAAAACGTAGCCTTCAAAAGCATATTATTTACACTTTCGCACCTGCTTCATGTGAGAGTGCCATATCTTTTACCCGGATATTCCACGTTAGCCCAATTTCTTTTATGAATCTTGTCAACATATTTTCAGGCTGCCTCATTGTGTTCCTTCATCTTCTCCATGATTTCTTCAAATTCTGGTCTCCAGAAGCATGCAGCAGCTCGGTATAGCAGCTCCTTCAGATACTTATCATTCCACTGACTAAGCATATTAGCTGTCATATGCCTGAGGCAAAACCCATGGTGAGCCTTGGGAAAGACATCAGTGACCGCTCTCAAAAGGCCCTTCTGTCTATCAGAAACTATTGTGTCCAGAGAGGTCGGAGGGTCCGTAAAGAGAAAAGATTTTAGTCATGTGAGGAACCATGTCCTGTAAGTCACAAGTGAAAGGCAAAGCATATTAAACAAAGAAGGCTTCAGATTATTAGAAGGTCATCTATAAAAAAACACGTGTGCTCGAAGATATGACTACGCTTAAAGTCGTGTTGTTGTATACACGACTACATATGAAGTCGTGTTTGTATATTTATCACGTTTGTATGGTCTCTTTCTTGACAATTGCATATGCAAGACACATTAATTGTTGATTCCTATCGAGTACTATAGCAACCAATAAAACTCCAAGGTACTTTCCTTTTATGAATGTTCCATCAACAGTAAGCAGCGGCCTTAGTGATCTTCGGAATGGTTTTGCGACTGGCCGAGCATCCAAAACACACGTCTGAAGTCGTATCCAGCTAACTCAATTTTAATTTCAGGTATATCACAAGATCTTTCTATGACCACATGTGTACCTGGATATGACCACTCTAATTCCTTTCCGTAATGTGGCAAAATGCGATATACGTCTTCAAGGTTGTCATCAATCAATCGGATCAATTCCTCTTTCACCCTCCATGCCATTTTATAGTTGACTTTGACGCCCCAATGTTTCTCAATGTATTGTTGAATATTTGCCATTTTTATGGAGTTTGAATCCTTATGGGGTCATGATACTTTCATGCAATCCAAAGGTGTGAAGCCAATGGATGATCTTTCGAACTTATCAAAGTGTCACATGTATGTGTTACTTCCCTCCTTGTCACGCTGACTCCGTCAAATTTGTTCGAAGCCCATATGCACCACTTGCACCCCGTAATCTTGCACGTTGCAGCAAATATGTCTTTGTTCTCATCCACCACTTTGAACATGAACTTCCTCTTGATTGCCAGATCAGTTAGAACCATCTTGAACTACTTGACGCTTTTGAACCTAGCCCCTAAGGCAAGTTGTGCCTCGTAGTCATCTGCTTGCAAACTGCCGGTCAAGATCGTCTCCTCTTCACAATGTTTTGAAGGACCGACCTATGTAGAATAGGTACCCCAATCCCAACCACCATCACCATCAATATTACAGTACTCATTGTCCTCTAAATCTTGCTGCTCCGACGTGACAGAATTCTATTTAGATGTGTCTCCTGCCGTGGGAACTCTAGAAGTATATGCTATCGCTGTATGTTGGAGTTCTATACCTGGTGATCTACACATGAAATATGCATTTTATTATCTCCTAAACTTATATTTATGTTAGTGTTTGATTAGAATTATTGCGACTTTAATATAGTTTTTGGTTTTTATAGGAAACAAGAGTAAGATGCAGAAATGAGGTGAAAAGAGACATCAATGGTTAAATCATCATAACTTTGTATGCATATATCTGATTGGACTGATTCAAGCTTCATGTCAAGAAGTCAGCTTTCCAACTCCACCGACTGCGCACAATTCGGAGTTCGAAGCAGAAAGTTATAACCAGTTGAAAATTATGAACAGTACCTACGATCGATCGGCATTCTATACACGATCGATTGCCATAGCCGAAAACAGTGTTAATGAATAAAACGATCGATCGGCAGTTGATCGTTTAAATATAAAACCCTTGCAAGTGCACAAGGCAATTGTACTACAGTGAGTATAGAAAAGGTTGTCGAGCCTCAGGGACGGATTAATATTTTACCAAATTCAAAAGAAAGCAGCAGTGTTGATTCTAGACTAAGAAAGCAATGAACTTTTAACTAAATTAGTGGGATTCAATCAATATAGAGAATATCAAGGCAAAGAATCCACCACTAGACATGCAATTACTACTCTAAATTATTATTAAGCATAAGCTAACATGATATGATAAGATTAATTCTTGATCGGACACACGAATTACTAATGAATTCACTAACGTTCTTGATTGGACACGAAAGTTCATCCACTATTACGTAATCAATCTTATCCTTGATCGGACATAGAATCAATCACAACTCTATTATAATGCAATTAATCTTATCCTTGATCGGACATAAAATCAATCACAATATCTAATTCCATTCATAATCAATCAAGTTTATGATCAAGCACTCAAACAAATACTCATGAAATCGCATTAAGCATGAATCATAATGAACTATATTAAATAAAACAATCAAGAGTAATAACACAAATCTAGGACTTCATCTACGCCTTGGATGTGAATTTAGCCGGCCATTGGACGAGGAGAACCCTGCTGATTTATTGGAGACATTTTGCATGATTCACAAAAATACTATTGCAGAAACACTGTAGCAATTTACTGTTCACGGCGCGGGTTACTGTTCATCATCTTCTCCAACGAGCCGGTTACTGTAGTGTTTCCAATTCACTGTAGTGGTTGCAGTTTTTGCCCAAAATCTGGCCTTTCTCTTTCCTTCTCTACTTCCGGCCAAAGCCCCTCCAGAATCCGGTGAAGAATCTCCTCCAAAGCCTTTGTTTTTTCGGCCACAACAGTTCTCCTCTATTTCTCTCAGAAAGCTTCCCTTTTTTGGCGGCCAAAAGCTCTGTTTTTATAGGCCTCGAATGAGAGTCCTCCTTCTCCCCTCCGTGGTCGCAGCCTATCTAAAGCCGGAGTCCAATTTGAGCACAACTTCCAATTCCAACTTTGATTCGAAATTAGAGCTTTCCAATTCTTGCACCGACTTTCCTATTCCGGCAAGTCGCTCTCTGCCGCCGTTCATCATCGCCATTGATTGGCCAGCCTCGTCGTGAATCCATCTCGAGCTCCGCCACCTTCTGGCCAGCCACCAACACGAGACTGCCGTCATCTTGCCACCGACTGGTTTCTTCGCCGTCACTCTAGCAGAGCTCGAGCGCCTCTGTTCTGGAACGAAGGCCCGAGCTTTGGCTCAGGTCCGGTCTTTCTTTTTTTTTTCTTTTCTTTTACTGAACTGAACCAGACCGGAACCGGTTCAATTCTATTCTTTTTTCTTTATCAAACGAAAACCCGTTGTATCGATCTCATCCATCCGATCTCATCTTGACGGTTCTTCTCTTTAGTCATGTCTATTTCGCGTGCTATAATTCCAATGATCATAACTTTTTGCTCAGAACTCTGAATTGCGAACAGTCAGTGGCGATGGAAAGCTGACTTCTTGTACTGGTACGTGAAGCTTAAATCAGTCCAATCAGAGATATGTGCACGAAGTTGTAAAGATTCAACCATTTGAGTCGCGTTTCACCCCATTTATGCGTCTTGCTCTTGTTTTCTACAAAAACCAAAAACTATATTAAAATAATAGTAATTCTAATCAAACACTAGTATAAACATAAGTTTAGGAGATAATAAAATGCATATTTCATGTGTAGATCAACAGTCAAAATGATCGATCGTATCTACTGGAGTTTTTGGATCCGCACATTACAGTAAACACGATCGATCAAGAAGAAAAATGATCGATCGGGTGGTGAGACAAAACGGAGGATTGGCGTGACAACGAAGGAAATTGTGAAAGAAAGTGATCAATCAAAAAGCAATCGATCAGCTATACGGAGCGATCGATCGGTTTATGTAGAAAAACCTAAATCAAGCTTATTTCGACTCGAATTTAGAAGGGGACTTCGTTGTTTCTCTTCAAACATATAAATAAGCCTTAAGGGAGAACGTTTGGGGCATTAGGGAATAGAGTTTTGAGTCCTTTTGGAGTCCTTGGAGGCTCGAGTAAAGGAGAGAAGAAGATGAAGATGATGAAGAACATGATGATGGATTCTCTTCCAATGCAAGGCTAAACTCCTCTCCATGGCGCAGATGAAGCCCAATAATCTGGTTATGTAATTTCTTTTCTCTCATCTTATGTTTTACTTTAGTTGGTGTATGGATTTTATTGTATAATCATTGTTAATTCATTAAGGTTTGTTCTTTGTACACGAGAGAGACAAGAATGAATTCTTGTGAGTTTCAATCCGAAGAATATTTGCGTATCCAAGAGGAACGTGAGTAGACTAAGGTGTTATATATCAATAAAGTTTCATTGGTTTATATACTCGAGAGAGATAGATCACAATTCCATGTTTTAATCGTTTTATGTGTTACGTCCGAGAGGAGAACACTATATTTTGAGTTCACAAGTGTATGTCCGAGAGGAATATGTTAGCCAATTAGAAATCTTTATTCACAAGAGAGAGAGAGAGAGAGAGATGATACACTAGTTTATTGTGCTGGATTCGAAGCCTTAGTTTCTTCTATATTGATTAAATCTCAGCTTAGTTTAGTTAAAGTTCACTGCTTTCCTTAGAGTAACTAAAAACTACAATTTTCTCTTGAATTTGGTAAATTGTTTAACCGTCCCTGAGGTTCGACAACCCTTCAATACTCACTGTAGTACACAATTGCCTTGTGCACTTGCAAGGGTTTAATTTTAAACAATCACCTGGCACAAAGTGGTCTCTTCCTGTGGGATCTGGCTGGCGAAAATCTGGTAGTGTAAGAGGCTCATCCCACTCATATGTAGACCATGGTAATTCTTCGTCATCGAAGAATTCTTCTTCATTTGCATCTTCATCTTCGTCTTCATCTTCACCTTCTTCAATACTCACTATAGCACACAATTGCCTTGTGCACTTGCAAGGGTTTAATTTTAAACAATCACCTGGCACAAAGTGGTCTCTTCCTGTGGGATCTGGCTGGCGAAAATCTGGTAGTGTAAGAGGCTCATCCCACTCATCTGCAGACCATGGTAATTCTTTGTCATCGAAGAATTCTTCTTCATCTGCATCTTCATCTTCGTCTTCATCTTCACCTTCTTCCCCATTCAAGCCATTGATTTGAAATTGGTCATCGTCTTCAGTCAAAAATTCGACCTTCAGATTTTCATTACCATCTCCCAATCTGTGTGAACAAAATTATATGAATGGACTGCATATTGTCACAACACGTCTAAACGACTTGAAGTCTGGCCATGTATTCGACAACATGACTTGAAGTTAGGTCGTGTCGTCGATAACACAACTTGAAGTCAGGTCGTGTCGTCGATAACACAACTTGAAGTCGGATCGTGTCGTCGAGAACACGACTTGAATTCAGGTCCAGTCGTGAATTTCAAATCTTACCTCGCAACTTCAAGTGAATAATCTTCATTTCTTCCTCCTTCAATTGCTGATGCAGGTGTCTTATTGCCCAGGCTGGACGGCCTCTCTTGCGGTGTCTTACTGGCCGGCCTCACTTCTGCCTCTGGTATCCTCTCCTCCTCCTTATTTACACCAGAATTCATTTCCATATTGCGAGTGGAAGTCTCCATGTTATTGCTAGTAGAAGTTCACTCCACGTACAGGTCGAGTAGTCCATTTGTGCCTTGCTTGTTCTTGTGAACGAGAAATATTGTCTCCGGATCTTTATCGTCTTCAAGGACGTATGGGGATCCAGAATGAACAAGATATGTCAAAGATAATGTACCAGATGCAGACTTCAGTGGTAATCTTTCTTCCACTTGCTGCAACAGTTCCAAGTACTTTACTTGTGTATGTAGAGGCATAAGCTTCCCTTTCCCGCCCATGTACGCATCATAATTTATAAACACTCCATCGTAGTATAAGAACACATGTATCTTCTCCATCAGTACTTGACATTACAATACCGAAATATGTAAAAAAATCATAAGGTTTTCAACCGTATATGAGTAAAAATCATCATCTATGAGTCGTGTCTTCGACGACACAACTATTGTTACAGTCGTGTGCTCGACGACACGATATTGTAGAAAGTTGAAAACTTGGCAAGTTTTCAACTTTCTTCTCTAGAACTAATTTTCATTACAAAAATCGTAGTATTTCAACCTGACATACCATTTTTTATGTACGATACCTCCATTGCAGTTTTTTTTGCGTAGAGACCGCTTTGCTGATCTTTCCCCGCTCGTTTTCCTGCTTTTTGGCGCAAAGATGACCTTTCCAGATTTGGACGACACCGGCGTTGATATTGGCATGCCCCTAAATTTCAAGCCTCGACGGAGTGCGGAAGTCGACCTTAAAGCGAGAAATTCTTGAAGCCAAATTTCGGGCACGCAACTGAATACTCATTCACCAGTCAACCACAATATCTCAAAAGGATGTGTAATTGAAACCACTCAGTCATATAGATCAACATCATTAAACCATATGAAATAAAAATTCTTAATCTCAAATTATCTCAAAATAAGTCATTAAAATCTCTTAATAAAATTACTTCTTGGCACACAAGCCATTAATGTCACAGCTATTTATTTCAAAAGCAACCTGAACTTCGTAACTTTCTGACTACAATCTTTGAGCTTTTCCTGCTGCAGCAACGTTCTCCAAATCGAATCTTTATCCAAGCCTGCAATATAGGATGCATGAGTATTCCGAAGAAATACCCAGTAGGATGCAAAACCCACACAAATATAAAGTATATAATATATAACAATGCATAAGATTTCAACAACAACTGACAAATCAGCAATATCGATATCAAATATAAGGAATTGCATTACCAGAAATCATCATCAGTCACTAAGACTCCAAAACATCTAGAACGTATGGAGAGAATATAATTAATCAATGATCCAAACATTGAGAGTACATAAGAAAAACATCATTCACAGAGACTTCAACTATCACAAGCGTATAGAGCTACAACTCTCACTCTCATATATCACCACTTCCATGTGGTTTCTTGCCAGACTATCCTAGAGGTTCTCTCCTTGGAACCCTCTGTCATGTTTAGAATATTGGCTCTATCAGTACTTATGGAATGCCTCTCTTTGGGCGGGAACCTAACAAGGGTCCAAAGATATATTCTCTTAACACAAGGACTTTTTAGTTTTATTAACTCTCATCCTGACAGGGTCTCTTAACTCAGGGGCTTTTGAGTATTATTAACTCTCTCCCTAGCTGAATTTCTTAACTTAGAGGCTTTTGAGTATTATTAACTCTCACCCTAGCTGAATCTCCCTTAACACAGGGGCTGTTGAGTATCATTAACTCACACCCTGGCTGAGCTTCCCTTAACACAGGGCTATTGAGTATCATTAACTCACATCCTGGCTGAGCTTCCCTTAACACAGGGCTATTGAGTATCATTAACTCTCACCCTGGCTGAGTTTCCCTTAACACAGGGGCTATTGAGTATCATTAGCTCTCACTCTGGCTGAGTTTCTCTTAACACAAGGGCTATTAAGTAACATTAGCTCTCACCCTGGCTGAGTTTCTTTTAATTCAAGTGCTTTTGAGTATTCTACAACTCTCAACCAGACAGAGTCTCTCCTAATCCAAGTGCTTTTGAGTATTCTACAACTCTCAACTGGACGGAGTCTATTATGGCTTTTACCAGCATACTACGAATGTCTTCACTCATGTATTATTGAGACTACCCATCTCTCATTCTGGGAAACTAATTTACCTCTCTTGGGCAAAATCTCACAAGGTTCTTATAATAAATCTCTGATGTAACTATTTACTCGAAGGAAAGGTATCCTCTATGAAGAAAATATTCATTCTCATAACTAGCTCACGAAAGAAATACAACAAAGATTTCGATACTCTTTCAAAAGTCTGACTCACTAAAGGAGTACCAATGAGATTACTTAATCTCTATCGTCATATAACTAACCATAAAAGTATCAAAATAAAGTGTCAACAACATAAGTGTCACACATTGCTTTAACATAGGTGGAACTATTCCAATATTCAACTCGGTCATAGAAACATTGATCCAAACTTCAAGGTTTAAGACTTTAGTCAAAGGGGATGATGGTTAAGCTTCTAATTGAAAACACAATCTAGTCAATATCAACCATGAAACACATAGGACTTACTAAACACCAAATTACCCATCATTAGCCCATGATATTAAAGTATTATATTTAGTCTATTCTGCTGTAATTCTTTCTGGAAGATCTTATATAACACATATTACGTTCATAGTATACTTATTCTAGCATAGGGTAATGTTTTGCTAAATTTTCTCCAACTTTTACCCTAATTACAGTATTCTGTTTTTACTTATCAGTTGACTTCCGGCTCTTCCCAGCGTCAGCACATATTAAATTATTCTCTTAAATTTTTACTGTATATAGTCCTTTGAATCTAGTTTCTAACCCCACTGATTTTATATTTCGATTTTATTTGAATTAGTTATAAATTATTTACTATAGACTGTCAGCACAGAAACAGTTCTGACCGAGATTAAGATTCTTCATTAAACTCGATTATCTCACTTAATAATATATTATAGATGATAATATATCATTAACAGATTATATACTCCCCTCCTAGATCAATTACAAACCCTAGGATTATCTGGAATTACTAAAATTCACACCTTTCTCATGTTACATATCATATATCAATTGACCCCTACATCTTCACATATAAGAGCATGATCATAATCAACTCATGGATAGAAATACCACATATATTCATTCTCAAACAAAGTCACATATTTGACATCAGAACTTGAATCATAAACATTCATATGATTGAAATAAATCACAAAAAATAGTGGTAAAATCATCCTACTTTTCGTTTCACAAAAGTCTCGCCCTTTACGCATCGTTCGCTTTCTTCGCTTCGTAGCGATGCCTCTGCTCCAAGCTTTGAATGAAGACTCACACCAAGAAGAGGCTTGAGAGAAGGGTGAGCGTGGGAAGGAGAAAAGTACAAGATTTGTAGAGCTAGGGTTTGATATGAATCGCACAAGCCCTCCCCTCTTATGAGTTTATATAGAGTTTAGAGTTTCCACCTCTTATGCAAATCCTTCCTTATCATGTACTCTTTCCTCCAATAGGAATCCTCTAAAATCCTCCAAAATCTCCTCATGAACTTAATCTCCAAGTTTAGTTAGGATTTGGTATCTTTTTTCTCAAAAAAATCCACTCAAAACGCAATTTCCGTATTCAATCCGCTGTTGCGATCTATCGCGTACCCCGACGATTAATCGCATACCCCATCAGATCAATCGCATACCCCGGCGATCAATCGCATATTCCAACTGCATACCAAAATTCAAACTAACATAACTTTATGCTCCAAACTCTGATTAATGCACCGTCGGTGGCGTTGGAAAGCTCTCTTCACATACTTTAACTCTAAAGTTACAAAATATAGCAAAAATAAGCATTAAAATTTAATATTTTTAGATCAATCAATTTTAGTAAGCACATAAATTTTTTGGGTGTTACAGATATGGGCGGAGATGCTGAATGGAACTTCTCCGGAACACCTTCTTCTTCGAGTGAATGCTCCTCCGCTCCTACAAATCCCTAAAATGCAGAGTTTGGGGTTGGAGCCATGTTTATACCTCTTCCTAGGGTTATTTTTGGTACTTTTCAAGGCATATGGAAGAAACAAAGATATTCCAGATAATATGAGAATATGAAAAGTGGAGCCAGGTAATATGGAAAAAGCTCATATGGGTCCGTCGCTTATTCCATTCATTATATGGCATTTGAATTTGTTTAGCTCGATGTAGCTTGTAGCATCATTTTTCTTACCATAAGTTTTTGTGGTCCAACGTTGTGCTCGCTCCCTCCGTCTTGTATTAATATAGTGTCATCATCTTTTTCAAGCTGAACTATTTTTCCTTCATTTTGAAGAACCAAATGAGACAAGTGAAGTGGGACGGTGGGAATATATTGACTAACTTTCCAAGTAATCCAATTGTTTTGGTAAGCACTTGTCAATTGTGCCCCTAAAATACATGTTGAGCTCTAAATAACTTAAACAAAAACAAGCTAAAATTATTGTATACACACTTACAAGCAATTTTTTTGCCAAAGACGCTTACAACCAATGATTTGTTTGTGTTGCAAAAAGAAAAGGCATGGATTTAGTTGACATTATTTTCAAAATTGATTCTTCATATACAAAAATAAATTGTTGGGTACAACAGCTTGACCACATCACTTTTATGCCCGGCTCCAAAGGAGCCATTGATAATAGGGGTGTAAACGTATGGACACGGACGCAGACAAGACATGTCCGCAGCCGTTCGTTTAAGTGCAGACACCCATCTACGTCTGTTCGCAGTCGTCCGTCACGGACACTATGATTGAAAACAAGAGTAAAGGATACTACGCTTTGTTTTTTAATATATAAGGATACTATGCTTGAAAACATGAGGAAGTTTTCAATGAGATAAATAATATCTCAGTTCCCGAAGTAAAAGCAACACTTATACCAACTTTCCCTTTTTGAATGATCATATTTTTTATTTAAAAAAGTTTTCAACTTACTCATTTTCTATTAAAAAATAACTAACCTATATATGATGGCGGACACGGCTCAGTTATGTCCACAGCCATGTCCGTGCCCGTGGAGGACAAGAAACAATTGTCCGTTTTAACAATAAGCGGACAGATGGATGGACGGACACGGACATACGAATGTCGTTTACACCCCTAATTGATAAGTAGCACACTCAGTTGTTTGTACTAGAGGCGGCTGCTCTAGGACTTGTCTAGCCTGACCAATTTGGTCATCAAAATGGGGCTACCACCACCCAGATTTTGGCATGTCAACAGAGGAGAGGGAAAAAGGGCTCAATAAAATGAGAAATTATAACTTTACCTAAGATTCCTGGGTCCTCTCTCCACTTGTCCTTTGTACTACTTTCTGGTCACATAATTTTGTTAGAAAAATATTTTTCGCCGCTCTATTACCCGGCAACACATTGGGTGCATTTGGAAGCTGAAATATTTCTTTCACCTATCGGGCGTCAGGGTGAAAATTTTCACACTGATTTGTGATAGGTGAAATATGTTTGGGAACTGAAATAAATCACACTAATTTGTGTTTGGAAAGGAATATTCGTCAGCCTCAAATATCGTGTAATTGATTACACGATAGGATGGGCAATCATGTAATCGATTACACAATAGCTTTTTAATGGGACAAACTTCAACGATGCGTTTCTTACTCATTTCTGATCCATTGCCCATTTTTTTCATTCTTCCTCATTTTTAGTGCACTTTCTTATAATGATGATATCATAAAGATGTTGAGCCACCGCATACTATTTAATAAAATATCAAGGTCTTTAGGAAATCATGATGATCAGAAAGAGCATAAAAAATAAGAAAGAACAAAAAATAGCCGAAAACGGACTAAAAATGATGGAGATATGAACTGTTGAAGTTTGTCCCATTTTAATGGGTGATTACACTATCCAGTGTGCTATCGTATAATCAATTACATGATAGCACACTGCATAGTGTAATCGATTACACGATAGCACACTGTATCGTGTAATCGATTCCACCATAGCCGAGCTATCGTGTAATCCAACACACGATAGCCTAGTTATCGTGTGTTGGATTACACGATAGCACTGGTTATCGTGTAATTAATTACACGATAACTTTTTTAATTGGACAAACTTTAACAATGTGTTTCTTACTCATTTCTAATCTGTTTTAGCCTATTTTTTTCATTCTTCTTCATTTTTAGTGCTCTTTCTTATAATGATGAAAAAAATGTCCGAAAACGGACTAAAAATGACGAAAATATTAAAGGGGGGGCTCCCTCGGCTCAACGGTGCAGCAACAGATGCGTCGAGACAAACACCGGGGTGACCGGCTTTGGACAACCCGAGCAGTTGCCCAGGAGGGGTGGGAACGGGCTCCCTCACCTCAATGGGGTGGGCGGCAGCGTCGAGGTGGGGAGCTCAATGAGGCTGCGGCAGCGACCGGGGGGGGCTCAACGAGGCTGCGACGGCGACGAGGGGCACAAACTTTCTCGGCTAAACGGGGTAGTGATATCTATAAAATATACATATTTTTATAGGCCTTTCTACTTATATGTTAGTCATAATTTTAGTGAAAGTAAAGATAATTAATGACTATTCATGTTAAGTGAGTAATTACGAGTTTAATAAATAAATGCACTTAATTGATTAATTTAGATGTATTAATTGGATTTAGTAGATTATATTTTATTATGCGTATATTTTAATATTTAATTTTATTTATGTAGGCTTTGAGAGTTCCCGATGCATATCGCCCAAAATGAATGCGCGCCTCAATTGGATTTATATGTGAAGACATCAAAGATCGGACGGTTAAGGAGACTTTGGCGGGTTTTTAAAGCTTGAACAAATTTAAAAAGAAAAGACCAAGTGCAGAGATGATCCAGATCGTTGATTATTATCTAAGGACAAGACGGGTTTTATCCGAATTAAATTAAACCGGTTCAAGTGGTTCGGCTCGTTGGTTCGATTAAAGAAAAAAAAACTACAATCAACTTGAGCCGAAGCTTTGGAGTTCTCTTCCAGAACAGAAACGTTCTGTTCGAGCAACAGATGAAGAAGCAAGGAAATAGCAGAGAATCGTGTTAGGATTGGAAGGCACCAAGGAAAGTTCGATTTTTCAGAGTCGTGCTGAGAATGGGAATGCCTTTGATTGGTTGTGACCGGATTTTGATCGTCATGGATGTGATTTAACAGTTTAATTTGGATTTGGAATGATCCAGGGCGATTTGGGATAGTCTTGATGTTGTTGTTTTAATTAATCTCTTAATTTTACTCGCACGTGTATGAATCGTATTGAAGTACAGTCGTACAATTTTACGAGGTCGAATCCACAAGGACTTGCAGGCCACCTTAATCTATAGCTCAATCATATCACAAATAAAAAAACAGGTAGCAAATGCAGATGCAATTCAACCAAGAAAAGCCAACAAAACTCATATCAATTTAACGAAACCCATACAAATTCAACAGAACCTACAACCAATTTAACGAAACCCATATCAGATTCAACCATTCTGTGCAAAAATTAGCACAAAAAATTCCAACAAAAAAAACATGAAGAAGAACACAATAAGGACACTCATCAGGCAAAAAACAATCGAAAAAATCAGAACTTTCGAACTTTCCCGACTCGCCAGACCTGAGAATGATTTGGCTGTGGCTGTGTTCTGGGGATGGAGGTTGGCATAGGGTGGAATGCTGGAAGACTTGGGGCTATGAGAGGCTTGTACGATGATCTACACTATTGGGCCATGTGGGTTGTATGTGGAGGAGTTGGGCCTGTGTCTGTTTGTCTATATTGTTTGGGCTTCTACTCCTCTTTTGCGAATGTACAAGTATCAACTAGTTCGAAGCCTAACAACTGCTTAGATGCTACTACACCATTTGAGTAAAGGATGAGTAGTTACTAGTTAACCACCCCTGGTTCAGCCTGTCCACAAGCCTTATGCACAGACGGTAGACATCTACCATTTAAAAGTGCACCGATGGTGGACATCCACCAACCGTGCTAAGAGGGTGAGGTGGAAAATAACTCATTTTTTAGTACACCCTCCGATCACTTTTAATTTTCATCGTCATATAATTGGTTAATTTTATTGAGATGTAGGATCCACAGTAAAACCTAGGATTTCAAGCGAGCAAGTCCCCCTTTCATCGTCGAGGCCTCTCGATATCGACCTCAACCTAGGGTCACTGTCAGGCGTATGGAGAATGATTAAGGGACAATATCATCTAATTTTGGTACGCATGTTCTTGCTCACTGTCTTAACCTGAGGGAGTATAATATTACCTCATAATGCGTCTAGCCTACCGGGCACTGTGGCTATTGGACATAGGGTGCTAATTGTACACAGAGATGTAGTGATATATATGCACTATCTTTTATTATGCGCAGTTCCTCTTCAGAAAAACCCTTAATTCCTTCTGAATCAGTTGTAATCCCAGCTTCAATAGTATTGCCTTTGCGTCTAATGATGATTGGAGTGAAACCTTTCTCCCTTAATTCCAAAATGGAATCAGCTACCTTCTTCTAGTTACTCAGATTGATATTCTTTACAGTCCTGAGAGACCAAAAACAATGTCAAAACAACCAACTTTCAATGATCGACATTATTAGTACTATGTTCCTAATATATATATGACTGATGCCCTCCTAATTGATGGTATTATCAATAACCATTTAGGCAGGTGCTTGTCAGCATTAACATCCAAGATTTTCAGTCAACAGCAATTGTGGCTAAAGTTTTGCAGTTTGCATCACCGGCCCACCCCGTGTATTAGCATTCACGGTTGGATCCCTATCCCAAGGAGGCTGGCTCCGCACACGCAGAGGTGAGCAAGGTGGACAAGCCAGATACAATTTGCATTATGATCTTCCTTATTTTACTGGCATATAATACCTGATGTTAAGTGGACACAAGCTATATAAAAATTGCAATAAAAATTGATCTACCCATGATATATACTTGAGCTTAGCTTCTCAATATAGGACACCACATATCTATCAATGCCCATCAGGCCATCAAAGAAAAACGCTTCTTCTTCGCATTTCATTTCCTTTCACCACACTATCACGTGAGGTAGGGCATGATGAAATAGCGGGAGGAATAGCACCACTCAACCATCAAATTGCCATACATTTCATTTCCTTTCACCACACTATAACACGTGATAAAAAAAGCGGGAGGAATATCATTAGTCGCCATCAAATTGCCATAAAAAGCCGTGACTGTTTTTACATACTCTTCAGTGAAACTCTGAAAGTAATCCCGTCGTTTTAAAAAATACAAAACAAACTACTTAATAACGTTTTCTATTTTTTCAACTGCAATCAAACAGCATTCGTCAGTTTTGTTGGAACTCTATCTGAAGCATATCAACTTCCAGCCATTTCTGTTAGAAGCCTTGACCAGTTCTTCAATCTTCCTCATGAAAGTCAGAGTCATCAGTGCAAACTTCTTCCTCACTCTCTGAATCACTCACCACATACTTCTTGGTCTGCACCCTGTTGGTTCTTTGCGGCCTCGCCCTCGCTGGCACTGCTGCCACTGCCTCGTTTGACGACTCAGCCCTCGATGAATCCCCACTCCCTGAAGCAGCAGGGCTTTCCTCTTCCTTATCCTTCTTGCCATCATCAGTCCTGCCCATCACAGACCCACTCTTCTTGTTGAAAGGGGAGCCCCTCATCTTCCTAACCTTATTGTCTGGTGAACTCCCTGATCTAGTATCTGCAGGTTTTAGCATTTCAGTCAGGAGCTTCTGGGTCAGAACGGGCTTCTTCCCAGCCGGCCCTCTCTTGCGCCCTCCTGCCGCAGGTGGTGGTTTTGCGGCAGCATCGTTGGGCTTTCTTCCTCTGCCCTTTCCAGCTTTCGGTGCGGATTCTATCTCAAATTCCTCATCTTCGGAAATGTCTTGCATTGGCTCCTCGTCGTCAGATATCTCTGTGTAGGTTGTGGCAGCGAACTTCCTGCTGGGTTGTTTCTTCTTAGGTTCTTCGATTTCCATGGAAGCTGCAAGAGAGATGGAATTGCATTAGTAAACTCAGCAATCAATATATGAGGAACTATGGATATTTACTGTTCGAAAAAACAGTCATGTATACCAGCATCATCATGAGAATCCAAGTTGTATTTTGCCAAACGTTCTTTCAGTTCAAGCACATCATCGTCTTCATCACTATCAACTGAAGAGAGGCTTTCCTGCTGAAAATTGAAAATGAAGATGTCATGAGACTCTCTTCACAAATAGCATAATGCTGGGACAAATTGGAACCCAAATTTATATGAGTAGGTCTAGCCTGCGCTATAGCCAGGCAGCCGTCAGTTCACGTGGGCCCCAAGCAGCTCAGGCTAGGTTTTTCCAATTTATATTTGTTAGAACGAACCTTCTTTGCCGGGGCTTTCTTGGCACGTCCTTTGCCTTTTGGCTGATTGGCTCCTCCTGTGATAAAATCAATAGCACTTCCAGGTGAATTGATCGTTCAGACATAAAAATAAGTGTCCTAATTTCAAATTTTATTTTACTAACCTGTTTGAGTTGTTCCATCAGAGGCAACAGACTCACCAGCCAGGGCTGAAGTGCTAGTCTTATTGTTTGCTGTATTCTTTCTGGGATTCTTAACTTGCCTGGAAACTTTGGTACCGCCATTACCACCTCCCATGCCTTTCGTAACCACCTCGGCCTGGGATGCATCCTTCTCTTCTTGTATCTGAGATAGAAATAACAGATGACATTAGAATGAAAAATACATAGCTGCTTAAAAATTTATTGTAAAATGTACACAATATAGAACCGTACATCAAGCTCCACTAAGAATGCATCAAGGTCTTTCACCCACAGCGCCTCCGGAGTAACTCCTTTCAGCTCCTCAACCTCATTCTTCAGCTTATCAAGTTGACTCAAAAGCTCCTGTACCTTTTCAAGCGTTAAAGTTCCAATAGGCATTGACAGCAGATATTCATAGTCACCAGCTTTAACTCCGCCGCCTACTTCTTCAACAGTATCCTCACTGTCTTCCGAATCTGTTGTCTCCTCGGTAACAGTTTCAATGTTTTTGGGTTTGCTTGGTAGAGGAGTAAAACCTTTCTCCTTCAACTCAACTAGTAAGTCTGCTCTCTTCCTGTTGCTTACGACAATTTCACCTTTAATCACGCCGAGTACAAATCTGACTTTGTTATCCATTTTAAGCATTTCCAGTTCAAGATTGTCGACCATGACACCCTGCAAAATTTGACCACATTCAAAAAGTTGTCAAAGGTAACAGGGAAAAAGTGCAAATATTTCTGTCAGCTAAAGTAACTGACCTTTCTTTTCACATAGAAGTCAAGCCTTAATGGAAAAAACTCTTCTAGAACTGAAAAAAGAAAGAACAGTGAAAATCAGGAGAAGTTCCATAAAACTAACATAAAGCTGGCAATATCCACAAACCAACCAACTTACTCTGCTCAGGATTATCATATTTCTTAATAACACCCCTTGAGTCGAACAAGTGCATGTTAGTCGTGCTAATTGATGTTGTGAGCTTGAACTTTTTCAACAGACCTTCTTGTTTTACAATCTTCATATTCTCTTCTGACAAATAAACTTCAAAATGAACTGTTGAAACACCACTGTATTCTTTGTAGTCCTGAAAGACCGATAAACAATGTCAAGACAACTAGTTTGCAATGACCTAATTAGTTGGTTCAACTTCAAACATTTAACACTATATCTGTTGAAACTACCTTTACAAATGGATCCTTAGCTTTATCGTTTCCAACAACTAATGATTCCAAAAATTCTTTGTAGTCCTGAGTCCATCTCCGGATTGGAAGTTCTGTAATCCTGAGAGTAGTATCATCTACCTCTTCTACTATACCACTGACAGTATAGGCTTCTTTGGTTGCTGATTTCTCTATTAATCCCTGATTTTGACAAACAGATAAGCTTGGTATATTTAACAAAAAGTACATTAAGTGGAATTTTCTGTCAGAAAAATAACATAAGGAATTAGCAACTACCTTGAAGCCTTTATACCATGGTTCCATGGGTTGCATGGTCTCACCATTCAATAATCGCTTGACATTTGCAACAATTTCCCTGGGGTTATAATTTGGAATATATGAACTCCAACCTGTTCCAATTCCCTCACTTCCATTTACTAGAACAGTTGGTATAATAGGCATGTACCTAAGTTGACAACAGGAACAATGAAAAAGAAAGAGTTTTAAATGTGCACGATTTTCATATTATAAAAGCAAAGTAGCTCTCATATTCAATAGTACCAGGTAGGTTCTATGGACTGTCCATCCTCATTCAAGTAGTTTAGTAGAACATCATCATCCTTTGGGAACAGATACCGAGTCAGAGGGGAAAGACAAGTGTAGATATACCTAGCACTCGCATGGTCTTTGCCACCCTGAAGTGAAATGCAGATAAAATTAACAAATAAGAATTTGGGTAATTTTGTCAAATCACTACAAAGATCTTCTATAATTTAAGAATATAAACCTGGTGTCGGGTCCCAAACTGGCCATTTGGTTGCAAAAGATTAACATTATTGCTGCCCACAAAATTCTGCGCCATTCCAATGATTGTGCTGGCGAGACTCTGCTCACCATGGTGGTAAGCCGAGTGCTCAGATACAAAACCAGAGAATTGAGACACCTGTATTTAACAATTAAAAACAAAACATTATTACCAGCAAGAAGAACAGATTAGAATAAGATATCTTATTTTGTAGGTAAAAGAAATTTCAAAAGTGGAAAGCGTAGTCATTGACACACTTTTATCTCTTTGATGAAGTTTCTCTTGAAGGAACTGAAAAGAATCTTCCTTTGGCCTGGTTTCAGGCCATCCACCATTGAAGGTATAGATCGTTGTAAATCCGCTATTGAAAACAAAATAAGCTCCTTGTTGACAAAATCACTGTATTTGATCAGCTTTGCCTTTTGATCTAGATGAGTTCCAGGCTGTATGCAGAACAACTCTTAGTATCAACTCATTTAGTAGCTAATCGTTGTATACATATTCGTGATTCTCTACTACCTCAAATTGGCGGAGCCAGTTCTTCCTTGCCTCAATCTTTTTCTTGCTGAATGCTAGTTCGATTGCATCCCCATCCTCATCATCCTCCCATATGAAGTCCTTTCTATGCTTGTCAATAGCCCTGAAATATTCCTTTCCTTCTTCATCAGTGTTTGTACCCAAACCCTGTAGAGAACGTCCCAAAATTAAGTCAAAGCACATGGAAACTGAAAGAAAGGAGAGGCTTCAAGATGGTTTTGTGATAATTGGTTGTCACATATTTTCATAAAAACAAACCTTATAGTACTTGATAGTCCATCCCTTGGCGTTACCTCCTAAACTCGCCTTCCATGATTCATATTCAGGCATTGTGTAGAAAGCCAAAACCTTCTTTGTTCTGTTATTGGTTGCCTACAAGTTGAGTTAAAAAATCCACTCTAGCTTCAGAGATAATATACCAGAGTACAGGACATAAGGGGCCATAAAAGCTAAAATAAATCACTTACCTTCACAATGGGCGTAATAAACTCCACTAAGAATGATGGAACTTTAAGCAGTGAGGGCCAACATGAATGAAAAAAGTTTATCAGAAGTCCTTTGATGTGAGAACCATCATGATCCTATATACCCAACAGAGTATGAGAATGACACTCATCACAGATAAACAGAAAGTGAAGCAAAATGAGTAGACCAACCTGATCAGTCATGATCATCAGATGCCCATATCTCAATGACTTGACACTGTCATACTGTTTACTTTGTTGCAAACCCAGAATTTGCTTAATATTCTGAATTTCTGCGTTCTCCATAATCTGCTTATGGCTGGCTTCCCTAACATTGAGTAGCTTCCCTCGTAATGGGAAGACACCGTAATAGTCACTACCCACAACAGAAATTCCCGCAAGCTGTACAAGTAAACAAGTTCAAACAATCACAATCGCAACAAAATCATAATTTTTTTTCAAAATTACGCACAAAATAAATTTAAGCATCAAGTAAACAACTGTATGTGAGATGATAACAACAATAATTCAAGAAACCACTTACAGCAAGAGCCTTGGCTGAGTCTCCCTCCGTTAAAATCAATGTACATCTGTCGGAGTTTCTGCCACCGGCCTCATTTGCATCCTTAAGCTTCTCATTACTAATTCTTTGTCTCTTGCTACCATCTGTCTTCTTTAGTTCTTTACTCTGCTTAAAATCAGCCCAAGACAGAAGACTTTCCACGATTCCTGATTTAGAAACTGAACCAAATATGCAAAATCTAAATTTACAGCTACATATAAATAAAAGCGAAGCAAATGAACTGAAAACTCACTTTTCTTCAAGAACTCCTGAGAAAGCTCGCATTTTGAACCAAAGGAGCTTTGACGAGTTGTCAGGGTCTCCTTCGTTTGGGAATCGAAAGCCGGGTTGTCAATAAGGGCATTGACAAAGACCCACAAGTGATTTTTCACAGTATGGGCTTTCATATTAGCATTCTTGTTCTTCTTGTTCACAATGGCAACAACATAATTAGCTATCTGATTAGTGACATAGTCCACATGTGTCCCACCTTTAATGGTGGCGATTCCGTTCACAAAGCTGACCTGGAAATCATAACCAAAGTTGAAACATAGTATGGAAATTGTGCGGACGGATAACATTTACCTTTCTAAACTAATAAATGGCTGGCTACCTGTTGGAAGTGGCCATCACTGAGACTTGCACAAACTTCCCATCTGTCATTAACTTTCTCCGACACCCTGATTATGAAATTGCAAATCCAAAAACATGTCAAAAAGCCTGATTAGAGATAAAAATGTAGCTAACTATTAACTGAAGCATACCTTGGCAGCTCTTCAGGCCTCAACTTGTTGACAGCTTTAAGGTAAAGACTGACATAATCCTGAAATGATTTAACGGGTACCCTCTTTCCATTAAGCTCAACCTTAACAGTCTTCCCCAGAGTACCAGCCACATCAACGACACGCTTCTTCATCAGCGCAACAACGTCAGCTTCCAAGTAGTCCATATTGAACTTTGCCAAATCAGGCTTAAATGTGACCTTAGTCCAGTTCTCCCCTTCCTTGCACTTTGTAATATTGGGCTCGGTTTTTTTACCCATATTATTGGTGAAAACCTTCCAATTATAGAGTTAAAGTAGAATCACAAAATCAAATAGCAAAAAATGACATAAATGATTGAAGAAATAAATAATAATTCATAAAACTATTAAAAAAAGACAACATTAGAAAATCAACAAAATTGGCATAGAATAAAAATAGAATCACAAAGTTAAACAACCAACAAAATTTCAAGGACAAACTGAGGTGGTAAGCAATAACACCACTAGCTGATTGCACCATAACAGATAAAAGGATGAGATTTTCAAGCATTAAACGCAAAAAAATTCGAAATTCAAACATGGCAGAATAACAAAATACAGCATTAAAAAGATTTTCAACCATAACAAAATTAGCATGTAAATTGCCAATATGTCGAAATCCAACAATTATTCAATCATTTATAAAATTAAAAGATGCAATTTTTACCTTATGCAAAAGACATGAAACAAGAAATTTACATGCCAACAATATTACAAGAATCAAAATGTAGATCCACTGATGCGTTCAAATGTCCAGCACAAATCGAACATCAGAAATTGCTAAGTAAAAATGTTGGTAGAAAGCAAGAACATATGTCCAGCACAAATAAAAAAATCAGTACCTCACCCAAATCATAAGTTCTATCTTAAAATTAACAGCAAATGAATTGAAGAATCAGGTAGTCCCCAAAATTACAACTGCCAGGGAATGCATACATTCTGCCAAACAAGGACTTATAGCATGTAAGTTGCCATTCAATCAACAAATAAGACACCAACATAAGAACAAATCAGAGTATGTAAATTAATATTAAATCAAAATTCGACATCTTATATGCTTTTATTAAGAACAAAAAGATACAATGTATACCTTCATCAGATAATGTGTAACAAGAGATTTATGCACAAACAATACTACAATAATCGAAGGCATACTTCCCTTGATACAATCAAATGGTGCAGCATCAGAAATTGCCAAGCCCTATTGGAAAATCAGGATCTTACCCAAACCAGAAGTCCAAATTCAAAAATATAAAAAAACAAATTCAAGCAACAGTTGAACCCTAAATCATGATTGCCAGAAAACACGACGACAAAACTCCAAACCGAAGCCTTTTACCATACAACACGCAGTTTATGACCGAAAACTGCATTTTAACAAGATCAGGACCTCACCTAAATCAGAAGCTCTAATTCGAAAGTAACCACAAATTAATCTAAGCATCAGGTAAACCCTAATTTACAATGGCAGAGAATGTGTCCGCCAACACGAAATCGAATCACATTTACAAACAAGACAATATTTTCCCCTAAATCAAAATCAAAGAAACTCCAGAAGCGCACCTGTTTGTATTTTTTCAGCCGCTTCCCGTCTGCAGTCTGGATCACGAACTCTGTAGAGAATATATTCGTAAGCTTTGCACCGTACCCGTTGCGCCCGCCCGTCGTCTTCTTCTGAGTATCATCATAGTTACTGCTCGTCAGCAAGTGCCCGAAGATTAGCTCTGGCACATACACCCTCTCCTCCTGGTGGATCTCCACCGGAACCCCGTCCCCGTTGTTGTAGACACTGATACTGTTCTGTTCGACATCGATCTCCACTTTAACGGAATCCATGGACGGATCCCGCTGCTTGTTGTCGGCAGCGTTGACGAGGATTTCATCGAAGATCTTGTAGAGCCCGGGCACGTAGGAAACAGAGCGGTAGACAAGGCCATCGGATTCGTCGTCGTACACCCAGAGCGACTGCGTGTGCTTCTCGACGGAGCCGACGTAGGTGTCGGGGCGGAGGAGGATGTGCTCGAGCTGGGTCTTCTTCTGGTAGGTCTCCTCGATGGTCTTACCCGGCCGGGGAGGGGCGGCGGCTGCGGCGAGGTTGTGGGCAGTGGTGGGCTGGAGAGGGCCCTTCTTCGGCACGGCGGCGGCGGCGGCCATGGCGGAGATCGCGGCAGAGATGGTGGCGGAAATGGGGTTCCCGGGGGGGTTTATAGATTGGATTGAACGGTCGGAATTTTCGAAATTTGAATCGACGGGTGAGATTTGGAGGGCGATATCGAAGGGCTGCTGGAGCTTCATTTGAAAATTGGGCGGGATTTAATGGGTTGTGAAATTGAAAAAAGCACGACCAAAGGACATGTGGGGAGGGACCAGGAATCTTAGATAAAATTATAATTTCTCCTCTGGTCTTTCTTCCTGATGTGGCAAGTAGTAATATGATGGTCAGCTTAGAGAAACCCTTTGAAATTAGTGGGGGTTTGGGCCTGGAGGAACCGGATGGCACTCGTCACCTCAGTTTGTCTTTAAAATTTATTAACAATTTGATTGGATAATGATTTAAGTAGAGTGACAATGGTTTATATGAGATCATTCTCATGTAAGGAGCATGAGGCTAATATTTTAGGTCGTTAGATTCCGATCCGAGGGTGGATATCAAATCCGTAGGTAGGTGAGTTCATTATAACTACCGCCATAATATCAAGTTCCAAAGGCTACAAATTGAATTGACATCATATATACTATATGAGAGCAATCTCATAGAAACTTTTCCCTAAGTAGAATTAAATTATATTTTTAGAGGCCATTTGGGGCATAAAAAATTAGCACCATCCAGTTAAAAAAACACCAGCTAGTTAGGATTTTTGGGATAATCCATTAACCAAATGGATTTTTGGGAGTGGATGAAACTAATTTTTTATGCCGCAAATGGCCCCTTAGTAGAATCCGATTAATATGTCTGCAAGCAGTGGGTGCCACATGTTGCATTGGATCTCGATTTTACGGCTTGCAGCACCCCTGCACACAACCACATGCTTGAGCTAGGGCACATAGTAATTTTTTTTAATCTAGGTTTATCATGCATGATATATGGCAAATCAATTGTCATTGTTGGGATGGCTAGGACGACGCATTAAGAAGTTGAAGTCCTAGGTTTGAACCCCTAAACGGGGATTATATCGTGAATTACCTTGTAAGTATGATTTTGGGCTTTGTATGCTCACAGGGGGATTGGCAGCCCGATATGGTGCTCTAAGAGGTTGTCCCACCTCTTCTAGTGAATCTTAAGAACTTGGACACTCATCGTTAACAGAGAAGAAAGTATGATATATCGTGTCAAAATTTGGAAACTCGTGAACAAATCATATTTCGAAGAGACATTAAGCTATTATGATAAACATACTGGGTTTAACAATTTTCACTAAACGTATATGATTTAGATGTCAAGAAATTGGGTAGATGGTGCTTGATATATTATGTTATTTCATTGGCACCAAAGGTGTCTTTAGGCTCCTTAGATGAAGGTGAACTAGATCCAAGCAAAGCCAGAAAAGTCTCCAAAATGGCACAAATTAGATTTCAATCCTTATTGGAACCCTCGTAGTCCATGATCAATTAAAAGATCAAAGTTGGAATTATTATTAACATAAGGTTTCTCCTAATGATCATGGACAGAGAAAGAAAGGGTGGAAAGGCAAAGAATACGGTTAATTGAGGGAGTAAATGAAACTCGATCTCTCTCACGCTGAGCTCCAGGCAAAGACTATGGTTATTGCCTTATTGGTTACACATGAGTTCCATTGGAAAAGTGGGGTAAATGTAGACATCTGATTGTCTTCCGTTTTTATGTCCTATTTAAAAGAAGGGAAAAAAATTTGACCATACGTCCCGGATCACATGCTTCAGCATGTGCAGAGGCACCGGCCATCAGATCAAGACTTAACGGCATGCGTTTATTCAATTTCAGTCCCTTCACCCCAAAAAATGAAAGCCCATGTCAGTGATGGGCCTGATCGTCTTACCCACAACATACATAGAGCTAATCCTTTGATGTTCTACAACTGCGTTATAGGAGTATATTAGTTTCAAATTTTCAATGTACACAGAGAAGAAATGGTGGAAAGAAAAATCCTTTTTCCCTTTTTTTCTGAACCAGCAAAAGACAGACGCTTGAACCAATCAAAACAAGTTACTTGAAGAGAAGAGTTCAGGCCAATGATCAAGTCCAAATTTAAGTGCAAAATGCCCCCATTCTTCAGATAATACTCCCTCTGGTCCTTTTTAATAGACACAGTTGAATTTCAAAATGAATTAGTTCATTTCGAAAATCAATTATGGACATACTACTCCTAAGAATAAAAGTGAACCTATAGCTATATGCTATCCACCAAGATTTTCTATTTTTCTCTTGCAGTTTTGATGGATTTTCCCTTATGTAATGTTGCAGGCAAACCTAAATTTTTGAGGTAGCTTCCCCAGCATCCACTCCACTTTCTCTCGACTAAATGTAGAGCAGAAAACACTTTAGATAAAAAAAAGATCCCAGAACCAGATTGGGATAAGCTCATTTATACAGGTATAAGT
Source organism: Houttuynia cordata (assembly GCA_039654745.1). Taxonomy (NCBI): domain Eukaryota; kingdom Viridiplantae; phylum Streptophyta; class Magnoliopsida; order Piperales; family Saururaceae; genus Houttuynia; species Houttuynia cordata. The sequence goes on along the minus strand of CM077502.1, from coordinate 38,245,035 downwards.
TCAAGATTGACATTCTCAAGCTCATTCACTGATGATATTGCTAAAAGACTTTCATTTTCACGAAACACGGACACAACATATTAGACCAATATGTGATGTTCTACTCAACATTCATACAGCAAAGCTAAGGACAGCTGCTTTCTGCCATCATACTACAGAATACCATCTAATTTGTTTCATCTTTCTAACTCGACATACATCTAGGTTTCATAACTACCATGACACATACATGCTGTATGCCCCAGCACTATGTTCCTTTGGACTCAAATTCAAAAAATTTTGCCTTTAAAATGCTTTCCTTTACAGATCAAGGTGACAAACTGTTTCTCCATGAGATTTACTCATGAACTCTCAACTTCCTTCTGATGTCACATCCATCTGCTCTTTGTTCATATATATATATATATATATATATAAAGTGCTTATCATCATCATCATACGGCTTATCCCAACTATCTGGGGTCGGCAGCATGGATTATATACCGCATTTGACTCTTATCGGAATCAAAATGGTACAAAATCCATATAAAGAAACATACTGGCAAGTTTTTATGCCAGATGCCCTTCCTGACACAACCCTCCGTAGAGGGGACAATGATAAGAAGATTCAACATCATTATATTCATCAAACATTCCAATATTCATCATACACCTTTCCAAATATGTGGATTGGCTTCATATGCATGTATATATATATATATATGAGATAAGTTTACATGAGATCGTTCTCATATAAGGAGCATGAGGCCAATCTTTATTGCCGTTAGATTCCGATCGGAGGGTGGATATCAAATCAATGGGTAGGTGAGTGTGTCACATCAAGGAGTGGGTGAGATGATTATGGATATTTGTAGCCGTCAGATCAAGATCCAATGGCTACGATTCAAAGTGGCCTCATATAAGCAATATGAGAGCGATCTCATTTAAACTTTTCCCTATATATATATATATATATATATTCAAAAAACTAGTTCAGCTTCACATTTAAACAGAATGATGATTATTGATATCTGTACTCAGCTTTGATGAACTTCTTTCAGCATCTCAATCACTTTCTTCATTTTGGGGCGTTTGGCTGGTGTGGAATCTGTACACATCAATGCTATCTTCAAGACCCCAAGCATCTGTTTTCTCCAAGCGAAGGACACAGTACTTAGCTTCGCATCTAATATTTGTTCTGGAGTTTCTCCACGAACTGGTGCAGAGTGAACCCACTTCACTAGATCAATTCCTTCTCCAAATGCCTCATCAACTGGTAATCGGGTCGTAAGAATCTCTAGCAGCACTACCCCATAGCTGTACACATTTTCAGGTGCAGTAACTTGCATCGTATAGGCATATTCTGCCACAAAAGAAAATATTCAACTCTATAGTAAGAAAAAAAACGCCCAGGGAAAAGTAAATGATAACTGCAATATGGAAGGAAATACTAAATTTTGATATAAATCAGATACCTGGTGGCATGTAACCAAATGACCCTGCAGCTGCATTGATACTCGCAGTGCCTCTAGATGGGTCTAGTAGCTTTGATATCTCAATCTCACCAAGCAATGGGCTGAAATTTCCATCCAAGAAAACATTGCTGGATGAAATGTCCAGATGGATAATGGCCACATTGTGTAGAAAAGCCAATCCTTCTGCCACTCCGATAGCTATAGATAGCCTCCTTGGTCAATCAGGTTGAAGCTCACCTTTCGTAGACTCTTGGAGAAGCTGAATAAGTGTCCCATTAGGGAAATAATGGCAATAAGGCAACATCTTCATAGATCACAAATCCAAGAGGCCTCAGCAAATTATTGTGGCAGAGCTTCCCAAGTCTCTCAAGCTCTCTAATCATCTTGTTCTGATGATGACTTACTGTTCTATCCATAGATTTAAGCCTTTTTGCTGAGAGTATCAAACTAGAAGGCATAACTGCCTTATACAAAATGCTAAAGGTCCCACAAGTAAGCTTATTCGAATCTTTAAGAGTTGCTTTGACACAACTTTCGAAATCCACAGCTTGCTTCAAATTTTCAACAAAAAGACTGCTAGCTAGTATGGAAGGAGGATCCTGGGTGTTCTCAACTACATCACAAGAAGCCTTGGAAGCCTTTTCACGCTTCTCTCTCATCATAAACAGAAGTACAATAACAGTCACGCTGATGAAAACAGTCAAACCAGAACTGATCACAGCTAGTATGATTCTGTAAGAAACCTTGTGCCCATTTGTGTCTTTGTTCTGATCAGAAGAACTCCCACAAGTGGAGCTTAAAATGGTTGCCCACAGAGGCCCTTATTTCCCAAGAAACTTGATTTTGAGCTTCTCTGAAATGGCCCAAAAGTTGGCACAGGCCCTGTTAAAAGGTTATTTGAAAAATTCACCTCTATCAAGCTCATCATACCTTTAAGTTCTGATGGAATGTTTCCTGAGAGCTGGTTGTTTGATATGTCTAGAGAAACCAACTTGTCAAGCTTCCCCAATTCATGAGGGATTGGTCCATGAAGATGGTTGAAGCTCAGGTTTAATGCTATCTGCAGATTCCTCATTCGACCAATTTCCAGAGGGATACTGCCAGTCAGATAGTTACTGCCCATCTGGAATTCGAGCAATCTTATGCAATTCCCAATCTCACCAGGTATCTTCCCTCGGAATGAGTTCTCACTTAAAAGCAGAAATTGCAACCTTGACATATTACATAGGTCTTCAGGCATAGACCCATTGAATCTATTGCTGCTAAGGTCGAGCTTGATGAGATTTTTCAACCTAAGAAGCGGCTTTGGAATTTCTCCAATTAAACTATTGCTTGAAACAATTAATTCCTGCAGGTTTTCAAGTTCTCCAAGCTCATGAGGAATAGGCCCAGTGAATCCATTATCAGCTAAATTCAGTAGGATCAGATTAAAACATTGAGCAAGCTCAGGAACTATCTCTCCTGAGAGCCTATTGCTATTCACTTCAAAGTAAGTAAGACTAGTAACATTACCAATTTCTGCAGGAACAGTTCCTACCAGCTTGTTATTGCCGATTCTAAGATTTGAAAGCCTTCTACACTTCCCAACTGATTGCGGAATACTTCCCTCTATATGGTTCATAGTTAAGATCAAAGTTTCTAACGTCCCCGACGCAAATATGCTAGGAGGAATGGCACCCTCCAGCTGGTTAGAATGCAGATTCAAGACTCTAAGGACTGAAACCAGACCAAGGTTTTCAGGAATGGGGCCGCCTAAGAAATTCTCGTACGCATTGAACACTCCCAAATTAGTTAAATTGCCCACCCAACTTGGGATAGAACCATTCATTATATTTCTCGACAATTGAAGGTACTGCAATTTCCCCAAACTTTGCAGTTCATCTGGTATTTCCCCAATAAGTAAATTATCAGAAAAGTTCAAAGCTCTCAGATTCTTGAGACTACCCAATTGGGAGGGTACCAAACCCTCAAACTTGTTACGAGACAAGTCAAGAAACTCAAGTTCAGACAACTTTCCAATAGTGTAAGGAACAGACCCATGAAAGTAATTAGAAGAAAGATCCAACCACTTTATATATTTCAATTTAGAAATGATGGATATATTACCTCTAAGCTGCCTGCGAGGGAGCTGGAGCCATTCGACGAATCCATTCATGTTACAACGCAATCCAGTCCAAGAGCAGTAGTTCGAACTATTCGCGTCTCACCCGGGTACCATTAACTCCTTGTGAAGAGCTAGCATGGGCACCTGGTCACCATCCTGAGAATATGCAAGCTGCCCAATCGATAGCAAAGCAAGCAACAAATTGCAGATTATGCTAACTGTAGCCATTGATGAAGAACCTCTTCAGAGAGCAGTATACAGATATATAAAGTAAGCTATTGGCTCAATGCAATTCTTTTCACCTCAAAATGGCTGCTTTTTATCAAGACCCATTACATCTCCCAGCATCAAACACAGGAGAAAGCAAAACCAGAGCAAAAACCTCAACTTTTGGAGTTTTGTACGCACAAAAAGGGAAACCAAAACATTGCATACAAAACATAGACAGATGGAAAAAGCTGCTTCTTGTTGAACCTGTTTATGAGGAGTTAGCTTTATAGGGAGAACTCTGATGCTTCCAAGCTTTATCAACACAAAGATTTCACCTTCTTGGTGAAACTCAACAGTTCCAGTCGTCCAGGAAGAAGCTCATTTACCAGTAACAACTAACAACTCTTCCCACACATGATCCTACATAAGCTCCCAAACTTATGGTTCTTCTGCCTCTGCTGAGTACCAGAAGAAGCAAAGAACTGGGTTTTCTACCTTTGAAAAAATGGCATTTTTAGGAGGGAAGTCTGGCAAGCGAAAACACCCAGAAAATGCTTCCCTGTATTAGATGCGTTGTCGGCTGCTGTATCTTCTCTTTTGCAATAAATGAAGATTTTGCCTTTTGGTTTTTTTTGTGAAAAGGTCTGGACAAATTCCTTCACGAGAAAGGCGTCAACAGTCCGAGTCCTTCAGCTTCTTTTCTTTTTTGCTAACACGATACATTTTCTTTTGCTTCATAAACAGTGATGGAGAGGAAAAGTACCACTCTCACGATCTAATACTCCCTTCGTTCTAAAATACTTAACATTAGTAAATATTCACTATTCCAAAATATTGCATATATTTTACCAAATCAGGTTTCTCCAAAATTGGGAAAAACTTAGAAAGATTGACTTGAACTTAGTTCGTGAATGAACATACAAGTTGGACGGGATATCAAGGAGAAGAAGTTTAGTGACTTTCTTGTATACTTCATGGTCCAATAAAAATGAAACTTTTCTTAAATTTATACAATATTTTGAAACGAAGGGAATAATAGGTAATATTAAGGTCATTTTTTTTATAACGAGGGGTGCCCGAAGGGGGGCAAGGCAACAACCTCTTAGAGCACCATATCTAAGGGTGTTCACGAGTCAAGCTTGGCTCAAGACCTTTGGCTCGACTCGTGACCAGCTCAGCTCGGGCTCAACCTTTTTTGAAGTGAGCCTCAAACACCCCTCTAATTCAACTCGGCTCACATTAACTCGAAAGGAAGGATCATTTGGTGTATTTGCTAGTTTAAGATTTTGTTTTCTCCTATTATGAATGAAAACCTACCTACTCAATATCAGCAAACAACTATAGTTGGTAAAGATTTGATTTTGTCACAGTTTATTTAATGTAGCAACATAAAAGATCCCATACTGCTTATTGACGTCCTCTGCTGGATCATTTGGGTGTCTTTGCTAGTTTAAGGATTTGTCTTTTCTAATTTGAACAAAAACCCACCTGCTCAAGATCAGGAAATCTTGTTCTTTTTTTAATCACCATGAAAAATTGTCTATAATTGGCAAATATTTGATCTTGTTGGAGTTGAACTGATTTTTTATGAGTGCTGTTGGATTTGCAACACAAAGCTCCCATCTTATGTAAAATAACCCAAAAGGGTTTTTGTTTATTGACTCTCTCTGTTGGATAATTCTTTACCTGTATAGATTTTGGGGTTTATGAATACATTTTTTTTGTCATTACCTATGCTGGATCATTTGGGTATTCCTGGGAGTTTAAGAATATCTTTTTTCCAACTGTGAAAAATACCCACTTGTCCAATATCAAGAAATTTAGTTCTTTTTATATCACCATACAAATTTGTCCATAATTGGTTAACATTTTATCTTGTTGGTCTTGATTTGATTTTTATTGAATTCTCTTGGATTTGTAATACAAATACAGAGTTCAATTTATTTGTATTTTTGGTTCATTGTGTTCTTTAGTAAATCCTCACAACCATATTATTATAAAAAAATGCTCACAACCAAAATGTATTTACAGAACTATACAAAAAATGGAGCCAGGGCCGAGCCTCTGGCCGGTCCGGTCCGGTTTTTAAAACCATGCTTAGAACTCTAAACTGCTAGCAACAACAAAACTCTAAATTGCATTTGGTCATTTTTGTTCCTAGAATTTGATCAAATAGTCTGACTATATTTGACATAATCTCTATATATTGAAACTTATGTAACAGTCTAGTTGTTTGGTTTGAATTTTTTGTCAGATTTGCTTCGATTAGGGTTAATTAGAAAACCAAAGGGGATACTTGTAATTCATTCTGAGACTGGGACTGACTCAGGGGAGGCATATATATTTGGGATGGGGGGTATGAGTGAAAGGAAGGAAGCAAAACCAATTTAACACGGTAATAAAGGAAGAAGATGTAAAGTTTATAAAGAACTATATTCAAAACTCATATGTGTATAAGATTAATTTTTACAAGCAAAAGAGGAGGAGGGGAGCGGGTGCAGTGTCCACCTCCATCCGTAGCTTAGCCCTTGTGTTATGAGATTATGTTAAACAATTATAAAAAAATTACATGAATAAATGTGTGGTTTGATAAACAATCACAAAAAGGTTTAAATTGGTTAATCACATTTGTTCCGTTTCTTTTTTTTTTTCCTCTTGTTGTTCCATTCACCTTTGTTCTAATTCTTTTCCTCCATGATGTCCCATGCAAGTAAAGAACCATTAATTGATTCTAATGGATCAAGTCAGATAAAAAGAGTCCAAGAAATCCCCTAAATGTGATGTCTGGAATGAATGTGATATGTCTTTGAATATATGGCAAGACACCCTTTGGATGTTGTGGTTGTCACATACTTTAGATTCTTTGAGGATATATATAAGTGGTAAGCATCTTTGATGGCGCCGCTAGGACCCTTGCCTAGGTTTGTTGTGAATATTTGCATGTTTTGCAATTACAAAACCTTGTAAGTGTCAACTAGATGAAATTTTTTTCTTAATTTACTTCCACCATCCTAGGAGTAAACAATATAATTATCCTAGTAGCAATAAATTTTCCAATGCTACAATATAAGGGCCGTGTTTATACGTGCAGTGCGGCTGGTGCATACCTGCATGTCGCTAAGGTAATAAAAGGGCAAACAAGATTTTTAAATCCTGCCCGTTCCTAAAGTATGCGAGCCATCCAATCTCGATCTGACAGCCCGCGGTGCAAATTTAAAATAAATCTTTTCCGTATACTCAAGAGTCAAAGATATACACCTTCTTTTCGCTAACAAGTCAAGGTATACACCTGCCCAACAAGATATCAAACGATTTTCTTAAAAGAAATGAATCGACTCTACATTGTTATAAATATATCATCAAATACAGACTTGTTTTTTTATTTGTCACAAAATGCAGACTTACCAATTAGGTAGCTAGGTGATTAGATGTCTGAAACAAAGAAAAAACAATGTAGAGTCAGATTGTATGACACTGTACTCTGCAAATGCTAATTTTTTTGCATCCTCTTCCTTATTGCTATGACTTGCCCTCTCTCTCCCCGCCTGATTACAAATTCTCCCTATAGAAAAACACCTTCAAGCCTGCCTTCAATAGTTAATACTCCCTTAATAGTGCACTTTACACCCTAACTTCAAATGTTATCCTACTTCTCCGGAAGGAGAGGTGGGCCCTAGAGTGAAGGTGAGCTTCCATGAGACATGGTGGGGCTTGACATGTCAGAAATGGTCCTTACCCATGACATACTATAATGTTAAGATGGATGGAGAAAGAAACCCCACTTATGATTTTGAGGCCTCACATGCCCTTTCCCATCCTCCTTTTCCAGCCATTTTCTTTGGCAAAAAGAGGAAAATGGACGACATCATGGACGGCCAAAGGCACTTAACCCGTGAGAGAATTCATTTTCCATTAGGAGCTAGGCATGTAATCATTTACAGAGTCCTAAACTTCTAAATGCAACCGGCCTCAGCTTCTTTATGGGTGAAAAATTCTTTGAAATTGTAGAATTGTAATTAAAATTGTATACATATTTTAATTGATAGACCTCAATAGAAGCAATGGTGGTGTAAAAAAGTCAATTGCCACATGATTGCCATGAATCTTAAATTATGTGCTGTAGGAAAAGAGGAAGGGGGCCAAACACAAATTCATTCATTTAAATATTTTAGTCATAATCCCTAAAAGGCCTACAAATGCACTTTGTAATATCAAAGTTGCAGCTTTTTTTGTCAATTAGTTATACCTAAACCATATTATATAGTAATGTATGCAAATGTTTTCAAATGCAGACCATGTTCCTACCTAATGTTAGATAAAAGGTGACCAAGACCTCTTTTCTGTGATATGGATTCCAATAGAAAGATCACAATTTGGATAGGAAGCTCACTAAAATTTCCATCTTTCTACTCCATCCAACCGACTTCAATAGGAAAATTCAAAATAAACTAATTCTTGTTCATTTTGGTTTTCTAATTAAGATCATTGAAGTCCAAGTGTACAACTCAAAATAAACTAATTTTTGTTCATTTTGGTTTTTCTAATTAAGACCATTTAAAGTAAGAGTTGGACTTGCCCTAAGCAATGTCATCTATTAGCTCTAAAACTGAGAGTTATTTACTATTAGGGCGAGTGCTCTGAGTCTTAATCTGACAACACACGATACACCATGGTGCTTAATACGACATGATTAATAAAAAATTATTCATATAAAATTTAAATATATTTTTGATATTGTATTATCACATTTTATTCCTCTCAAACCTTGTAAAAATTATAATTACAAACTTCAAATAAGATTTTATTCATTATTTTTAGCAGGCAAGAATGCCAAGAAAAAATAATAATATTTTGACAAGATTCGAACCCACTACTGTTGCCTGAAAAAGCATTACTTTTACAATTAGGCTACAGACGCCTTTAATGTTGATATGATTGCGCGAAAAGATATACTCCCTCCATTCCAAAATGCTGCATACATTTAGAAAAAATGTCATTTTTATTAGACCATGGGCCCCACAAGAAAGTCACATGGCTTCTCTCCCTGATTTCCCGTCCCATTTCCTCTCCTTGATTTCCACTCCCCTCCCTTCTTCCGCCGCTCTCATTCCAGCCGTCTCCTCCGCGGTCGCCGGCCACCCACATTCCCCTGCCTCGCCACTCCCTCCGCCGACCTGATCCTCTCGGCCGAAGATGCTTCTTTCTGTCACCCCGATTTCCACTCCGACTCCCTCTTCAACTCTCTCCCACTCCATTGAGGATGCTCTCCCCCACATCGTCCCTCGCCTTTCGCTCCGATGGAGCAGGAACAGCTACAATAGCAGTCCTCTCCTCTAGATGAATATGGTGATGGTGACGACTCCAAGGAGGACTCCGGGTCCCAATCCATGCTCCTCCTTCCAGGACCCCTTCATCTTCTTGATGATCAGGTCTGATCATTTATTTTTGACTGCATTTATATTACTTTATTTCTATGAAAGAAGGATTTTTTTAGCTGTGACATGATGATCAAACCCCAAAATAGGTTGACAAATTGTAATATATACTCGGTGAATCCAAGTGTCGAACCAGAGGGAATGATGTAGGATTATTCTACTCCAAACTAATCTAAATACTACTTAGCTTAACAAATTAAGATTCTTATCAGGAAATTTTGTAGAGAGATTGTAATTTAATTAACTACTAAAATGACGATGAAAGATTAAATTAAAATTAACTAGAGATAGGAAAGATAATCGATGGGAGATATCAAAGCTTCAAGGATCAATTATTTAATTAATACTTCTATGTCTATTTAATTTCTTAATTAGATTCAATGTAATTAAATAGACGTAGAATATTGATTAAATAATTGATCCTTGAAGCTTTGATATCTCCCATCGATTATCTTTCCTATCTCTAGTTAATTTTAATTTAATCTTTCATCGTAATTTTAGTAGTTAATTAAATTATAATCTCTCTACAAAATTTCCTGATAAGAATCTTAATTTGTTAAGCTAAGTAGTATTTAGATTAGTTTGGAGTAGAATAATCCTACATCATTCCCTGTGGTTCGACACTTGGATTCACCGAGTATATATTACAATTTGTCAACCTATTTTAGGGTTTGATCAAATTTTGGCACCGTTGCCGGGGAGTGAAGTGTAGGATTAATCTTCCAATTAGTTTTTTCTCTCTAGTATAGATTAGTTAATTTTAATTATTCTTAGTTTAATTTAGCTTGTTTATTTTGTAGGAATTTGGAGTCTTATATGGAACAAAAAGGTTTTTTATTGGATTTTTCTTCAAATTTGGTAACCTCGTTCCATATCTCTTTTGAAATTTCTATTGCTTGTGCATGCACTCGTGGAATAAGGATACCAGTGGACGATTGGTTAGAAATAATTCTGCTATTTTGATTGAGAATCCTTTGTTTGAATTTTCTATTCCATCACACACACCACACAATATGGCTGATCAAGGTAGTAACCATGATATTAATGAAAATGAGATTGAACATGATGCACAAATGCGGCCCTTGCGTGATTATATGCAACCTGCACGCACCAGCACACCCTCCTGTATTAGATTGCCTCTACAAGCACATCACTTTACTTTTAAGCCTGGAATGATAAACTTCTTCCCAAATTCCATGGTCTAGAGTCTGAAAATCCTTATTTGCATTTAAAAGAATTTGAGGAAGTATGTGCAACTTTTGAGCAGGCTTATAGTGAGGACATCATCAGGCTAAAATTGTTTCTATTTTCCTTGAAGGACAAAGCCAAGACTTGGCTAAATTCTCTTAAGCCTAGATCTGTAGGAACTTGGAAAGAACTACAAACTGAATTCCTTAAAAACTTTTTTCCAGTTCATAGGGCAAACGCTCTGAAAAGATAAATAACAAACTTTGCCTAAAAACAAAATGAATTATTTTATCAGTGTTGGGAGCATTATAAAGATTTGTTAAATTCTTGTCCACATCATGGGTATGAGAAGTGGCGCACCATCAGTTTCTTCTATGATGGGATGACGCCCTCAATGAAACAATTTGTTCAAACAATGTGTAATGGGGAATTTTTTGATAAAGACCCTAATGAAGCCCTTGATTTTCTAGATCAAATAGTTGAAGACTTAGACTCTTGGGATCCCACCGATCCCTCTGATGTTTCTAATAAGCCGAAGACTTCACCTACTAGTGGGGGTTTGCATCATCTTAGGGAGGAGGATAATTTGAGTGCTAAGCTAGCCTCTTTGGCTAGGAAGGTGAAGGCTATGGAATTAGGGAAAATTAATGTTGTTAAGTCTGTTGCTACAGAAGAGGCCTGTGGAATTTGTGATGTCATGGGACACCCTACTAATGAGTGCCCTACCATTCTTGCTTTCAAGGAGGTGTTGCATGACCAAGCAAATTCCATGACCCCTTTCAAGAGGCAACTTATGGAGACACAAACAACCTAGGATGGAGGAATCACCCCAACTTTAGTTGAAGGAATGAAAATGCTGCACAAATACCACCTCCTCAAGCATCTTCCAATTATACTCCATATGTTCCACCTTACAGGAAGACACTTGAGGAGACATTACAAACTTTCATGCAAGGGCAAGCTACCATTAATCAACAAACCTCGCAAGCCATTAATGACATAAAGAGCTCTCTCACTAAATTGACATCTTCTCTAGATGTTCAAGATAAAGGTAGGTTTCCTGCTCAGCCCCAACCCAACCCGCAAGGGCAAGTTCACATAATGGACACACAATCTTCTGATTCACAATTGGAACATGCTAAGTCTATTACCACTCTTCGGAGTGGAAAAGAAATTGATAAAATAATTCCACTAAAGGCCCAACAATCTTCTGAGAGTGATGAATCAAAACATGATAAAGAAGAAATTGATAAGTCTGGGTCAAGTGAAGACGTGAGATGTCCTATTCCAGCTCCATATCCATAGAGGTTAAAACCACCTCAAAAGTTGAACCAAAATGCTGAAATTTTTGAACTTTTTAAGCAGGTGAAAATTAATATTCCCTTGTTAGATGCAATCAAACAGGTACCTTCTTATGCTAAGTTCTTGAAATATTTGTGTACTATTAAGCGTATGTTGCATGTGCAGAAAAAAGCCTTTTTAATTGAGCAGGTAAGTTCTATAATTCAACATAAAAGCCCGCCCAAATATAAAGATCCCGGATGTCCAATGATTTCATGTGTGATTGAGAACTTTAGGGTAGACCAAGCCTTGCTTGATCTTGGGGCTAGTGTTAATCTTTTGCCTTATTCAGTGTACACTCAGTTAAGTCTTGGGGAACTTAAACCCACCACCATTACTCTTCAACTTGCTGATCGTTCTATTAAAATTCCAAGGGGAGTGGTGGAAGATGTGCTTGTTCAAATTGACAAATTTTACTTTCCTGTTGATTTTATTGTTTTGGACACACATCCTGTTATAAATGCAAGTGCAAATATTTTTGTCATATTAGGTCGTCCATTTCTTACTACTTCAAATGCTTTAATTAATTTTAGGAATGGTGTGATGAAACTTTCATTTGGCAATATGACTTTGGAATTGAATATATTTAATGTTTGCAAACAACTAGGGGATGATACTGATGTTCAAGAAAATAATTGGGTAGATACCATTGTTAGAGATCAATTTCATGTTTCATCTTTTTCTAACCCTTTAGAATCTTGCTTAGTGAATTCTTTATATGATGAATCTAAAGTGGATTTTGAAAAGGCTGAGATTTGTTCTTTGTTGAATTCTCTGTAGGTATTAGAAGTGAATGGATGGAAACCCAAGTTTGAGGAGCTACCAGTGAGTGACAAATTGCCTATACCATCAAGCATTCAAGCACCTAAATTGGAGTTGAAAAAGTTACCAACTGAACTCAATTATGCATTTTTGGATGATGGTGAAATTTTTCCTGTGGTAATATCTTCTTATCTTAATCTTATCGAAGAGGGTAAGTTGCTTGATATTTTGAGGAAGCATAAAGGTGCAAAAGGATGGACAATTGCTGATTTAAAAGGAAAAAGCCCTTTGATTTGCACTCATCGTATTTATTTGGAGGACAATGCTAAACCGTCTAGGGAGATGCAACGTAGGTTAAATCCAAACATGAAAGAGGCGGTTAGAACTGAAGTTCTTAAGCTCTTGGATACGGAGATCATCTACCCCATTTCTGATAGTAAGTGGGTGAGTCTTACCCAAGTAGTACCGAAGAAATCTGGTGTAACAGTTGTCAAGAATGATAAGAATGAATTAATACCCACTAGAGTTACATCTGGCTGGAGAATGTGCATTGACTACAGGAAACTAAACTTAGTCACTAGGAAAGACCATTTTCCGTTGCTATTTCTAGATCAGGTTCTGGAGAGGGTAGCTGGCCATACATATTATTGTTTCCTAGATGGCTACTCCCGGTTACAACCAAATTGAAATTGCATTAGAAGACCAAGAGAAAACTACATTCACATGTCCTTTTGGCACTTTTGCTTACAGGAGAATGCCTTTTGGTTTATGCAATGTACCTGCAACATTTCAAAGATGCATGCTGAGTATTTTTAGTGATATGGTTGAACGCTATCTTGAAGTGTTTATGGATGACTTTTCTATATTTAGTGATTCATTTGATGATTGTTTGTCTAATTTGCAGAAATTTTTTGAGCAGGTGTGAAGAGAAGAACCTTGTGCTTAATTGGGAAAAATGTCATTTCATGGTTTCTAAAAGGAATTGTTTTGGACCACATTATTTCCTCTAAGGGAATTGAAGTTGATAAGTCAAAAATTGATTTAATTACTCATTTTCCTACACCCAAAACTGTTAAAGATGTTAGATCATTTTTGGGTCATGCAGGGTTTTACAGGAGATTCATAAAAGATTTTAGTTCTATTTCTAGACCATTGTGTGATCTCCTATCTAAAGATACTGTTTTTGAATGGACTAATGATTGTGAAAAAGCTTTTGCTAAACTGAAGGGAATGCTTACTTCAGCCCCTATTATGCAGTCCACAGATTGGACTTTACCGTTTGAGATAATGTGTGATGCTAGTGACTTTGTTGTGGGGGCTGTTTTGGGGCAAAGGAAGGATAAGAAGCCTTATGTTATTTACTATGCAAGTAAGACATTAGATAATGCTCAGATGAATTATTCAACAACAGAAAAGGAATTACTTGCTATAGTATTTGTTTTGGATAAATTTAAGGCTTACTTGACCGGATATCCTATTATTATTGTCTTTACTGATCATGCTGCTTTGAAATATCTTCTATCAAAGAAAGATGCAAAACCTAGGTTGATTCGCTGGATACTCCTACTGCAAGAATTTGATATTACAATTAAAGATAAGAAAGGAGTTGAAAATGTGGTGGGCCGATCATTTATCTAGGTTGATTGTGGATGATTCCAATGAGGCAGTGCCAATTAAAGACGCCTTCCCAGATGAGCAAACTTTTTGTTCTTTTCTGATTTACCATGGTTTGCTGATATTTTTAATTTTCTTGTCACAGGTCAAACTCCTTCTCATTGGACAACACAAGACAAGAAGAAATTCATGGTGGAGGTAAGAAACTTCTTTTGGGATGATCCGTATCTTTTCAAATATTGCCCGGATCAAATTATTAGGAGATGTGTACCAAATGATGAAATTCATAGTGTCATTTCCTTCTGCCATTCAGAAACTTGTGGCGGCCATTTTTCTGCTAAAAAAACTGCTGCTAAAATTTTACAATGTGGATTTTATTGGCCTACCCTATTTAAAGATATTCATGATTATTGTCGTACTTGTGGGTGTTGTCAACAGCTTGGTGGAATACCCATAGGAATATGATGCCTTTAAACCACATTATAGTGATTGAAGTATTTGATTGTTGGGGTAATTGATATTTATTGGGTCCCATTTCCACCTTCTTTTGGCTATCTGTACATCTTAGTGGCTGTTGACTATGTTTCCAAGTGGGTAGAGGCCATTCCTTGTAGAAATAATGTTCTTAAAACTGTTATATGCTTTTTGAAAGAGAATGTTCTATCACGGTTTGGTTATACCCCGTGCAAACATAAGTGATGGGGGTTCTCACTTCCTGCAATAAACCTTTTGAGGCATTAATGAAAAAATATGGAAGTACTCATAAGGTGGCTACCCCCTTATCACCCACAAACAAGCGAACAAGCTGAACTTGCCAACAGAGAGATTAAACACATTTTAGAGAAAACGGTTAACCCAAATCGCAAAGATTGGTCTCTGCGGTTAACAAAAATGGTTTAATTTCAGTTTGGATAACGCCAGTTCTGTGCGTAAGCTTCAACTAAATGAATTAGAAGAAATCAGGAATGATGCATATATGAATTAAAAAATTTACAACAGAACGAATGAAGATTTTGCATGATCAACACATTCATCGAAAAACTTTTGAACCTTCACAAAAAGTTCTTTTGTATAACTCAAAATTGCATTTATTTCCTGGCAAGCTCCGTTCGAGATGGACTGGTCCATTTATTGTTAAAAACTGTTTATCCTCATGGAGCTATAGAAATTGAAAATCCAATGAATGCAATGTGTTTAAACTAAATGGTCTAAGACTTAAGCCATTCCTGGAATTGATTCCATTAGAAGTGAGAGTATTCCTTTGTCTGATCCCACTTATCATGATGAATACTCTTACACTCAGTCTGGCTGAAGACAGTTAGCGCTACATTGGGAGGCAGCCCAGCTTTTTCTTATTTTTAGGTTACTTATTATTTAGATGATGTTTTCTGGTTGGATATTGTGATTGCTCTCATCTTCTCTATTTGTTGATGTTTTTCACTCGCATGGGATTCTAGCAATTTGCAGTTCTCCAGGTAACATCTATCCTTGATTTTATTTATTTATTTATTTTATACTTCATTTCATTCTTAACATTGAGGACAATGTTTAATTTAGGTTTGGGGGTGTAGGAATATATTTGATTAGGATAACTTAGTTATTTTCTTGCTTATTTTGAAATTTTTACTTAATAAAAAAATAAAAAATAAAATAAAATAGAAAAAAAATAAAATAAAAAAATAGAAATAGAAAATTAAATAAAAATTTGATTAGTTTTAGGTTGTTTGTTATTATTTTATAGGTTTTGATAGTTTATCCCGTGATGATGCATACTTCAATTTTTAAGAGATTAATTTACATTGGAAGTGTGAGTAAGTATACTAGAGGATAGAAACACTTAACTAAGCATTATCTTTCTATTACAGTCCTCTTGGATTAAGTGCTTGAGCTAATAAAACTCACTCACACACACTAGTACATAAAGTAATAACCTCTAGAGATTTGTGAGTACTAATCTGCAGTGGGATAACTTTGGTCGAAGTCATTAGATGATATGTGGTTGTCTGTTGAGCTTAAAAGATCATTATAGACTATTTACTTGGCTATAGCAAGGGCTTGGAACCGAAAATACGTTGAGAGTATAATATAACCTTGGACATAATAAGATTGCTGGAAAATATGAATGCTGATGAAAAAAATTAACAAATTTTTTTGAAAGAAATGAAAATAAAAAGAAAGAAAAGGGCTGCTTGACTTTATAGGATTAACTTAGGCTGATGCTCATGTCCGAAGCGGTCTCTTAAAACCTAATGCCCTAAGCCAACTGTGTTGGGAGTCATTGGCCTAAGTCATTGCTAAACCTAAGCATCTTGAAGTCAGGCCTTACACAGTCCCATTGAAAAAAAAGAAAAAAAAAGTTTATGGTGTATTATCCTCTCAAATCTAGAATGTTGGACCCGAAGGAGGCGCGCAGGCATTTGTGCTATTCATGAACCTAAAGATTACGATGACTATGTAGATTCCTGATATTCTTTGGTTAATGGGTCGCATTGGATATGTGTAAAATAGAAATTTAGGGCGTATTGATACAATGTTCTACACTTTTACTATTTATATTATCATGCTATATCATATGAGCAGAAATTTCCAAGATGAAGGTGTAGAATAAAACCACTTACTTGAGAGCTTCTATATTCCAGTTGATTATAAATGCAAGTACTTGTGGTTGATTTTCTTAAACATTGTGGTTTTGCATTTGAAGGGATAATAGGTTTGATTGTTTGAAAGTGTTTATTTTATTTTTTGCACTTAGATTAATAAAGTTAAGTTCATAAGTACATGTTTGTGGGTGGCATGGGCTGCAAACCCTCACGAGACACAACTCGTCCTACTAGGGACACCCTAGAGGTTTAACGGCTTGTTGCATACGCTCAATGCAATCGTGTTCCCTACGAAAGAGGAATTTACTTTAGTTGTTTTGTGTGATTTTGTTTTGTTTGTTCTTGCTCAAAGATTAGCAAAAAATAGGTTGGGGGTATTTAATATGCATAAAATATACATATTTATATACCCCTATTTACTATTTGCTAGTATAGATTTAATGATAAAATATGAATAAAATGGGTTATTTGTGATTAGGATAGTAAATTAAGGATTAATAATTAATTTACTCTAATTAAACTATTTTAGATGCATTAAAGAATTTAAGGAATTATAGTTTTTATTATGCGTCTAATTTTAGTTTGGTTTTATTATTGCAGGTCAAAAAATGCGGATTGCAGATCAGCAGCAGAAGAGTGCTTAGGTGGGTTTTGAAACTGTCTAGAGTAACCCAAGAGCAGAGATCGAGTGTAGAAAAAGGTCTAAGCCGTTGATGTTCACTTAGAAGAAGATGGGCACGTGGATTAAAGGATGAGCATTCAGAGTCAATCCGGCTGTGGAGAATTGATACGACGGGTTTTAACCCAATGGAAGAAAAAAAAGGAAAAGAACCAGTTCAGCTGTTTTCGGTTCGGTTTGGAGAAAAGATAGAGAAAAAAATAAAAATGAAAAGAAGCGACCCGAGCTCGATGGTTCGGGTGTTACACTCGAACAGACAGAGCTCTGTTCTGGTTGGAGTCGACGGCGGCCACCTGAAGGTTTCACGGCGACTTAGACGGCGGTGGTCGCAAGGTTTTCGGCAACGGGCTGCAGGCACGACGACTAGCGAGGTCGACAGCATACGAGAACCCAAGTGAGAGAAATCAAGCGGCGGCTGAACTGGTTCTTTTCCTTTTTTTTTCTTCCATTGGTTAAAACTCGCTCGTATCAATTCTCCACTGGATTGACTCTAAATGCTCATCCTTTAAATTCCATGCGCCCCGTCTTCTTCTAAGTGAACATCAACCGGCTTAGACCTTTTTCTACACTCGATCTCTGTTCTTGGGTTACTCTAACAGTTCCAAAAACCCCGCCTAAGCGCTCTTTGCTGCTGATCTGCAATCGCATTGTTTTGAACCTGCAATAATAAAACCAAACTAAAATTAGACGCATAATAAAAATATAATTCCTAAAATTCTTTAATGCATCTAAAATAGTTAATTAGAGTAAATTAATTATTAATCCCTAAATTACTATCCTAATCACAAATAACCCATTTATTCACATTTTATCATTAAATCTATACTAGCAAATTAGGTAAATAGGGCATATAAATGTGTATATTTTGATGCATATCACATGATATCCAAGGTAGATCGGCCTGTGACTCTGCAAAGTTGTGATCAAGGTGTTTACTGTGCTTTTAAGTAGCATTACCTCATACACTTTGTTAGATTGGTTAGACGTTGCATGCAGATTTTCCCTTGGAGCATTTTGACATAATTACAGATTGCTTTAGTTTGTAGGCTGCCTTAAATAGTCACTAGAAAGACATTATTGGGATTTTTGATCTGAAGTATTTTCTTTACTGAGAATGGAGGGGGGGGCTTTGAATTATGGAGCTAAACCTTGTCATTATAGTTGCAGGTTATCCAAACCTGGAAATGCCAGGCTTCAATTCTTCTCCTCAGAAGATATTTGAATCTAAAGTTACTGATATATTCCCTTGTGGCTATACGATTGAAACTACTATTGATGGAAAACCTCTACGAGGCATTCTTTTCTCCTACAACCCAAATTTTGACAATGCTGTTCAGGCTCATACTGGGCAAATATGGTTATTTTTATGTTTCCTTTTACTCCTTTCATTCCACATTAATTGTCTTGATTGGAAATCAGAAATGAATTAATTTCTGATTTCGAATCCAAACAATTAATGTGGGACAGAAGGAATGTCACGAGTCTAGCTTAATATTGTTACCTCTCAAATTGTGAATCATATTTCTGATATGCAGGAAGAGACTGATCTCAGATGGATTTTTTAGATCAATTAAAATGATTTTAGTAATTTTTCGAGGACTAGCACAGAATCACTGCAATTAAGAGATGGCCAAGGAAAGTGCTCTAAGTTCTCAACGGTGACTCTGTTATAGTTACTTCCTTTTGTGTTCCAGAGAAAATCTTTTTTATATTTTTACTCCTTTGAGAGTGCCTCTAAAACAATGTTAGTTTGATCACTAAAGTCCTAGTAATTTGTAGGTTTGCAGGACCAAATTCAATTTTTGAAGCAAACAAAAGCAGTCATAGCCCTTCGGATAATACTTGCATGTAGTTTCTTCATTCATTTTATGTGAAGCACTCATACTCTTGTTTTCCAATTATTTCTTTTACTATCATATATCTGACTAGATCCTGTGAATGTGAGGTCCAGCCCTTCAGAGGCTCTATAATGTCCAAAAATCAGCAATGGAAGAAATAGAGAGAATAATTTGTCACCGAAATGGAATTCCAAATAGAGAAGTTCGTATATTAGTGTTGGAAAGGAAACCATCAACAAAAGATAACTTCCATTCATCAGATTATATGGAAGACAATTGTTCACTTGTTGATAGATTTACAATAACTTGAGCAACAAAATCTCTGTTTGGGGCTATCAAAGAACATGAATATTTGCCATAAACTCAGAAGAGAAGAATTAGAAAAATTCATCTTGAAAAGCCTACAGAAGAATAAATGGGTGAATTTGAATGTCAACTTGAGGCAAAGGATTTTGAAGGAGTAGCTACCAAACAACATGCTTTTCAACAAGAATATAAAATTACCCGTAACTCAGTCAAAATGTACCCTTTGCCGCTCCAGGTATGCTCCTTTATTCATCATGTCATGTCTTCTGAGTTCTGTAAAATTTATGTATCTGCATTCTGCATATGGCCCTTCTTACATTATTGAACGATGAATTTCGCACCTTAAGTTTTGTCATGCTCATGTGGGTTTGTTTTAATTCTCAGAAGCCACAAGATCCAGTGGAAATCAAAGTATGTTCCTCAGAATTGCAGCTAAAAGATAAATCTGGATCTTCACATAATTCTTCTTCAATCAACTATGTTCTTCAACATTCCATTATGATACTGGTGATGTTATGGAGAATATAGAAGTCTTTCAAACAAGGAACGGAAAACTCCCACAAAATCAATTGTAAATATTGTTAACTCAGAATTGAAAACTGTTGAAGAGGGGCTTGTCACAATGCTGAATGCCGAGGATCCTGCTGAAGAAGAATGTGACACTATTGCAGCAAATATGCTTCTTAGCTTTATGCCTTACAGATCAGAGAATAATCCTAAGTGGCAGTGTGTTCAAAGTCAGATCAAATCAAGTTCTAGCCAATCAAACAGTGATGGTACTGGCCACAACGAGAAAAGCATCCAAAATGGAAGAAGCCATACTAGTGTTGGTAAAGACCACATTGTCAGGTTGAGGAGGTCGCCGCAAGGGAAGAGAAGGAATGTGAGAGTGTATGGCAAAAGAATGTAGTAGGATTTCAACTTTTTTGTATAGTTTTAACTAGAATGGATGGTCATATGCAATTTTTATCTTGGGTTGGTGCTTAAAAAGCTCCCGCGTCATTCATGCTATACTAGTTTATCTATCACAGACTTCAGTAACTCAACTAATATTCTCTTTACTCACGTTTTTCTAAAATAAAACAGGTTTTATGGCCTTCACAATGCCAAGGCTAAGCTTCAGTAACATAATTTTTTTTCTTTTTTTAAAGTTGAGATTCACACTCCCTCACAGTATACGCTAATAGAATGAGGCCTAGGACCAACTTAAATGATTAAAAACAAAGGCCATGACTAATCATTTATACGGTCTTTCACGATCTTTTTAGTACTGTTTCAATGAGGCAAATCTGTGAAACAACGGAGAGAACATGGCTATAAATTGGTTCCAAGCTTTTAAAATAACTAATTCATTAAACAATACTACAAATAATGTTTGAATACAGAGATAGCTCAAATGCTTATTAGTCAACAGAGATAGATACAATGTTTCCACAATAAATTGACGAGCTTCTATTCAGCCAAAAGCTGGAGAGAACAGTTTCTGATTCGGTAGATAAACAACACAACAACAGTTAATGAAATCACCTCCCAAAGGAAGTGCAATACCCAGGAACTGTTTTTGTCGTCAATTTCTCCCCAAAGGAAGGGATTTGCAATTGACTTAAAGGCATAAACCGACTTATAGATACCAATTGTAACTAACACATGATTGTCTTCATAATGTATCCTAATAATATGAGTGAAACCATGACTAGCTGTTATAACAATAGTTTTACGTATAAGGTCCCAGATTACCACCATGCCGAGGCCAATGTTGCTTATCAGTTGACTGTCTGTGCCAATCCACTGCTGAGATAAGCTGAAATAGCAAGAACTCAAGTTGAATTAAAAGGAAAGTGCTGAAATAATGGACAAATGTATAGCCCCTAAAAATAACCTTCTCATCAAACTGAAAGAGCAATTGGTCAAAATAGGGTGATGGACTCTGGGATTGGCAATTGAAAGGTAATGACGCTGCCATCTTCTTTACAAACTGCAGTTATCAGAAAGCCAAATTGTAACTGTCTAGGTAACTCACAATAAATCCATTGAACAACCACACACTGTTTTATTTTTCGTACACAACATTACCTGGGAATAGCTACTGGCTTTGTTTTCAATGCTACGAAGTTGATCAAGAGCATGGACATTATTGGAGTGAGAAGATATGAAATTCATATACATAGAATTATTGGACGGTGCATGGAAGTGATAGCAAAACTGTTCAAACAAGCAATAGAGTACTTCCGCAGAATTCTGCATTAAAAAGCATAAACATCAGACATATAGAGGAAGAAATTCTGGTCAATTACTATCAGAAAGAAAATTAACTGTTAAAAAGCAACCATCTCAGTAGTTTCCATGTTATAAACAGCAAAAAATGCAAGATGGTGATCAATATTCCGAGATACCTGAAGATTTAATTGCATTGACAATAACCAAAATGATATTCTCCTTTTTTAAAACCAATATGTAAATTATGACTATCCAAGTGCAAGGCATTAAAAGTAAACTCAAGACAGGTAAACTCTCATCAAATAGACTGCACCAAAAGAACCAGGGAAATGAAACAATATTATAAACAGATTCCAATGGAATTAGTCTGAAGGCAAAGCTCACAAGTATCATTGTGTAATTAACATAATCCCATGAAACAAAGTATTATAAGAGTACCGTCTAAGACTTTTAGGTTCACAATGATTAAAGTACTTTCCATTGTGATAAAATTTCATCATGAACCCCTAAATTTAATGGGAGGTTCTACTTGAGAGGATTGCTATAACATTGTAGCTCTACAATTGGAAATAGATAATAAATTTACCCCTCCGTCAATGCTGCCAAACTTGATTAGCAGGTGTTGTCTGTCCAAGAATTGTGCCTGTTTATAGTCAGACAAAAGTCATTCCATGAAAAAGCCATGGTTTAGCATTCCATTCTTGAAATTTAGTGCATAAATGATGAGACTATTCCAAATAATAAACAGTTGTTTCTCCCTCAAGTGGAGTATGCTGAAACCCATGCAAAACATGCCACTTTGTGTAGGCTATCCCCATGTTATATCAAATTGTGTGTATGCATTCACATATATATAACTGGCAATATGAACAAAAACCCAGTTATAGAAAATTTACCTTCCACATGATCAGGTCTACATAATCTTGAAAATGAACTCTGAACCCTCTGATTCACCAGGAAAATTGTACATTAGTAATCAAACAAAAAATGGATTTTAACAGCAATGTATAATGCACCAAGTTCATATATTATGTTAAGAACATGCAAGGCAATAGTGTTTACATATTGTCGTGTCCTCTCAAAATTGAATATAGGAAAGAACAAATGGAGACATATTACCTCGATTATAAGAAGATAATATATGGAAGTTCATATATTATGTTAATTACTCAGCTGTGTAATATAGTTTGTGATGACTGAAAATGAGGCACCATGAACAAAGGACTGAATAAAGTTAAACTTGTGTGCAGGATGACCAAACTATGCATTGATCAACAATCTTTGACTATCATATGAAACTCATACCTTGAGGGCATTATCTCCTAACAACTCATTTCCAAGGAAAAAAAATGAATTATCAGAAGCTAGAAATTTGAACAACTTTTTTTAGAAGGTTAATGAAAATAAAAAGCCTAAGCTCATTTGGATACCCACATGCAAGACCTTCTTGGCCTGCAAGAGAAATGATGGCCATAGGCTTGCTACATCATCAGACACATTTCAGAAAACCACAAATTGGGACATTCATAAAAAAAAACTCATAAAAATGGCTAAACTGGTGGCATCTTCTCCTGTTATTTTACTTTTTCTTATTTGTTCATAGAATGGGAAAAGAATAGCAAAATAGGAAAATTCATTATAATCCAGCATGTTCAATGTCCACATACCAACAAGAAATTCAGCACAATTAAGCAAAATAAGGAGACTTGACAAAACACCTACTCAGGCGCTTCCGACGACTAGATGCCAACAGGTACATATCGACGAACCCCTGCGAAACCGACGAGGCCCACTACTGTTCCGCTCGGCAGGATACTTCCACCGTCTCCCATCGATCTCCTCACAGCAGAGCACCCTGAGGCTCGACCCCATGAACTTGTCCTCCACTGACCGGAACTACACCTCGGGCCTCTCCCCGCAGATCACGGCAATGGCCACGGCCGGCGGCACCACCGGGGGAGCGGAGGTAAGATTGGCAGTTGGCACTTATGCGAATCTGTGAAGATGGATCAGAGCCATGAAAATCTGCGAACATGGCTTCGAAATTTTGCTAAAGGACTTCTCCTCGGAGCAGAGGTGGAGGGCATAGTATTTTAGAACAGTAAAATTTTCTAAATGTATACAGTGTTTTGAAACGGAGGGAGTATATTTTATATTGGATGCAGTAGGACATGCATACTATCGTGTCTCCCATATCTATGTCCAAAATATATCGGATATGGATACGGCAACCGTGCTTCGTAGGCCCTGATGACCAAAGGACCCAAATACATCTTTTTTGAGGGACATGACTCCACCACCCTACTGCCATCATGTGCTGTAGGAGTGGGTGCCCCATTCTTGCCTGGTTCAGGGGTTTAAGTATGCAACATAGTGGGCAGAGCATGTATTGTGGGCCTAGCATATCATGGGCTGTTTCGTATTGTTGGAACCATGGAATGTCGTATCGGATATCGGTAAAATATCGGTCGGCCTAAGAGACGAAATATCGGAGATATATCGGAGATATTGCGTAAAAAAATATCGGTAGTCAAAAACTAGTTTTTATCATATATTTTCAAAATCTAACTTCTAAAATGAGTTATACTAATTTAAACAAAGAATAGATTTCAAAATATGCATAAAAGGATAGAAAACAAACATGAAAGTTTTTTTTTCCCAAAAAAAAAAAAAAAAAATTTTTTTCAAAAAATTTTTTTTAAAAAAAAATATTTTTTTTTTCAAAAAAGGCCGATATATCGGTCCGAAACCGATATATCGCCGATATTTGGAAAAATTGGAAAAAACGATACTTAATGGTATCGGAGTATCGGTTTGTGTCCGATACCGATATATCGGCGATATATCGGCGAGCTGGCATTCCATGGTTGGAACATGGCAGGGTCCCCATCCATCACTTTCTTTCTTTCCTTGAGACCTGTTTCCTGCCCTTGTGTATGAGAAACAAAATGTCTTGCTCATGCAACCTCTTTTTTCTTTGGCATTGAAGAGGTCCTAAGAGGGCAGAAACTCATGCGATCTCATGCAACCTGCTTCACCTTATATCTTAAAATGTGGGGGCAGTTGGGGGGGCAGTTGCATTTAAGTATTAAAAGGACACATGCCATAGTTGAAGAGAGTGTGACAAGGGTACATTAGATTAGGGCTTATATCCCAATTGGCAGGTTTGTGGGTTCGGAGGACGTTGGTTAGTCGAGCCTGTTGGCACCACCCTAGTCGTA
Source organism: Houttuynia cordata (assembly GCA_039654745.1). NCBI lineage: Eukaryota > Viridiplantae > Streptophyta > Magnoliopsida > Piperales > Saururaceae > Houttuynia > Houttuynia cordata. Next base: position 38,220,066 of record CM077502.1, on the reverse strand, counting down.
TTGGTGTCCAAATTAGTTCATTAGGAAAAACCTTAGTGGTGATAATAACTCAGGACCGAGTGATTATAAGATTAAGCAAAGCAAAACAAAAAGAAGAAGAAGAAGAAGAGAAGAAGGATAGAAAAGGGACCCAAGAAAAAAGAGGGATAAAATCTTACTCCTCTCTCCAACGAATCCTATCTGTATTTGGAAAAACCATGGGTCCATCATTATACGGCTAACTTTGCTCCCTCTCAACCAAAATATGGAAGGAGGGTTGGGGGAGGACTCTGGTCTTACAGTCCAATAAATGTAGCACATTTTCATTTGTAGACAGGCTTCATTGGACAGAGAGAGTATGATGCTCATCCAACATTCTTGCCAATTGTTATTGGTCCTTTTTTATGAGTCCCGTGAGTAAGTGCCCTGGCTCACGCAGGTCGGCATGGCAGACGCATTGTGGTACATCAGATTTTGACTCGTTAATAATACAGGGGGTCACCTGCCCCCACCCTTGTCTATCAAGGAATGATGGGCCTCTCCCCTGCTTGTAATGATTGCCACAAATCTCGATTCGACAGCTTGGATAGTTGTGTGTGAGTTAGGCCCCATGCAAACTCTTCCCTTTTTTTCGGATAACAGTTTTTTATGGGTGCTTACGGGCCAAATCCCGTGCCATTGTACATATTTCATCTGTCCCATATTAGTTGTCTGCATTAAAAATCCAAAATAAAATAAATCGAATTCATTATGATTTTCTAATTCAGACAAAGTACTGTGGGATAGAGAGAGCTGAAGGTATCTACGTACTAGGTTAGATCCATAGATATCTTATGCAGTTTGGCAAGGAGAATTTGGTGGTTGTCGCCAGTCAGGCTAGACGCACTCTTTGAATAGTATAATCAGACTTCGAGGTTTGTTTTAAATTGCGAGTATTCTACGTTTACACCACCAAAAGCATATTACCAAATGAATGGAGAAATGTCATTGGGCAAAATAATGGAAGACATGATGATGGCGGAAAGAGAGTTCTTTCAGGGACATCAAATGCAAAAGGTGTGTGGTTCTTGGCACATTTTCTTAATAAAGTAACTATTAGTAATTGAAATAAAAATATTAAATTATCGTTGCCATCATTTTGAATCTTTGATCCTCACAATGGTAACATTTTTGAAGGTCAAAAGGTTAATTGATGATTAAAGTGGGGTTACTTATATAGCGCACAGAATTGTCGACCAACAGAGAGAACTGAGGAGAAAACTAGCATTCTGCTTTTGGGCATCCCGTGAATCACGTTTATATGCATGACATGCCATGGGATGCACCTTATAGACACTTGCAAGGTTAGAATCTAAGGGCGGCGCGTTTGGTAAAGAAGTGGCTTCCCATCATGTTACAAGAGAAGCATTTTTCCCGTCTAGAGGAGATTCCACAAAAAAGGCTTCTATAGAAGCACTTTACATTCCCAAATGCGCCTTAACAATAGAGGTAACATCCTGACAGCCTAGTTGATCCATGAAGCAATCATCTTTTCTAATTATTATGCTCATGGCACAGTCATTCCTTTTCTATTTTACAATTGTAGTCTGTAGTCTCTTTTTGAACAGCATTCTACAAGGCCTTCAAGAAATCAGGCTAGCTACCCAAAACCTTGCTCAATTTTTTTGTTTTGATATAAACCTTGTTCAATTACGTACTTCAGCTAAGATGTTAGAGAAAAGAGAGCTTTTCAAGTCACGTACTAACATCTCTGATTTTTTTTTTTGGGTATACAACTGCTGCGGAAGTGGACAATTCACACGCACACCAGCTAGTATTCTAACTTCTTAGACCCTCCTTGTGTCTGGCCGAGATTCAAACCCACTATACACCTATACAGCGAGACTGAAGACCAACGCACCAACGCGTTTCGGGAGGAACTCTGAGAGTCTTGTTGTGGGGTACGTGTGGCTTGGAGGCCATGAAACATGGACGATAATAAGTGTATATGATACAAGGAATTCTGTCTCGGTAAATCGGCAATATATCGTTTTCGGTCCTGGACCGATAAAATGAGACAACTAAATATCGGACCGTAGCTATTTTACAAAAATTGCCGATATATCGCCGAAACCCGATATATCGGATCCGCTTCGGCGATATATTGGTACAATTTTTTTTATGGGTCGGGGACTCGGGAGGAAACTGGAAAGCCCGAAAGGGGGAAAGGGGGCCTGTGGGGGGGGGGCTACAGTTTATATACCCAAGATTTCAATTACAGTTTATATGTATGTATATACACTACAATCATACACAGATATTTTATTATTCTTCAGTTTCCTTTCCTACATAATGGGGTGGGTATATAGGATGCATTGGTTGATTATGTGTCTGTCCTGCCAAATCAAATTGGGTGGCTCTACATAATGGGGTGGGTATATAGGATGCATTGGTTGATTATGTGTCTGTCCTGCCAAATCAAATTGGGTGGCTCTCAATAATTTTAACTCACCTGACAGCTCCAGTTATGCATCTGCCATCTTCCTCAAAGGATCACTCTATGGTGGATTGGTGGGTCTAAAATCGGTGAGCATTGCCTCGTGGACTTGGGTTCTCCTGATCCTGATGGTCTGACCTGCCGTTTGAACAGTCCTTCCTCCGCCAAGGCCTAGTAAATTTTCCAATCGACTAATTCTGGTTGAGCATCAAAGAGAGTTGATGTTGTTTTAATTAATCTTCTTAATTTTACTTGCAAGTGTACGAATTATATTGAAGTACAGTCGTACAATTTTATGCGGTCGAAGCCACAAGGACTTGTATGGTGGAAATCTAATCAAACCCTAACTAAACCCTTGAATTAATTATGAAATTTGTAGAAATTGATTAGGTAACTAACGACTAATTAAAGTAATTAACAAAATAAAAATATGAACTTTATCAAATTAATAAAATACTAAGACTTTGGAATCGGCATGCAGTAATTTATAGAGAATCTTAAACTTACAATCATTGATAATTCTCAATAATACTCATAACAAACTAGAATTTTATTCATGTTGTTATGGAGGATTTTACTTAACGCATAATTATTCATACAAAAATCACTCTATTTATGCTATTTAAATTAATAATTCAAATCACAAGATGTATCAACTTATAAGAGAATCACAACTAGTATCTAATTTGTTATTTAAATAATTAATACAAACGTGCATTGACAATAGTAATTCCAAATCATAGCAAAAACATTATTGATGTTATATCCAAAATTAACTAAAGTAATTAACACAGAAACGCATAAACATTATCGCACAATTTTAAGAGCAAATATCAATTTCACAGGTATGAAATTCTCTACAACTACTACAGCCTCGTCCTAGCCTTAACAACAACAACTCTCTCAATCGACTGTTCCTAGCATATTTTGTTTCAAATATGCATTGACAATAGTAATTCCAAATCATAGCAAAAATATTATTGATGCTATATCCAAAATTAACTAAGCAATTAACACAGGAACGCATAAACATTATCGCACAATTTTAAGAGCAAATATCAACTTTCACGAGTATGGAATTCTCTACAATTACTACAGCCTCGTCCTAGCCTTAACAACAACAACTCTCTCGATCGACTGTTCCTAGCATAGTTCGTTTCAAACTCCTTTCTTCGAACCAATGCACAACCGGAATGAAAATGAAACAGAAAAAAAACAAAAAATTTAACTGGAAAAAATTAAAAGTACTCTGCTGGTCGTCTCTAGCCCCTCTATCGACCAATCTCCTCTTCGTCTGCTCTGTTTTCCCTTTTTATCGACTGCAGCTTCATCCTAAAATTAGAACATTTTCCAAAATTAATCTCGTGTAGAAAGATCTCGCCTGTTGTTGCCTTCCAAATCAAACAATTTTCAGCTCAATTTACTTCGAATCCCGTCCAGATTTGTAGTAAAAAATTCCATTTTTAAGCCATTCCGAAATAGGGCCAAAGCACCCAAAAATGAAGCTTTCTCAATTTGACACAAAATTCGACTTCAATCGAGTTGAGAATTGGTCTTACTATTATGAAAACAGGTATGCAACTCCTCTTTCCCAATTCACCAATTTCCAATTCGAAACCTTCTAAATCGAGCAAATTTTCCTTCTGTTGCTGTTCTTCATCGCGCCGCCGTTGACTCACCTTCGTAGTTCTCGCCGTCGACCATCGAGTGCTCCACAATCTCCGTCGATCGCCATGAGACCGCCGCCATCACCGGAACCTTCACCCCGACCCCATTCTGCCGTCTGATTTCTCCTGCCGTCGAGCCCATGGCGCCGTCTCTCCTTCTCTGTCTGGCTTCGCCATGACCACCGCCGTCGACTCGAGTGGCCACCGCCGTTCCTCGCCTCGCTCCCTCCGCCCATAGCCGCCGTCGGGTTTTGCTCCCAAGCTCAACCCAGGCTTCTGTCTTCTTCATTAGAGCTCGAGCGAGCTCTTCTGCTCTGTTTAGAACACCCGACGAACCGCTGAACCGGTTCGGTTCGGTCCAGCTCTTTTCTTTCTCGGTTAAAACCCGCTGTAAGAATCTCAACCGTCGGATCTAATCTAAACGCCCTGTACTTTAATTCTGCGTCCGTCTTATCTTAAGTGGACATCAAGTGTTCAAATCTTTTCTGCACGTGTGATCTCAACTCTTGGGTCACTGTGCCACTTCAAAACCCGCCTACTGTTTTACTTTGGCTGTTCCTTAGTCCGAGCACTCGAACCTACATAAATAAAAAATGTCCCACATTAGATGCACCAAATAATTCATAAAATTATGAAACACATTTAAATTGAGCAATTTAGAGCACATTAATTATTTAATTCATAATTACTAAACTAATTAATAATAACCCAATTTATTCCTTATTTTAACTAGAAAATTAATTAACAAATAAGTAAAAAGGCATATAAAAATGTGTATTTTTCATGCGTAACAGTTGATAGTGTATTTTGGTTATTTCTTCGACCCTAACACGACTAGTCGCACGCCCTGCTTTGAGTTAGTCAAAGTAAACTTAGTAGCTGAACTACAAAGGTTCATCAAATATATGAGATCACGGAGGATCTAGCAATGGCTCTTGAGCATATTATGATTTCCACTCGAAGAGTTTTCATCAATCACTCTTCTAGAATAAATAGTTTACAGAGAACTGAATAAAATCTTACAACGACAGAGGCTGTATTAAAATTATTGGGAAATTCTCAATATTTAAGAATGGACTTCCAAAGAAACACCATTGAGATTTCAATATCGGCAACGCGTGCGCTTTTAGACTCTATGATATTACGGAAGGTCTGCAATCTCTGCCCATTGTACCTGTAAGCACCGATGGGGCCAGCATCCCTAGACGCATGCCCGATTCCTCTGTAGAACCTCTAGGATGTTATGTCATAGATATCCATAGGGGAAGTGGACTGACCTGGGAGCAGAAGTTGAAGATTCCTACACTTTGTATGTTGGAGTCTATTTTAATTATTATTTATATCCGTTCAAATGAGTTGTTCGGAGTTTGATTTCATATTTCTTAGCATGAGTTGCTGATATTCTGGTACGTTGATTATTGAATCTCTCATTCCATATTTAATTGATGATATTCTAAGTTTTGTATCCACTGGAGTCTATTGTTATCGTTTTTGTATTTTTATCAGTGGGGTTTTGGCATCCTATTGAGTATTTCGTTCGAAATACTCATGCATCCTTTGATGCAGGAATTAAGAAAGAGTGGAGCGGAGCAGGTAAGAGTTGCTGCTGATTTCAGATGGATAAAGTTTGGCCATGAAAGAATCTGTTCTATTTAGTAGTTGTTTTGAACTCTTTCTTTTATGGCCCCTGTGCCAGAGATATTAATTTATTACTGTTGGATTATTTGTACTGTAATAACTTAAGTAGTAGTTCTTTTGATTTTGTTATTTAGAATTCAAGTACGTGGATATTATTAATCATTCTGGATCCTGCGTTTATCCTATATTATGTCAAATAGGAATGATGTAGATCAAGTATTTGGTCGTGTCCCGGATTCCAGACCTCTTGACCATTAATGGGAATAGTGCTTCTGCACTCTAAATGAGGTTTTGAAATTCGGGGTGTGACAGACATAAATAAGAAAGGTCTTGATCATACAACCATCTAGAGAAGTCAATGCTCTTTATCAACAACTGGCTCATTAAAGAGTAACTGACATAATCACCTTCTAAGCTTCACCAAAACTATCGGGGTATAATAGTAACTTCACTTGTATGATAACTTCACTGTGCAAGACCCTAGATAAGAATTCCCAAATTTAACACTAGTTTCGGATGGTTCGAGGCAGACTTGAGAATTAGGGTTCGAGAGTACAAATCCTAATAGGAATCTTTGAGACAACTTCAGTCGGTAAAATAGTATAACACGGAATCCCAACTCGGTTTGACTTGACTCCTCCACAAAACATGATTCCAGAGGATTAATCTCTCAGAATTAATTACTGCCCAAGTCCTTCTAATTTTTATTTAGGTCTTATCATATCCTTAGCCTTATTTAATCACCTCATATTAAATAGTATCACGCTTTCTTAATTCACTGCACTATTATTTGCATAACAGTTCACTTTCGACCTTTACCATAATTTTACAGTTCATATTTACTATAGATTTCCCCAAGAGTCTACAATCCAACTCAACAGACGACGCATTTTTATGAGTTTCCTATAATTAGTTATGAATTTTCTATTATTGACTGTCTGTGTAGGAAAACTGCTGGCCGAGGCTTAATTAAGCCAATTTAGGTTCCAAATTATGCTACTTACATACTGATACTCATATGCTCATAATATATTGATTATCACTCAGTCCCCCGATGATATTAACATAATCTTATCAATAGGCAGATCTACTGTTTTAATTAATTTCATCAACCCGAACACCGATTACTCAATTGTGATTAACTAACTTAACCCCAAATAGGACCACTAAATTGGGACACTAGCATGGGACAAGGGTATTGACGACAAAAAATGACTTTCCCACCAGCCTGAAGTATTACGACTCTGATTTCCTATGAATTAGTGGTCAAATAACTTTTATCATCATTATTCTACACATGGTTATTAGAGTTGACAAACCTTGATTAGAACATCATGCCGACACCAAAACTGAGGCAGCAATTTGTAAACAGCAAATAACCAGCAACAATTAGAACTCATATTAAGTGTGTCGACGCTGGAATTTAAAGAAAGGATCTTATCTAGGCCATTGCACATCGAATAGAATACTGTGTAACAACACGATCCATATATGTGTAAATATCGTGTAAAAATCTAATCTTTAATCATCAAAGATGTTACTATCATACAACTCACAGATCAGAGCATTCACATGTCAATATAAAATCCATAGATCATGACAAAATAGTAAAAATAGAGTAGGGAAAACAAATCCTACCTTTACGGTGAAATCGATACAATTTGCACGTAAATCGGTTCTACACGTACCCCTCTTCTTCTTAGTGTACTCCACAGGAACGATGACAGCAACTGATGCAAAACCCGTTGGATGAACTAAGAGAGGTTGACGGCTCTGCTCCTAGGCTTGCACGACTTCCAAGGGCCTCCAAAAAGGGTTGCCGGTATCTCCTTATCATGGTTTAAATTGGAAAAACCTGATTATTTTGATTAAATCTCCACCCTAGATCAAGCCACCATCTAAAGGTCACGGTTTGTCCTTCCAATTTGCACAATCTCAGTCAAGGACGTGATTGCCTCTTGACTCCAAAATCAGTTACACTTCCTTAATTCTAGATCGGTTACAATCCCTTATTTGGTAGGGAATTAAGTCAATTGGATCGGTTATCATAACTACATGAGTAACCTCCCAATTTAAACTCAAAAGCACGATCTTTATCCTTGCCACATGGTGTCACTAATCAACATGGTAACTGTCCACTAATCACGTCCAATTGCAATCCTTTTAATTATTTCAATTTCCAAGTTTGAAAAGTTCAATTTCCATTCTAAATCAAACTGGTTTTAAACTAGGAAGGTTATTCCAATCTCCCCAAGATTTGGTCCCTAATTTATGGGCCAATTAGGTAGGTCACCTCACCAAAAAATCTAATAAATTTCATTAAAAAGATCCAAAAACGAATCACATTCAAAATTTTACAAAATACGGCGATCGATCGGCAACTCATACACGATCGATCGGCTATACACATACACTGCGTACCGCTTCCAACCAGTAGATACGATCGATCGTCCATCTCACGATCGATCGCCTGGTACGATAATCACACTACAGCTGACCCGATCGATCGGGTCTTTTGACGCGATCGATCACGTCCAGCAAAATTTAAAATTTTGAATTTTCGAGTCATTTTCAAATCTTTTTCAAACCATAACCTAATGTTCAATAATTTAAGGAAATTAAATGCTTACCTTGAGCAAAATTTCCTGTTTTATTATTTGAAAATTTCTGGGTATTACAATGTCAATTAGTAAAACAAAGGAAAAAAGTGATATTATATTCAATTAGTTTTATGCACGTGCATTCTTGCAATAAAAATAATAATATAAAGAAAAGACAATGCCAGCTTGTATTGAAAGACAAGTTGATTGAAACATCTGGTGTGGACAGGGTTAGAGGTGATCAATTGTTTAGTTGATGCATGAACTTCATGTTCCTCACAATTCACGTTCTATTGCCGGACTAAAGTAACAAAATTGTTTTGAAAGGTGTTTTTGATTGAAGAGTATCAAGCACATAAACCAACATGAAATAAACATTCACCTTATCTACGTGTATCTCAATTCCAATTAAGGCACTTCTTATTAAATTTTGATTTATATACACCAACTGTTTTGCTTAATTTGGTCAAGACAACCGGTTTCAACGGGGCCTCATCTTCTTACTCGGCTTAGAATTGACTTTTTTATTGGTGTTTAAGTCTGCCTTATAATGTCCTCCTTTTGGTGTTATCTTCGGATATATTGAATGCATCTGGCTCTGTTTGTGCTTGTACCATGTATAGGAGTGGATATGACGACTAAAAGATGAAAAAAGAGGAAATAGATCCAGAGGTTCCAAACCCTTTTACAGAACTCATGCTTCATAGAAATATGTAATCATACGCATTTCCAAACTTCATGTTTCAACTTAATACTAAACATCAAATGCTAGCACGTGCAAATTGCATGTGCACTTCCACTAGTTACTGCTTATTCTGTGTTGCTTTGTGTGTGAAGGTGTATCAAATCAATTTAATATGGTTACATCTTTTTCCAGAGTTTGTATTTTGGTTACATATGAATAACACAAACAAGGCAGAATAGTTTTAGCCATTGAACAAGAAGTTTGCTTATTATAAGCTCATCAAATGCTAAATTATTGGAAAAAACAATAGGTCTGTGCAATTAGCATTCACTTCATAAGTAAATCAACTCTTGAAGTCATAAAAAACTTTTATACCGTCTAACTTAGCTGTGGGATGTAAACCTAGCACTCCTTTTTACATAATATATACTCCCTGTGTGCCATATAAAATGCCCTATTTGGTTTTTCAAAATGAACTAAAATCAGTTCATTTTGGTAAACCTAGCAGCACATTTAATATGGGAAGGACGAGTATATAATCTTGTGAGTTTGTTCTCTGGTGTCGTGAAAGTGCATTCTTGACAACAGGAGGATGCACGAATTCTGATTAAAAAAAGGAAAAAAGAAAGAAAGAACATAATGCGTATCATCAGAGTTTTCCCTTCAAATAGGGCATGACACATAAGGTTGACACGTGTCTGACATATTATGACGCGAAATAAATTGATGAGTGGTTTCTGGACCTTCATCAAAAGCCTTCCTGGTTTATCATCTATCTATGACGTAGAAAATCTGTAATTCCTGCACTCAAATACGATCTAGCCATTGCTTTGTAAATCAAGGGTCCTCATATGTCCCATTAAACCACCCATTTAAAAGGCTGGTAAACTGGGCGGGTTAGATACTTAAATTGGCCATTTAGATCCTTGATTTTAATGTCAAGGGGCAGATGAAAATTTTGCCTTACATCTAATTAATATTCCAAATTTAATCCTCACTAGAGTATAGCAAGTTGATCTCTTAAATATAATCCTTACTGGACAGGCTAGTGCATATGGGCTAAATAACAGTAGACTGTAGTCTTCAGCTAGGAAGTACGGATACAGTAAAATCGTTGCGGTATCCGTATCCGATACGGCAGCGACACGGTTGGAGGCGTGTGCTGCCGTATCCAACATAAAATATGTATTTTATTTCGGGTACAAATTATTCGAATGGTGCTTGTGGTCTAACGGTAAGAGCAATTACCGGGTTCGAATCCAGCCAAACACATAACTATTTTTTTATGTGGCATTTTTTTATAATTGAAAAGTTATATTAAAAGGAACGAGGGAGGGTACAAAGGATAAAAAAAATTACAACAACTCCTCAACTCAAGGGTGCATGAATAACTCCCTTAAAAATAAAACACGCAAAATAGGAATAGCCCAACTAGGCTAGGTAGACAGATCAACTTAGCAACGGAGGCCGATCGATCGATCGGCGAACAAGTGTTCGATCGTATGTCCCTCGCGGCGATTGATCGCAAGTAAAGACGATTGATCACCCGAGCAGGCTGTAAGTTCCAGTAGATACGATCGATTATGGATGAGATGATCTATCGCGTTCGAGCTTGTAATTCCAATCTAGTAGATACAATCGATCGGGGGTAGGCGATTGATTGAGCATCCATACAATCCATTTTTTTAGTAGATACAATTGATCAGGAGGGAAACATTCGATCGCACTTCCATTTTCCTATTATATTTGATGCTTGGCGATCGATCGGCTCGCTAAAATGAGGGACCTAAAATGAGGGACCTAAAGAAATCCCTCTTCTTTTCAGATTATCTAATGTGAGTAGCCCTTCATTAAGTGTCATCCAGGCGCTAAAGGAGTAACGGTTCACCCGATGTTTGAATGTAGCATATGAGGTCATGCCATGACACATTACCAGATTTCACTCTGTTTGCATCCCAGACACTCTTAAATGTAAACTTTCCAGATTGATTGAGTCACCCTTGAGAATCCTCCAACTCAGTAAGCACAGGAAGCTTCTTTAGGATGTCCACCTTGGCAAGATCACCTCTTCTTGACAGTAATTGTTTATTTTGGAGTTTATCGGAATTTAGATAATCAGCAATTGATTCATTTGTGTCGCCTCCCAACTCAAGAATGGTTTTGTTGCCAAATTTTTGGGCAAAAGTGAACGGGCGACTCCATGGATCCAACCACCTCCGTATTGTGCACTCATTTCCAATGTTGAAAACACATCTCTCCTGCATGAAAGTTTGCAATTGATGAATAGATTTCCATGCATAAGAGCAATTATGAGGTCTAGCCATCAAGATTTGCATTGTTGATGTCTTGGATGCGTCTAACCCCAAGTCCTCCTTCTTTAAGAGGACGGCAAAGCTTTTGCCAAGATATATTATGAAAACTATTGGTTTGGGTAGTACCTTTCCATAGGAAAGTGACCATGATGCCTTCCACCTTGTGATAGACTTTTTTGGGAAGTTTAAAGCAGCATGTCCAGTAGACGTTCAGTCTACCAATAACCGATTTGATCAATTGTAATCTCCGGAGTGCAATTTTCCACCCACTAACACGGCCAGAGATCCTGTCAATAAGAAATTTACAGGCTGAATATGAAATACACTTAGAGGATAGAGGCATACCAAATCTTGGAACCCAAGCATTTGTAGAATGACTGACTTATTCTGGCACCATGCAGAGAAGAAGATGGAGCTCTTGCTAATGTTCACATGGAGGCCCGACATATCTGCAAAAACTGAAAGAATATCCCTAATGCACTCTACCGACTGCACTTCCTCCATAGAGAACAGGAGAACATCATCTCGGTCATTCAACGCGATCGATCGCTTGAGCAGCAAAACAACGTTATTGAAGGAAACGATCGATCGTATCTACTGGAGTTTTTGAATTACGCAAAATAGTAACAACGATCGATCAGAGTCATACTACATAGATCGGCGAACGATCGATCGTAGGAAAATAACGAAGGAATTGTGATCGATCGGGAAGTGATCAATCGGCAATGCGGAGCGATCGATCGCCGTGTACTGTAAACTAAAATAAGCCCTATTTCGACTCGGATTTGGAAGGGGACTTCATGATTTCTCTTATGGGAGAACGTTTTGGCTAATCTGGAGATCACCTTTGAGCTATATTGGAGGCTAGAGAAGAGTGATCGTTTAAATATAAACCCTTGCAAGTGCACAAGGCAATTGTACTATGGTGAGTATTAAAGGGTTGTCGAACCTCAGGGACGGATTAATCTTTTACCAAATTCAAGAGGAGAAAAAGATGTAGTTTAATTAATTCTAAAGAAAGCAATGGACTTTATCTAATCTAACTGAGATTTAATTAATATGGAGAAATATCAAGGCAGAGAATCCACCACTAGACATGCAATTACTACTCTCAATTATTATTAAGCATACATTGACATGATATGGAAATTCGTGTTCTTGATCGGACACACGAATTAATAATGAATTCACTAACGTTCTTGATCAGACACGAAAGTTCATCCACTATTTTTGTAATCAATCCTATCCTTGATCGGGCATAGAATCAATCACAACTCTATTATAATGCAATTAATCTTATCCTTGATCGGGCATAAAATCAATCACAATATCTAATTTCATTCATAATCAATCAACTCTATGATCAAGCACTCAAAAGAATACTCATGAAATCGCATTAAGCATAAATCAAAATCAACTTTATAAAATTAAACTATCAAGAGTAGCAATACACATCTAGGGCTTCATCAAGCCTTGACAAGGAATTTAGTTACACATAGAAAGAGATAAAAGAAAAGCCTGTTTATGTAGATCCATCGTCATGAATCCTTCTTCTTCTTTGCTCCAAAAGATCTCTTCTCTTGCTCCTCTCGAGCCTCCAATAAAGCTCTGGTTCTCCAAGGTTGAATGCCCAAAACGTTCTCCCATAAGGCCTATTTATAATAGTGAAGAGAAACCACGAAGTCCCCTTCCAAATCCAAGTCAAACTAGGTCTTATTTCGGTTTTCCGTATAAGCCGATCGATCGCTCCGTATTGACGATCGTTCGCTTTCCGATCGATCGCAATTCCTTCGTTATTTTCCTCGATCGATCGCTTACCGATCGACGCCGTATGATACCGATCGATCGTAGTTACTGTCTTGCGCGATTGAAAATTTCCAGTAGATACGATCGATCATTTCCTTCAATATACTGCTTTTACGGCTCTAGCGATCGATCGCATTGATCGCCGATCGATTGTAGTTACTATTCATAAACTTCAAATGGCTATAACTTTCTGTCCCGAACTCCGAATTGTGCGTGGTTGGTGGCGTTGGAAAGCTGACTTCTTGAACGTGAGACTTGAATCAGTCCAATCCAACATTTGTACACGAAGTTATGATGATTTAACCATTCGAGTTACATTTCTCCTCATTTCTGTGTATTACTCTTGTTTCCTACAAAAACCAAAAACTATATTAAAGTAGTAGTTATTCTAATCAAACACTAGCATAATCATAAGTTTAGGAGATAATAAAATGCATATTTCATGTATAGATCAAAGAGCAGGAGAAAGAGTCTTTTCGAGCAAAGAAGAAGAAGGATTCATGACGATGGATCTACATAAATAGGCTTCTCTTTTCTTTCTTTCTATGTGTAACTAAACTTTCATTCAAGGCTAGATGAAGCCCTAGATGTGTATTGCTACTCTTATTAGTTTAATTTTATAAAGTTAATTTTGATTCATGCTTAATGCGATTTCATGAGTATTCTTTTGAGTGCTTGATCATAGACTTAATTGATTATGAATGGAATTAGATATTGCGTTGATTCTATGCCCGATCAAGGATATGACTGATTACATTAGAATAGGTGTCACGCCCCAAAATTCCTGACCTCGATCGGAGTGTGGAAGGCTTTAAGTAAACCAATTAAAAGCCAAGATAGGAACCTTGGGACGCGACCGAATACTCGATCACTCGGGTCAATTACATCGTTACAAAAGAACGTGTAATCGACATCACCAGGAACTCATAACGAAACTTAGAAATTGAGAACTAAGAACTTCTTCATCAAATTTTAAATAACATTGTCAATGTAGCAAATGATTCCTACTAAAATTATTACAGCAGATTAAATAAAAACTATCAAATAAAGCAAGCATTAAATCCAGGCACACACTGGCCAACACTAACGAAGTTTTAACAAAATGCAATAGAATAAATAAAGCAATTCTTCAAGACATCTCCCACGCATCTGCTACGCCTTTTTGAACTGCAAAGTTCTGACTTACTGATCTTTGAAGCCTGCATCAGAGGATGCATGAGTATTTCGTAGAAATACCCAGTAGGATGTAAACACCCACCAGGAAGATAAAATAGGTTATGAAGAATAGATCACTCAAATAAACAGGAATAAACGCTCTCTGAAAGACCACTCATAGGTTTATGTTGCCTGAATAGCAAGGTCAAATGATAACAGTTCCAATGTACAGGTATAGGAAAGAATAACCTCAATATGACTCCAAACAATTACCAGTGTAGGGAGATAATGGTCAAGATACTCAAGATACTCCAGGCATCTATGGTGCAAGAAGTTACAATTTCTGCTCGCTGAACTTACCAATACGCAAGAGGTAAGATATATACCAAAACATCCTAGAGGTTCTCTTTTTGGAACCCGGCCACACGTCTAGGCATGCTGGCCCCATCTGTGCTTACGGGCACAATGAGCGGAGACTGAAGACCTTCCGTAATGTCAACCAGTCTAAGACGTACGTATTTGCCTCCTTTCAGGCAATAGGGAAACCATGTTCCATAAATATCGGAGATCACCACGGATATAGTAATGGCTCGTGAGCATACTATGATTCTACCTTTTAATGAGTGGAGAAATAAGTCAATGTCAAACTGGACAATGATTCAACAAAAACACAAGTCTTACCTTTATGAGAATAGGGTAACTCTTACCGCAATGACTCACTCATGGAGTATGAAACAGATAATCAAGGTTTCTCAACAATATATATAGCTCTCTCTCAGGGAGTAACAAGAAGATTCACATATCTCGCATAATGAAGAGAATAATGAAGAGAATAATGAAGACTCACAATCTGAGAAATAATGAATTTCGCTCTTAAATTACACATCATGTATAATGTCTTACCTTTGATATGATATCTCTAAGTATAGAATTGTATTACTTTTAATCTCAAAATACCTCTCTAGGAAAGTTTGATATCCAATTGGATACTCAAACTGACACCACGATGAACCATAAAAACAAGACCAAATTGACTCTTGTGCACGCTGACTCGTCCCAAAGTCTTCATCTTTTAAACTTCTTCACTTATTACAGTGACTCATAAGTAGTTTTATCATATTGTATTAATGTTATTTTAATCAGATTATACCATATTATGAGTAGTAATACTTCTTAGTGCTTTAAAATCCTAATTCCAGTAAACTGTCTTATACTGTATAGCCCAATTACGACTGACCCCACCGTCAACACAGAAAAACTCTGACTCTGAAAGTTTAACAGCAGATCACACTATGAGTCTAGTTTATAATCCCACTGACGGCATATTTTTATGATTTTTATACATTTAATTATGATTTTTATACTGAGCACTGTCGGTGCAAAAATAGTTCTGCCCGAGAGCACATTACTTACTTATAATAGGTAATCACGTACTAATACCCATTAACTATGATAATATAATATTAATACCCTTAATTGCTCCCCTCCTAGATTAATTTTATACTCTGGTATGTTCTGGAACTTAATGATTATAATGATTCTAATTGATGCTAATACCTTAAACTAGATTCAAGGCATCAACCTTGATCTAATTAAGCTTTTAACATTAATAACACATCCCTTAACCATATTGAACTATTAAATCAGGACATAACAGAATAAAGAAGATAACTTTCATGACCATCCATGTTCAAGAGACATGACCTATAGATATTCCCATCAAAAGTAGGCATATATGCATCAACATGAAGCATTAAACAAGGTATGACATTATGAGCACTCTTATTTATCAAACAACGAGAAATCTCGCATGAAACAAACATTAGGCACTCTTATCTCTGAGATAATATGAATAGGATCATCAATTAATCACAATACGAAAGGATCAAAGAAGTGCAAACCGAATTGGTTAGGAAAAACCATCCTACCACTTAGATGTATGCAAAATACACCTCCACGCGTAGCTCGTTCTTTCTTCTTCGCAACGACGCCTCCACACCTTCGATCGCACGAGAGAAGAGGTTGAGGGAAGGGGTAGAAGGTTGCTGGAATTGGTGGCAAGGCAAGGGAGAAGAGCTAGGGTTTAGCACAAGGCGTGCAAAGCTTTTGGCGTGAAGCATATGGGCGGCCTCCTCCTTGGCTTTTATAGCCAAAGCCTCCTCCAACTAGGATATCTCCTAATTAGATCCTTCCTAATCCCAAATCTCAACTAACCAATTAGATTCCTTCCCTTAATTATGATTAGGGCGCCCAGCAATTTAACTCCATAATTAGATAGGTTGCAATATTTATAGTTAGGATATTACCTTATCAAGTCTAGTTCCCTACTCAACTAGGAAACTACCAAATAGGAGTCTACCAATAGGACGCCCTCTCTCTCTTGCTTATGTGGCATCTCCTCCTCCTATTGGCTGGTAGAAGATACTCTAATCACTTCCTTTTTAATTCATATTTATCTTCATAATTATCTCCGCTAAAATGATAACTTTCCAATTACCGCAGTACTTACCTTATCCACCGCGATTAGGTCAAACTGTAGATTTGCACCAAGATTTACTCCAATCCTCTAAAGATCTCCTTGTGATTAGTTACCCACGTTCACATGACTCCCTGGGCCTGTGCCACATGGCACTGTGCCCAGGTCTGTGCGTCTTGGCTTGAGTCCTGCGCACACATGACTCTGGTGTCCCGCGGTTGCACTACTCGTTACACTATCTCGCATAGACCATGGACACGTATAAAACCAAAATTAACTGATTAATTATGAAATTCAAATGGGTCTCATCCACTGAACACGTACCCTGGTGCCTGGCCCCACTCCTGGCGTGAGGTGTTCTCAGACCCTGGCGCCAGGCTGGCCTCAGCGCCAGGTTGTGCCCAGCGCCAGGACCAACCCTCGTGTCCTGGTTTTCTACTACTAATAGTCATGCGATTAACAAATCATACCACATCATAAACATCAAATAACACATCAAAGCACATCGCACAACCAGAAATCAAATCAGGCAACGAACTTTCCTATTTTAGAATAGTTTCCTAAAATAGAAACCTTTAGTTAACGTACCAATTTTTCGGGTGTTACAATAGGTTTGTGTTGATTCTATGCCCGATCAAGGATAAGATTGATTACAAAATAGTGGATGAACTTTCATGTCTGATCAAGAACGTTAGTGAATTCATTAGTAATTCATGTGTCCGATCAAGAACACGAATTACTATATCATGTCAATCTGCGTTTAATAATAATTAAGAGTAGTAATTGCATGTCTAGTGTGGATTTATTGCCTTGATATTTCTCCATATTGATTAAATCTCAATTAGATTAGCTAAAGTTCATTGCTTTCCTTAGAGTAATTAAAAATTGCACTTTTCTCTTGAATTTGGTAAATTGTTTAACCATCCCTGAGGTTCGACAACCCTTTAGTACTCGTCGTAGTACAATTGCTTTGTGCACTTGTAAGGGTTTATATTTAAACGATCACTCACCATGTCTGGGAGAGGGAGAGACTAGGTTTTTCACGCAGTCACACCTCGGCATAACGTCCAACAGATGGTGGGGACAAGGGTAGTGGCAAGGGGGGCTGTTAAGACGAGGTTGTGGGGGTGATAAAAATGATCAGGATGGGAGTGGGGTGGGGGTCAGGGGTGGTGGAGGGTAGGGCAAGATGGCAACGGAGGTGGCTAGGGCTGGGATTGTGGTCGAAAGGCGGCGCCTTTATCCCTTTTGTAGACGGTCGGAATCAGGAGGGGGGGTGGTAGCGAGGGATACTGAGGAGGGATAAGGGCTGAGGCACGAGGCTGGCAGAGGGGGGGAGCACTGTGGTTGGGCGAGGGAGGTGAGAGATGGTGAGTGAGGGTGGGAGGCCAGAGGGGACAAGGCAGGGACGATTGGGAGGCCAGGGGTGGCAGAGGCGGAGGTCTGACCGGAATCAGGGGAGGTCGCCCACCACTCGAAGAAAAGTCCTTCACAATTCTTGTGTAGCATTCTTGCCGGCTAAAAATTATGAACAAACAATCATTTCTCAATCACAAGTTTGTAGTTGTAATTTTTATAAGGTTTAAAGGAAAAAATGTGGTGCTACAATACCAAAAATATATTTAAAATTTATATAAATATTTTTTTATTAGCCGTGTCGTCTCCTATTTTTTGGAAAAATGCCGTGTCCCCGTGTCCATATCGTGTTGCCATACTCTTATCCGTGCTTCCTAGGTCTTCAGTGACAAGATTAAGGAGGAACTAATTAGTTGAGTAAAGTTAGAAGTATATGGTGATTAGAGTCTAATATCCGGTCTTGTAAACTCAGACGCATAAAGTTCAAATTAGTCGTTGCATCTCGTTGAGTGATATCGACTTAAGAATCAATGCAACTACTTCACGATCTTGCAACATGGATATCGCTTACTTGATAAGATGACGTAATCAAATTGTTACTATAAAACAAGGTAATGATGCAAGCTTTGAACAATCATAGCATCAACTGGACGATCAATCTCAAGCTCATGACACACAAATCATAGAATGATGGTTTCATACCACATATCTAAATACCATGTCAAGGGTCCAAAAGTAAGAAGTTCCCTAACTGAAGTCCGGCAATGTTCCACTCAATGTTGTTATTAAAGGAACTAAATCCCCCCAGGGATTCTCTGTAATATTCTCCCATGATCCACTCTCAATCTGGGATCCTCTATAATATTCTCCCATGATCTACTCCCAATCTGGGATCCTCTGTAATATTCTCACACAATCAATAGAGATTCACCCCGGATTTGTCTCCATGGGTCTTCCCTATAAATACTGTACACAACACAGATCTTAACATCATTGAAATTCTCTTCGTTTATATGGTATCGGAGCCAGACCAGGCTAACGCCTAACAGAACGTGCGCATCTAGCTAATCTCTTCCCGTTTTCCCTCCTCACCACCTGTCCCATCATCTCGTTCCCCGTGCCGTCTACCTCGAACCCCTCATCTGCCCATCACTATTCACCTTGCCCATCACTATTCACCTTCCTCTCTCGTTCCCCCGTGCTGACTACCTCGAGCTCCTCACCTACTCCACTATTCATCATCTCCTCCACATACTCCACAAACATCCCCACCGCCGGCCATCCTGCCACGCTACCCCCTCCGGCCACCGCTACCCTCATCGCCGGACCCTCCCCTCTCCCTCGGCTCTCTCATCCCTCCCTGCCTCTCGCCTGCCCTTTCCCGCCGCACTGCTTGTCCCCCACCGCCCACCACTCTGCCCTTTCCCGCCGCCGGAATTTCTCCCCTCTCCTCCCCGTCTCCCCTCTCCCCGCTCGTCTCCGTCCCATCGCCTCCTCCCTCTGCGCCTCACACCTCTCCGGTCACCCTCGGAATTCGGCCACTCTTTCCGGCCACATCCAAAAAAAAAAAAAAAATCTCACCTTTCTCCTCCCGTTGCCTCGCCGGACCGCCCTCCTCCTCGCCATGGATCATCCTCCGAGCTCTGTCACCCCCACCGTGGCCGACTTCCTCCAATCCGTTCCCACCTCCATCAAGTTCCTCGTCTCCAATCTATCAAGCCTCATCACCGTCCGCCTCGACGGCTCCAATTTCCTGGTTTGGCGCACGACCACCGCCTCCGTCTTGGCCGCCTACCATCTCCTCCCCTACGTCGACGGCTCTCTGCCATGCCCCTCGTCGGCCGACTCATCTGCTCGCCCCTCACACTCAGAATGGCTCGCCACAGACCATCACCTTCTGGTCTTTCTCCGCGCCACCATCGAGCCGCAGCTCGTTCGTCACTTTCTCACTCACACAACCGCCTCTGCTCTATGGTCCGCCGTCGTTGCTCGGTACCTGTCAGCATCTCCGGCCGCGGTCATCCATCTCATGGGTGAGCTCCGCCAGTGTCGCTTTGGCCCCACCGGAATGGCGGCCTACCTCGACCAGCTCCGGCAGCTGGTCGACCAACTGGCTGCTGTTGGAGTTCTGCTCACAGATGCTGACTTGCTCCACCAGACGCTCGCCGGTCTTCCTCCAGACTATGCAGCCTTCGCCGCCGGCATTCGTGCCCGTGGCGCCCTCGTCCCCGTCGCCGAACTGTGGAACCTCCTTCTCGCCGAGGAAGCCGCCCTCAAACTCCAACACACTGCTCCCGCTGGACCGCCGCTCGCACATCCTACGGCGCTTCATGTCGCCACTAGCAACTCCTCTTCCGTCTCCAGCCCACATGCTCTCCTGGGTCCCCTCACAGCGGCCCTAAGTCAACTCCTCCTCGGCCCTCACTCGGGTGCCCCTCCGGCCACCACGGCCCCCCACCGGCTACTGCCTATGCAGCTCAGGGACTCCTTCCCACTCCACCTGTACCACCCTCTCGCTCTCCCCGCCCCAATTTTCGCCGCGGGGGTGGGGGCTACCCGCGAAACAGCCGTGGACGTGGTGGATTCCGTCCCCCTCGCCACTCCTGCCAAATATGTGGGTCCTTTGACCATAGTGCCCCAAAATGCGGTGCCCGCTACAACATTTCCTACACGGGTCCCACTGGGAACCGTGCCGTTGCCATGACCGCGCAAGCAAATGGTGGGGCTCAATGCCCCTCAAACTGGCTACTCGATTCAGGTGCAAGCGACCACATTACTCCAGATGCGACCCAACTCACTTCCCCCTCTCCCTACTCTGGCCTTCCTTACGTTAACATAGGTAACGGTAAATCCCTCCCTGTCTCCTCTACCGGCAGCTCCTCCCTAACTCTCCCCCACTCTAAACTCCACCTCTCCACCGTCCTCCATACTCCCTCCATTGCTCACAATCTTCTCTCTGTCCACAAACTTGCACGTGACAATGACTGCTCTTTAATATTCTCTGCCTCTGATGTGTCTATCCAGGATAACAAGACTGGTCACCTCCTCTATCGCGGTCCCAGTCAGAACGGTGTCTACCCCTCTCCATTACAATCCCAAGTGCTCTCACCGCTACTACCTCCTCCTCCACCATCTGGCATCAAAGACTCGGACACCCAGCCTCCAACACCTTTCAGACCATCATTTCCTCATTTCCCTTCCATGTTTCCAAAATAAAACACCTAGAGTGTAATAGTTGTCATGTTAGCAAATCCCATAAATTGCCATTTTCAAAGTCTCATCGCTCCACCACTCGTCCTCTCCAACTCATTCACTCCGATCTCTGGGGACCATCTCCAGTCACCTCTTTCCTTGGCTATCGATACTACATCATCTTTATAGATGACTTCACACGCTACACTTGGCTCTACCCCCTCAAACTCAAGTCTGATGCCTTTGCCACCTTCCTTACCTTCCAATCCATGGTTGAAAATGCATTCCCCCATCGTATCACCACTTTCCGTTCTGACAACGGCCGTGAATTTGTCAATTCCCATTTCACCTCTCACTTTCACACCCACGGGATCACTCATCAATTCTCTTGCCCTCATACACCCGAACAAAATGGGGTCGCTGAACGCAAACATCGCCACATTATTGAAACCACCCTTACCCTACTCACTTCCGCCCACATGCCTCCCACCTATTGGGTTCCGTCTGTACCGCCACCTACCTCATTAATCTGCTTCCCTCCCCATCCTCAATCATACCTCCCCCTACCAACTCCTTCATAACACTCCTCCCGACTACTCTCACCTCCGCGTCTTTGGCTGTCGATGCTACCCATGGACTCGCCCCTACTCCCAACACAAATTAGAAGTCCGGTCCGTCCCTTGTGTCTTCATCGGCTATTGTCCCACTACCAAGGGCTATAGGTGCCTCGACCCTTCTACTCCTCGAGTCTACATCTCTCGTCATGTCCGCTTCATTGAACATGACTTCCCCTTCCGCTCTCACTCCCCACTACCACCACCCCCCTCCTCACCCCTTCTTTCCCCCCATCCCCTACCACCGGTACATCCCTCTCACCCCTCATCATCTTCCTCATCCTCCCATCACACCCCATCCACTCCCCCTCACTCTCCCCTCCACTCCTCACCTCTACCCCCTGTCTCCCCTACCCCCATCCACCCTTCCCCTGTCCCTACTCACCACATGATTACTCGCAGCAAAGCTGGCATCTTCTGTCCTCGCATCCCTCTGTCTCTCACCACCCTAACCCCACCTGCAACAGAACCTACCTCCTACCGCCTTGCTGCTCAGTTCCCAGAATGGTGCGCTGCCATGCGCTCTGAGTATAATGCTCTCATCACTCAAGGCACCTGGAGCCTCGTCCCACCCCCACCCAACTCCAACATCATTGGCTGTCGATGGACGTATAAGATCAAGCGTGGTCCTGATGGTACCATTTCCAGATACAAGGCTCGCCTGGTTGCCAAAGGCTTTACTCAGGAAGAAGGTCATGACTATCATGAAACCTTTAGCCCAGTGGTCAAACCTTATACCATCCGCATTGTCCTCAGCCTTGCTCTTTCCCATGCTTGGGTCATCAAACAACTCGATGTCTCTAACGCTTTCCTTCATGGCACCATTTCTGAGGAACTCTACATGGCCCAACCCCCCGGCTTCATTGACCCCTCCCACCCTCACCACGTCTGTCGCCTTCACAAAGCCTCTATGGTCTCAAACAAGCCCCTCGCCAATGGTACGCCAAACTTTCCTCCTACTTAACCCATCTTGGCTTTCGGTCATGCCACGCCGACACATCCCTCTTCCTTCACCAACAAGGCTCCCAGGTCACCATCCTTGTCGTTTATGTCGATGATATTCTAATAACTGGCTCTCATACTCCCTTCCTGAACCACATTATTTCTCTTCTTGGTCGTGCCTTTGCTGTCAAAGACCTGGGTCTCCTTCACCACTTTCTCGGTATTGAATTCACCACCACCCCAAATGGCCTCTTCCTCTCTCAAGCCCAATATGCTCGCGACATTCTCCATCGTGCCCAACTGGATCACTGCAAACCAACACCCACCCCTACCGGCCACAAACGCCCTCCCACCTCCCCCACCGACCCCCTATTTCCTGACCCATCCCACTACAAAAGCATTGTTGGTGCCCTCCAATACCTTACCAACACCCGCCCCGACATTACCTATGCCGTCAACTATGTCTGCCAACATATGCATAACCCCACCATTACACACTACATGGCTGTTAAGCGGATCCTCAGGTATCTTCAAGGCACTCTTTCCCGTGGTCTTCTCTTCCAACCCGGAGCCTCTACTCTTACTGCCTACTCCGACTCTGACTGGGCCGGCGACCCCCTTGACCGAAGGTCCGTCACCGGATACTGCGTCTTCATGGGCCCCAACCTCATCATCTGGAAATCCAAAAAGCAAGCCACAGTTTCCCGCTCCTCCACTGAAGCAGAGTATCGCGCGCTCTCCTCCACCGCCACCGAAATTGTCTGGGCCTCTATGGTTCTCCACTTTCTAGGTATCTCTCCTACTCGCACGCCAACACTATTGTGTGACAATCAGTCCGCTATTGCTCTCACCGCCAACCCAGTCTTCCACGCTCGCACCAAACACATTGAGATTGATCATCACTATATTCGGGAACAAGTTCTCGCTGGCCACATGGAGGTTCGCCACGTCTCATCTAAAGATCAACTTGCAGACATACTTACCAAGCCGCTGCCCATCGCTCAATTTCAGTCTCTCACTACCAAACTCACGGCTACTCGCCCGCCCTGAGTTTGCAGGGGTGTATTAAAGGAACTAAATCCCCCCTGGGATTCTCTGTAATATTCTCCCATGATCCACTCTCAATCTGAGATCCTCTATAATATTCTCCCATGATCTACTCCCAATCTGGGATCCTCTGTAATATTCTCACACAATCAATAGGGATTCACCCCAGATTTGTCTCCATGGGTCTTCCCTATAAATACTGTACACAACACAGATCTTAACATCATTGAAATTCTCTTCGTTTATAGTTGTCAATTGGATAAACCATCAATTTTAACACCTAACGTCTCCACCATTTTTGTCTTCGACAAACCACAAACACGTCTTATCACTTCATGTCACAAAGTTCCTGTTCAGGTTCCAATGGAGCAAGAAAGATTTTTCCCAAGTCCTAACTACTAACAACACATTAATGGATTCCTAGTTTGAGTCCCTTAACATACACACATTACCCAAACTAAACCAAACCAATTCAATTTCCCTTCTCTACCACTCTAAACTTTCACCACGTCAAGTCTTGTGAATTGTGATCTAACATTACCTTCTCCCCAAAAACTACACTAAAAAATCTTTTCTCTCTTACCACACACACCCTCTCTTCTCACACTTCCTTCCTCTAAAATGCAATCAGCCTAAAAAAGTAGAGGTGAAAATCCATAACACATGGCCGCACCCAACGTCACTGGTTGACATCACCCCTCTTGCTTTACCTCTAAATTTTCAGCGCCATGATATATTGTGTGTCGTGAATAAGATGAAATGTACCGTGCACATGGGGACAAACCCTAATTGCGTAAATTGTAAGTCTTTACTCCCTAAATTCTTTGTTTTTTTGTTAATTATGAGGATTAGCTCAAGATCATAAAATTCCCACAGTAAAAGTGTATACGCATCTCATCGATTGTATGCTCATGCAATATCCTTGTACACATTAGTACTCAAGTAACTCATGAAAATATTGTCTCAAATAAAAAGAAAAAAAAGAAAAAACTAGTGAGGATATCAAATGAAAACTCGGGTTAGGTTTCCTCACCCTACCCGACGTTAGTGGTTTGGTCCGAGTTTGGGATTGGGATCCTATTAAATGGGTTGGGCTGGGTTCGGTTTAAGTGGACCCATTCAGTAACTCAACCCGCCCAGACCCCACCTTATGCTATAACAAAAAAGACCTTTGTATTTTCTATTTATTTAGGGTAATTGTTATATTTATCTTGGTTTGTGGGAAACAATACCTTGACTAAATCACCCAATTTTTTTTAGTAATTATAAATGGATTTTTATTTACCAACTAACAAAGGGTTTTTATTATTCAAAGGGCTTCAGCTGGGTCGGCATGGATTAAGGGGGGACAGGATTGGTTCTGGTGTCAGGTTTGGCAAAACCCAAACAAGTGACATCTCTTCTTGGTGACCAAGATTGGTGGCGAGATACGGTGCTCTAAAAGGCCAGTTTCCTTGCACCAGCTAGTCAGGTTCTAAGCACTTCATACGACAGCACCTCGTCAAGAAAAACTATAAATTTATAAGGATGATGGAATTTACAATGCAATTATGCAAGCGAATATAGCCTACAACCCAAGTTGGCTGTGGTGCAGTACAAAATAAGGCAGGAGGTGGGGCAAGATTGAGTGGGCCCAGTCTTCAGGTGCAATATGTTCAATTATAGCTGTTGATATGCTGCACTTCGGCCACTGTGGTAGGCTACAACATACTCTGTATTTCCTATATATATGTGTGTGTATAGCTATTTATACATATTTGACGAAGCAAGTAGAAATACAACGACTAGTGTAAGTACTCTGTAAAAATTATAGAATAGACCAAATACTGTTTACAGACAGATGAACTGCTGGAATGGTCAAGGTCATGCGAGCTTTTTCCATATTACCTGGCACCACTACCCATCTTCCAATATTACCTGATTTTTCTACTAAAATACTATATAGCCTGGAAATGAAACTTGAACTACCAAAAATGCCCCTCTTCGGTCTTAACACATTTTAACCGACGGAATTATTCACTTTTATCCGGCAAGGGCATTCCAGTATCATTCCACTAGGAGGAGGAGGATTTTTCATGAAGCTCCAAACGTCACAGCGATTCAAACCAAAGCCGACGGCCGCCCAAGCCCAGAAAAAAGCTATGATTGCAAAATTTTGAGATGAGAGTAGTAGTGAAGCCCGCCCCTACTGTAAAAATTGAGATCTACATATAAAGAAACATAGTTAACGGTCACCCATTGGTGCTCGAACCGCTCGTGAACATCAAATAAGAGGATAAAAATGGGCAAATGCGTAGAATATTCATCGACGAGCGGCAAATACTATTTGTATATTTGTCAATCAAACTAAAAATTATGTAAATAAATTTAGGATATCATCATAAGGAGGAAGAGGATGAAAAGTAAAGAAGAACGCAAATTTTTTTTGCGAAAACTGATAAAAAAATAAGCGAGTTAGTAAAAATGTGCATTCTTACGCACGAACCCTATTAAAGTTGTGTGTTCGTACACACGACCAGAATGGAGTCGTGTGTTGGTAGACTCGATTCCATTCAGGTCATGTGTACGAACACACGACCTCAAATGAGGTCGTGCGTAAGAACGCACACTTTTATGACAAACTTCAAAATGTCATAACTCGCTAATTTTTTATCAGTTTTGTCCATTGTTTTGTGTTCTTCCTGATTTTTCCTCTTTTTTCTCATAATGATAGATGAGGATGAAAAAAAAAAGAAATTAGAAGAAAGAAGAAGAAATAAAAAAAATTAATAACAACATCATGACCCTCGTTGGAAATTTGTCATAACCACTAGTAGATAGGTTTTAAAAATTATGGCTATCGTCATGAGGAGGAAGAATAAGAAAAATAAGAAAGAATGAAAAAAGGCCAGTGGCGCGAGATAATGTGGAAAAATCTTGGGTCATACAAATAAGAGGAGTCATATTATTGACCTACGTGCCAACTACTGCTATTATCACATTGCATGCAAAGATACACGCATCACCAACAAAAGTCCAGCATGAGTTAAGTACTGGTTAAACTAACTAGTTGCAAAACGTACACATATATGCTATCATATATACAATTAATTTTCATCACAACCATGATCATTATGGTCCTTATTATCTTTAATGTTGTATTTGTTATTGTTATTTAATTGAGGAGGATGGAGAGGAGAGAGATTGGGCATGAAGGTCAGCAGTTTTGACCTCCCAAGAGATCCTTCCGTCTCATTCTCGTGCATCTCAATCCATTTCTTAGAATCATGGAGAAACCATAACAGATGAAGCTGCCATTGATTGAGTAAAAACCATTCTCACTGCCTCCCTTTGCTCTCTCCAGAGATAGCTCATCATGTATATATATATAGCTCATCATGCATGGCATGATTTCACCACCATTCCCCTAAAGTTCAAGAACGCACTTGAGATCAGTTTGGTTTGTTTCTCCTTCCCTGATAAAGTGATAGAGAGAGGAGAGAGATAGAAAAGAGTTTCATAAATGGCTCTTAGAAGACAGATGCTCCCTCTTTTTGCACTCTTCTGTTTGTGTCCACTTTCATTATGCTCTCTGAAGGGTAATCGAGCCGCAGCGGAAGCGGATCTTTCTTCGTGTATATATGTGTCAAATTCTCCCAAATTCTGTTTGTACGAGGAATAACCTTGCACTCACAAACACAAATACACAATAGAGTACAAGATCTTTAGCAATATAGACGAACAGATATTTATATCATGAGCAATCAATAATAATTCAAGAACACATACTACTAACCTGCGGCCGAACAATCAATAATAATTCAAGAACACATACTACTAACCTGCGGCCTTTGTGCCCAAGTTACTCCATTCTTCGTATAAAATAAGAATAGTATGTCGGAGATCACCTTTCTAGAACCGTTCGTGTGTGACTCCTTTGATTTGCTATTCTCCCAGAGATAGCAATATCAAACAAGCCTTTTTCTCCTTAATCTTTGCTTCGATCCGATCTTCAACACGAATCCCAAAAATAGCCAAGATCAACCAAGGGAGAAAAGATTATTGCCAATGGAGGAAAGAGAGAACTTAGGAGGAGAGGATCAAAGCCAAAAATGCCAAAACATAGGATGATCATGGGCATCCCCATCTCTTCCCTTTTTATAGCTTTTTTGGTTACCCAAATTAATGGAAATTAATCCATTTCGGTTACATATTTTGAGGGAGTAAATCTCCCCTTAATTGCAAATCAGTTACTACAATTAGGGAGTTACACCTCCCTTAATTGCCGTCCTTAATTGGAGTAACTTCCCAATTAAGTTACACCTCCCTTAATCTCTCTCTCTTGATTTAATCAAATCTCACTAAATCATGGCCCAAATCAAAACGGTTCCATTAAAGGCGTTTCTTCCAATAGGGTGTGGGCCCCACATGAGCCCACGGAGGCCTTGCAATCTCCACAAGATCACACACTCTTGGGAGGGCCGACCCCTCTCAATAAGGCAAGTAATATGGGACACAAAAAACCCATATATACTTACACTCTCAACCTTCCTCTTTTGGCCAGTCAACCTACCCTACATACTTTAGCACCATTGAAGAGGATGCCAATGATTTCAACCTTGACTTTGCTGCAGACATGGGATTAGTGCATGAAGTCATCCGTTTGGAGGGGTTTGATCAAGTGGAGGCTCCTTTATCTTCACCTAGAGTAGTAAATGTGGAAAATTATGGACCTAGAAATGATGCTTCAAAGGTATAACACACACTCAAGGAAGAAGACAGACTACTTAGAACATCTAGTATTTTGCATTCCATTTATATATTTAATTATTAAAATATTGTTTTTCAGTTATTGGCTTATTTTTATTATTTTGTTCTTTTCGATGAAAATATTGTTTGATATTAGGGGGCTGTTTGGATAGTGAAAGAGGGCTGAATTCACTGTCAATTCAGCCCTCTTTCAGGTGAAAGAGTGTGAAACAGGTTTGTGTGGTGAATTTCAGGTGAATTTTTCAAAGAACAAATTCAGGTGAAAGAGCACTTTCAGGTGAAAGTCCTCATGAGGACTTTCACCTGAAAGTGAATTCAATTCATCTACGAAAATACAATTCTGCCCTCATCATGATTTATGAACAGTATTCCCTCCATCCCAAATTTGTACCAAGATTTAGTTTTCCAAATTAAACTAAAATTAATCCATTTTGGAAAATTATATGGTATTACTAATGTCGGACGGAGTGTAGAAAAGAGGTCATGCAGGGGTAAAATGGTCAAAATGTAAAAAATTACTTACTGTATCACATTCACTATCCAAACACATGACCAATTATATTCATCTTAAAAATTCCACTATCCAAACGAATTTCACATTCATCATGAAAGCCAATGAATTTTTTCACCTGAATTTGATTTCACATTCATGACTCTTTCACTATCCAAACAGCCCCTAGAGACTTAAGTATAATCTTTGTTGTCATGACAATCAGGCATTTCAGAGAGCTTGGGAGGATGCCTGTGAAAATGCTCCAGCTATTTTTGTAGGGCCCAAAAAGAAAAAATACCTTCTAAAGCCAATCACCTTTTCAGGTCCATGTAAATATAATGTTAAAGTCATGGTAAGCCTGCAAGCAATTAATTAATCCCCTAATATCAGCAGATATTTATAATTGAATGGCTTCTAATATGATTTTTTTACTTCCTATAAGATCCAAGGAACGCTTTTAGCCTCCACTAAGTTGTCAGATTGGGAAGGAGAAAATGGAGCTCCGTGGATTCTATTCAGCAATGTTGGACGCCTCAATGTTGGAGGAGGTGGAACTCTTAATGGAAATGGAGCAACATGGTGGAAAAGATCATGCAAGATAGACAAATCTCGTGTAAGCATTGAAAATTTATTTCATTCTTTTTCTAAAGCCGTTTTGTTATTATTTGACTAAACTTCTTTAAAACTTTTTTCTCATACTGCAGCCTTGCACAGATGCTCCAACAGTATGTTCAACAACTTCATTTGGAGAATTTCATGCATAGTTTGGTTTCTTCTTCTAGTTCCAATCATTTTTGGTTAAATGATTGAAGGATCTTATGAAGACTTTTATTTGGCTCAGGCTCTTTTATTCCACTCCTGCAAAAATCTAGTGGTGAATAATCTCAAGGTCAAAGGCAGCCCTCAGATCCAGGTTTCCTTTCAGAAATGTTCCGATGTCCAGGCTTCAAGTCTCATGATCACTGCACCAGGAAATAGCCCTAACACAGACGGAATTCGTGTCACAAGTACCGAAAGGATCACCATAGAGAACTGTCATTGGGACAGATAGGGTGCACGACTTCTCAAAGCGTTTTCTGTCATAACCATGGATTCAATGTTTGAAAAAACAAAATTTATATATTCATCATTTAATCAGCTTATAAGGTAAATTTAATCTTTGTTAATTTTCATTTTTTCCAATAGGTGATGACTGCATTTCTATAGTAAGTGGATCTAAAAATGTCAAAGCTACGGGAATAACATGTGGACCTGGTCATGGAATAAGGTAAAGTACCTTCTAGGCTATCATCATTCATATAAGTTAGTATAATTTTTGTTTACTGATTTTATTTTATTTTTCTCGTTTTGCCTTGATGAACACAGCATTGGGAAGTTGGGGAAGGGAAAATCAGAAGCCCATGTCTCACAAGTATTAGTAGATGGAGCCAAGCTCACTGGAACAACAAATGGAGTGAGGATCAAAACCTGGCAGGTATGGTCACCTCCAATAATGGCACATATGCAAGGATAGTGTATATATACATAGAGAGAGAGAGAGAGCAGTTTACCTGACATTGTTCTCATGTAATTTGTATGAGCCAAACCATCTCCATCCGTCAGAACATGATCTGATGATGAGTATCAAATCACGGGTAGGTAAGTGTAAATCATCACCGCCATTAGATCTTGTTATAATAGCTCAAGATTACTCGGGTTCATGCAAGCTATATGAGAACGATCTCATTTAAACTTTTTCATATATATATACGCTTATATATTCATATATATATATAGTTATATACACTTATATATATTCATATATATATACACTTATATATATATATATATATATGAGATGAGTTTACATGAGATCGTTCTCATATAAGGAGCATGAGGCCAATCTTTATTACCGTTAGATTTCGATCGGAGGGTGGATATCAAATCAGTGGGTAGGTGAATGTGTCACATCAAGGAGTGGGTGAGATCATGATGGATATTTGTAGCCGTCAGATCAAAATCCAATGGCTACGATTCAAAGTGGCCTCATATAAGCAATATGAGAGCGATCTCATTTAAACTTTTCCCTATATGGTTATACTTAGATCATGGATCTATGACCACATTTTTTTTTTCATATTATACAATAGATGGCTATTTATGTCTTTTTCACTCAACTTGCAGGGAGGATCGGGAAAAGCAAACAGCATTCAATTTAGCAACCTTATCATGGAAAATGTCACAAACCCAAATTATTATAGATCAGAACTATTGTGACTCCAAGAAACCATGCCAAGAACAAGTAATTGGAATTGACCCTTTTCTCGTTATGGCTCATAGTGGAAAATACAGTAATGCAAAATTACAATGGAAAAGTTAACATACGTCCCATGCAATGCATGCCGTCAGATTGCGACCTGATTGGCATGTATTTTAGGGGGCAGCGGGTATCTTAAAGCCCCTAATTAAATTAAGCTCTTGTCATTTTGTAGGATTCAGCAGTAGCGGTCAGCAATGTGGTGTACAAGAACATCAAAGGAACAAGTGCATCAGAAGTGGCTGTAAAATTTGATTGCAGCGAGAGCGTCTCTTGTAATGGGATAGAACTCCAGAATATTAATTTGGTGGGAGTAGGAGGAAAAACAGTTCAAAGCAAGTGTGCCAATGTTAAAGGCTCTACAAAAGGGGCGATTGTCCCACCTGCTTGTTTCTAAAGAAGACCTAATTTTCTATGGATTTGTCAATATTGTGTGTCATGTAAATTACTTGTCTAATTTTAGGTCAGTTTGAACTTTGAAGTGTTGGTTGGAAATTGGTCAGCATTCATTTCTGGGAGGGGAAATTATAAGGTAAACTGAAGGACTTCGAGTCTCATAATGATTATCGTATTCCTTTTCTTCTTTTCTGTACTTTGATGCAATTTTCTTTTACTTTGGACTTTTAGTTTTTTTTCAGGGTAAAACGAAGAAAAATGACAGAAGTCCGGATTTCTTGATTACTTATGAAAGAATGTTTGACATTTCTAATTTATTGTAAGATATATAGTAATAAAAAATGTGAAAAGCCTAGGCTTGTTGATGATTGTAAAATTTCAAATAAAGGAATGAATGGTCTCTTCTTCATTACTCTGTGTACATCTGATACCAATATTCACTATGCAGCGATTGCAAAACTGAGTATGCAATGATATGAAAATAAAGAAATAACCCAAAAGGGAAATATCGCGAGACATCCTGTCCAGCCGAAATAATGAACTCTGTGAACGAGATTACAAAGTTAGCGACAGACAGACTACATAGTAATTCCCAAGTAGAGTTTTGGCACCAGAATTGGCCAAACACGTTTGTTGTGCACTTAGACATCTCTTCTCATGTATTCGCACCTCTTCTCTTCTTCAACTCTTTCAACCGAGTGAATTATGTGTGTGTGATTTAATCCAAACTCTCAATGAAATATGGCTACGCACGGAGTTTACTAAATCGAAGAACTTTATAAGGCTTTATAAGATGGGATCTTCAAAGAATAAAAACCATGAAAGCTAGTCAAATGGTCTGATCTCTTCTGAAAAGGTTTTCTCCTAGGAATCTTAGATGGAAAACCCTGTGCATTCTCTTATACACATAACCCTTTGTATAGGTCTTTAACTCTAGGTAGAAGCTTAGTCGAATAAGGAAAGAACGGTCCTAGAATAACCTGTTTTAAGCCAAACCGTGTGGATTCGTTTGAACGCGGATGAAGGAGTTCAAACACAACTTTGGCTGTGATGTTTTTTGCATTAAATTTGGTTCCTTCGTTTGAACCCGTTCGAACACAAAACTGGCTGTGAGCAACATCACATCAAGTTGCTTCATTTGTTCGAAGGCACTAGACACAATGTGCTGAGATGGGTTAACAGTCGATCTATATATCTTGAGTTTCTTTTTCCATATTCTATGCGCTCAAATCTCACTCTAAAGCTTTTCAAAACTCATTTTTATAGTGAGTGATGTGGTACAAACTTTTACCTTTTATTCTTGTTTCACAAGTTCACTTGAATCTTCATCCCCAATTGTGTCTACACTTCTGAATCTTTAGTTATAGACAATGGCCATTTGTAGCAAACTAATCATACATACATTTACTCAAGGGCTCGATTCTTACACATCATAAGTGACGTTGCACACAAACTTTAGCCAACTAGGACATGTTCTTATTTCGTGACAATACACTACAACCCTTCATAACTGAAAAATAAAATGTACAACTCTACAATGCATTATTCAGACTATGATAGAGATTGCCGAACATGAGTTTCTTTTTCCATATTCTATGCGCTCAAATCTCACTCTAAAGCTTTTCAAAACTCATTTTTATAGTGAGTGATGTGGTACAAACTTTTACCTTTTATTCTTGTTTCACAAGTTCACTTGAATCTTCATCCCCAATTGTGTCTACACTTCTGAATCTTTAGTTGTAGACAATGGCCATTTCTAGCAAACTAACCATACATACATTTACTTAAGGGCTCGATTCTTACATATCATGAGTGACATTGCACACAAACTTTAGCCAACTAGGACATGTTCCTAAACATGTTCTTATTTCGTGACAATAAACTACAACCCTTCATAACTGGAAAATAAAATGTACAACTCTACAATGCATTATTCAGACTATGATAGAGATTGAGAGATTGCCGAACCTGACTCTTGACTCCCCTTTATATAGATTGTCTAAACCCCTACTATGGCATGGTCTACAAACTGTAAATGTTCCTGCACATTACAAGCAACCACATCCTAAGCTATTTTTTTTCACCGACATGATCAAACTTCATTATGAAACAAGGCAAAGACAGAGGCTAGCTAGTGCCTTGGAGATAAAACTGGGAAGCGAATCCCTCCTAATCCTTCCAGATGAGGCATACTTACAATTCTCACCAGATTGTAGGCCACCCCGTTTCCTTCCCACCTAATATGAGAGAAATCCATAGCCTCGAATTTGCTTAGAAATTGAATTGCCCTGACAAACACCTCATCTCCCAACCAGGGAAAGCAGCTCCATCTTTAAAGGCCTTGATGACATCCCAATTGTCACCCTCAAAGATCAGTCTGGCACAACAACAGTCTGCCGCAAAACTAATTGCCGTAGAGGCTGCTAGAGCCTTGGCTTCAACAACGCCCGAAATGGCCAAGCCTGATTGGTAGGAGAAGGCCAACATCCCATTGTCGTCCCTAATGCAAACCCCGAAGCCACAATGTTGAGACTTTGAGTCCAAGAAAGCATCCAAATCTTACCTTCTTAAAACCCACAGGTGGCTTGGTCCATTTGATTCATTGGGAAGGTTGTTTGTAAATTGAAGGAGGACGGAGGCTTGGGATTCAAAGACGTAATCATTCATAATCTACCTCTCCAAGCCAAGCAAGGATGGAGGATCATAAAGCACCCGGAGTCCCTCCTTGCACGTGTATATAAAGCTAAATACTATCCTAGTATGCGCTTTTTGGAGGCAAAAAAGAAATCCAAATTCTCGCATGCTTGGCGTAGTATCTTGGAAGGAAGGAAGGCCTTGGAGAGAAGGATTTTATGGCGTATTGGAGATGGTAAAAACGTTGGAATCTGAGAAGACAATAGGCTCCCTCAAACTCCTTGCAGAATTTTATCCACTCAACCGAGAGGTGGGCTAAGTGGGTCAGTGACCTTATTGATGTGGAGAGGGGTGGATGGAAGGAAGATCTGATATATGCATGATTCTCATCACTGAAACTGATCTCATTCTCAAAATTTCCCTCTTGCCTACCCCTCGAATAAGGTCATTTGAACAGGGAAAAAGAAAGGGAACTTTGCAGTGAAGGAATATTTTTGTACGGAATTTTTTGAAGCAGTCGATCAATCAAATGGGGGAACCATCTAGCAGGAGTAATAGGAAGCTATATAAGATCGCATGGAGCCTTAATGCACCTGCAAAGGTTAACCTTTGCGTGGAGGCTACGCCGAAACCTTCTTCCCACAAAGGAGAAATTGCTATCCAGAAAGGTAGTTGATAGCCCTGTGTGTGAAGCTCGTTCTATTGGGATGGAGAATACAATTCATGCTACTTGGACATGTGAAAGCTGTGTTGCTGTTTGGGATTGTTTCCATTCGTACGAGCAGATTGATTGGGGCGTCATGCATTCATCTGCTGCCTTAATTTTCTTCATTATGAATTCGGACTTAACCTCGAACTGGGGAGAATTCTTTGCGCTTGATTGGTCCATCCGGTCTAATCGTAATGAGGTAAATCAAGCTACCTAATCACACAGGTGCTGGAAAGGAGTCCGGGCCAGACTGCATGTCAAACCTAGACCAGCTGAGGCTGGGGTGTGGCCTCTGACCCCTTTCCCACCAGCAGCAACCCCCCACGTCCCACACGCTTTGCCTATTTCTTCTGCATCCACCACAACCCTCAAATCAATGCTCCACCAGCTTGTCAGATGGCTCGACAGACTAGCCCATTTTTCTGAAAGACTAGTCTGAAGGTCTTGTGCCTCAAATGCTACTGAGAGGACCATCCAAATATTGGCTGCATGTCTTTCACAGAATACGCAGGTCAACAATCACAAGCGGCAATTTATTAAGTAGACAGAAAAACAGTAACAAAATTTCAAAAACTATTAAGAAAAGGTCAGGGACAAATGAAAGCCACAGTTTCTGTATGCCCTCAAAGAGTTCAAAGAATTGGTGACTAGCTAATCATTGTGAAGCAGAAATATGCCCTCAAAGAGTTCAAAGAATTGGTGACTAGCTAATCATTGTGAAGCAGAAATGTACTACATTTCCAGCAGCAAGATAATCGATATATCACAGAACGTTAAACCATTCACACAACTAAAGTGGTATCGGTGATCCTATATCTCCTGCTTCCCCATTTATCATTTTTATCCAGGTAGAAGGATGCCAAACACAACTGAACCCACGGTGGATTTCTGGAGGTCTGCCCATTATTCGTCTCCATTCCGAGAAGTTTATTCATCATTCCTTTCAACACATCTTCCGGTGGAGAACCCCCCAAAGAATTTCTCCTGCCATTAATTATGAAGCAGGCTATAAAAAATGTCCTTATGCAATATAGAATTGCTTTTATTTTCATGTAATTGATGATGCAGAAAAAGCTTAAAAGGAATATAACTGATCGGGTTAGAACGGCAACAGGAAAGGTCTTACCCCATCTTCATCGAATAAACCTGCATGGATTCTGGCAGTGTGGTCTTCCAGAGTGAATCTGATCCTATATTTACCACTTACTGAAGAAGTAAACTTCCCAATCTGCCAGGGATGTGATGATATGATGCGAGCGACACATTTATATTTAAATGTCACCTGCAGATATATCATGAAACAGAGCCCATGAACTTTGCTAGTGCATGCACATCTTAAGCTGCATGTCATAAGAGGGAGGGGGGAGAGAGAGCACCAGACCTCAGAGTGAGTGAGAACATCCATCAGTGTTGAAAATGGTGCACTCTCATTAGCTATCTCTGAAACATCATGCATTCATGTAAGAACTCATTTTGCAGATGGAAGTTATACAACATCAACTTGAAGAATGTGAATTTAAGTCATTTTTAACATGGCATAAACATGTTCACAGAAGAC
Source organism: Houttuynia cordata (assembly GCA_039654745.1). NCBI lineage: Eukaryota > Viridiplantae > Streptophyta > Magnoliopsida > Piperales > Saururaceae > Houttuynia > Houttuynia cordata. The sequence goes on along the minus strand of CM077502.1, from coordinate 38,183,286 downwards.
AGTAGTAACCGGCGCCACTTAGAAAATGCTCTCAAATTGCTGATGACTTCCATCAGTGGGTATAAGAGCAAGACTGATTCAAATAGACAAAGCCAATACAAGAGGGTTTTACATGAACGCATGGGTTTGAAATAAGTCTTACTACCATGCAAATCTGAGGTGATAAGTGGTAACAATAAGACAAGCGATTAGAGATGATAAAATGCTCAGCTAAATCATCAGCCGTAGAACAAATGAATGAACAAGGAAAATTAACCAAGAGCATTCAAGAATAAAATAGACAGATCCAAGGTAAATATCAGCTTTAGATATGAATGTCAATTCAAATGGTACACCAACTGAACTGCCACACTAAAAGCAAACTAAGTATAATCATAATCAAGTAGTGCCTTTTCCCCACTATTTGGGGTCGGCGTCATGGATCTTACGCCTACATTCAGGCCTGTTTTGTGCCAACTCTTTTGTAAGAGATAGTAAAGCCATATTATTTTTTATTAACTCCATCCAAGTTCTCTTAGGTCTCCCTTTCCCTCTTTTGGCACCATTTACATGCATCCCTTCTAATCTTCTCATCTTCTCAGATGAGCATCTATGGGTCTTCTTTACATATGCCTGTACCAACGCAACCTACGTTCCCTCAACTTCTCCCATAAAGTAGTTACCCCTAAACTCTCATGAATTTATGTATTTATAATCCTCTTTTAGTTATCCCACTCATCCACCTTAGCATTCTCATTTTGGCTACATTCAACTTATCTATATGATTTTTCTGTGGTGCCCAACACTCCGCTCCATAGAGTATTATAGGCCTAATGGCTGTCCCATAGATCTTGCCTTTAAGCCTTTTTGGAACATGCCTACGACAAAAAACTCCCAAGGCTGCCATCCACTTTACCTATCCCGTATTTATCCTATGCACTACATCACTGTCAATATCTCATTCTTTATAGATAATGGATCATAAGTAACGGAATTAATCACACCCTAGCATTTCTTGCCCATTTATTTCAACTAAAGTTCTACCTATAGTTCTACATTCCTTAAAATTAAATTCCATGCATTTAGTCTTAGTTCTACTTAATTTGAAACCCTTTGATTCTAGAGCCTCCCTCCATAATTCCAGTTTTGCATTCAGACCTATTTTACTCATCAATTAAAACTACATCATTTGCAAAAAATATACACCAAGGTACACTATTTTGCATATATCTAGTTAGTTCATCCATAAATAAAGGGAAAAGATAAAGACTTAAGCTGACCATTGATGAAGAGCATAACCGAAAACTCCTTAGTTTCCCCCCAATTGTTCGTACACTAGTCACAACCCCCTCATACATATCTTTTATAATATCTATGTAACCTCTTATGACTCCATTTTTCTTTAAAACACTCCAAATACTCTGTCGTAGGTTTTTTCAAATCTAGAAGGTCATATAGAGGTCTTGTTTTCTATCCCTATACCTCGCTAGTAACTGTCATAACAAAAATATAACTTCTGTTGTTGACCTCTCCGGCATGAAACTAAATTGATTTTCTGTTATTTTTTGCAAATGTCCTACTACTCTCTCCCATAACTTCATATTATGGCCCATAAGTTTTATACCGCTATAGTTTGTACAACTTTAGATGTCCCTTTTATTTTATACAAGGGTATAGGGCACTTCTACTCTGGCATCCTCTTAGACTTCCAAATCTTATTTAACAAACTAATCAACTAAGTTAAGCCATCTCAGAGCCTTCCATACTTCAATTATAATTTCATTGGATTAGAGTTTTATTTTTCTTCATCTTCCTTAATGCAACTCCTACCTCCTCTATGGAGAATCTCCTAAAATAAGCAATCTCTTTAACGGGACTAGACTCAATATCCATCCACTAGCACAATTTTTATTTAATAATGCTTAAAATATCCGGGTCATCTCTTTAATTTTCTCATCCTTCACTAAAACCCTTTGATCTTCAAAGCACACTAAGCAATCACCAATTTTTGAGATTCAATAACACATGACTATCTTTGCTGAAAGAAACACCCATTAGACTATAGTACCCACTAAAGAGAGGTAAATTCTTAGGGGATCATATATATTCTAGGTTTTACAGCAAAGGTAAACATTGCCCCGTGCTTGGATGTAAGCCAGAAGCTACTTCATAAAGCTGAAAAACTAACTACAACTTTGAAGCTCTATAAACTGAATTTTGCTTGTAAACAAACAACCGAAGAGAGAAGCCTGAAAATGGAAAATCCAACACTATTTATTATAAATGAAACATAGGCAATAATACTTCCACAATCCCGCATTAATACCTTCATTTGGCTTTTCAATATGAACTAATTTCATTTTGAAAACCAAATGAAGCTACTAATGTGGGCTGGAGGGATTTTGTTCCTGCAGTAAGAAAAAATCTTAGAGAGTAGCTATTTTAAAAATTAAGCATTCAAACGTAATAAAACCTAGTAAAGTTCAGATGTGTGGGTAGCCAAAATGAAAATCAAATTTGCACATTGGGGTAAGCAATACCTGTAATCCGAGCAGGCCAAGGAAAGCTTGATAGTGGTAAGCGGTTCAGATTAAACGACTGGCGTTCTCTGTAATATCTAGTCACAGTGAAAATAATAAACATAAGCTACAACACAAGCAAAATATACTGGTCCATTTTTTTCTGGAGAAAAGCAACAACCTTTGGCGCCACTTCACTATTTCATCTTCATTAGATAAGGAAATGAGCTTGCTATGTGCCTTTAACACTCCACACCACAATCCCAACTGCACTTGGCACATTACATTGCACACTTTCACCCATTGACCACAGAGATGCTTGAAAGACTTGTCTGCAATTACCCTTGGAACAGTTCCCACAGGAGGAAACGTACATAAAACAGATCTGGGTAAAGATACTGGCTCCAAGTGTAAAGGATGTCGAACTTCTCCTTCTGCATTTGGCCTGTTTTAATGAACATCATCATCAGCTTTTCAACTACAAAGTTGCACACTTCAATTTGGCAGCAAGATATATTCAAGAAGTGCACTTGGAAAAGTAGAATTAAAGATAGGAACTTACTCCATTGGAAAAGATAGCGGAGGACAATCGGTTCCATCCCACAAAAATACCAGCCAACCATCTCCAGGAAGCCCACATACATGGAGAATCTTTTATGGCCACATCGCACCCCGTCCGCCAACTCCCAAGTAAACAATATTAGTAATCACTAAAATTTTAATAATAATTCTTAGAAAGAATGTCTAGAATCTAATCACTAGAAGATGCCAAAAACCTTGCAGACTAGAGTGAAAGAGTGACCCGTCCTGATCTTGTTGAGTGGTGAAATGTCTTCAACCACACCTATAAAAAGTACTTGGCACCTTAAAATCAGAATGCACATTTTAAAGTTCGGAAATTACAACTCATCTTTGTGTGTGTTCCTAAACAATGAAACCATAAAAACCAACCTGCAAGAAATGAATTTTCAATCAACCAGGTTTGTAGTTGTTTAATATAGGTTTTATCATGAGAAGTGATGGTGAAGGCTGACAACATCTGATATGCTTTAACATTTGCACAATCATCTCTTCTGATAGGGCAAAAGAAGAAAAATCCTTGTTGAAAAGAGCATAAACCTCCCTATTGTGAAATCTCAACTGCAAATCATAATTGTAGTAGAAATATTTCAGGCAACATGTAGGTACCTATATAATAAAGAAATTTAAATTTTCCTACCTTTTAAGGAGGTAATACAACAAATAATTCAAGAACAGATTCACATGTATGTGGATCTGATAACTAGTACCCAATTTGAAATTACAAATGCAGTCTGATCAAACTAAAGCATGCTTCCATGGAATAACCAAGTATAGCCAACAAAGGTTCAAGAACACATTTGGAAATCACTTAGAGTATAAGAAATTATTGGATGATACACAAACATGAGTATGTGGTAGCAACTACCACAACACGTTTGAGACAAATTATATCTCCAGGTGACTTCACCCGAGGCAGCAGTGGCTTTGCAGCAAAAATTTTAACAGAAACACCATGCTCATGACAGGAGACGTCCACAATTTTGAAAGTGCACACATAATCTGTAAATGACAATACAATTGTAAATGCAATATAGCGCAAGCTTCATAGGGGAAAGGTAGCAATGGAAAAATCTTCGACATGATTGATCTTTGTACAGAGGGAACAACAGAGAATAAACTACATCCAATTGGGACAGCATTTCTGACGTTTAAGTAATTACAATTACAGGCTCTTGTTTATGTAATAACAGAATTTAGTTCTCAATATATTTTGCAGAATATGCTTCTCCAAGAGCTTCATTTACAGTCACCATCCCACGCGAAGTCAGCTGCCTGAAGTGGCTATTCATCTTCTTTTAACGGACTATAAAACGCCAAAAGGAAGAAAAAAAAGCTCTGATTCATGGAATAGCCTAAACTTACATAACAACCATGCACAAAAATTCTTCATCTAGGCTAAGACTATATTTTTCAAAGGCATGGAAGTAAGTGAAAGGTCTGAATTTTTGCCTGCAGGGCCGACCATCTCTTTTATGTATTTGTAGTGTTTTAAAAAATTGTACTCAAAATTTAAAAGTTGGCAGCAAACTTGGTTCGATATCAGAAGCTTTACAACATCTAAGTACAAATTACATAGTACAAAATTGTGATCAAAGGTAGTAGCTCTAGGCATGTTTTTCCCGTGCCAGGATGCGGCACAAATGCTCCAACCCTTATAGGAAATGAACATTGACATGCATAGAACTTACTTGCAAAATTTTCATAGAGCTCAAATATATGCCATCTATTCCAATTTTCTAAAGATTATAAATCTAAGCAACAAAAATTTCCAAATGGCTGAGACTACACAAGATAAAAGCATTGGGAAAGAGGGGAAATGGAAGAAGGGGTGAGAAGGGAAAAGGTGTGTCACCGGTTCCTTGGCTCTGCTCGGGAGGTCCAAACTCTGAGATGGCGCCGACCAAGTTCACTTTCTGGTTGATGACGCACTTGGCATCTTTCAGGCGCAGGAAAACGTAATCCCCCTCCATATCCATCCCTCCTATCACCCCGGCAGGCGATCACCATTAACACTTTGATAGTTCACAGTGACGGGCTGGCCATTCTATAAGCAACAGTCGAGGCAGCCTTCAGCAGTGGCATCCGCTGGAAGTTTAAGAACGCAGCTATTTGTCCCAATAAATAAAAGGGTAAATTGCACTTAAGTCTTAACCTTTGTGTATTATGTAAAATTACACTTAACCTCATCATTTATAAAAATATGCACTTAACCCATATGATTCGTGGGATGAGACAATTTTACCCTTGATCTTTACTAATAAATCCACTTTCTTCCTCCATTTGCCGTTCCCTCTTTTTACATGACAAGCGGTGCATACGTACCATTAACATATTACTCGACAATGATAATGTGTAGGCCTTGCTTTTTCCAATGTAAGAAACGTTAACTACTTGCCATGGTCTCCATGGTTATCATAGACCTTAAATTTGAAATAAAATTAGTAGGAGATATTAGAGATAAAATCTTTTAATAATTAAGTTGCGTATATGTTAAGTGCATATTTTCATAATTCATAAGGGTTAAGTGCAATTTTTCCATAATTCATAAGGGGTCAAGTACAATTTACCCTAAATAAAATTGGGAATTTCTTACTTGAACCCTATCTTTCAAAAAAAAATTGTGGCTGGCTTATTACAAAGACAGTCCCCGTCTTATTTTTTTGTAATCAATCCCCGAAACTTTCTGCCCAAAAGGTCTTCATTCTCTTCTCTTAGTGGTTGAATCATTACAAGGAGTGAACCCTGTTATATTAATATATTTGGTGGAGACAAATCCTCTGCCTAGAGATGAGGACACCACTAGTGTTGACAACTTTGATTTGGTTTCGGGGGGAAAATCTTGAAGTAGGGCTAGAGAGGGTGGAGGAAGATGTGTAATTTCTTTTATTTCGGGGTATAGGGGGACACTGAGAAAAAAGGTGGGAACGGTGGGGTTCAAGGGTAGTAAACAATATAAGAACACACAATCAATTTTGGGGGGATAAAGGAGATTACTCGGGTCCAAATAGCCGTGTTCAAGGTTTAAAACTTTTATATACTTTGGAAATTGAAACTCTAGAAAAGTTGTTCGAGTACTAGGGTGTATCTTTGTTGGGGGCATCTAGCCTGACAGTGACCATGACCAAACCACCCTCACCAAATTATATAAGGTGTCTACGTACTCTATTAGCAATGGTAAGATATAATCATAATGTATATATATCTTCCATTTCATCTGTCCAATGTTATATGTCTGTGTTAGATAACCAAAATGAACTTAATTAATTTTGACATTTTGATGACTTGCCAATGTTTCCTTTCATAGTTGTGCATTGGAAAAGACATTGGTAATTGTTCTTAGTAGGTAAATTTTGTTACGCTCATGTTCTTATCCAAAATATAATTTTCAATTTGGTGACTAATTAATGTCTGAATCTTAGAGAGAGAGAGAGAGAGAGAGGTTTTTTTATAATGAGGGGTGTCTAAGTGTCACGCCCCAAATTTTTGGCTTCATCGCAGTGCGAACATAATTAAACATGTCAATCACTTGGGACGCGATGTGGTAAATTGTGCCGTCAATTACACAATCATCAAAAGACGTATAAATGAACATTCATCTTGGATGGAACTATTAATTGAATGAAGAATCCATAATGTATTAAAAACAATAACTCAAAATAATTTGTTATTGGCACATATGTCATTTATTATAATGTTTGTGAAATATATTGAACTAAAAAATTTAACTAATCCTGACTTCACGATCTTCTACTTCTTGTTACTCCTTTGCTTTAATCATTAAGTATACTTACATCGCAAAATGCATGAGTACTCCGAAATATACTCAGTAGAATGCAAAACTATAGCAAAGATAAAAATAAACTTCAAGAACAACTACTCTAAGCAAAAGCAAATATAACATGGAACATCAAGTATGTTCCATCAATAGGAAGAAATAATCATCACTAACAAAAGGAACTCATTGTCCAAATTCATCAAACTCTGAAACATTGATATTGTAAGGAGATATTCAATTTTTACTCTTAGTTCCATACGATTTCCCACAGATAGGTTCTTGTAAGAGCTCTGTGGAAACTATTTCCTATGGACTGGGGCTCGCAAATCCCTATGGAAATTGTCTCCCCCGGACAGGACATAGCAAAGTCTCTGCGGAAACTGTTTCCCACGAACAGGTTTGCAAGTTCCCGTGGAAAATTACCCTATTACCGTAGAGGTTTTGTCTTTGAAACCTGCCATAAGTCTAGGATAAGGGCCCCATAGTTGCTCATAGACACAATGGGCTGAGGTTGTAGGCCTTCCTGATGCCTAACAATCTAAACATATGTGTAGTACCTTCTTTGGGCGAGCGCCTCGGAGTATAATAAACTTCACAAGGACTATATGACTTGTTGAGCATACTATGATAATAGAGTTTCCCGTGGACAAGGGCCTCGTAAGGACCCTGTGAAAACCTACTCAGGCAACAAATGTGCAATACGAAAATGTCAAATTGACTCAGCAATCATTATGTGAAACAGAGATGTCACAAGTATACATATCCTCACAATGATCCTTGTGACAACTGACTCTCCTGGTTCCAACTAACTAAGTAACGAATAGCTTTAACAGTAGTAACTCAATAACAAATAGTTTTGGCCGAGAGCATTAATTTGACTCGAGGTCAACTATTTAGTTTAATTAAGGTTTATACATTACTTAATTAGTAATTCAACTTAATCCAACAGTAGTTATCATATTTTTCATGTGATACATAACATATATTGGCCAGAAATATGCACGACAAAGTAAGAGAGTCTTTGGTCAGCAGATCCTCATTGTGACAAAGTTTTGTCTATTTTAGGCATGTATCTAATCATCTACTCTCTTACATATATAATAGCTTCACAAAATAGGATTATTATGAAGAGACAACAAGGTCGAACATAGAAAAAGGGCAATAACAAGAAAACAACACAATCAGGGTTCTCACCAATTCAATACGAGTAATGACAAGAAGATTCCAATAATCAATCAAAGTAGATTCATAAGTATGACAACAGAGCTTATAATTTCAACACTTTCAAGAACTCATTCAAAAATTTAAATCATCATAACATCAACAAGGACATGACATTATCTGACTTCGAACGCATAGAGATCTAGGCATCAAGAGAATCAAAACCTAGAGGAAGCTTTGTAAAAACTATCCTACCTTGATTCGATGAAAATTCTTCTAGCGTTGTAGAAAACCTAGCAGTGCACACGTGCTTCTCCTCGCCAAAACATGTCGGCCATCAATAAAGATGAGGTCTAGTGAAAGAGAAGAGGGTCAAGGGTGTTGTGGGAGAAAGAGAGAGAAAATAAGGATATGAGAGTGTTGTGTCCCGGCATGGGACACGAACAAGGCCAGGTATCATGGCCGGAGAAAGGGAAGAAGACAAGAGAAAATGTAAAGGAAAAGTAGTTTCTTTATTGCATACCCATCCAGGAGGAAGAAGACCCCCTTATAAATGGGACTCCTAGTTGTCACAATGACGACATAATGATGATATGATATCATATATCGACATCATGACAACAAATGACGACATAATTACAACCCATGATTACAGCCCATTACATCTAATTAAGCCTTTATTACAATCACTAATTGATTTCAGAAAGGGAAATTAATCTTAATAACAAAATGCTGCCTAAGATAGACTACGTGCCTTAGGTGTGTGACGTTCACAACACTCCACCACGCTTCCGCTAACGCCTTGTCCTCAAGGGCGACCATGATGGAAAATGGGCTAAAGCTGTGCCAAAAGTTGAATGTTATTGAAGCCATTTCATATTCACGGTGCGATGCAGATTCAAGAGAGTAGACAAAAATGAGAGTCGAAGCTCCAACACAATCAGCAAGACCTTTGTAAGGTGCAGAAAAACTGCCAGCATGAAACATCGCATCCTGATTCTGAATCAAGAGTGTAACACATGCAATTGGAGCAGTCACAGTTTTTGACACAGCAGCAGATACACCACCCAGGAGGAAAATAGTCATAAAACCTGTAGCACCCTTCTCAGATGGTGCAGGTCCTCCTTTCCAGCCGACAACTTCCTTCTCAACCGCCAAAAGCCTGCACCATCAAGAGCTCCTCTTGTCCTTACTCTCTCTGGCCAGCCTTCAATTGAGTCTACTTTGTTCTCTCGAGCCAAAGCAGAACCTTTTCTCCGTTCTCAAATCAGCCGCCAAAAACAACCTCTCCCCAACCCAATGGTTCTCCTCTTCGAACAGACAGAACACCCCCCCAGAGACAGAGCCGCTCCTCTCTCGTCTCAAATCAACCAGTAAAAAGGCAAGCCTGTTTCTCTAAAATCTCTCTGAAATCAATCAGCCAAAAGTAGTTCTCTCCCTCAACCCAGCCGGCCTTTCTTTAATGACGAATGCTCTATTTATATGGACTGCAAAGCAGTCCCTCTTCTGCCCAAATCCAGTAACTTTTCCAAAATAATCCTCGTGTAGAAAGATCTCCCTTGTTACCGCCTTCCAAATCAATCTAAAACAGCTTGGAATTGCATCAATCCTCGCCCAATTTTCCATCTTTAACTTCTCTCAAGCAAAATTCACAACACCCCGAAATTGAAACTTCCAAATAGAGCCAAATTCGCCCTCTTTTCTTCCCCAATCAAAACAACATTTGGCAACTCACCATTCTGAGACAAATCCGAAACTCTTCTTTCCCGATTTAGCTTTGTCACACACTTCTTTCCAAGTCGAGCAGTTCTTTCCTTTTGTTCTTAATTGTGCCGCTGTCGCCTCTTTGCCAATTCGAACCCAGCCGTCACTGCCGCATCGCCCATGGCCCCTCGCCGTCGTCGTGCCTCAGCCCGCAGTCGAGACCCATCGCCGCCACCTTTCGCCGGTGCTCGAGCAACCTCTGTTCTCCCCCAGCGCTCGAGCAGTGCTGTGCTCTGTTCTATTCTGTTGAAACAGACACCCGAGCTATCGAGCTCGGGTTCTTTTTTTCCCTTTTGTTTTCTTCGACCGAACCAGTGAACCAGTTCAGCTCTTTTTCATCTTTTCCTTTTCGTCGTAGCAATCTCGTTTGTCGGATTATCGATCTCTTCACATAACTCATTTGACGTGCGTTCACTTTTGGCGATGTAATTAAATCTTAATTAGACGCATAATAAAATATAAATCTATTAAATCCAACTAATGCATCTAAATAACTCAATTAAACGTATTTATTTATTAAATTCCTAATTACTCACTTAATATTAATAACCATTAATTATCCTTATTTTAACTAAAATTACTACTAGCATATAGGTAGAAAGGCATATAAAAATGTATATATCAGTAAGCTCCTAGTAATTGAGGAAACTACCTTGGTCACTCTTTGTAGCAATGGTGGAAGTTGGCACTCAAAGCAAACGCATATAGAAAGCTTGTAAAACAAAGAAAATATCACAATATATATTAAAATGGGTTAGAAATACATTGGGCTAGATCTAATCATAATGCCCAAGTGATTTGGGCTTAAATATAGTTGTTATGGCTCTGCCCAACTAGCCTGTAATGCATAACCAGTCGACCAATCTGTCATAGTGGTCGATTGGAAGGTCTTCTGTAAAAAACAATTTGAAGCCTTTCTAAACCGGTCGACCAATACTGTTTTTACTTGATAAAAACTCCAACAATCTTCGACTTTTTTATCATTAAAAACAAAAGCAATAAAATTTAGATAACTTTCCATCGAGAAATCTTGACTATATGAAGGTGTTCTAAGAATCGAACCTTCAATTATTTATACAACTGCAAAGCTAATAAAAATTCATGGTGTTCCTTAAGGTATTGAACACTTATCTTATACGCTTAGCCGATAATTCCATCTGCAAAAATCTACCTTGCGATGATGATAGTGAAAATTTCTCACGCTTAACATTATTTTGGCTATGTGCTATCCGATTTCAGAGTTACTCTATGAAATTAACCCTTTCTTTCCCTTTAAAAGTGACAACACTCCTTTGTCCCCGTATGTGAAATTCTCTAATGGCTTCTCACATAGACATCCACTTGAATTTCATTAAGAGTATATAATGTAAGGCCTACAAAATGTAATCATTTGAATTAAACATTTAAATTGAGTTCTACAGTTCTACGATAAGAAGCCTACGACACTTGGGTTGTCGCTTGACGACTTATCATAGGATACACAATCAAATCCTGAAAAGATTCTCTTCATGCTTATCTACATGAAATGATATAAATATGAGACTAATTCTTTCTATGGATGTTTTGGACGTCCTAAACTCAGAAGACTTGAAGGATGATAGAGTTTTGGAGGGAGAAGAAGGAGAAAAGAGGATTTGACTTCAAGTTGCTTGGATTCGAGGTAAGAAAGCTAAATAGAATAATAGAGTAGATCTCTTCTTGTGATTGGCCTGCGGTATCACTCGCATGAATTATGATTGTTGAATGTTTGAGGAGTCGCATGTTTTATGTTGGTTTTGCATTTATTAAGATATATTACAAGCTTAGTATTAGTTATATTTCTTAAATATTTAGATGTGTCATGTAGCTGATTTGTTAGTATGCATGATGATAGGGGAAGAGCAAGGTAAGCCTCATTTTACCCAAAGATGTGATTTTTAATATGGATGATCGCATGAGATGTGCAAGTATGGAAATTGAATCATCTTTATTTTTGGAACTAAGATGTATGATTCATGAAGATATATTGATAATTAGATTTGATGGAGATCTAAAGTTTTGTTTAGCTAAGATTCTACTCTAAGTCGGAGCCAGCCATAAGTTCTGTGTCATAGGACTACTAGTCGTTAAAAAGTAAATAATTGTTTGTTAAAATACAACTATAGAAGTACTTAAACCACTAAGATAAATATTAGTTGGTTTGTAAAAACATTAGTTGTAGTTGAATACAAAAAAGTATCTGAGTTTAACGACAACCCACCCAGTGACAAAGCAGGTGCTGTTGGATGACTTGTCAGTGAAACCGTCGGTGAATAGAATTTAGAAATTGTAGAAAGAATGAAACCTTAGGTTCCACAAGAGAAGCAACACTAGTAGAATAAAAGAAGAAAGAAGAATCCAAGTGCTAGAAGAGCAACTCTGCTAGTGGGAAGACACAAAGTCATATATCAAGGTTGGCTGTCTTGAGGGCTTTGATCCACAAGAGATCAAGAATGTATGCAGAGTTATAGTGAAGTTCATGATGTCTGTAACTAAAACTGATGGAAGTCATGAATTCCCCTCAGGATCTTCTTCCAAGCATGGCTGGTGGGGATCGAAAAGAATGAAGGAAGAATACAGGTTAACTTCACAAGAGATAAGATCTAGAAGGAATTACCCGTGACCTGGGAACTAAGGCCTAAGGTAGCAGCCAATACGAACTAGTGTAGTAGAGGAAAGTATAAGTATGAAATGGAATTAATGTCTTTGTGATAGAATAACTATACTCATCTTATATTATTGCTTTATTTGCATTAGTCCTATGGTAATAGCCATTCCTACTAAGTTCCCCGTACTCAGTTTGTTTTCTTCTACATGTTCAGAAGAGCATGAGTTAAGCGGGATGTGGGCAATAGCATGAGGCTAGAAGCAAGAAGCAGGATAGAATGCAAGTTTACTTAGTTCATTTCTTTAAATTCAGGGATGACCTAGGCACAGGTGTGTGCTAAAACAATTTCTTCATTTTTATAATTATTAGTTTACTGTGGATTGTGACATGCATTGACCAATGAATCCTGTTTATTCGTGATTTAATCAAATTATAGTAGTTGGTTTTAATTATTGGTATGTTCGAAAATTGATACCTAAAAGTAATGCCCCAATGTTCATAATTATATTTTTGAATGGTGATGGACTCGAGCTTCAGCTCATGTACTTATGAGTTTTGAATCTTGAATTTTAAAGTCTTCCGTCGGCAAAGTTTTACCCCATTTTACACACAATTGTGTATTCAAATTGGGGTGTTACATATATTACTCATCCTTCACAAGTGGCTATTTCAATTTATAGCATTATCAAATATGGAGTTCATGTACTAATAATTGATTAAGTAGTGACTTGTTTTTACCCATTGCACCTTATGCTAGAGGTTACTAGAACTTGGTTGGATTCCCATTACTACTTAATCCTTCTTGAGGGTTTAAACTCCATCTCTTTTGTATTCCCTCTATTGTAAGAAAGTAGCCAAATCTCTTACTTGATTGCACAATAGTATTGATACCTCTTTGTATCAATTGCTTCATGATATCTCTTTATATCATTAATAATGTCTTAGATTTACACATCTATGCTTGTTGCCAAACTATTTTTGAGCTGTTACCACGTTCTCAATTCCACAATGAATTGAACTAGAGCATAATTCATATTTCACAATTTCACAAGTTGTGCAAAGAACAACAAAACTAACGTGAATATTTATCCCCACTATGTTCAACATACATAAGTATTATCGTCACTATATCTTGTAAAATATAACTATATGTTCTTCATGGCATATGTTAAAATGATAAAATCAAAATTAATCTCATAATTAACATTATTTCATTTTGGGGGCCATTTGGTGCGTGAAAAAGCCAAAATATCCAGAGTGGATTTTAGATGTCTACTGTAGCATTCATGTTTTTTCCATATCTCGTGTTTCACGCTGGATATGGAAAAAACATGAATGCTACAGTGTAGCAAAACATCCACAGTGGATGTTTTGCTTTTAATCACGCCCAAACGGCCCCTTAATGATCAACAAAATTGTCAGAAGATTATTTTATAGAAGAAAATCATATGATCCCTCGATTATTTAGTGATTAAATATATTTCATCAAATACTTAGAAATCTCATTCTCTAAGATCTATGCCAAAATCAACTCACACAATCTTCAATCTAGTAAACTCATATGGATTCTAGTCTAAATAATAGTAAAAATATTTAAAATACTTCCATTACAAAGTAAAATGTTTATTTATTACATTCTATTATTCAAAACAAGCTAATAACCACTTAATTATAAAAAATACATACTTTGAACATCCCCTTACATGAATAACCCTCCCAATAAATATTTAATTTCTAGATAATATAAGTTTGTCTTCCTCAAGTATAATTTTGAAGCTTTTGTTACAAAGCATGCTAGTAAGTTTTTCCTCATGTCCAGGACATGAAGAACATTAGTTATAGTGAGCCTCATGCTGGAAGGTAAGTTGATTTGTGTCGTCCCCTTGCCAATAACTTGTGCTTAGTCTTGGTTACCCATTATAACCTCTTGTCCACTTTTCTCCTCAACATTGTCCTTGAATAAGGACTTGTCCTTGCAAATGTGAACCGTTGCACCATAATCAAACCACCAACCACCATCGGTGTCTGCCATATTCACCTCCGTGACTATGACTATGAAATCATCTTCATCTTCTTCTATGATACTTGTTGCATTAGTGCTTTGCCCCTTTCGATCATTGTACTCACATGCATAATGACCTACACCACCACACACATAACATGTTGACGTGCTTCTCTTATTGTTCTTGTTGGAATTATTGGAATTTCCTCCTTGGATACCTCTTGTCGTTGTTAGGATGAATACATTTGGCCTCCACATTGTTGGCCAATGGATCAACTATGTTTTCGTCTTTATTTTCTCCAAGTCTTGCCTCCTCCTCTATCTTGAGTGTTCTTTAGATTTGTTCCAAAATAAAATTCTAACTGCTGTGGAAGAGTTTCTTTTGAAAGTCCTTCTATGAGGGTGACAATTTTGCTATAATAGCACCCACTTGGAAAAACTCTGGTAATTTTATTTCCAAAGTACTCATTGATTAACAATTTGTTCAAGATCATAATATTGATCAAGATTCGACTTGTTGTCTCCTCATCTCCATCTAGATATACTACATCCTTGATCCTAACCTCAAAGCAATTCCGCCACCATCCGAGGGAGAAGACAAAAAGCTTACTTCAGAGTGAAAGAAGAGGGAGGTGGATAAGCTACTTTGTCGGGGACACATCCTCAACACTCTATCCGACCGCCTTTTCGACACATGCACTAAGACAAAGACAGTGAAGGAGATATGGAGTGCATTGGAGTTCAAGTACAAGGTCGAGGAACAAGCTATTAACAAATATCTAATATGCAAATTAGGGGTGTAAATGAGCCGAGCTGAGCCAAACTTGGGCATGGCTCAGCTTGAGCTCGAAATTTTAAATTCAAGCTCGAGCTCGGCTCGGCATGTTTATGGCTCGTATCCTCCCGGCTCGAGCTTGGATCGTTAAGAATTTTTGAGCTCAGCTCAAGCTTGAGCTCGAGTGAAAGCTCAACCCAAGCTCGAGCTTGGCTCGTTAAAAAAATTTTATGGAAGGAGATTTAAATAAAAAATAGTATATATATATATATATGTATAAAATAACAAGCCGAGCTTGAGTGGGCTCGCGAGCTTGTTCGAGTCGAGTTTGAATGAGCCGAGCTGAGTTGGATCAGCTCGCGAGCTGGCTCGGCCCGTTTACACCGTTAATGCAAATATTTTGAGTATTCAATGGCAATCATACCGATTTAGCATCACAAGATTTTGGTTCATGATCTTGATAGAAAGTATTTCAATCTTCATTGTTGAGGCCATGGAAATTAGTAGTTATACTTCTTCAATAATCCATATGATTTTTGGAACAAATATTCCTACAAAAGGATAAAAATAAGAGGTAGAAGATGTAGAAAATTCCTTGTTGAAGCTTGAGTGCCAAACTTTCCTTAAAGATTATTGGCCCTCTATTGCCCAATTGCCAATTTGCTAAGATGTATCGCAATGCTAATTTCCTCGATAAAGCAAGCCTTTGGTAATAAGCTCTTAGTAATGGAGGAAACTGCCTTGATATCACATAATATATAGAAATGTGTTAGAAAGACATTGCGCAAGGTCTGGCCACAATGCCCAAGTGATTTGGGCTTAAATACTGTCAAGGTTATCATTAGAGGCCTATTGGATAAGCTTGGAACGCATGACTGGTTGATCGGTCTGTCACATACCGGTCGACTGGAAGGTCTTCCGGAAAAAAGAATTTGAAACCTTTTTGAACCGTTGGATCGGTTCTGTTTTTACATGATAAAAAACTTTACCAGTTGTACATTAAAGACACATGTCTATAATTAAGTGAGGAGGATGTTAGTCGCTCCATATAAATTATACAATGTCTAATAGCAGGATAAGATTATTTCATGGCAACAAAAGTCTGCAGTGGAGGACACACAAAATTGGGAAGTCATGGAAAAGAGCTCCACCAAGCAGAGCTTACTAGAGAGAAGTGCCCAAACCGGTGAGGTGGTGGAGGAGGCCATGATGACGTGAAGATTAGGACATGCATCTTAAAGAGAGTGAATATTAGCTCTTCTTTGTATCCTAGCGTGAAAATTTTATTCTTTAAAATATTTACTTTGCTTGGAAAGAATATTTTCCATGGAATTTTTTCAATAACGTCCCAAATGGACCAAAAACCAACAAAGGAAAATCAACTGCTATTACAAATGTCGTGAAAACATAATTTGACGATAAGGAGGTTTACAATGATAAATAGATCTCGTATTACTTCTTTCCACAAACTTCTTATTCGGAGTCTCAATCCGAACCTCAAAAAGGGCATAAAATCCATCCAATAGTCACTTATAATTAGCTCCTCGTATTCCAAATCCTCCAACATCTCCCACCTGAGAAGCCCAAAATTTGCCCTCAATACCCTAACTTCAAAATAAAAGCTTGGATTAACCAAGTAAAATGTTAACTACTCCCCGTTGTGCTCAATCAGGGGCCAAGACGAAGTTATATCCGCAACAGGTCGCGGCAGAAGTTTAAGAGCTTTAATCGAGCCCTACGCAGGATCATTATGAGTAGCATCAAACTCTACCAGGCAAAGCTCCGCCAGGCCAGTTGATGCATATAGTGATCCTTTATAGAATATGGCAGATACGTAATTGGGACGACTCAAACTAAGAGTATTAAGATGCACCCATCGAGTCGATCGAGGGCGGCATATAGCAAGCTCGCCCAAGCAACTCACGTGTACCACCATGCAAAGGGCGTGGTCCGGCGGCAGCGAGAGGTAGTACTTGTCGTGGATGTTGGGCGTCCAGTAGAATTCGTGGTTGGCTGAATTTGGCAGCGGGATCTGGGCGCCGGAGATCGGGTTGACGAGGAAAGGTCTCCACCAGGTGGACGAGTACTCCTCCGGAGGCTCTTGGGAGTGAAGGGTTACCGAGCCGCAGCGGAAGCGATTTTCAATCGCCTGTATGGTGTTGAATCCTCCAAATTCTGATTTGATTTAGAATTCCCTTACACTCAGAAACAATAACAATAACAGAGTACAAGAATATGAGTAATATAATCGAACGATAATTTTATTTCATGCGCAAATATATTAAATACAAGAACGTGTACTACTAACCTACGGCCTTTGTGCCAAACATTATACCATTTTTCGTAGAGGAATAAGAGTATGTCCGAGATCACCTTTTCACAACCGTTCGTGTGTGGATCTATGACTTGCTATTTTCCACGAGTTAGCAATATCACCTTCTTCATTTTTTCGAATGCTTTGCTTTGATCCAATCTCTAAGATGAATCACAATTCCCAAAAGCCAAAGAGGAGAAAACCACCAAGCCAAGAGAAGAGAGAGAGAGACCACGTCGAGATGAGAGAGAGGGGAGCCAACTCAGCCAAAAGGCAAATCATGGGGGTGGAGGGCGTCCCCTCCTTCCCCTTTTAATGCTTTTCAGTTACCCAAATTGGGGAATCATCTTTCCACTTCCTACCTCAATTAGGACTTAGTCTTCCTATTTTATCTCTCTACTTATACATGGCAAATCTTAATCTAATTAGGATTCAATCTAATGGTTACAAACAAAGGTATCTCTTCCATTTACATGGGCTCCATATGCCATTACAAGAAGTAAAATCAGATTCTTTTGTCCCAAAATCCAGCTCCTTAAAGGGCTACCAAACAGGGCCTAAGTGATTGTAAACACAGAGCTTCCTTCATAATTAAAAAAAAAACAAAAAAAACTTGGGTTTTCAAAGCTTAGAGTTTTGACCCATGGCTAAGAATCCTGCGTCCACTCCTGCCTTTCCCAGTCTTCTAGGTTCAAATATAGACTACTCTGGTTGAGACAATGAGTAAAAATAGCATACCAAAATTAGATGAAACCATTTCTTAATTACTTCCAGTCGGACGGCCGGAGACGGAAATGATGGCTGCCCGATAGTGACCTTAGGTCGAGGTCAAGAGGCCTTGGCAATGAAAGGTGACTTGCTCAATAGAAAGCTTAGCTAGGATTTTCACATCTAAATAAATTTGACCAGTTACGTGACAATCTCAATTAAAAGTGACAGGAGGGGGTAGTTAATTGAAAGACAAAATTTTTAAAAATAATAATAATTTGAAAGACGGATTTGGAACCGCTACAAGTTCACTTACCTATGAGTGCTCTGGCAATAGCAGCACATGCCATATGCAGTCGAGTTTCTGGGCATGTATTGCTCCTCAGATAGCTCTCACACCGCATCTCAACTGGAGTTAGGCAACTCTCATGAGGCTGGTGTTTCTTCACTCATGATTGTAAAAATGCATGTCGGTCCCCCAAGACAGCCGGCTTGATAGCATGGAAAGTTGTATCGGCGATATATCGATATCGGATTTCAACCGATAAAACCATATTGTGTAATATCGATTTTGAAATTTTTTTAAAATATCGCCGATGTATCGGTTTCGGTCCAATATATCGGTATTTTAAAAAAATAATTTTTTTAAGAAAAAAGAAAAAAATCAACTTTTCCATTTGTTTCCCATCCTATTCCAAGTGGAAGGATATGGGTTTAAAACGCAAACACATATTTTGAATTATATACGCACTTTTATGCATATTTTAAAATTTATACTTATCTAAATTAGTATAACTCATTTTAGAAGTTATATTGTAAAAACTAGTTTTAGACCACCGATATTTTTTTACACAATATCTCCGATATTTTGTCTCTTTGGTCGACCGATATTTTACCGATATCCGATACGATATTCCTTGCTTGATAGATTATTTTTAAATAGGGCCAACAAGTGCTGACCAATCTGATTGGTCTTGTGCAATCTGCCTGCTCAGGCGGTCTATATATAAAAACTTCCTGCATATTACACTGGAGAAGCTTTTACCTGCAGATTTATATTGGCCTACAACTTCAGGTAGTGTCCATAGAGCTGAAACGGGGCTAGGCCACCAAGAAGGGAGAGCTGGGCTCTAGCTCAGCCCTTTCCTCCGTGGACTATTTGTCCTACTCCATCCAGAATTATTATTACCATAAGTTTTTCAAAATGAACTATTAAAAATAGTTCATTTTGAAAAACTTTGGGTAATAATAATTCTGGACGGAGGGAGTATTCAATTTGTCTTAAAGTTGATTTTAATCTTAGAAGTGATTATTTTGTGGGGCTTCTCTCTTGCTAGCTCCATTTTTTTTTGTGTTTAGCTTCAGATTTGGGCAAGGGTTTGTATTCTTCATTTTTCATCATATACCCTCTTCAATATTTTGGAGCTAATACAATTTTTTATTTACATGTAAAAACAGAAAGTAAGGCAAACAATATGGCAACACGTAGACATAATAAGAAAACTCAGGCAAATTTGGAACATGAAAATGCATATTGCAAAGACCTAATGTGGTCGCAAGAGCTAAATAAAAAGGTTAAAAATTTTCAAAAACTATCAAATAAATAAATTAAGATGGTTTATTGTACCTTGATACACTAAACAAGAAAGTGAAGGGAAATTGAGACAAAGTTACACTATGCACAAGATAGACATGATTTTACGAAGTATGTAGAGACTCAAAATTTTGACTTGTACATTATAATTTCGAACAGTTTCTGAGGTAAGTCTCAACTTGTACATTATAGCTTGAAACAGTTTCTGAGGCAGTTTCGGATTTACCCATTTCGAAGCTCTATGTGAGTTGCTATTATTTCGATTTTTCCCATGTGATATGCCCCAAAATAACAAAATAAGTTGGGTGGGAAGAACAATACTAGTCGCTTTTGGATAGACAATTTTATCAAATTTCTTTTATAGACAATCTGGATTGTCCACAATTGATAGTGCAACAATCCAATGCCTCATTTGGTTACACAAAAATATTTTTATCAGATTGTTGTCTCTTTCTATTATAAAAATTAAAAGTATTGTAAGCATTTATTACACATGGGCATCATAAATATTTTACTCCCTCCGTTCCAAAATACTGTGTACATTTAAGAAAATTTATATTTTTATTGGTCAATGAAACCCACAAGAAATTCACGTTACTTTTTCTCCCTTGTATCCCGTCCAACTCGTATGATTGTTCATGAACAAAGTTCTAATCAATCCTTTCAAGTCTCCTCCAATTTTGGAAAAAAGAAGTCACGTGATTTGGCAAAATGTATACAATATTTTAGAATAATAATATTTCCAAATATACATAGTATTTTGGAACTGAGGGAATATTACATTTCAGATTGTTGGATTAGACTTAACAAACCTAAGATTGTTAAGTCTCAACAATCTGCCTCACAATCTTGGACTGTCAAACACTTTTGATTGTTAAACAATCTAGGTTACCAAACATGATTTTCCAGAATCAAAGACAAACTAGCAACAATCCAAGCGGACTAATCAACACTATTCAGCTAATTTGAATAGTGTTTTCACATTCAAAATCTGACACAGTTATGTTCCGACCTGTCTTAGGCCCATTTAAGTAGGATGCCCATGAGGCCCATTTGCTGTTGTTGCGGTGTCATTTTTTATTTTTTTGGAACAATTGTCTTATTAGTTGTTATCTTATTTCCTGGCTGTTAGATTGCATTAATAGTCTTTAATTTTTTTTTTTTTATGTTTAGCTTAAGCTGAAGGCCCATTGAGGGCGAACTATGTAAGCGGGTAAGGGGTGTAGCGACTGTAAATTTTTATATTATTAAAGTGGAATTTTATTTGCTAAATGGGAGTAATTTTGAATTCTAGAAATTTCATTAAAAATTGAAATTTTAAAATTTTTCCGTCAGACCGATCGATCGCCTTCAAATGGCATCGATCGGGAGACGATCGATTGTTTTTGTAAGGCATCGATCGCAAGACGATCGATCGCATATACGGACCGATCGATCGCCGATGGTTTTGCGTTTCCCGAGGTATTTCCGTTGGGAAACTTCTTGGGCTGATTTTGGGGGATTTCTTGGAGGCGTGTCATGCCTGACTTGCTCTGTTTAAGGGATCTAAACGTGGTAATTGAGTTGGTGTCAAAACCCTAATTAATATGCAATTGGGAATCAAGATAATGGTGGATTTAATTAGCCTAATTAAAGTAAATTGGAGATGTGTATTGGATGCCCTTTTGGGATAATTGAAGTGGCCTTCCTTGCATTTAATTGGCGCCAAGAGAAGTCCTTAAGGGTTTGCATTTACTTAGTAAGTTACATAAGTAATGGGTAATTAATTGAGAGGAGATAAAATCCTACCTTATTGCAATCTAAACAGAAAATCTTGGGGTTAGAAGAGATCGTGCTGGTGGTTTTGAGAGGGGCTGAGATGATCCTTGGCCCTTGGATGAAGTGGAGATGGATGGTGGACATTCATTGACTTGTTCTATTTAAACTCAAATTGAGAGGACCGGCCATCCCTTTGGGAACCGGCAGCCCTCTCTCTCCATTTTCTTAGTGATTCTTCTACCTTACCACGTCCTCTCCCTTCCCTCTCAACTATCAGTAGGCCTCTCCTCGTGGTGTGTGCAAGAGGTGTGCTTTGGTTCGTGTGGAGATCGCAAGGAAGCGGGTTTTAATTCAAGCCGGTTGACGTGCAATTAGTACCGGTTCAAAGGTAAGATGTTCTTTTTCTCACAGCATGCTTTCATTAAAGTTTTGATCCTTATATGGAGTACCACGTTCTAATGTTATGTGTGACATGAGTGACCATATTGTCCTGGATTAATTGCTCTATTTGCTAAGATCTATTCAATTATTGATATACCGATTGATTTCTTGATGTGAATCTCTCATGCACAATTCGATCAAGCCATCCCTGATAGTATGAGTTAATTTCGGTTCATGTGAGTCATATATCTGATGTCTATCAATGAGTGTCATTCTCTGATTTGTGTAGATAAGGGTCTGTTTATGAAAAGTTGTCTCTTTTCTTGTTGTATGTCACCCGATCTCACATTCTTTATGTATTGACCTAATCGATTCATTTATTGGTGTAACTCTTGTGGTTCTCATCCAAAAGAAGCAAGCTTTTAGAAGTATTTCCAATGGTTTGGTGCGTCCTTATGAGCCACAGGTCGTACTTTGTTGTGTTGATACGTGTCCTGATAAAGCTGTCTATTTTATGTAGTGTTTGCCCTAATTGATATAGTATATAGGTAATAAGACTATCTAAAAGAGATTAAGGGATGTATTAGCATGATGAAAGTGAGAATCCTTATGGATCATTGCTCGTGGACCCTAAGACCACTGTTATTAGGTCTGACCAGGAGCTGAGGTGTCCTAGAAAAGTTGTCCAGTTTGCGGGTTAATGAATGATTAAGGCTAAGGTGTAAAACAGTTTTAAAAAGGGACTATTAGGCGGATTAATATATAATTAATGGTCTGACCAGAAGCTAATAAAGGCCTAATCTGAGAGGGTTTTGAGTCTAAAAGACTTTAGTTATGATTAGAATTAGTAACAACAAGTGAAATCTGGATTATTTCCTAGTATAGTGCTCTCGGCCAGGATGTAACCTGCACCGACAGACTGCATTCAAAAATTCATAACTAATTGTAGAAATGTCGGAAAATTATTCCGTAAATTGGGTAATGATCTACAGACATACGGATGTCTGCCATAAAAATTTCAGGGACTGTTAGGTTCTGTGTAGACACAAGAAAATCCGGGAATAGAGCTGTTGTGTCCATAACAGTGTCCTTTTGTGGTTATAAATAAAACGCTATGCTAAGATTACATGTATATATATTATATAACACAAGGAGGGTACTATGGCATAAGAATTTCAGAGGGTACTTATGATAGTATCATGTGTGGAGTTTTGTCTCTATTCCAAATGTCATGGTCATCAATGTCTTTGCTCGCGGTGCCTAACATCGCGCATCTTCGACCCCATGAAACCCTAA
The DNA here is from genome assembly GCA_039654745.1 of Houttuynia cordata. Taxonomy (NCBI): domain Eukaryota; kingdom Viridiplantae; phylum Streptophyta; class Magnoliopsida; order Piperales; family Saururaceae; genus Houttuynia; species Houttuynia cordata. The sequence goes on along the minus strand of CM077502.1, from coordinate 38,160,052 downwards.
TGATGGGATAGGGTTATTCTTTCCAATTCTACCCTTAAAGTTTTGAGAGTCATCGACTTCTGAGTCTTGAGAATCAGGGATGATCTTGATTGCAATAGTGCTTGGTGATGACGTTGACTGAGTCTATACCGAAGAGTTCAGTTTCGAGTCAGTCCGTGCATAGGCGCAGACCGGTTGTTGGTTAATCTCTTGAGAGTTAGTCATTCTTAAATGCTGAGAATTCCATTGTACTCCTTCGAGAGTCTGATTCCTGAAATTGTTAATTCATGAGAATGCCCTTAGTTATGGTTAGACAAATCCAGTTCCATGAAAACTGTTTCTCCACTAAGAGTTTTGTTGAACACTCTTAGATTGGATCATAGTATGCTTATGAGCCATAACTAGGCCCATGGTGGTCTCCGATAATTATGAACCTCTGTAGTTCAGCCGATGACGGCAACGCATGCGCTTTAGATTGTTAGACATTACGGAAGGTCTGCAATCTCTGCCCATTGTGCCCGTAAGCACCGATGGGGCCAGCATCCCTAGACGCATGGCCGGGTTCCTAAGTAGAACCTCTAGGATGTTCTGGTATTGAAGTCCATAGAGGAAGTGGACTGATCAGAGAGCAGAAATTGTCATCTTCGACACATTGGTTGTCCAGATTAGATATTTTGCTTATCTCCTTACTCTTTGGAAGTCGGGAGTCATATTGATTATTGTGCTTTATTCCACCCTGATCAACGAGATATTTTGGGTGCTGTATCTTTTCCTAGTAAGTATCACCTGTGTTATGATTATTCTGAGTTATCAGACCTGCTTGTTATTGGTTCCTTTATTGCCTATTTCTACTGTGAGTTTTTCTAGCATCCTACTGAGTATTTCTTTTGGAATACTCACGCATCTTCTGATGCAGGGATTAAGGCTGAAGAGGTGTGATCAGCATATTCGTGACGTGGAGGTTGGTGATCGTAAAGTCGTGAAGAACGGATAGCATAGTAGTTATTTTGTTATTGTTGGATTTTTTATTTTTGGTTATTCCGTGGCCTGCGTGTCACTTAGTTAATTTTTCGCTTTCGTGGAAATACTTGAAAAGCGTAAGATAGTTAGAATGTTTAGTTATTTCATTTCTGTAGTATTTGAACATTTGTTTACGTCATATTGATCCTGCTATTCCCATGTATGTACATGGGATTTATGGTGATGAATCAAGTATTCGGTCCGTCCCAGATTTGTGACCCTATTACCTTCATTGGTTTATCGCTTCCGCATATTTTGGGGTTGGAAATTTGGGGCGTGACAGCTTAGTATCAGAGCATCAGGATGACCTAAATAATTGTTCATTGTACTAAGATTTGAAATAACTTTGGGATATAAAGTGTGGAACCCTAGAATGAGACTTGAAGCATAATTGTACCTAAGGACTAATTAGAACTTTGCTTTAGGTAATGGCGAGAACGCGTAGCGGACGAATTTACGAGAAAAAGCGACAGGAGGCAGCATGTCTGTGGCTAGATGAGTGGAAGCTTCAGGACGTTGGGCGTGGAACTGCGGAAGACCCTTTTTTGATCGACATCGAAAAGGAGCCTGACTTTGAGGATGAAGATCCGGAGGAAGATCCGGAAGAAGATCCGGAAGAAGACTCGGAGGAAGATCCAGAAGAAGATCCTGAGGAAGAGCAGCAGTTCTTTGGTTACGTGATACACCAGGAGTTTCGGAAGGTCTTAGAGCACCCAGTTTATGTGCGTGCAAAGAATGACCCAGATCTTTTCTATGAGCTATATCTTAGGTTCAAATCCCTAGGTTATAGGTGGCCTCACATGACTGATTGGGAGATAGACTGGTATGAGGGTCATCTAGTGTTTGCACCTATGTTTGTGTCCTTAGCCATTTTAGATGAGTACCTCTGAGATGTGGTGTTCAGGGACTCGATTAGGAAGCTCTTTAAATGAGTAGGATTTTAAATAACCCTGCATTTCTTCCAGGGAATTAGGTGCAATTTCAATCAAAATTGAATAAAAGACTCCGTTTTGATTTCAGTACTGGTGTGTTCCTTGTGTTGTTTGCATTCGTGTTTGTGTTTGTGTGACTGTTGATTGTCGCGCTAGGGGTCCTGGATTGGAGGAAGAATTAAAATGAAACATGGTGTTAAGTTCTAATTCTCCTTCTTTCCTTGACTGTAGATTTTCGGAGATGGCGACAACGGGAGCTCGTGGCAGATGATCGGGTACCGGACCAAGCGCTCAGCAGGAGGAGGCATCGAGCCAAAACCTGTCTGACATGGTGCGCGAATTGGCCAGAGAGCTAAGGAACGACCGGGGATCTAGCAACACTCCGAAAGTGAAACCACCAACGCTAGAACGGTTCAAGAGAGCAGGACCGGCATTCTCGGGAGACAACAATCCTGAGAAGGCGGAGCGCTGGATCGTGGAAGTAGAACGTCTTTGCAAAGGAATGAAAGTTCTGACAGAGGAAAGGGTGGTCTTCGCAACCTATCTATTTGTGGGAGAAGCTGTCTTCAGGTGGGAGTCAGCAGAACGAAACAACTTTGAGGCTGGACAAGACATCACGTGGGAAGAGTTTAAGGAGGTATTCAATAGGAAATACTTTCCTCCGCATGTGCAGCGCAGGAAGGAGAAAGAATTTCTGGAACTGGTTCAGGGATCGATGTCCGTACTTCAGTACGAGACTAAGTTTGAGCAACTGCAACGATTTGCAACTGATGCTTGCCCTAACGATCTGGTGAAGGCAAGAAGGTTCGTGGATGGTCTACGCGACGGTTTAAGGACGAAGGTGTTAGTTTCGCAACCAACAACTGTGGCAAAGGCGGTCGAACTCGCCTCTATTTTGGAAGATGATTACAAAAGGACCCAAGAGCGGAAAGGGAATGCCAGTAAGGGTCAGGATGGTATTGTCAAGCGATCTGGATTTAAGAGGTTTGGAAATGGTGGACGTTTTAATAATCGGCCAGCCAAACAGCAGAGACAGCAACAACCTCAGCAGAACTGCGGGAACGGATAGAATCGGGCGATAGTTCCTTATCGTCAGCCTCAGCGTAACAATGGTCCAGAAGCGGGAGGGAAGTGCAGATTTTGCGGGCAGCAATCTCATGCGGGGAAGCCGTGTCCACAGGATACTCGGAGGTGTTACAGCTGCAATAAGTTGGTCACATTGCAACCTATTGCCCTAATCGTGACAAGAAAGCAGGAGGGGAGTCAAGTAAAAAGGCTCAGGCGCGAGTCTTTGCTCTGACTTCGGCGGACGCCCAAGCTTCGGACGATGTCATTGAAGGTACTCTACTTGTCTTGGATAGATTCGCTAGAGTATTGATAGATCCGGGATCGTCTAGATCCTTTATTTCTGTGGTGTTTGCTGCCAGTCTAGAAAAGGAACCTTCTAGACTTGAGTGTGATCTCTCCATTTCTACTCCTGTTGGGGACTCAGTGATAGAAACTGAGTATCTGGAGGACTCTCCTGTTGTGATTGATGATGTGGTGTTGACTGCTAACCTTGTTCTCTTGAGATGTTTGACTTTGATGTGATATTGGGCATGGATTGGTTAGCTAGATTTGGCGCTACAGTCGATTGTAGTAAGAAAAGAGTATATTTTAGAATTCCGGGAAAGAGAGAATTAATGTTCCGAGGAATTCGTTTAAAGGAAGAAAACTGTCTAATTTCTGCAATGAAAGTTCAAAAATTAGTAGCAAAAGGGTGTAAAGCCTTTTTAGCTACCGTAGTAACAGAAGAGAAAACTACTCCTAGAATAGAAGAAATTGTAGTAGTAAATGAATTTTCTGATGTATTTCCGGAGGAGTTGCCTGGTTTGCCACCAAGGCGGGATGTTGATTTCACCATAGACCTGATGCCGGGAACTGCACCGATATCGAAGGCACCATATCGGATGGCACCTGCGGAATTGAAAGAGTTGAAAGAACAGCTACAGGAATTGCTGGAGAAACGTCTGATTCGACCTAGTCTATCTCCATGGGGAGCACCAGTCTTGTTCGTAAAGAAGAAAGACGGATCCATGAGATTGTGTATAGACTACCGGATGCTAAATCAAGTGACAATAAAGAATAAGTATCCGTTGCCAAGGATCGATGACCTATTTGATCAACTGCAGTCAGCAAGAGTTTTCTCAAGAATCGATTTGTGGTCAGGATACCATCAGTTGAGGATCAAGGAGGAAGACATCTCCAAAACAGCTTTCAGAACCCGATACGGACATTATGAGTTTCTAGTGATGTCGTTTGGTCTGACAAATGCCCCTGCAGCATTTATGGATATGATGAATAGAATCTTTAAGGCATTGTTAGATCAGTTCGTGATCGTGTTCGTGGATGATATATTGGTCTACTCAGCGAGTCAGGAAGAGCACTGAAGACACTTGGCTCAAGTGCTACAGATCTTACGAGAGAACCAGTTATATGCTAAGTTCAGCAAGTGCGAGTTTTGGTTGGACAAAGTAAACTTCTTGGGCCATGTGATATCAAAAGATGGAGTTTCAGTGGACCAGACGAAGGTGGAAGCCGTTCTTCACTGGGAACAACCGAAGAGCATGACCGAGATCAGAAGTTTCTTGGGATTGGCAGGTTATTATCGGAGGTTCATTGAAGGATTTTCTAGCTTAGCTTTGCCAATGACCAAGTTAACAAGGAAGGGAGTGAAATTCAACTGGAACAACGATTGTGAAAAGAGCTTTCAGGAGCTGAAGAGAAGATTGGCTTCCACATCGATTCTAAAACTTCCATCAGGATCTGGTGGGTTTGTCATTTATAGCGATGCCTCAAAATGCGGTTTGGGTTGTGTACTGATGCAGAATGGACATGTAGTGGCTTATGCATTGAGACAACTGAAGATTCATGAACAGAATTATCCGACTCATGACTTGGAGCTGGCAGCCGTGGTGTTTGCTTTAAAGATTTGGAGGCACTATCTTTATGGTGAAACTTTCGAAGTATTCACTGATCACAAGAGTCTGAAGTACATCTTTTCTCAGAAAGACCTGAATATGAGACAAAGGCGATGGTTGGAGTATCTGAAGGACTATGACTTCTCTATCCACTACCATCCCGGTAAGGCGAATGTGGTTGCAGATGCATTAAGCAGAAAGATAGGAATAGTAGCACACATGATGGTGCAAGAATGGCGAATGATGGAAGATGTAGGAACGTGTAACCTAGAATGGCCAACTACTAAGAGAGCGTCATTTCTAGGAAATATCTCAGTGAGATCGATGATATATGAGAAGGTGCTTGAAGCACAAAAGAATAGTCCTCAGTTGCAAAAGCTGTTGGAGAAACCAGGTTCCAAGAAAGGAATTCATGGAAGCATCTTATTTCAAGGAAGATTGGTTGTGCCGAAGAACACAGAGTTGAGACAAGAACTTCTCCAAGAGGCGCATCACTCACAGTATGCGATTCATCCCGGAAGCACAAAGTTGTATCAGGACTTGAAGAGGAACTTTTGGTGGAACGGAATGAAGCAAGACATTGGAAGGTTCGTCTCCAAATGTTTAACATGTGATTGTTACAACCACTGGAGATTCCACAGTGGAAATGGGATCATATTACAATGGATTTCGTGGTAGCCTTACCAAAGACTCAGAAACAAAAGGATGCAATTTCGGTGATCGTAGACCGACTCACAAAGACAGCACATTTTCTACCGATTCGATGGAAACAGAACCCAGAAAGTTTAGCAGAGTTATATATCAAAGAAATAGTAAGACTACATGGTACCCTGATATCAATTGTATCTGATCGAGATCCAAGGTTCACATCCAGAACATGGAAAGGTATCCAGGAGGCATTGGGTACTAAGCTTAGTCTTAGTACAACATTTCACCCGCAGAGCGATGGACAGTCAGAAAGAACGATTCAGACTTTGGAGGATATGCTCAGAGCATGTGCCATTGATTGGAAAGGAAATTGGGACGATCATTTGCCACTGATCGAATTTGCCTATAATAATAGTTACCACTCTAGTATTGGAATGGCACCATTTGAAGCACTATATGGAAGACCGTGTAGATCGCCTACATGTTGGACAGAAGTTGGAGAGAGTCAAGTAATGAAGTCAGAATTGATACAGTATTGTGTAGAGAAGGTGAAACAGATTCGACAAAGAATACAGATAGCACAGAGCAGACAAAAGAGCTATGCGGATAACCGACGACGAGAACTGGAGTTTCAGGAAGGAGACAAGGTATTCTTAAAAGTTTCTTCGTCAAAGGGAGTTATGAGGTTTGGTAGGAAAGGGAAGCTGAGCCCGAGGTTTGTTGGACCCTTTGAGATCTTGGAGAGGGTTGGGCTGGTTGCTTACACATTGGCCTTACCCCCACAGCTGGCAGAGGTACACAATACATTTCATGTATCAATGTTGAGGAAGTATGTGCCGAACGAGTCTCATGTATTGGATTATACCACAATGGAACTAGAAGCAGACTTATCTTTTCCGATGAAGCCTATCAAAATACTGGATAAGAAGGATCAGGTGCTACGAAGAAAGGCAATACCGTTGGTGAAAAAGTCCTACCCTCAACTCTTTGAAGATTGATTTGCAGCATTTCGGGGACGAAATGTTCTTTAAGGAGAGGAGGATGTAGCGACCGTAAATTTTTATATTATTAAAGTGGAATTTTATTTGCTAAATGGGAGTAATTTTGAATTCTAGAAATTTCATTAAAAATTAAAATTTTAAAATTTTTCCGTCAGACCGATCGATCGCCTTCAAATGTCATCGATCGGGAGACGATCGATCGTTTTTTGTAAGGCATCGATCGCAAGACAATCGATCGCATATACGGACTGATCGATTGCCTGTGGTTTTGCGTTTCCCGAGGCATTTCCGTTGGAAAACTTCTTGGGCTGATTTTGGGGGATTTCTTGGAGGCGTGTCATGCCTGACTTGCTCTGTTTAAGGGATCTAAACGTGGTAATTGAGTTGGTGTCAAAACCCTAATTAATATCTAATTGGGAATCAAGATAATGGTGGATTTAATTAGCCTCATTAAAGTAAATTGGAGATGTATATTGGACGGCCTTTTGGGATAATTGAAGTGGCCTTCCTTGCATTTAATTGGCGCCAAGAGAAGTCCTTAAGGGTTTGCATTTACTTAGTAAGTTACATAAGTAAATGGGTAATTAATTGAGAGGAGATAAAATCCAACCTTAATGCAATCTAAACAGAAAATCTTGGGGTTAGAGGAGATCGTGTTGGTGGTTTTGGGAGGGGCTAGGATGATCCTTGGCCCTTGGATGAAGTGGAGATGGACGGTGGACATTCATTGGCTTGTTCTATTTAAACTCAAATTGAGAGGACCGGCCATCCCTTTGGGAACCAGCAGCCCTCTCTCTCCATTTTCTTGGTGATTCTTCTACCTTACCACCTCCTCCCCCTTCCCTCTCAACTATCAGTAGGCCTCTCCTCGTGGTGTGTGCAAGAGGTGTGCTTTGGTTCGTGTGGAGATCGCAAGGAAGCGGGTTTTAATTCAAGCCGGTTGACGTGCAATTAGTACCGGTTCAAAGGTAAGATGTTCTTTTTCTCACAGCATGCTTTCATTAAAGTTTTGATCTATATATGGAGTACCACGTTCTGATGTTATGAGTGACCATATTGTCCTGGATTAATTGCTCTATTTGCTGAGATCTATTCAATTATTGATATACCGATTGATTTCTTGATGCAAATCTCTCATGCACAATTCGATCAAGCCATCCCTGATAGTATGTGTTAATTTCGGTTCATGTGAGTCATATATCTGATGTCTATCAATGAGTGTCATTCTCTGATTTGTGTAGATAAGGGTCTGTTTATGAAAAGTTGTCTCTTTTCTTGTTGTATGTCACCCGATCTCACATTCTTTATATATTGACCTAATCGATTCATTTATTGGTGTAACTCTTGTGGTTCTCATCCAAAAGCAGCAAGCTTTTAGAAGTATTTCCAATGGTTTGGTGCGTCGTTATGAGCCACAGGTCGTACTTTGTTGTGTTGATACGTGTCCTGATAAAGCTGTCTACTTTATGTAGTGTTTACCCTAATTGATATAGTATATAGGTAATAAGACTATCTAAAAGAGATTAAGGGATGTATTAGCATGTTGAAAGTAAGAATCCTTATGGATCATTGCTCGTGGACCCTAAGACCACTGTTATTAGGTCTGACCAGGAGCCGAGGTGTCCTGGAAAAGTTGTCCAGTTTGCGGGTTAATGAATCATTAAGGCTAAGGGGTAAAACAGTTTTAAAAAGAGAATATTAGGCGGATTAATACATAATTAATGGTCTGACCAGAAGCTAATAAAGGCCTAATCTGAGAGGGTTTTGAGTCTAAAAGACTTTAGTTATGATTAGAATTAGTAACAACAAGTGAAATCTGGATTATTACTTAGTATACTGCTCTCGGCCAGGATGTAACCTGCGCCCACAGACTGCATTCGAAAATTCATAACTAATTGTAGAAATGTCGGAAAATTATTCCGTAAATTGGATAATGATCTACAGACATACGGCTGTCTGTCATAAAAATTTTAGGGACTGTTAGGTTCTGTGTAGACTGGAGAAAATCCGGGAATGGAGCTGTTGTCTCCATAACAGTGTCCTTTTGCGGTTATAAATAAAACGCTATGCTAAGATTACATGTATATATATTATATAACACAAGGAGGGTACTATGGCATAAGAATTTCAGAGGGTAATTATGATGGTATCATGTGTGGAGTTTTGTCTCTATTCCAAATGTCGTGGTCATCAATGTCTTTGCTCGCGGTGCCTAACATCGCGCATCTTCGACCCCATGAAACCCTGATGATGGGATAGGGTTATTCTTTCCAATTCTACCCTTAAAGTTTTGAGAGTCATCGACTTCTGAGTCTTGAGAATCAGGGATGATCTTGATTGCAATAGTTCTTGGTGATGACTTTGACTGAGTCTATACCGAAAAGTTCAGTTTCGAGTCAGTTCGTGCATAGGCACAGACAGGTTGTTGGTTAATCTCTTGAGAGTCAGTCATTGTTAAATACTGAGAATTCCATTGTACTCCTTCGAGAGTCTAATTCCTAAAATTGTTAATTCATGAGAATGCCCTTAGTTATGGTTAGACAAATCCAGTTCCATGAAAACTGTTTCTCCACTAAGAGTTTTGTTTAACACTCTTAGATTGGATCATAGTATGCTCACGAGCCATAGCTAGGCCCATGGTGGTCTCCGATAATTATGAACCTCTGTAGTTCAGCCAATGACGGCAACGCGTGCGCTTTAGATTGTTAGACATTACGGAAAGTCTGCAATCTCCGCCCATTGTGCCCGTAAGCACCGATGGGGCCAGCATCCCTAGACGCATGGCCGGGTTCCTAAGTAGAACCTCTAGGATGTTCTCGTATTAAAGTCCATAGAGGAAGTGGACTGATTAGAGAGCAGAAATTGTCATCTTTGACACATTGGTTGTCCAGATCAGATATTTTGCTTATATCCTTACTCTTTGGAAGTCGGGAGTCATATTGATTATTGTGCTTTATTCCACCCTGATCAACGAGATATTTTGGGTGTTGTATCTTTTCCTGGTAAGTATCACCTGCGTTATGATTATTCTGAGTTATCAGACCTGCTTGTTATTGGTTCCTTTATTGCCTATTTCTACTGTGAGTTTTTCTAGCATCCTACTGAGTATTTCCTCTGGAATACTCACGCATCTTCTGATGCAGGGATTAAGGCTGAAGAGGTATGATCAGCATATTCGTGACGTGGAGGCTGGTGATCGTAAAGTCGTGAAGAATGGATAGCATAGTAGTTATTTTGTTATTGTTGGATTTTTGGTTTTTGGTTATTCCGTGGTCTGCGTGTCACTTAGTTAATTTTTCACTTTCGTGGAAATACTTGAAAAGCGTAAGATAGTTAGAATGTTTAGTTATTTCATTTCTGTAGTATTTGAACATTTGTTTACGTCATATTGATCCTGCTATTCCCGTGTATGTATATGGGATTTATGGTGATGAATCGAGTATTCGGTCCGTCCCAGATTTGTGACTCTATTACCTTCATTGGTTTATCGCTTCCGCATATTTTGGGGTTGGAAATTTGGGGCGTGACAAGGGGCATGCGGCCCAACGGACTGTGAAGAATGGGGATGATGTATTATGGCCTTAGCAAAAGTTAGCAATGGGTCGAAAATCACGTGGGTTGGCCAATGCAACTGAGAACCCATTTGCAAATTGGGATGAGACCAATGCAAATAATTTATCAAGGAGAGTTGTAGATTGCGCAAAGCCTCCAACTTTCTTCTTCTACTTCATTGTATTTTCAAGTTTCTTTGAAGGAGATCTTACATTGTTCCAACAATCAAGCTGTTATGGAGCTTCTTTGAAGGAATATGTTTGAACCAGTGTTTAAAAACTCGAGACTCAGACTCACTCCAATGGCCTTAGAGTGGAGTCGACTCGAGTCTTAATGGAGTCACCATGGAGTCATGTAGGTCAATGTTTTGCCTATGAGCCTAAAACCATCTTTATAAAATTAATGGTATTATAATTTTTGTTTTGCACTCACTTTAATTAATGTCCACCCACAAGATAACATTTTGTTATGAAGTGATCAGCCTACTTTCTGCCTTCACATCTTCTTCCTCAGGCTATTTGATTTAGTCAGCCTTTTTGGTTTCAAAAAATTCAAATGGTACCTCTGGACTGTATGATAGAAAAATCAGGTGGATTTTCCTTTGAAGAGGTACCACTCCCAAAAAAGAAACGTCAGAACCAATAAGAAGAATTAAATCCGGTTGGCTAACATTTTTCGTGATAGTGGAATGGAATATAGTATGAATGACATTGATTGCAGAATTATTTTCCATACAGGTAAGTAGTGATCACTCATTGAGGACTGATTGCATGGAATTAGGTGTAAAGTGGGAAAGTAATCCGTTGTTAACTGATATGTAAAGACAGTACACTGTAATTAGACTAAAAGTCACTAATACTTAACCAATACAAGATATTATATTATAAGATAAGTGTACGATGAATCTTATATATATTATAAGACTTACCAGTAAAGATTACAGTAGAATTGATTAAGTTATAAGAACTATCATCGTGGGTTAATCAAGAGTGTTTCAATATTCAACGAGTCTTTTGTACTCTATTTGTGGTGTTTATTTGACTCGAACTTTCAATTGGAATCCGAATCCTCTATTCTTATTATCCCAAATTTTGATCTTTGGAGTCTGGACAAGTGTCTCTTGAACACGGTTGGGTCGTATGGTGTTCTTATCTAGGGCTATGCATATATAACGCATCTGATGTTGAATATTTCAGTTTATACTCCTTTTGTGAGGCAGTTATTAGAAAGAATGTGATCTCCACATAGGATATATTTTTATATCTCTGTCTTTGGGTAAGCATGTGCTCAAGTAATTCTTCATAAGGACTTTGCGAGTTTTCGCTCATTAGAGGCAGTCGAATGAGTTTCCCAGGTTGAGAGACTCGTAGTCTCAAAGTACCTTAGTGGAGGCTTTCATAGTGTGCTCATAAAGCCATGATGGATTCTGCCAAGTTGAGAGTTTCATAATGCTCAAAAACACTTAGAATGGGAGCAGACTTTGGCAGAGTGAGAGGTTTCATAAATACTCAAAAGTATATGGAATGGGAGCGAACTCTGCCAGGGTGAGAAGTTATATGCTCGAAAGCCCTCAGGTTAGATATTATGTTTTTGGATCCTCGTTAGGTTCCCGCCCAAAGAGAGGCATATACGTACATCCTTAGGCTGTTGAGACGTTACGGAAGGTCTAGCAGCCTTCGCCCATTGTGTTCGTAAGCACTGTTGGGGTCAATATCCTAGACATGGCAGGGTTCTAGTAAGAGAACCTCTAGGGTCATCTGGCAAGTAACCACTTGCAGGTGGTGATGACTGAGAGCAGAAATTGTATCTCTATACACTTTCGATGTTTGGAGTCTTGGTGAATGATAATCTCTCCATACACTTTCGATGTTTGGAGTCATTGGTAAATGATACTCTCTCTCCATACACTTTCGATGTTTGGAGTCATTGGTAAATGATACTCTCTCTCCATACACTTTCGATGTTTGGAGTCTTAGTGAATGATGATCTCTCCATACACTTTCAATGTTTTGGAGTCTTGGTGAATTATAATATTCCTCAGGTAAATGAAATCTTGATGGTCAGTTCAAATATTGCTAATTATTCAATTGTTATCTTTTAAATCCTATTCCTTGTCCTATATCATATCTTCTACTCTTGTGTAGGTTTTTGCGTCCTACTAGGTATTTCTTCGGAATACTCATGCATCCTATGATGCAGGCGTGGATAAGGAATAGACCTGGGAAAGCTACAATTAAAGAAAAGCTTGAAGACGGCAAGTGAAGAGAATAGATCTTATTTTAGCTTTTATTTTAAATTGACAGGTTGTAGTAGTATTGGTGTGTGAGCCAAAAATTTTAATGACTTTTATTACTCGATATTTTTAGAACTTATGAATTTTCATTTCATGGTATTAATAATGTTTATTTTTAAGACTGAATGGTTTCAATTATACGTCTTTTTGTGATGGTGTAACTGAATGTGTGATCGAGTATTTGGTCACGTCCCGATGTTTCTGGCTTCAAGTATACTTGTAAACGGGACATTTTCTGCACTCTGTCGAGGCTGAGAATTTTGGGGCATGACAACTTATACTAGAAAAATAAGATTATAGCAACACTAATTTTCATACAAGTACGTAATTATCACTAATTAAGGATTGAATGCATTAAATTAGATGTAAAGTAGGCAAGTATAAACGCAAAACAACTATGTACTCCATGGAGTCAGCCAGATTTGGCGAGTTAGTCAAGATTCGGGAGTTGACTCAGCCAGTCAATTGAGTCAACTCCTGAGCTTAGAGTTTGACTCGGTGAGTTTTTGGAGTCCAAAACGAGTTTTAGAACTATGTTAACATCATATATTTAGGAATTAAGTAGCTGCCTAATTGGTAAAATTATTTTTGAGGATATTAGTTATCTAATATTATATTGCATGGCCAGTTTCTTCTCTTTTCAATTTCATATAAACTACTTTTGCGAGTTTTTTCCACATTACCTGGCACCAGATAATGTACAAAATGCCCCTCTTAGCCCTTTTCCCATATCTCCTGGAATCTACAAAAAACTTCTATATCACTTGGAAATGGGACCTAAACTTCCCAAAATGCCCCTCTTCGGCCTTAAAACATTTTAACCGACGGAATTCTTTACTTTTATTCGGAAAAGGCATTTCAATAGCATTCCACTCAGATGAGGAGGCTTTCCGGCGAAGCTCCGAACGTCGCTGCGATCAAGACTAAAGCTGACAGCTGCCCAAGTCCAGAAAAAAGCTCTGATCACAGGATTTTGAGGTAAGAGCAGTAGGGGAGCCTGCCCTACTACAAAATTTGATATCTAGATGTAATGAAACACATGTAAAGGCACCCATTGGTGCTCGAACCGCTCGTGGACATAATATAAGAAGATAAAAATGGGCAAAGGCGTGAAATACTCATCGGCGTGTGACAAGTACTATTTATATATTCGTCAACCCAACTAAAAATTGTGTAAATAAATTTAGGATATCCTCATTAGGATAAGGAGGAGGAAAAATAAGGAAGAATGTAAAAAAATGGGCAAAAATGGATAAAAAATGAGTGAGTTATAACATTTTGAAGTTTGTCTTAAAATCGTGTATTTATATACACAACTCCAATTCAAGTCGTGTATAAAAATACACGATTTTACGGCAAACTTCAAACTATCATAACTCACTCATTTTTTCCATTTTCGCCCATTTTTTTGTGTTCTTCCTTATTTTTCCTCCTCTTTATCCCCATGATGATAGCCTAAATTTCTAAAACACATCGACCAGTGGATATGACAAATTTCCAAAGAGGGAGCATGTGATTAAGCCGTTATTAATTTCTTTTATTTATTCTTCTTTCTTCCTCATCTAAGATCCATTGCATAAGGGGTCACTCCTCTTTTCAAATTGGTCATTCCACTATATGATGTCTCAATATCTTTTGGTGAGCCTAATTAAATTGAAGAGGAGGAAAAATAAAGAAGAACGCAAAAAAATGGGCAAAGGCGTGAACATCTCCGTTTTTCAAACGAGTAACATCACCGGCGGACAATTTGGGTCATCAAAAATCCATAAGGATAGCCATTGTTGCTTGGAGTCTTGACAAATTTCCTTATGGTATTCATGTGTAACATCTCTGTTTTCAAGCTAAAATTTTGATTTTTTCCTTTCGGTTATATAAATATTTTTTAAAATAGAAGCATTTGGGGTCCACATTGTTGCATATGGGACCACTTTAATGGTGTTTACTGAACACCAGACATCAGGCTTTTGGAGAGGCAGTAGGAGTCCAGTTGAACGCGGTCATTGTAGGTTGTTAGTATGTTGGGAATTAACCTTGCAGTCAATCTCTAAGCATGACTGTATGCTACTATAACCATTGTTTTAATTATTTCACATTAAAATATTTGCACCCAAGTTATTGTATAAATATCTACTTGTTTTGCTTCAGCGGATTATGGTTATGACATCTTCCACATGAGAAATCATGATTTACCTTGCATAGTTGTTGTAGAAGAATCATAGTATTGATACTCTTGTCTTGATTTTATTATTCAATCTAGAAATTGTGACTTTTCGGGTTTCCTATTTTCTCTAATGCATATCTAACATAAATTAGTTGTCTCCACACAGTACCGTTATTGAATCTTGCATTTTAGTGTCTCTTTTAGCCTTATTCTGAGTGTATGTTCATTATTAACACATATTTCCTTATTGTCCAATATTCAAGTCTTCTGGTATTTTACTTTTACTAATGATTGGCTGATGTTTATGGTATTTTACTTTTACTTTTAACAATGATCGTCTTCCTCATGAATAGCACATGCTTCCTGATCTCTGCATAATTATTGACATGTTGGGAATCATTATTTTGCTATCTATCTTGTATGGGATTCAATTTCATTTCCTTGGTATGGACAAGGTTTAAGATAAGACCTTTCATTGAATAGTTCCATGGTTATTCTAGAGTCTTTTCTCTTTTGATTGATATTGTATAAGTGACTCATTATGCTCACTATTTTAGCCATGGCCACACTTGACCCTTTGTGGTCTTTGCAGTATGGGGCTTTGGTCCCCAACCCTTTTGAGACACCCCACGTACATACTTAGGTTTTTGGGCATCATGGAAGGCCCATCAACCTCTGGCCATTGTGTCCATGAGCACAATGGTACCCATGTCCTTAGACATGTGGAGGATCCTAGTGGATCTCTAAGGGCATTGGGATTTGTTGTCCGGTTAACAGCCTACTCTTTTGAGTAGAGGTTTGTTCACTCCTAACATTTGATTTACTTGTTTCATGTGAAGGAGTTTGATTGTCTTAGCCTTGGAGTTAGTATCTTCTTAGCGGTAGAGTTTATTTGCTTCTATAATTTGATCTATATCTCGTTGAAGAATTATGTTATTGTGATTGGTGCTTATGTCACTTACATATCAGCTTATGACATATTTGATTCTCTTACTTTATGATATGTCTATTATGGTTAGCCTTGCAGGTCCTGTGGTAGATTCAGAGTAGAAGATCATGGGTTAGCTCAGAGTGGAGTAGAGTAGTTCATAGCTGTTGGTTACATATCAGCTTATGACATATTTGGTTATCTATCTTTTCGTTTTTTTTGCAGAATTGTTGTAAGAGGGCTTTAGAGACCCAAATAACTATTTATGTTATTTTTATGTTGTTATTTATTTATAAATTACATATCATGGTTATTTTTTTATCACATCCCTTTTTATTTATTGTCTGATAAGCGCATAATTCATACACACTATATACCATAATACCTTAATTTTATAGCCCTAGTTATGAGTTATCTTGGTTAGTAATTAGGTTAAGCAAAAAGTTAGAAGTTTAATAATTAATTGTGCTTAATTAATTTATTTGGATGCATTAATTGATTTAATGGAAATTTATTTTTATAAGTCTAGATTGAATTTAATTTTATTTATGAAGGTTTCATGAGCTCAAATTGCGTATCATGGAGTTATTGTGCATCAAACAAGTTTTTATGCGAAGAAATTAATACATAGAAGATTTGACGATTACAAAGGCTACAACGGGTTTTGAAAGATTATAAAAATGGCAAATCAAAGAAGAGATGAATCAGAGCCGTTGATTCATATTAGAAGGGATTATGGGTTTTGTTTCTAAAGTAAAGAACAGCTCCTTAAAGATCTAAGGGGTGTAGGTGCTAAGACGGGTTTCTTTAATAGAAAAAAAAAAGAAAATAAAAGAGCCGCTTGGGATCGGGATCATTGGAAAACAGAGCGGCCCTCGAGCAGAAGCAAAACAAACCGCTCATGCTCAGGAACGGAAGCTCGACGAGAGGGTCTGGCTCGACCTGATTCGGCCACGAGGGAATTGAAGAGCAGGAGAGCCTTGGGCTCAACCTAGAAGAGGCGTGTTCAGGCTGGAATTGGGCATCCTGATATTTAAGCAGCTAAAACAAGGAAAGGACATAAGTGTCCTGGAATTGGATTCATTTGCAACTCAGATTTGGACGGGATTTTGATAGATTCGGATTTTGGGCGAGATCAGGATCAATTCGAATCTGGAAAGGGGATGATTTAGGGCTCTTGTTTGGAGTCGGCTATAAAAGGACTGGACGGATGGCCGGAGGAGTTCTGCTAGAGCAAGAGGACTTTTTTTGGCCGGACTGGACAGACGGCCGGAGGAGTTCTGCTACAGCAGGAGGGCTGACGGACAGGAGAACGGACATAGATTTTTCAAGTGGAGTAGCAAGTGAAGAAGGACAATATTTTACTAACATTATTCTTTTGCTTTCTTCATGGAATTGATTGTATATTTCTTTGTGCTCTCCATTGTAATGAGTAACTAATTTTGCATTAGGCTAGTACTAGATGAAATTGTTACGAAATATGTTATTTATTCTCCAAAATCTTGTGTTTGGGTATGTTTCTAGAGTTCTACTTAATGAAAATTTTATTTCATTCATTTTGTCATGCACTTTGAATAGTTACAATTACAAATAAGTTAGAATGATAAGCTTGTGCCATCAATTAAAATTAAGTATTGCTCTTTGATTAAATGTTGTTTATAAATATATGTAATGCTTAGAACAATCATTATAGTATTATACTTTGGATGATGTTAAATTAGAATGTGGAAGAAAAATACCATGTGAAATTTCGATGGATTCGATGCCTAAACCTAATCTCTTAACTTAATTCTCACACTCTTAAATTGGTTTTGCTTCTTTAAGTTAATTTCATTTTCTCTACAACAAAATTTGATTCATTAACTTAGAATTTGTGACTAGTAGTTTTAGATTGGATTTTTTCTAAATATATACATTCCCTATGGTTCGACCTCAGATTCACCGAGTTAATTTTATTACTTTGCTACCTGCACTTGAGTAAACAATATTTAAGTTATAGCATTGTCTAGATGAATAATGGTGCGATTGTTGGTTTGAAAGTGATGCCGTAAGTTTTCAGCAGAAATATATTTATATTAGTTGTGTTTGGAAATTTGGCGGGTGACATCATGATAATGGAAGCAAAGAACACCTTCCCTTTTCGAAGATAATAAAATAATAGTACCATTTTGAGAGAGCTCAGATTTATTCGTTAATCTAGGATAGATTGAATGAACAAACAGGGCATGAAGAGCTTGGTAGAAGGGTATCAAGTTTCCTACGGGAGAGCATGTTTTTTGCACCAAATGCCCTTTCCTCCACGAATGAATTTGGTGCCTTCGTTGTGAAGTGAAGCATTCGACTTGATTCTTCTTTGGACTCCTTTTCCGAGTGGCATTGTGAGGCCAATCAACTTTGCAATGTCAATCGCAATGATTTCATGGTTTTTACCGCAATTCTCCCAACACCACCCCGGCCAGCATACTACGGCCAGCTGTCACTCCTTCCTCGTGGCCGCCCACCGACATTCAGATTTGTCGACAGGCTAGGCACTATGTGGACGCATGTAGTGGGCACTGGGTCCGACCTGCCCGTGCCTACTCTGCCATTGCCACGCCGCCGCCGCTCAGGGGGTACTTTGCCACTGCCCTGGCCACACCAAGGGGGTGGTTACTTGACTCAGGCGCCACGGAGCACCTCACGGGCGATCTCAGTCATCTATCTCTTCAGCACGCATGCCTGGCTCCCGATCGCGTCACCGTCGCCAATGGCCAACATGCATTAGTCTTAGGTATTGGGCGAGGTCTTCTCCCACTCCCACTCCGCTCCTCTTCTCTTTGTCTTAATCGCATCATTTACACTCCTTCATTAGCTCATAGTCTTCTTTCCGTTCACAAGCTTGTGACCAATAACCATTGCTCCATTACCTTTGACGCATCCGGTTTTATCATCCAAGACCCTACTACCAACCGTATCCTTTTCGGGGGCCATGTGAGCATGGATTCTATCCTCTCCCCACCTCCGTCCCGGCTACCGCTCTCTAAGTCACTACTCCATCACCATCGATTTGGCATCATCGTCTAGGGCACCCATCATCGACCACTTTAGCTACTATTTTGAAGGATTTCAATCTTCCTTCTTCTAAGTCTAAATTTGCTAGTTGTAATACATATTCTCTTAGTAAAGCGCATCGCCTTCCCTTTACTTTGTCTTATATTCTTGCGTCACACCCGCTTGAGCTAGTTCACTCGGATGTATGGGGTACTGCCCCTTGTACCTCTTTCTTTGGTTTTAACTATTATGTGGTTTTCATTAATGATTTTTCTCATTTCACTATCCACTTAAACGTAAATCAGATGTTTTTGAACATTTTGTGTCCTTTAAGGTCATGGCTGAAGTCATTATAGGGCACAATTGTGGTCACTGGCTCTTATGGAGATTACCCGCGTAAACTAAGGTCAAAATTTTCTCGCAGGCAGGGATTGAAGAGATCATATATGCAAAGGCTTCTTGAGAGTAGGCCATATTCAGACCGGGATCCTTCATTTGTCTCACATCTTTAATACTCACTTCATCACATATTCCTTGTCTGGATTACACCACTAAAATAAACTATTCTTAGTGCATTTGGATTTATTAGTCCAGCGAAATTATATGGGGAACAGGGAGTTTGCAAAAGCTTAGGTGACCATGTTGTTTATATTCTAGAAGTAGGTTATATAAATATTTTATGTGCAACCATCATGTCATGAAGCTAATCTATATAATGGAAAGAGGTATGATGAATATGATGATGTTGAATCTTCTTATCATCATCCCCTCTTCAGATGGTTGCGTCAGGAAGGGCATCCGGCGTAAAAATTTACCACTATGTTTCTTTGTATGGATTTTGTACCACTTTGATTCCGATAGAGTCAAATGTGGTATATAATCCATGCCGCCTACCCCAGATAGCTGGGATAAGGCATATGATGATGATGATGAGGTTGTCGCCTTGACTTTGAAATCGTTATTGGGTTAATTTGTTGTACCGCAGTAAGAAGCCTATCTATGATTTATCACCCAAAAACTAGCCTTTATTTACTACCTCTTATGTTATCTGTTTTAAACGTTTCTTTTCTACTACGTTTTCCGAGCTCAATATACATCAAAAAAAGGACCAAAAGGTGATTATAAGAAGCCTTTTCACAGGGATACGGCAGTCAGATTACTTGAAAGAATGACTATTTGATTGACGAGTATCGCATTTCTATCTACTATGTAGGATGTGAATTATGCTCTGATCTTTATCTATTCTTAGCAAATGAATTCTGTTCTGATCTGATATTGGTTACTTATTTAGCATTGTTGCAGGGAACAAAGTTATAAAATATCAATGAACAATTAAAACTTATTCAAATAACAACTACCTTACGGTTCTTGATCAAGAGACACTCAAGAAATAGCTTGATGTGCTCTAGGTTCTATATTAAAAATTGTAACCAGCAAAATAACTATTGCTAACGTGAATTTATTTGTTCTTTATTCCCCACTGTCAAGAAAGACCGGTAAAGCATGCTTTAACGGGACATCGAGCATCAGAAGGGCCTTTGCCAACATAGTGTGTCACGAAGGCATTTTATTTCTTTTTACGCTACATTTTTAATCCACCACCATATGATCCGATCTTTTTTAAGGATTTTCTTCTTCTAAAACATGTGTGCAAATATATGGCAGAAATATGCCAATCACAACATCTGTTGTTCTCTTGCAAAATGAGAAGGAAACTTGCTTGCAGCATCTTTGGAAAATAAAAAGTTAATTAACCAACAAAAGTCTCAATGTTGTTCGTACTTCGATTATCACAATTTATCCTTGGCTCAACCATGTTAAAGTACAATTTACTTGGGTCTGTTTATATGGTTCTCTCATCTTCCACCAACATGGAAAAGATAGGCCTCCCAAGTTCCAAACATGGTAGTTTTTAGAAGAAACTTGATTCCTTCAAATTTGACAGCTAGATTTTGTCATTGCTCAGGCCATAGTTTTCAAAACCGGACCGGACCGGCCGGTCCGACCGCGGAGAACCGGAACCGGCCGGAAAACCGGTCCGGTCCACCCGGTTTACCCCGGTTTTCCAAACCGGACGATTTTTTCGAAACCGGACGGTTCAACCGGCCGGTTTTTCCGAACCGGGTAACCGGAACCGGATTGACCCGGTTTTTCAATTTTTTTTTTTTTTTTTTTTGAAAAAATTTACGAAAGAGAGGCGCGCAGGGGGGGGATTCGAACCCGAGACCCCCCTGCCAACGCCCTGTGCTTTAACCACTTGGACTACACCGGTTTTGTGTTAATACGATACAAAATTTATATTTATTATATACTTAACCCTATTTACACCTACACCGGTTCATTCCGGTTTGACCACGGTTTGACCGTGGTCAAACCGCGGTCCAACCGGACCGGCCATCAATCCGGTTCGATGGCCGGTCCGGTTTTAAAAACCTTGGCTCAGGCAGAGTTCCACCCATTGACCCATCAAACAGGCTTGGCTTAATCTACTTTGTATCTTAGGGACTTGCCTCCATTAAATTGATGGTGGAACAATCAGACAGATTGATTGAGGCATAGGTCTGATCCCAACCTAGTTGCTGATAGTGGACAACACGTGAAGGAGGAGGAGCGGAGGGGATGGCGGGATAAAAAGAATGGCGGACTGAAGGATACGAAGGCCAGTAGGTCATCTTCTGGAATCACCACCAGAAGGGCTGTCGGAATCACCACCGGACAGCAACCACCGAATTCGTCACCGGGGCTTGTTGGCTTCGGCACCAACGGAGATTTCCATCAACAGAGAGCAACAAGGTATTTTCTTCAAATTATCGACTACTTTTTTTATTCATGATCATGCCTTTAAATAGGCTTACAGAGAATCATAATGAAAGATAACATACTAAATAGGAGAACTCTTAACTTGGAATCAAATCTCAACTAGAATCCTAAATTCTAAATCCTAAATCAAATAAAATCTTTCCATAATTGAAAGTCCTAATATAAGTAAAATTCTAAAAACGTAAATTTAATAAATTTCACGTGGGACCACTATGGCTCCGCATCAGTTGCACTCCATGCTTTTGTAGTGAACCTCATTATATGGGCACAGTCTTTGCTGAGATTAATATTAGTATTGTTTATGTATAGGATATATGTGGATCTATGTTGTAAATTTCTTACATTTTTTCAGTTTACAAACAAATTTGATTAACAGGAGAGATACTAGTTTCTGCTAGATATTTTAACAGCCTTTATCTTTTTGTTAGTTCTAATCTATTCTTTTTTTATTTAAAGTTCTATTAGAAACAATCCACGGTAGACGATTCACATGTCACAGAAATGATTAATTAGCACAATAATTATGCCAAAGTCCACTTCTTCCTCCACGGGATGTAAAAGAGCAAAACCATATGTTGTACTGATTACTAGTGCGATTATGTGATACTTAGATTAGTGTCTTAAATTCTTAATCACAATCAAAGATTGTCCAAGAATTGTGTATGGACATTCATCTGGATGGCACAAAATTTTTTAAAGCACGTTAAAGTTGATCATGGATTTTATTTTTATGTGAAGATTGGAGTTGATCAATTAGAACGGATCAACCGCCGGTTAGAACACCAACAGTCAGATGCTCACTATGCCTAATATCAACAGTGGACCCGCAAACGCAAGGAGCTGATTACCTACAATTTTATCAAAAAATAAAAAAAAACTTGCCTTGCTTATTTGGCTCTTATGACATGCACATCTTCCACAGTTCCACTAAAAGAAAATTCTCATTAGAACAAATAGTTTACCAGCTGCTCCTTTGCAATGCATTAAGCACTCTAGAAACTTTGAATTGAAAAAATCAATGTGATCATCTCCACATGCAAGCTACATTTGATCAATGTTTGCATTAGTATACATGATTATACTTATATATCAGGGGTCCTAATCAATCAAAAAAGCGTATCGATTTTAACAATGACACATTTTAAAAAGCACACACATGCAACAAAAAAACAAACAAGAATAAAAACAAGTTGATCCTTCATTGGCATAAAGCTAAAACTTTATAAGGATAATTGTAGCCGGACCAGACGGTCAAATTTACAAAAACTAGATAAGCTAGGATAAAACTAATATGATATAGTCACGTGTAGAATGATAAAGGTGAGAGATACTGAGGTTGCTATCACTTGGAGACAGGATAAACTCTGACTTGATCCAGGACTGGTCCACAAAGGGTGCCCAGATCATTCACCTTAGTGTGGTAGAAGGAGCTGAAGAATGTGATCCTTGTTCTGGGAGAAATGGCCTTGAACTTGAAGCTTGCAGCTGTGAAGCCACCCTTTCCAACGGATTTGAACGGAACTTTAAGTGTATCTTTGGCAGCAAATGCTTCTACTAGCATGGAACCATGGCAGCCATTTTTGGCATCTCCAATAACAAAACTGAGATTGTATAACTTGTTTGGGATTGTTCTGATCACTTGGGCAATTGCACCTTCTCTTCCAGCCACAAGCTCGACCGCCGCTTGGCCAAATGGAATTTTGAAATGCTTTGCATCGATGAACTTGACTGCTTTAAGAGATTCAATAATCCATCCAGGAAGTGGGGAAGTCAGGTCTTCTTGTTTTGGTGGGAGGAGAATGCCAGAGGTGTGGTTGGGAAACACATGGGGGCCCTCTTCAAAGCCACCATTTTTCACCAAGTTATCTGCCCAGAGGTTAGAACACATTATTGTTAAATAGATGCAATACACGATGAGGAAAACCTCAAATATTTTATAAATTGAAAAAATATCGAAGTTCACAGGTTAGATGCATCTGCGGATATCAAAATTATCTATAAAATCCAACTATTAACATTATGTGCCAGAAACCCACTAAGACTTTGCAATTATGTCAATCTGATAATCCCAATTTCAAAATGAGATATCATTGACATTCATCTCTAGAAGCCCCCATTTGATTAACAACATAATAAAATATGTTGGGGTTTCCAACAAAAGGAGTAGACCAGACTGAATTAAAAAAAAATAGCTCACTGCTTCTCCAGCTGCCAGTATTATACCTGAATGTGAAAATTAATTATTATGTAGTACTTGCGAGCTCACAGTAGATTTATGATCACCACATAAAGTCAAAGCATAATAAATCAATTTTTACCATTCTCACCCAAAATAAAGGGAAATTATAGTCACTGCATCCAACAGAGGACCACTGTATTACCTCTAGTAGGCATTGGTGGATAGAGCTCTTTAATGGCCACTGCATCCAACAGAGGACCACATGCAGGATCCTCTTGCATCCCAGGATTATGAAATATCACTTTCGCAACATCTGAAGTGGCCATGAACCCCCAAGCATATGTATCCCCACCATAGCTACTATAGAGAGTCTGCAATGGCAGGTCACCAGATTGGGGAGGGACTGAGACCCTGAGGGCCTCATCTTGGGCACATGTTCTTGAAGAGCTGAAGGTGAGGGCATAGAGAACACCCTTCCTAACTGGTATTGATTGGCTGATTGAGGCCTCATTGCCAAGCCTTACGGCGTGAACTCCGTGTGCCACGGCGAAGAACATGCCTCCAGGCTGAGGGCCTCCAGCAATGTACTCCACAGGGCCCCCATTGATCTCCCACTCGGGAAGGGAGAACTTGCCCAAGATCACTGTTTTGTTCAGCTGAGATGGTTTGGGGGGTATCTCAAAGTTGCCATTTGGGAGAAGAGCTGTGGACAAAGAGAGGTAAAAGTTAGAGAGTAGAATTTTAAGCAACAACAATGAATATAAAAAACAAATCTCGCAATTTTAGAACATGTTGAGAAATTTAATGGGTAGATGTTATTCAGAACTGATTTGGGTTTCGGAAATGTTTCATTCAACGACAAGGAAGGGACAGACTCCAATTCCCTAGTGCAGATTGAAAGAGAAGGCAGGGAAAATCCTGTCCTTACGGGGAACTCACTAAGCATCATGCCATTTTAGAATCAAACGATTGGAGAAAACACATGATCGAAATGACCAATTTTAACTCATACTAGACTAATCATAGACTGTTCGAATTGAAATCGCATAGATCCTACCTTCCAAGAGGATCCTGATTCAAAAGTCATTAAGCTAATTTAAAACCTTATGGAAAGAGTGTTATTGAATAAACAAGGTAATATAGTTAAAATCTTGGTGTGCAAAATCGGATCTTTAAGATGAAAATAAGAGAAGATAGGCAAATGGAGGGCTAAGGAAGAAATGAAGCATCAATATCTTCTCACAAGGCAAA
Organism: Houttuynia cordata; assembly: GCA_039654745.1. Lineage (NCBI taxonomy): Eukaryota > Viridiplantae > Streptophyta > Magnoliopsida > Piperales > Saururaceae > Houttuynia > Houttuynia cordata. The sequence goes on along the minus strand of CM077502.1, from coordinate 38,135,298 downwards.
ATTACATATCAGCAACCCATTCTAACTATTAAGAAACAAGCACACATTTTCCAGTGACATAAAAGTAGAGCAATGCTTTAACAAAAAAAAAAGAACAGAAGCACTGTCATGAACAATGATGGATCAGAAGCATAGAAAATGGACAAGATGGTAAGAATATGAAAGTTTATTCGCAAGTATCAGCTAACCAACATTGACCCATAAAATACTCTACTGTCAGAATCAACTTTCAAAATCATACAATCACCAAACCAACCAACAGAGCACCAAATGACTATCTAGCAATACTAAACAAACTAAAAGAGAAGCTTCATATCCATACCATCAAAGACTTTAGCTCCAAAGGCAGGACAGGCCAAAAGGAAGCAGAAGAAGGAGAAGAACAAGAGAGACTTGAGCACCATCTTTAGGAGGCAATGAAGAAGGATTGGATAAGATCAAGCAACTGGGGTTCCTGTATTTATAGCAGGAGAGGGAGGTGGAGGAGGAGGTAGTAATGAAGAGATTAGGAAGAGAGAGGAGAGAGGAAGTGTCAGGATGCAGCCTTTTCTGCAGAGTTTGGTAGTAGTAGTAGAAGCTGCAACAGCATTGGGGGCAGCTCATGTGCGGCCACGCGCGTTTCTTTGTTCTTCAATAATTTCAAAATTTTAGAGACGTTGGTTGGTCTGCGTGATTTACTCTGAATTGCATCAGCATTTTCGAAGACAACAAAACATGTTTACTCTTTCTGCATGTGCGTGGAGATCCGGGCACCGTCGTCCAATTTTTTGTGTGTGGGACATAACCTTATGGGTGATCGGACCAGCTCCAGTTTGTTCTCACCTGCCGTGCACGTTGTGCGCTTGGCGCATCTGGACCATCCGATCGGGTTGGTGTGTGTTTACTAAGGCATTAGGGGTTTTTAGATTTTCAAATCTAACAGTGAGCGTTAAGTTAAGACAGGGGCAGGCCAGTTTGAATCGCCCATCCACATCTTGTTTAAGGTGCGCAGTTGATGCGTGTGAGTAGGCTCCTAATTAGACGAAAACATATCTTTTTTTTTTATTTGAATTACATGCTAAACAACTCTTCGGGATCCTCTAATTTATTTTAGTGGCCAGATTTTGTAGGTCCTTAGTATTCTTGATTTTCTAACTTTTTGAATGCTCGTAGTTAGAAAACTGTACTGGAATTACACCCCCCCCCCCTACTAGAAGAATATGTTGTCCTGCCGGGTAATTTTATTACTCCCTCTATCCGGATTTATTATCTCCCTAGTTAGTTCAACTGAGAGAGTATTATACCCCTTTACCTGTCTTGTTGATATGGATTATCCCTCTACTAGAGAAATGGAAGGCAAGCAATGGAGTGCTCTTGCCAAAAACAGGGGTTATCAATAGCACCACAATTTTTCTACTATATGAATATCACCTTACCAGAAAGAAGTCGAAGAGTCTGTCACGGTGCAGTGACAAAAGATTTCAGCTACCCGCAACTAAAAGAATACATGCCCGACATCGTGGGGTCCCATCAATACCTGAGGCGTATTTTTGTGGGTCCCATAACTAAATCTCAATAAAATTCCCCCCTTATGCGCCGTGTTAAAGCTCAGCGAGAGCAACCCCCAAGCAATCAAGCCCAAATTGAGGGGCTCATTGATCAAAGCAGCTGCTGCAGGTGTGAAAACTCTGATGAGTATTGCCAAATTAAGGAGCTCATTGATCAAAGCCAAAGCTTCTTGGTAATTATACCCAGGTGTGTGGGTGGTTTATCTTATTGATCCAGTGTACTCTTTATGGATGTAAACTGAAATGGGATGTGCAAGTTTCATTTGAGGGTTTTTTTCTTTTCTTTTGGGAAATTAGCTAATATATTTGGTGAATCATAACGCCAGTAGCTGATCAGGAATTTTTTCCACATTACCTCACCAATGAGCCAGGAATTCCATATTTCCTAGACTTTTGGCTCAAATACTGATGGCGCCGAATTGCTGACGAGCTTGCCAGCTACAGAAAAGAGCTTGCAAATTACAGAAGAAAAATAGAGCATCGTGGAGAACTGCATTTCAGAAGGTGAAAAGAACAAAAGAGACATGGCGATTACAAACAGTTAGTGTTGAAAACATGGGCATTTAAAGAAGGCATAAAGTGAAAATACTTAAGAGGGCACGGTAGTTAAAGTTGGTTAGTGTTATAGTGAGGGTAATTTCTATAAAAACAGTAAAATATTGTTCTATAAAAAGGCCCGAGAGCCCATAGTTGGATAGTTTTAGATCTGATTTTGAATTTCAAATTAGCTAAAACTCTGGAGAGGATTCTCCTTGCAGTGAGTAGATTCTCACCCATTTCTCTGTTGTCTTTCATTCTGTAATTGTTGTTTTTAGTAATCCAAAATTAGTTCTTTGGATTTCTGTCAAAATTTTGTATGAACATATGTTTGTGAAAATGCCAAAGTGAAATTGCTCGACTGCTGCGATTTTGGTTCCATCAATTTAGTATCAGAGCGAGTTGATTTGCAGACAACCATGGCTGCAAGGTGTTCTGGTGGAGAATTGGATCTACAATAGCAGATATTGGCTACGATGCAACAAGTCCTATAGAAGTTAGAGCAAATGTCTGTTGGAATGATATATTCGCAAATTTCAGTCATAGATCCGAGAAATGCGGCATTTGAAGCCGTTCGAAGAGGTATAAGAACATATCATTCCAATAGTGAAGAATCAGAAGAAGATGACAGCATTTCTGATCCACAGCTTAGATTTCAGTATTTTTGAATAAATAGGTTTGACAAAACAGCCAATCAGCCCTATCATGTGAATAGAGGAGAAGAAGCTGGAGGTATATCACAGAATCTTCATCACTTTTGTCATAAGCTTGAGCTACAAGAATTTGATGGAATGATGCACATGGAAGATTTTCTCGATTGGCTTGTTTCTATCAAAAGATATTTCTATGGAATGGAGGTTCCAACTGAAAAACAAGTTAAGGTTATGGCATATAAACTAAAAGGATGAGCATCTGCTTGGTGGGAGCATGTACAAATGGTAAGGCGACAAATAGGCAAATCTCCAGTAAGGAGTTGGAACAAAATGAAGCAATTGTTGAGGTCTCAGTACCTACCCTTAGATTTTGATCATGTTTTGTTTAAAAAATATCAAAATTGCAAGCAAGGAATAGGATTGTGCAGGAGTATGTACAAGAATTCCAAAAACTACTTGTAAGAAACCATGTGAGAGAGTCAGAACAACAACTTATTGGCAGGTTTATCAATGGGTTTCATTGGAAGATCCAGGAGAAAAACGGACTTCAGCATGTGTACACTCTATCTGTAGCCATTCAGTTTGCTTTGAAAGCACAACAACAATTTGAAAACCAGAAGTCTAATGTTTAGAACTTTAACAGACCAGGGCCAAGTTCCTATCCAGCCTCTAAATTCAGAGCTATTGTAGTGGAAAACAATGAGCCTCGAGTAGTGACAAAACATGTTGCAGATAACAAAAAAAACTGAAGGAAAATAGGAAAATCAGTATGCTAAGCCTAAGCCACTGACTTGTTATAAATATTTACAACCTGGACATATTTCTAGTGAGTGTCAACAGAGATCAAGGACTACAAATATGGTTGTCGGTCAGCAAGAATCTCAGGAATATGTGGAAGCTACTCCTTGTGATGAGTCAGATTTGCCTATTACATTGGTGGAGGCTGATGAAGGGGAAGAATATGATACTATAGCTAATTCTCTGTTAGTACAAAAACTTATGCTCTTGGCAAAGTCTGACAATCATTCTCAGAGAAATAGGATTTTTGTTATATGTGGTACTATACAGAAAGTGGTCTACCATATTATTGTGGATAGTGGTAGTAGTGAAAACCTTGTATCTAGACAGTTTGCTGCCAAACTCAAGTTGCTTTTGGTTCCTCATCCCTACCCTTATACTATGGGATGGCTTAAGGATGTAGGAGTAGTTAAGGTAAATGAAAGGTGTGTTGCTCCATTTTCTATTGGTCATGATTATAAGACTAAGGTAATGTGTGATGTGGTTGATATGACTGCTTGCTAAATTCTATTAGGCAGACCTTGGCAATTTGATGTCAATGTTGTTCACGAAGGAACATCTAACACATATTATTTTGTACATAATGGCAAGAAGCTAGTATTGATGCCAAAGAAACTGTCTCCATTTCAACCAAGCTGTTTTGTTAACAGTGGACAAGTATTGTTAGTGGCTAATTTGCATCAGGAGCTGACGAATGGAGAAGAGCTCTATGCCTTGGTAGTAAAAGACGCTACTATTGTATCTGTTGTGCCTATCCAGTTGCAAGCTTTATTCAAACAGTTTGAATCTATAATACTCGAAGAATTGCCCAACTATCTGCCACCTATGCACAATATTCAGCATCAAATAGACTTAATTCCTGGAGCCAGCCTACCTAATCTGCCTCATTATAGAATGAGTCCTCAGGAAAATAAGATTTTGCAAGGACAGGTGGAGGAATTGCTAGCTAAAGGATTGATCAAAGAGAGTATTAGTCCTTGTGGAGTACCGGCTTTGTTAGTTCCAAAGAGGGATGGAACATGGAGGATGTGTATTGATTCTAGAGCCATCAACAAGATCACTGTTAAGTATAGGTTTCCTATACCTCGATTGGGGGATATGCTGGACATGTTGCAAGGATCAAATGTTTTTTCTAAACTGGATTTGAGAAGTGGATGTCATCAAATTCGAATAAAGGAAGGAGATAAGTGGAAAACTATTTTTAAAACAAGAGAAGACCTTTATGAATGGCTTATAATGCCTTTTGGACTTACAAATGCTCCAAGTACTTTCATGAGATTAATGAACCAGGAATTAAAGCCTTTCTTCCATAAATGTGTAATTGTTTACTTCGATGATATATTGGTTTATAGTAGAAATGAGGAAGAACATCTGTCACACTTGGAAGACATTTTTATAGTACTGCAAGACAACTCTTTATTTCTTAATATCAAGAAGTGTAGTTTCCTACAAACTGAGTTGAAATTCTTGGGGTTCGTTGTGGGAGTATGTCAGTGTTGAACAATCCAAAATAGACACTATTATGTCTTGCCAGTTCCAAAATCTGTGAAAGACTTGAGTAGTTTCCATGGTTTGGCCACTTTTTACAAAAGGTTTATTCGAGGTTTCAGTACTATAGCTGCTCCACTCACTGAATGTTTGAAGAGAGACAAATTCGATTGGACAGAAGCAGCTCAAACCAGTTTTGAACAGCTGAAATGCAAATTGTCTTCAGCTCCAGCTTAACTCTTCCATGTTTTGATAAAGTATTCGAAGTGGAATTTGATGCCTCTGGGGTGGGAATAGGAGCTGTACTATCACAAGAAGGAAAACCAGTAGCCTTTTATAGCTCTAAAATAAGTGAATCTAGGCAAAAATGGCATGCTTACAAGCTGGAATTCTTTGCTATAATTCAAGCTCTCAGGCAATGGAGACACTATCTGGTTTAGAGGGAGTTCATTTTACATACTGACCATCAGCCACTTAAATTCATTCAATCTTCTAATAAGTCTAACAGAATGTATGCCAGTTGGATTGCAGAATTATAGGAGTTCGTATTTGTTATCAAACACAAATTAGGACAATCTAATACAGTAGTTGATACTCTTAGTAGACAATATTCTGTAACACCCAAAAAAAAATCGGATAAGAAATGTGAATTTGTGGACAATTGAGAAGTCGGGGGCTGATCTGAAAGTGCACGAAGAAAGCTTTCCAATACCACCGACTGTTCAGATTTCAGAGTCTTGAGCAAGGAGTTATGGTCGTTTGAAATTTTGTATGTGATCGATTGTCAGTTGATACGTGATCGATCGGGCCAGATTTAAAACCGAGATCAAGGCAGACGCGATCGATCACTTGTGGCAGCGATCGATCATTTTTACTGGAAGTTTCAATTTTGAGCAGAGATCAATCGCTATTGAGAACGATCGATCGAAAATACTGGAATAGTGCAAATTTTGGGCAGCGATCAATCGCCTTTTGAAACGATCGATTGTAAGTATTGTGATATCGTGGAAATCTACAGCGATCAATCGCTTAGCGATGCAATCTATCGCACCGGCAGAAACTGTTTCTAGAAACTACTATTTCGGGATCAATTCAATTGGGAATGAATCTTCTTAGAGAGGGAAATTCTAACTAATCAAGGAGGCCAATTGGTGGGACGCCCTAGCTGATTAGGAGGTTGTTTTGGATTGACGGCTAGGATTAGAATGGATGGTGTATCCACTGGGAAGGTAATCTACAAAGGGATTTCCTAGTTGGATTAGGGATTTATTATAAAAAGGCTAAGGAGGAGGCCGACCCATGCACTGGACACCCGTCCTCTTGACGCCTTGTGTTTTCCCTTCTTCCTTCACCCAACCAGCAAGCATTAAACCTCGTTCGATCCAAGGAGAATAGCCGGCTTCGCGAAGAGGAGGTCGAGCAATGCGCGAGGAATCAAGTAACCCTTCGTACGAGTGGTAGGATGGTTCCCTCCCCCCCCACTTCATTATATATATTCTCTCCTTGATTATCATAAAGTTGATGTGTAAATTATCTTGTGGTTTTTTAGTCATGCTGTTATTGATAATGATCATTCTATGAAAGAAACTGATTTGAGTATGTTGTATCTATAAAATCGTGAATCATGATGATCAATGTTTGTTTGATATTTCTTGTGCTAGTACCTAGAGGGTATCCCCATGTCATTCTTCTCTTAAGTGACTCAGTATTATTCTCTTGATGATCTCGTCATGTTCTGTCCAGATATGGTTGTCTTGTTGTTTGGTTATGTATGCAAGATCTTAATTCGGGTATCTTCCAAGAAGGGTAAGTGATTGTAACCCTAGGTGGATCATGACCTATCATTATGAAATATATCAAATCTGGTGTCACAATATTCAGATTCTCAAAAGTAGTCCTTTTTATGTTCTGTCAGTCTCTTGAAGGTACGTGCAAGAGTCCGGGATTAGATGTCTCAGTTGAGTAGTATGTATATCATTAAGATACTAATTGTACAAATAGTATTTGGGATGTAGAATGTATCTTAAGATGAGAAAAACTACCTAATACCAGAGGTTCTGTAATCTACTTAGGAAGTGAGTAATTATGGTTAGTAAGGTGACCTTAGGTAGATTATAAAGTATATAATGTGATTAATCAGATTGGATTAAGAATAATCCTCTCAGCCATGACTATTTCTGTGCCAATGAGCTGTAATAAATAAGTTATAATTAATTATAAAAAAATCAGAAAAATATGTCATCAATGGGGATAAAAACTAGACTGTTAGGGATATTCACATAAAAAATTTCAGAATCTAATTTGAACTGTACAAACTGTGGCGAGTGTCGAAAGTGGACTATTGTGCATACGACAGTACATAGATGTTTGTGTTTAGACACTAGTACCTATTAAGACTTGATTATATGATAAGTTATGGTTGTGTCAACCTTAAGGAACGTTGCAAGATGATTACAGTAAGAGTAATTCACCTAGAAAAGACTGATGTGGTCGAGTCATCTTAAACGGGGTGGTCAATGGAGTTTCAAATAGGGTTAGATTTCTCGAACCCTAGTGTTTCATCTACTTGTGACATGTGAATTTTATAATCAGTGATATTGGGGGGGTTCCTATCTAGGGCTATGCATGGCAAATGTATTCGATGAGTTAGAAATTTGTTGATACATCTTTATGAGTCTGCTGATGATTGAGATAGAAAAGTCCTCTTGTTACTCCTTTGGTGAGTTGATTACTGATTGAGATATTGAAATCTCATTAATACTCCTCTGTGAGTCAAACTTTGAAAGATTATATATTGAGTTATTAAACGCAACAACCTCTGTTGTTGTGAATTACTATTCAGTTCCCTATAAATTATTTCTTCCACTAAGAGTTCTTGCTAGAATCTCTCCGAGGTGGAATCATAGTATGCTTGGAGAGACATTGCTAGATCCTTGTGATCTCCGATTTATATTGAACCTCTGTAGTTCAGCCGTTGAAGGCACACATGTACATTTTAGATTACAAGATATTACAGAAGGTCTTGTGGTCTCCGCCCATTGTGCCCATAAGCACCAATGAGGCCAGCATCCCTAGACGCATTGCCGGGTTCCAAAGAGAGAACCTCTAAGATGTTCTGGTAAGTATCCACATGAGAGTGGAAAAATTTGAGAGCAGAAATTCAAATCTCCTCACACTATGGATGTCTAGAGTCATAACTTGTTGATGCTTTGTCCCTACACTTTGGGCGCTCGGAGTCTTCAATTGTTATTCATTTTTAACCATACATTGATTTGAAGTCGTCTCTAAGTATGGTTATCACTCAAGTATGGTAAACTCAGTGTTTCAATCCTGATTCTGTTGAAAATTCGAATTCTATATTGAGAACAGTATTTCATTGTTATCCATCCAAATTCTATGTCGGGTTTTTTGCATCCTATTGGGTATTTCTACGGAATACTCATACATCCTTTGATGCAAGCACCAAAAGAGAATGAAGCTGAGCAGGTTGTGATTGTCAGAGCTGCAGCGAATGGCAGAAACGCTTGAGTGGAAGATATTTAATTATTTCATTATTGTTTTGATTTTTATGATGTTTGGCCTGTGTGTGCCAAGGACCTTATTATTTCCAGATTGTTGACTATTTATTACTTCAGCTATAATAGACTAAGTAGTTTCATTTCATTTATATTGGCAATATTACGTTAAAATTGAAATATCTGAATTTGGTAATCCTGCATCTTTTTGTGAGGGCATTCTTATTGAGACTGATCGAGTATTCGGTCACGTGCCCAAGTTTCTAGCCTCATTGCATTTGTGTTTTGTTGCTTTCGTGCTTTGATCGACGTCAGGAATTTTGGGGTGTGGCATATTCTCTACTGACTACCATGAAATTACAAGTATTTGGATTTGAAGAAATTAGAAATTTGTATCCTACTCATGCTGAATTTGGACAGAGTTGGCAAGAATGTTCTACTCAAAAATTCTGAGTTTATTCTACATGATGGTTTTCTATTCAAGAACAACAAGTTGTGTATTCCAGAATGCTCTCTGCGGCTTCAGATCATTAAAGAAACCCATGCAGGAGGGTTGGGTGGCCATTTTGGCATAGATAAAACAACACAACTGTTGCTGTCTCAATTCTACTGGAGAAAGTTAAAAAGGGATGTTAGAAAGTATGTGCAACAATGTTTTATTTGTCAGCAAGATAAAGGAAACATTCAAAATACCAGACTGTATACTGCTCTTCATATTCCTGACACTCCCTGGACCGACATTACCATAGATTTCCTGGTGGGGTTACCTCGAACTGTCAAAGGGTTCGACTCAATTTTCCAAGATGGCTCATTTTCTGCCCTGTGAAAAAACAAATGATGCAACTGCAATTGCATTAATTTTCTTTAGAGAAGTGGTTAGATTACATGGTTTACCACAAACCATTACTTCTGACAGAGACAGTAAATTTCTTAGCCAATTTTGGAGGATGTTGGGGAAGAGATTAGGCCCTTACAATTTAGTTCTACTTGTTATCCACAAAGTGATGGACAAATAGAGGTGGTCAACAGAATTTTTTAGGCAACCTTCTTAGATGTCTTTTTGCAAAAAAACCTAAGCAATGGGATCTAATTGTTGCTCAAGCCAAATTTGCTTACAATTGTTCTGTCAACAAGTCAACTGGTTATTCACCTTTTTCAGATACTGCTTGGTTCTAATCCTAGGAATCCGTTTGATATGCTTCCTCAGGTTAACTCAATGAAAGTTCCCAAGACTGTTGCTGATACTATTGATTCAATTACCTCAATTCATGCTGATGTCAAGCACAACTTAATGCAAGCTACTGACACAGATAGAACTGCTGTCAACAAACACCGGAGGGAGCTAGTTTTCCAAGAAGGAGACCAGGTTATGGTTTATCTATGGAAAGAAAGAATGCAAGCTAGCTATTATTCCAAGCTAGCTCATAAGAAAATTGGTCCCTATCAAGTATTGAAGAAAATTAATGATGGTGCCAACACTTGAGGACAAGCGTGTGTTTTAGGGGAGGAGAAAATGATGGCGCCGATTTGCTGACGAGCTTGCCAACTACAGAAGAGAGCTTGCGAATTACAGAAGAAAAACATAGCATCGTGAAGAACTGCATTTCAGAAGGTGAAAAGGCCAAAAGAGACATGGCGGTTACAAACAGTTAGTGTTGAAAACATGGGCATTTAAGGAAGGCGTAAAGTGAAAATACTTAAGAGGGCACGGTAGTTAAAGTTGGTTAGTGTTATAATCAGGGTCATTTCTATAAAAATAGTAAAATATTGTTCTATAAAAAGGCCTACGAGCCCATACTTGGATAGTTTTAGATCTGATTTTGAATGTCAAATTAGATAAAACTCTGGAGAGGATTCTCCTTGCAGTGAGTGGATTCTCACCCATTTCTCTGTTGTCATTCATTCTGTAATTGTTGTTTATAGTAATCCAAAGTCAGTTCTTTGCATTTCTGTCAAATTTTTTTTTGAATATATGTTTGTGAAAATGCCAAAGTGAAATTGTTCAACTGTTGTGATTTTGGTTCCATCAAATACCATATAACCTAGGAATGACACATGTCTTCCCAAAATACCACTAACCATTATAGTTTTACAAGCCCGGAGAAGCACCCCATTATACAGAAGTTTGCAACCTTCAAGTGAAGAAACGACCATGGTCAATAGAGGAAAAAATATAAGCGTGGCAGAGATGAGAAGTATTTGTAATCGAGTGGCGAAATACTTTTTACAAATTCATCATCCTCACAAGAAAGTGTCTCAAGAAATTTGATACATCTTCATATGAGGAAATATGAGAAAAAAATAAAAAAGCTGCAAAAAGAATATTGAGAGAGATATTACTCGTCGAAATTTGCCATCAAATCGTGTCATTGATTATCATGGATACGACATTGTGTCATCGATGCCATGACAGACACTCTATCTTGTCATCTATGCCACCTAGTGGGGATGAACAATTTCAAAAGAAAAAAGAAGAAGAAATGAAGCGGAATAATAGCGGCTTCGCCACATTCTCCCTCTTTGCAAATTCATTATCCCCATTAGAAGTTGTGTAAAAATATTTTAGGATATCTTCATGTGGAGATAGAGAATAAAAAAGATAGAAGAATGCAAAAAGAACAAACAAAAATAAATCATAAATGAGGGAGATATGACAAGATTGAATGTTGCCATTGCTCTATACTTGAATTATGCATTTTATTAGCCCCTAAACTTATGTTTATGATAGTATTTTGATTAGATTTGTTGATACTATAATGATTTTTTTATCTTTTGTAGGAAAAGAAGGCATACACTCTTTTGGCTTAAGAAGAGAAAAGAAACAAAAGATTTTGACAAATGAACAGTAACCGATCGATCGCAAGAAGAGAGCGATCGATCATCACCATTCGATCGATTGTATCTACTGGAGTTTTTAAATGAATAGTGCGCGATCGATCGGCACTAAAGTGATCGATTGGCATACGAAGATTTGAACTAAACGATCGGCGAGAAACAGTGAAGAACGAAGGAAAAGGAGTGATCGGTCGGTAGAGTGAGCAATCAATCGCCATATTCAGCAACTTAAAACAAGCCCTATTTTGAGTCGGAATTAGAAGGGGGTTTCGTGGTTCCTCTTACCCCTATATATATGTCTTAAGGGGGAACGTTTTGAGATGTCTAGAGAGTCTTAGAGAGTTCCTTTTGAGAGTTTTTGACGGCTATAGCAAAGGAGAAGAAGAAGATGATGATGAAGAAGCTGATGTGTGTTTCTCTTCCAGTGCTTGGCTAAACTTCTTTCCAAGGCGTAGATGAAACCCAAATAGATTGGTTGTATCATTTTCTTTCTCTAATCTTAATTTTATCTTAGTTGGTGTATGAATCTTTGTTATATTTTCAAAGTTAATTTATTGAGGTTTATTCTATGTGCTCGAGAGAGGCTAGAGTGAATTCTTGTGATTTTCAATCCTAAGAATACTTGTGTGTCCGACTAAGAACGTGAGTAGACTAAGGTGCTATATATTAATAAAGTTCCATTGATCTATGCTCGCGAGAGATAGATCACAGTTCCATGTTTTAATTGCTTTATGTGTTATGTCCGAGAGGAGAGCGTAATACTTTGAATTGACGAGTATATGTCCGAGAGGAATATGCTAGCCAACTAGGAATTTATACAAAAGAGAGAGAGAGAGAGAGAGATGATAAGCTGGTTTATTTTGTGGTGGATTTGAAGCCTTAGTACTTCTCCATATCAGTAAAACTTGTTTTAAGTAGTTAAAGTTTCTCACTTTTCTTAGATTAAATTAAAACTACAACTTTTCTTCCTTGAGTTTGGTAGATTATTTATCCGCGCCTTAGGTCGACAACCCTAAATATTCACTGTAGTATAATTGACTTGTGCACTTACAAGGGTTTAATATTTAAACGATTAGCCATCAAATCTTGTATGTAAATACACAAGCTATCGTGTCCTCGATGACATGATTTGACAAAAGTTGTGTCCTGTAAGACACGGTTCTTCAAATACAAACACAATACACTTGTATCCCATGTGTTCAAGTACACGAAAAACAAAAAGCTTGTTGACTGGTATTTCTTAAAATGTATTGTGTATATAAAAAATGGTGTATGAAAAAAATAGAAGAAATTTAAACATGAATTTTGCATTTTGTATTGTGTATTATGAATTACAAGTATCAGACAATGAGGAATGGGTAAAAATGGATAAAAAGTCCTAATTAAGCCTTGGACCCTCGAGGTTACATAGTTGCAATCTTGTCACAGTAGGAAGGACTTGACTAGTTTTAAGGCTTTATGTAAGGGGCGAAGTAAATTAATTTAGAATTACATTTATGGAAGTGATCATTTTAATATTAAACCCTTGCACAAGGCAATTGTACTAAAGTGAGTACTTTGTGTTGTCGAACCATAGGGATGGAAGATTATTCTATCAAATTCAAGAGAAAAAGTTGCTGTTTTAATTAATTCTAAGGAAAGCAATTAATCCTAGTTACTTAAAATGAGTTGTACTAATGTGGAGAGATACCAAGGCACTGAATCCACTACTAATTAAATCAATTTTATCATATCTCTCTCTCTTGCATAAAGTTCTTAGTTGATGAAATTACCGTATTCCTCTCAGACATATGCAATCAATTCAAACAGTTATGTATACTCTCGAACGTAAGTACTTACGACAATTAAAGTAATAGAATTTAGATACTATCTCTCTCGAGCATAGAATCAATAAAAATAAGAAACTTTATTCATAAATAACACCTTGGTTTGCACACGTACCTCTCGGACACGGGCATTCCTCAGATTGAATTCACAAAATCCACTCTAGCCTCTCTCAAGCACATAGAACAAATTTTAATAAACTACCATTAATCATAAAATAAAGATTCATACATCAAATAAATAAGATTAGAGAAAGAGAAATGTAAAACTAAATTAATCAAGGCTTCATCTATGCCTTGGATGCAGTTTAGCCGACCATGGGATGAGAAGCACTATTCATGATAGTACTGTAGCAGTATGATAGTATTGTTCAACGTTCTAAATCAGTCCCCAAATCCCCTTTTTCTTCCGACCGACCTCCCTTTTATAGACTACTCACAAACATCCCAAAGTAAAGCCATTTTCCAGTTCGGATTACTCCCAATCTCGCCAAAATCACCCACGAGTCTATCTACTCAAGGAATCCAAATCGATCCAAATAGCCCAAACTTAGCAAAGAGTCCTTACCACACATGCCTCTACTTCCCGAATTGAGCGTTTCAAATCCGCCAGTCACAAGCTTCCTTTCTGAGCACGGCTTTGTCTCTCCAAACCGAACATGCCTCTGCTCCTCTCGATCGAGCTCCCCTTTTTTTGGTTGCGCCGTGCCTCATCGTCATCATCCTCTCCGCCGTCTGCCTTGCCGTGCTTCGCCTCCGAGCTCGAACCCAAGCCTCGCCGTTAGACCACCTCCGAGCTCAAGCTACCATTGTCGTCTCCATCGGCACTCAAGCAGAGCTCGAGCGCTTCTCCTCTTCTGGAACAAAACACTCGAGCTTCGGCTCAGGTTGTCTTTTTCCTTTTTTTTCTTTTCTTTCAACCAGACCGACCCACTGAACCGATTTACTTCAATTCGTGTAAAACTCGTTGTAGCATCTTCATCTGCTGGATCTAATCTGAACGGCTCTTCACTTAAGTCAGCGGCCGTCTTCTCTTTAGTTAAGATCAATGACTCAAAATCGCCCCTTCTTTAATCTATCACTTCAATGTTGTAAATTGAGCCTTAAAACACGTTATAGCTTTCTCAACCGCTAGATGATCAATGCTTTAATCTTTTTGCATATAAATTCAATTGAAGCACGATAAATCCATGATTTGCAACTTGAGCTCTTTGAAACCTACACAAGCAACCAAACTAAATTTAGATGCACATAAAATATTATTTCATTCAACACATTGAGTGCATGTAAACTAGTCAATTAAGCCCAGTTTCTTATTAAATAAAGTAAAGTCCTACTTATTGAACTAAGTCTAATAACTCATAATTATTCCTAATTATCATGAAATAGCACTAACAAATTAGGAATTATAGGCATATAAATGTGTGTTTTTATGTGTATATCAAATACCCCCAAACCTACATTTTTCTAGTCCTCGAGCAAAACATAAAATAAAAACAAGAATAGAAAACTACTTGAAAATGAATATCACTGTCGGGAATCATGATTGCATTTAGCGTATGCAACATGCCTTTTAAACCCCCAGGTGTCTCTGGCTGGATGAGTGAAGTCTCGTGAGTGTTTGCAGCCATGCTACCCACAAACATGTATTTATAAAATTAACCTTATTCATCTAAGTACGAAAGAAAATCAACTAAACACTTTAAAACACATAATCCTATTATCCCTTCAAATACACACCATAATACTTGAGAAAACTAACCACATGTACTTGCATTTATAATCAAGCGGAATATATAAGCCCTCAAGCAAGTGGTTTTATTATACACCTTCATCTTGAAAATTTTTGCTCGATATGATGTCATGATAATTTAAATAGCAAAGTGTAGAACATTGTAGCAATACACTCTAAATTTTTGTTTTACACATATCCAATGTGACCCATTAGTCAAAGAACATCAGAATCTACATTTTCATCCAATCTCTAGGTTCATGATAGAATAAATGCCTACGCGCCTCCTTCGGGTCCAACATTTTAGGATATGAGAGGATAATACACCATAGATTTTTTTTATATAATCGAACTGTGTAATGCCTAACTCAAGATGTTTAGGTTTAACAAAACTCAGGCCAACCAGTTGGCTTAGGGCATTAGGTTTTAAGTATGGACCGCTATGGACCTAAGCATCAGCCTAAGTTAATCCTATAAAGTTAAGCAGTCCCAAGTTTGTTTTTTTTTCAGCGACATTTATTTTGTCCAAGTTGTATTATATACTCTCAACCTATTTCTGGTCCATGCCTCGGCCATATAGCCAAGTAAATGATCTATCATGATCGTTTAAGCTCAACAATAACAATGTATCAACTAATGACTCTAACCAAAGTTATACCACTATATATTAGTACTCAACAAATTTCTAGAGGGTATTACTTTATGTAACTAAAGTGCCAAGAGGACTGTAACAGAAAGATACTTCTCAGTTAAATGTCTCTATCCTCCAGTATTCTTACTCACACTTCCAATGTAAATTAACTTCTTAAAAATTGAAGTGTGCATCATGAAGGGATAAACTACCAAAACCTATAAAAATACTATAAAATAGCCTAAAAATAATTAAATTTTTATTTTTTATTATTTTTTAAAACAATCAAGAAATATCCTCTACACCCCCAAACCTAGCATGAGCAATTGTCCTCAATGTGCAAGAAATATAAAACTACAATGGCAACATAACAAAGAAATGAAGAAAATGAGAGAATACACCTGAAAGATTGGGTTGCCTACCATCAAGCGCTAAGTTTAACGTCTTCAACCAGACGCAACCCCATTTTTTTTTCAAATCATCCAAGATCTTTTAATCCAATGGTCATTCCACATATGGTCCTACTACGCACATCAGGATTATTTAAAGCCACCGCAAGTGGATCATCATCACGAATAAATGAGAATGCATCCTCCACTAGAGTGTCAATCATGAGAACTGCGAAAAAATTATCTGAATCTTGGGGTTGTTGTTTAACATTAAAGGCATTTAGTTTGATCTTTAAATTGCCAAAAGTCAACTTCAGAACCCCATTTCTACAATTTATGATGGTGTTGGATGTGGCCAAGAATGGCCTTCCCAAAATAATAGGAATTTGACTACCAGGATTCTGTACAGGTTGTGTATCTAAGACAATGAAGTCTAAAGGAAAGAAAAATTTATCAACCTGAACAAGAACATCCTCAATGACACCACGTGGGACTTTAACTTATCTATATGGAAGTTGCATTATTATGGCAATCGGTTTCAACTCTTCTAACCCAAGTTGCTCATAAACAGAATAGGGCAACAAATTTACACTAGCCCCTAAGTCCAACAATGCCTTCTCCATAGTATGGTCTCCTATAACACATGAAATCATGGGACTTCCTGGGTCCTTATACGTAGGTGGAAGGTCACGTGTCAAGAGGGAATTCACTTAGTCAGTCAAGAAAGCCCTTTGGGTCACATTGGATTTGGCTTCACGTTCCAGGGTACAAAGGTTCTTCAAAAATTTAGCATTAGCAAGAATTCTTTTATAGCATCTAATAGTGGGAGATTGATTTTGACATGCTTAAATACCTCTAACATCTCCTCAATTCTTTGGTGAGATTAACTTCAAAACTTATGTTTATGTTAGTGTTTGAATATATTTTATATAATTTAATATTATTTTTGGTCTTTTGTAGGAGAGTAAGGTTTGCACTCCTTTTTGCATAAGAAGAGGGAAATCAGCAAAAGAAATATAGCGAAGCAACAGTGTGCGATCGATCGCCAGGCATACGCGATCGATCGCCTGACCCAAAGAAGAAGCCGCGAGATGACTATGTGATCGATCAACAAACTTCGCGATAGATCGTATCTACTAGAGTTTTTGTGACATTGTTTGCGATCGATAGGTGCCTGTGGTGATCGATCACCAAATGAATAAAAGTTGCGAACAATCGCGGGATACAGTGAAAATGCGATGGAAATATGCGATTGATCGGCAAATGGAGCGATCGATCACTATATGTGAAAACCTAAAACAGAACCCTTTTCGAGTCCGATTTGGAGAGGGGTTTCGTGGCCTTTCTTACCCTTCCTATATAAGCCTTAAAGAGGGCTGAGAACTGGAAGTCTTGGAGTCTTGGAGAGTTCCTTTGGGAGTTTTGTGACGGCTAGAGAAGAGGAGAGAAAACGAAGAAGAGAAAGAAGATGATGAAAATGAAGATGCATGTTTCTCCTCCGATGCTTGGCTAAACTACTTCCAAGGTATAGATGAAACCCGATTAGATGGGTTATATCTTTCTTTCTCTCTAATCTTATGTAATTAATGTATGACTCTTTATTCTACTATCAATGTTAGTTTATTTAGATTTTTTCAACGTGCTTGAGAGAG
The DNA here is from genome assembly GCA_039654745.1 of Houttuynia cordata. Classification (NCBI taxonomy): domain Eukaryota; kingdom Viridiplantae; phylum Streptophyta; class Magnoliopsida; order Piperales; family Saururaceae; genus Houttuynia; species Houttuynia cordata. Next base: position 38,117,698 of record CM077502.1, on the reverse strand, counting down.
ACTAAAGTGGATTATTGTGAATTTCAATCCAAATAATGCTTGCATGTCCGAGAGGAACGTATGTAGACTAAAGTGTTAATTATGAATAAAGTTTCATTGATTCTATGCTCGAGAGAGATAGAGTCACAATTCCATTGCTTTAACTGTTTAAGTGCTACATTCGAGAGGAGTATGTGCAATATTTGAAGTGATAGTATATGTCCGAGAGGAATATGCTGATTAGCGTATGTCCGAGAGGAATACGGTAATCCTATCAACTATGAATTTCACGCAAGAGAGAGAGAAGATAAAACTGATCTAATTAGTGATGGAGTCGGTGCCTTGGTACTTCTTTACATTAGTACAACTCATTTTAAGTAGCTAGAATTAATTGCTTTTCTTAGAATTAATCAAAACAACAACTTTCTCTTTTGAATTTGGTAGAATAATCTTTCGTCCCTGTGGTTCGACAACCCTAAGTACTCACTTTAGTACAATTGCCTTGTGTACTTGCAAGGGTTTAATATTAAAACGATCAAGTTTTTGGCGTGGTTGCCAGGGACGGCGAAGAATAGTTTATCAAATTCTTAGCATAATTAGAGTAGTTTAGTTTTACTATAGTTTACATTTCAGTAGCTTAATTGTGTTTTGCTTTTTGTGCAGGACTAAGAGAAGACGTGGAATTCTCGCCAACGTTGGAAGGGCCACCCCTTCCTTCGTTTGCATTCTCTTATCCTTTTCTTTTAGTTTAATTTGGGTATTTGGTGTTTCCTTTTCTTTATGTGACTGCATGTTGTGCTAGTTGTGGCTACTAGGGTGCTAGTTATCAATATATAGGATCGATGCGTGCTAGTTGTGGATTTTAGGACTGCTACAGGATTTGTTTGTATTGTGTGATTATGCATGCATGGTCGTCGTTCCCTGAATCCTGTCCCTGTGTGCCTCTCTAGAATCTGTAGAAACCCGATCCTAAATTCCCTTCCATGGTTGACAACATGAACTTTAGGGGTGGGAATGGTCTTAACCAAAATCTGGTAGTGCCCCATGCTCGTACCCTACAAGAATACTACCGTCCCACAGCCTACACCTCCCCTTCCTACATCCTATTGCCCGACAATGTGGCCAACTTTGAAATTAAGCCAAACATCATTCAAATGCTACCCACACTCCCTAGCCTACTGAATGAAAACCTTTTAGGCATCTGCAGAATTTCCTGGAAGTAAACACCACTTTTAAGCTTACATTATCTGATGATCAGGTGAGCCTTACAATATTCTCATTCACTCTGAAAAATAAGGCCAAGGAGTGGCTTCACTCCCTCGAACATAATTCCATTACCACTTGGGTGGAACTGCAAGCCAAATTTCTAAAAAAATACTTTCCTATATGGCGAACGAATAAAATCAGAAATGAAATTATAACGCTCACCTAGCTTCCCAATGAGCAGTTCCACGAGAGTTGGGAGAGAATGAAAGCCCTCCTTAGATCTTTCCCACATTATGATGTGCCCAAATAGCAACTTGTCCAGAGATTCCATGAAGGTGTGTGTGATCAGCACAAAATCTTAATTGATGCTTCATGTGGTGGCACATTCATGAAGAAAACACCAGATGATGCCGGGGATCTATTAGAAGACTTGAGTGAAAATTCCCTTCATAGTGCAACTATGTATAGATTCGAAGGTCATTTACCTAGCAGGAATGCCTCAAGGGGAGGCGTGTATGTCATGCAAGCCACGGGAAGCCTAGAGCACCAGGTAGCATCCTTGATAGAGAGGTTTGACCGGTTTTTCTCTCAGTCGTCACCCTACACTCAAACATCTCAGGATGTCTGCACCATATGTACCAACCCCATGCATACCATTGTTGACTGCCCTTCAGCCTCGCAATATCCCGACTTAGTATAAGAACATGTCAACGCTGCACAGACCTTTCCCAGAGCCGCCAATAACCCATACTCCAATACATACAATCCTGGGTGGCAGAATCACCCTAATTTTTCCTGGAGGCAACCTAACCCAGGATCCACTTTTAATCCGGCCCCAAGACTGGATCTCCCAAGCCAATTCGTGCCTTACCAACCAGCCTCTTCTCCTCAATTTGGCCAACCCAATAGGCGACCTACCTTGGAAGATCAAATGAGTCAAATGTTAGCCACCTAGTCTACTCTCCTTATGGCCTTAACAGAAATTAAAACCGAACAAAAGGAAATGAGAGGTGAGCTACGTACCCAAGCCCACCTTGTCCATTCTCACACCTAGTCCATTGCCAAAATAGAAACATAGTTAGGATAACTGGCCCAATCCATGTGTAGGAGGGAAGTAGGCACCTTGCCAAGCCAACCCCAGCAAAACCCGAGAGGCCAGTTTGCAGTTGAGGGTTCCCAATACCCCAACGAGCAGGTGTAAGTCGTAACTACCCTGAGGAGCAGCAAACAAATTGACAATCGGGTTAGGGACTTGTCCATAGGTACCTCAAGTGAGAAGACCTCCTATGAGACAGTTAGAGAACCTAGTCCAACCAAAATCATACATGTTAGTTCTCCACCCGAGCAGGATGCCCCAACTAATTAAGGCCAATGACAAAGAATCCTATATCCCTAGGGCACCATTCCCACAATGCCTTGACAAATGCTCCCCATTTAGCAAATCCCACCAAAGAATGGAGGAGATGTTAGAGGTATTTAAGCAGGTCAAAATTAATCTTCCATTGCTAGATGTTATAAAACAAGTCCCTGCTTATGGCAAAATTTTGAAGGACCTCTGTACCCAAAAACGTAAGGCCAAAGCCAATGTGACCCAAAAGGTCTACCTGACTGACCAATTGAGTTCCCTTTTGACGTGTGATCTTTCACCTAAGTATAAGGACCCAGGTGTCCCTATTGTTTCCATTATTATAGGTGACCATACCATCAGCTGGGCCCTCTTAGATTTAGGGGCCAGCGTGAACCTCCTTCCCTACTCCGTTTATGAACAACTAGGAGATTTATAGCCCACTTCAGTCACCTTGCAGTTAGCAGACAAATCTATTCGGAGACCTAGAGTGGTCATAGAGGATGTCCTTTTGGGAGTTGACCGGTTTTACTTCCTTGTCGATTTTGTTGTCTTAGACATGGAACCGGTAGTCAACTCCAAGAACCAGATACCTGTTATCCTTGCGCTCTTTCCTCGCCACAACCGATGCCACTAAAAACTGTAGGTCATGGCTTATGGATGTCTCATTTGGGAACATGAAAGTCAAACTTAATATCTTTAGCGCTACCCAAGAACCCTCTAGTGAAGCCGAATGCCTAATGGTGGATGAACTTGATGACCTAGTGCAGGAATTCCTACCTTTTTCCATGTTGAGAGATGCCTTAGAGCACACACTTTTTTATGATTGGCTAGATGAATATGAGGGCACCCCTGACCTTGAGGAGATGCATAACCACTTAGTGGCGACCCTACACTCTGAACCTCTGCTTGTATCTACTACCCCACCATTGAAACTCTCTATTGAGTCCCCACCCAAGCTGGAACTGAAACCACTACATAGCTCCCTGAAATATGCTTTTCTAGGATCCGATGACGCCCTTCCTATTATCATATCCTCCAGCCTATCTAGTGTGCTAGAAACTCAGTTGTTACAGATCCTTACTACACACCGGCGAGTTATAGGATGGACAGTAGCTGACCTATGTGGTATAGATCCTTCTATCTGTATGCATAGGATTCACCTTGAGGACCAGACCAACCCATCTAGGGAGGGGCAGAGGCGTTTGAATCCAAACATGAGGGATGTTGTGATGAAAGAGGTAGTTAAACTTCTAGATGCGAGTATCATTTATCCTATCTCTGATAGAGAATGGGCAAGTCCTATCCAGGTAGTACCCAAGAAATCAGATCTAACGGTGAAACCTAATTCTGAGGGAGAGCTTGTGCCAGTGAGAGAGACCACGGGATGGCAGGTGTGTATAGGTTACCGAAAGTTGAATTCCATGACCCGTAAGGACCACTTCCCGTTACCCTTCATTGACCAAATCCTTGAAACTTTAGCTGGCCAAGAGTTCTACTATTTTCTAGATGGTTACTCAGGGTACAACCAGGTTCCAGTTTATCCAGAGGATCAGGAAAAGACGACCTTTACATGCCCTTTCGATACATTTGCTTATCGTCGAATGCTCTTTGGTCTTTGTAATGCTCCTGCAACATTTCAACGTTGCATGATGTCCATTTTTTTGATATGTGTCACGCCCCAAATTTCCAAGACCCAATTTACGTGGAAGCGTCAATCCAATGACGGTTATAGGGTAGGAAACTTGGGACGGACCGAATACTCGAGTCTACGCTTATCCCATTTAAATATTATGGGACTTGCAGGATCGTCTTGACTTAAATAACATTTACTTACAAAAAGTAGAATAACAGAAATGAAATCTAAATATCTATTACAATATCTGAAAATGTCTTAACAACCACAAACAGAGTTTAACATAAAGCAAATGGCACGCAGGCCGCAAGTTCAAATGTCAAAATATAGCAAAACATAAGAGATGAGTCTTCTAAGCTCCAACATCAAACCATGCCGCTGGAAAACATCACTTCTGTTCCACCTTAAATCCTGCATCAGAGGATGCGTGAGTATTCCATAGGAAATACCCAGTAGGATACAGAAAACCCACACCGGAAAAATAAGAGAAGACTCCAAAGATGAATGGTTTAACAGACTCAGGTTCAACAAGGACTAAGATCACTTACCTGGAACCAACTGCCATTCAAGACGCATTAAGGTCAAAGATACATCAAAGGCTTTCATAAAGTAGTGAAGGTAAGATAATAAGCATTGGACAACCAAAGTGTCAAAGTACAATTTCTGCTCTCAAATCTTCATCAATACCAGAACATCCTAGAGGTTCTTCAGAGGAACCTTGCCATGCGTCTAAGGATGCTGGCCCCATCGGTGCTTACGGGCACAATGGGCGGAGATTGCAGACCTTCCGTAATGTCATACAATCTAAGCGCACGCGGTTGCCGTCATCGGCTGAACTACAGAGGTTCAATAAATCGGAGATCTCGCAAGATCTAGCAATGGCTTGTGAGCATACTATGATTCCGACTAAGAGCTTTAAATGCTACTTAGCGGAGAAACAATTCAACTAGCCCTATTGTCAAAAGGCTTAGAACAAGACTTTCTAAAGTTCTGACTCCTCATAGGAGTGAAAAGCATAAACCAAATCAAATTATGAATTAGTCTGGGAACTCAAGTGAGACCCGACTAAAAAGAGACACACCACATGATTTTCCAAAAGTTCAAGTTCGCTATCAACAAAGTTGTACCTAGCCCTAGAATTGATAATTCCCGACTTAGAATGACGCGTTTCAGGTAGACCACGTCAGAGACTTAGAATTCAAGCTTCGATTACTCTTGAGTCATAAATGGACCAAGAGAAAAACAAAAGGGACTATTATTATAAGACACCTTATTTGGCTCTAAGACCTTAAGATTACTGTTCTTAGAGTCTTATAAAATCATATTAGACTTGATTAGATTCTTAATTATCAATTATTCTCAAGCTTCTTAGGTTTATTATGATTTTAAGTCATTTAAAGTCAGAAACTGTGTTCTGTCCAAAACAGAACAGCTCTCTTTATCAGGTCACTACGTTCTGAACAATTTGATTTAATCTATGAAATTTTTATCTTAGATAGCCTCTGATGTCTAGTTTCCAGATTGATAAAGAACTTAATTTTCTGATTACTGTATAATTAGTTATCATTTTTCTACTGAAGTCTGCCTGCGCAGGATTGCTCCTGGCCGAGACCAAGTTTCTATGTCATACATAATTTACTAATGTATAAAGTGTAGTAACTCCTTATTAGTCTTTTTTATACATTAATCTAGTCTTTCTTAAGATTTTTACAGAGCTTTATAAGTTCTGAAATTCTCAGTTTATGATTCCACTTTTCGTAATCTTTACTACCCGATTACTACAACACTTTCTTATCTCATTATTTAAGTGATACTATCATATAATCCCGGACAACATTAGATCTCAAATCACGCTGACAATAAAACGAACTGAAATCTCAGAGACAAGATCTTACAAGGAATAATCTTATAGTTATCATTCATTATACCATTACCCATTTAGTTGATATTATACAAGTAGTAATAGCTATGATAATACATATAGAACACGAAATATGGAAATACACCAAAGTGCCTAAAGATCAAATCTTTACTCAAGAGAGTGAGCATGGATATACAAATAGCATTATCACATGCGATCAAGATTTAACATAAAAATCCAAATCCAATTTTCATTGGTCAACATACGTAGAAATGATTGAGTTGAAATACAATAGAGTCATGAAACAAGAGGGAATATCAATTCTAGGATCGGCAATACAAATTCCAGAAATGAGTACTTAACATCAAGGCATCAACATTCAACAATTCATTTTATCAAAAAGAAGTGTAATGGGAAAAAGGCATCCTACTTGGTTGTAAATACCGAGACTTCCCGAGCACTCTTGATTCCGACAATGCCGCACCAACACCACGCCGGTCGACCTTGCTTGGACCACCACGAACCACCACGGACCACCGCCGGAGTAAGGTTGCCGCCGGCCGGATAATGAGAGTGAGCAAGAGAGAGAGAGAGAGAGAGAGAGAGAGAGAGAGAGAGAAATGCTCAAGGCTTTGAGCACTAAGCAAAACCACCCCCCTACTAGCCTATTTATAGACTTTTTGAACCATTCTCCACCATTGATCACTCCTTAATCCAATGGCTTAGATTTAGTAGAAAATTCCAGATTTTACCACTTTCAAGATGACTCTTGGGTTTACAAGGAATGAGTTAATGGGGGTCAATTAATGTTATCCATCAACCACTTCCATTAACCCATCTCTCAACCACCTCCACTAAGGCTAACCCGACCCAAGCACAAATGGGTTTGGGTTTGGGTTTGGGTTTCTCTTTTAGAATTTCCATTAATCACTACTAACCCACTTAAGAAATATCTAATTCATAATTTTTGCTTAATCTCAAATTAATTCTATTCCCAAAAATAACACAAACTTTATACAAAAACCTATCCAATAATCTTAGGTCAAATGAAGCCAAACCAACAAGTCACGCCAACCATGAATCATATAATCCAATAAAATCTCCGATTAAGATCAATTCAAAAAATCACAAATTTTACGGTGTTCGATCGATTCCGGCGGGAATTGAATTTTCAAAAGATTTTCAAAAATTTAAATAAATGCATACCGTTGAGCCAAGAAAATACTATAAAATTTACGGTCGTCACATCCTCCCCTCCTTAAAGAACATTTCGTCCTCGAAATGCCGAAAATCAATCAACAAACAGTTGAGGGTAGGCTTTCTTCATCTCTTCTTCCGATTCCCATGTCATTTCCTCGGAGTGCTGGTTTTGCCACAAAACTTTCACCAATGGAATAGTCTTCTTCCGCAACACCTGATCCTTCTTGTCCAAAATCTTGATAGGTCTCATCGGAAAGGATAAATCTGCCTCTAGCTCCATTGTTGTATAGTCCAACACATGAGACTCATCCGGTACATACTTCCTTAGCATCGATACATGAAATGTATTGTGTACATCTGCCAGCTGTGGGGGTAAAGCCAATCTGTAGGCAACCGGCCCGACCCGCTCCAAGATCTCAAACGGTCCAACAAACCTCGGGCTCAGCTTCCCTTTCTTACCAAATCTCATAACTCCCTTTGATGGAGAAACTTTCAAGAATACCTTGTCGCCTTCCTGAAACTCCAAATCTCGTCTTCGGTTATCTGCATAACTCTTCTGTCTGCTCTGCGCTATCTGTAGTCTTTGTCGAATCTGCTTTACCTTCTCTGCACAATACTGTACCAAATCTGACTTCAATACTTGACTTTCTCCGACCTCTGCCCAGCATGTAGGTGATCTGCACGGTCTTCCATATAGAGCTTCAAATGGTGCCATTCCAATGCTAGAGTGATAGCTATTGTTGTAAGCAAATTCAATCAATGGTAGATGATCATCCCAGTTGCCCTTCCAGTCGATAGCACACGCTCGGAGCATGTCTTCTAAGGTTTGAATGGTTCTTTCTGACTGCCCATCGCTCTGCGGATGAAAAGCTGTGCTGAAACTGAGTTTAGTGCCCATCGCTTCTTGAATTCCTTTCCACGTCCTGGATGTAAATCTTGGATCTCGATCTGACACAATCGATATCGGCGTACCATGCAATCTCACTATCTCCCTGATATACAACTCTGCTAAACTCTCCGGATTCTGCTTCCATCTTATTGGTAGAAAATGAGCCGTCTTAGACAATCGATCAACGATCACCCAAATCGCATCCTTCTGTCTTTGAGTCTTCGGTAAGGCCACCACAAAATCCATTGTAATGTGGTCCCACTTCCATTGCGGAATCTCCAAAGGTTGTAACAATCCCGCTGGTCTCTGGTGTTCTGCCTTTACTTGCTGACAAGTCAAACATTTGGATACGAACTTTCCAATGTCTCGCTTCATTCCGTTCCACCAGAAGTTCCTCTTTAAATCTTGAAATAACTTAGTGCTTCCTGGATGAATTGCATACTGAGAGTTGTGCGCTTCACGAAGAAGTTCTTGTCTTAATTCCGCATCCTTTGGCACGACCAATCTTCTTTGAAATAAGATACTCTCGTTAGCTCCTTTTGTGAAATTTGGCTTTTCCAGCAGCTTTTGCATCTGAGGGTTACTCTTCTGCGCTTCCAGCACCTTCTCATAGATTGACGATCTCACCGAGATGTTTCCCAGAAATGAAGTTCTTTGAGTAGTTGGCCATTCCAGATTATACTTTCCCAAATCTTCCATCATACGCCATTCTTGCACCATCATATGCGCCATGGTTCCCGTCTTCCTGCTTAGTGCATCTGCGACCACATTCGCCTTTCCTGGATGATAGTGAATAGAGAAGTCATAGTCCTTTAAGTACTCCAACCATCGCCTCTGTCTCATATTCAAATCCTTCTGAGAGAAGATATACTTCAGACTCTTGTGATCTGTGAATACTTCAAAGGTTTCACCATAAAGATAGTGCCTCCAAATCTTCAAAGCAAACACAACCGCCGCTAGCTCCAAATCGTGAGTTGGATAATTCTGCTCATGGATCTTCAGTTGTCTTGACGCATATGCCACTACATGTCCGTTCTGCATCAATACGCAACCCAGACCGCATTTCGATGCATCACTATAGATGACGAACCCACCAGATCCTGATGGAAGTTTCAGAATCGGTGCAGAAGTCAGTCTCCTCTTCAGCTCCTGGAAACTCTTTTCACAATCAGCACTCCAGTTGAACTTCACTCCCTTTCTTGTTAACTTGGTCATTGGCAAGGCTAAGCTGGAGAATCCTTCGATAAATCTTCGATAATAACCTGCCAATCCCAAGAAGCTCCTGATCTCGGTCACGCTCTTCGGTTGCTCCCAATGAAGAATCGCTTCCACTTTTGCCGGATCTACTGAGACTCCATCCTTTGATATAACATGTCCCAAGAAGTTAACTTTATCCAACCAAAACTCGCACTTGCTAAACTTTGCATACAACTGATTCTCTCGCAGAATTTGCAACACTTGCGCCAAATGTCTTCTGTGCTCCTCCTGACTTGTAGAGTAGACCAATATATCATCTACGAACACGATCACGAACTGATCCAATAATGCCTTAAAGATTCTGTTCATCAAGTCCATAAATGCTGCAAGGGCATTGGTCAGACCAAACGGCATCACCAAGAATTCGTAATATCCGTATCTGGTTCTGAATGCTGTCTTTGAAATATCTCCTTCCTTGATCCTTAATTGATGGTACCCTAACCTCAAATCGATTCTTGAGAAAACTTTCGCTGACTGCAGTTGATCAAACAAGTCGTCGATCCTCGGTAACGGATACTTGTTCTTTATGGTTACTTGGTTCAGCATCCGGTAATCAATACATAACCTCATAGATCCATCTTTCTTCTTTACGAACAAGACTGGTGCTCCCCATGGTGACACACTTGGGCGAATCAACCGTTTATCTAATAACTCCTGAAGTTGTTCCTTCAATTCCTTCAACTCAGCAGGTGCCATCCGGTATGGTGCCTTCGATATTGGTGCTGTCCCCGGTATCAGCTCTATAGTGAAGTCAACATCCCGTCTTGGTGGCAAACCAGGCAACTCCTCCGGAAAGACATCGATGAATTCGTTTACTACCTCAATTTCTTCTATACTAGGGATAGTTTTCTCGACTGATAGAACAGTCGCTAAAAAGGCTTTACAACCTTTAGCTACTAGCTTCTGCACTTTCATTGCAGAAATTAGACGATTATCTTTTCTCACTCGAATTCCCTGGAACAACAGTTCTCTCTTCTCTGGAATTCTAAAATAAACTCTCTTCTTACTACAATCTACCGTAGCACCAAACTTAGCTAACCAATCCATACCGAGAATAACATCAAAATCAACCATATCAAGCAACACCAAATTAGCATGCAACACCACACCATCAATCACAACAGAGGATCCTTCCAGATACTCAGTAGCCACGACTGAGTCTCCGATAGGAGTAGAAATAGAGAGATCACACTCCAGTCTAGAAGGTTGCCGCTCTAGACTCACAGCAAACACCACAGAAATAAAGGATTTTGACGATCCTGGATCAATCAAAACCCTAGCCAGTCTATCCAAAACAAGAAGAGTACCTTCGATCACGTCATCCGAAGCGTGAGCCTCTTCTGCCGAGGTCAAAGCGAAGACTCTGGCTTGTCCCTTCTTGCTGGTCTCCCCTCCTGGCTTCGAGTTACGGTTGGGGCAATGCGGCGAGATGTGTCCGACTTCGTTGCAGCTGTAGCATCTTCGGGTGTCTTTCGTGCATGGCTTTCCAGCATGAGACTGCTGTCCACAAAATCTGCACTTGCCTCCGACATCCGAACCATTACCACTCTGGGGCTGACGGAAAGGAACCACTGCTTTGCTCTGACCATTGCCGCGATTCCCTTGAGGTTGGTACTTCAGTCGCTTGGCCTGATGATTGTTGAATCTGCCACCATTCCCAAAACGCTTGAAACCAGAGTTCTTGGAGTTGTTTTCCGATCCTTTGCCAGATCCACTTTTGCGCTCTTGAGTCCTCTTATAATCGTCCTCCAGAATTGACGCTAATTCCACAGCTTTGGCCACCGTGGTTGGCTGAGAAACCAGAACCTTAGATCTTAGGCCGTCGCGCAAACCATCCACAAATCTTCTCGCCTTCACCAACTCATTAGGACAGGCGTCCGATGCAAAGCGCTGAAGCTGCTCGAACTTCGTCTCGTACTGAAGAACAGACATGGAACCTTGGACCAGTTCCAGAAACTCCTTCTCCTTTCTGCGCTGAATATGCGGAGGAAAATACTTCTTGTTGAAGACTTCTTTAAATTCTGTCCAAGAAATCTCTTGCCCTGCTTCAAAGTTATTACGCTCTGCCGATTCCCACCAAAACACAGCTTCGCCGACAAAGAGATATGTCGCGAACACAACTTGTTCCTCTTCTGGTACCTTCATTCCTTTGAATAGCCGCTCCACCTCGACTATCCAATGCTCTGCCTTCTCCGGGTTATCTTCTCCAGAAAAAGCTGGTCCCGCTCTTTTGAACCTTTCAAGGGTTGGTGCCTTCACTTTAGGCGTACTGCTGCTGCTACCACCATTCCTTAGCTCCCTTGCTAATTCTCTTACTATGTCCGACAGATTCTGACTAAACGCCTCCTCTAGAGAGGGATTTGGCACAGCACCCGATCGCCTTCCTCGATTTCCAGGCGTCGCCATCTACTGCCAGGGAAAGAAGGAGAATTAGAACTTGACATTGATGCTTCATTTTAATTCATCCTCCAATCCATGACTCCTAATCGCAAACACACAAACATACGACGGAACACACAAGGCAAACACCACAAGCAAGATAACTTTAATTAATTCTACTAAGAGGTTACAGGATTCCACAAGATTCTAATCTTTTAAAGATTCCTATTTGAGTCCTTGAACACCACATCTCAAAGGTACTCGTCTAAAATCTCCAAGGATACATACATAGGTGCAAAAGATAGGTGATCTCCATACCAATCTATCTCCCATTCGGTCATGTGAGGCCACCTATAACCTAGGGATTTAAACCTAAGGTAAAGAGTATAAAAAAGATCTGAATCGTTTCTTGCACGAACATAAACCGGGTGCTCTAGAACTGTTCGATACTCCTGGTTGATCACGACCACATGCTCCTCTTCAGGGTCCTCCTCCGGGTCTTCTTCCGGATCTTCCTCTGGGTCTTCCTCCGGGTCTTCTTCCGGATCTTCCTCTTCTTCAACATCAATTAGGTAAGGCTCTTCCTCCGTTCCGTGACCCAAGATCTCCAACTTCCAGTCGTTCAACCATTGACGAGCCGCCTCCTGCTGGTCCTTCTCGTAGATCCGTCCGCTACGCGTTAACACCATGTCTAAAGAAAAGGGTTTGTTAGTTTCTAGGTTCTCTCTTTCTAAGGTTTCAAATTCTAACACAAAGTTATTCTAATCTTTGTACAGTAATCAATTATTTAAGTCATTATGACGCTCTGATACCAAGCTGTCACGCCCCAAATTTCCAAGACCCAATTTACGCGGAAGCGTCAATCCAATGACGGTTATAGGGTAGGAAACTTGGGACGGACCGAATACTCGAGTCTACGCTTATCCCATTTAAATATTATGGGACTTGCAGGATCGTCTTGACTTAAATAACATTTACTTACAAAAAGTAGAATAACAGAAAGGAAATCTAAATATCTATTACAATATCTGAAAATGTCTTAACAACCACAAACAGAGTTTAACATAAAGCAAATGGCACGCAGGCCGCAAGTTCAAATGTCAAAATATAGCAAAACATAAGAGATGAGTCTTCTAAGCTCCAACATCAAACCATGCCACTGGAAAACATCACTTCTGTTCCACCTTAAATCCTGCATCAGAGGATGCGTGAGTATTCCATAGGAAATACCCAGTAGGATACAGAAAACCCACACCGGAAAAATAAGAGAAGACTCCAAAGATGAATGGTTTAACAGACTCAGGTTCAACAAGGACTAAGATCACTTACCTGGAACCAACTGCCATTCAAGACGCATTAAGGTCAAAGATACATCAAAGGCTTTCATAAAGTAGTGAAGGTAAGATAATAAGCATTGGACAACCAAAGTGTCAAAGTACAATTTCTGCTCTCAAATCTTCATCAATACCAGAACATCCTAGAGGTTCTTCAGAGGAACCTTGCCATGCGTCTAAGGATGCTGGCCCCATCGGTGCTTACGGGCACAATGGGCGGAGATTGCAGACCTTCCGTAATGTCATACAATCTAAGCGCACGCGGTTGCCGTCATCGGCTAAACTACAGAGGTTCAATAAATCGGAGATCTCGCAAGATCTAGCAATGGCTTGTGAGCATACTATGATTCCGACTAAGAGCTTTAAATGCTACTTAGCGGAGAAACAATTCAACTAGCCCTATTGTCAAAAGGCTTAGAACAAGACTTTCTAAAGTTCTGACTCCTCATAGGAGTGAAAAGCATAAACCAAATCAAATTATGAATTAGTCTGGGAACTCAAGTGAGACCCGACTAAAAAGAGACACACCACATGATTTTCCAAAAGTTCAAGTTCGCTATCAACAAAGTTGTACCTAGCCCTAGAATTGATAATTCCCGACTTAGAATGACGCGTTTCAGGTAGACCACGTCAGAGACTTAGAATTCAAGCTTCGATTACTCTTGAGTCATAAATGAACCAAGAGAAGAACAAAAGGGACTATTATTATAAGACACCTTATTTGGCTCTAAGACCTTAAGATTACTGTTCTTAGAGTCTTATAAAATCATATTAGACTTGATTAGATTCTTAATTATCAATTATTCTCAAGCTTCTTAGGTTTATTATGATTTTAAGTCATTTAAAGTCAGAAACTGTGTTCTGTCCAAAACAGAACAGCTCTCTTTATCAGGTCACTACGTTCTGAACAATTTGATTTAATCTATGAAATTTTTATCTTAGATAGCCTCTGATGTCTAGTTTCCAGATTGATAAAGAACTTAATTTTCTGATTACTGTATAATTAGTTATCATTTTTCTACTGAAGTCTGCCTGCGCAGGATTGCTCCTGGCCGAGACCAAGTTTCTATGTCATACATAATTTACTAATGTATAAAGTGTAGTAACTCCTTATTAGTCTTTTTTATACATTAATCTAGTCTTTCTTAAGATTTTTACAGAGCTTTATAAGTTCTGAAATTCTCAGTTTATGATTCCACTTTTCGTAATCTTTACTACCCGATTACTACAACACTTTCTTATCTCATTATTTAAGTGATACTATCATATAATCCCGGACAACATTAGATCTCAAATCACGCTGACAATAAAACGAACTGAAATCTCAGAGACAAGATCTTACAAGGAATAATCTTATAGTTATCATTCATTATACCATTACCCATTTAGTTGATATTATACAAGTAGTAATAGCTATGATAATACATATAGAACACGAAATATGGAAATACACCAAAGTGCCTAAAGATCAAATCTTTACTCAAGAGAGTGAGCATGGATATACAAATAGCATTATCACATGCGATCAAGATTTAACATAAAAATCCAAATCCAATTTTCATTGGTCAACATACGTAGAAATGATTGAGTTGAAATACAATAGAGTCATGAAACAAGAGGGAATATCAATTCTAGGATCGGCAATACAAATTCCAGAAATGAGTACTTAACATCAAGGCATCAACATTCAACAATTCATTTTATCAAAAAGAAGTGTAATGGGAAAAAGGCATCCTACTTGGTTGTAAATACCGAGACTTCCCGAGCACTCTTGATTCCGACAATGCCGCACCAACACCACGCCGGTCGACCTTGCTTGGACCACCACGGACCACCGCCGGAGTAAGGTTGCCGCCGGCCGGATAATGAGAGTGAGCGAGAGAGAGAGAGAGAGAGAGAGAAATGCTCAAGGCTTTGAGCACTAAGCAAAACCACCCCCCTACTAGCCTATTTATAGACTTTTTGAACCATTCTCCACCATTGATCACTCCTTAATCCAATGGCTTAGATTTAGTAGAAAATTCCAGATTTTACCACTTTCAAGATGACTCTTGGGTTTACAAGGAATGAGTTAATGGGGGTCAATTAATGTTATCCATCAACCACTTCCATTAACCCATCTCTCAACCACCTCCACTAAGGCTAACCCGACCCAAGCACAAATGGGTTTGGGTTTGGGTTTGGGTTTCTCTTTTAGAATTTCCATTAATCACTACTAACCCACTTAAGAAATATCTAATTCATAATTTTTGCTTAATCTCAAATTAATTCTATTCCCAAAAATAACACAAACTTTATACAAAAACCTATCCAATAATCTTAGGTCAAATGAAGCCAAACCAACAAGTCACGCCAACCATGAATCATATAATCCAATAAAATCTCCGATTAAGATCAATTCAAAAAATCACAAATTTTACGGTGTTCGATCGATTCCGGCGGGAATTGAATTTTCAAAAGATTTTCGAAAATTTAAATAAATGCATACCGTTGAGCCAAGAAAATACTATAAAATTTACGGTCGTCACAATATGATTGATAAATTCTTAGAAGTTTTTATGGACGACTTTTTGGTGTTTGGTACATGCCTTGAAGAGTGTTTGCATAATCTTTCGTTGGTTTTGAAAAGATGTGAGGAAACAAATTTAGTTATGAGTTAGAAAAAGAGTCATTTTATGGTTCAACAGGGGATTGTGTTAGGCCGTATTATGGGAGCGTTTGTTTGCTGAAAAAAGCATATTTCAGCCTTGAAAGGTGAAAATTTTCACCTTTCAGGGTGAAAAGTGGTTGGAAGCTGAAAGGGTGAAAAATGGTCTGTGACAGTGATAGGTGAAAATTTTCACTCTTTCACCTTTCAAGCCTAAAAAGTGTTTGTTTGCTGAAAGGCCAAAAATTGGCCCTGAAAGGTGAAAGGTGACAATTTTTCACCTTTCACCCTGAAAGGCTAATCTCACCAAAGTGAGAATCAGGCTGACGAATCGATCGTCGCACCTCTTCAACGAAAAAAAAATCGACTCTCTCACTGAGGTTCGTTCCCCCGATGGTGTCCCGTTGAGCTGAGAGAGTTTGTGCCCCTTGTCCCCGCCGCCGCTCGTTGAGCCCCCGTCCCCACCGCCGCTCGTTGAGCCCCCCGTCCCCACCGCCGCTCGTTGAGCCCCCGTCCCCACCGCCGCTCGTTGAGCCCCCCTCCCCCCCAGTCGCCGCCGCCACTGATTGAGGCCCCCACCTTGTCGCCGTTGCCCCGTTGAGCTGAGGGAACCTGTGCCCACCCCTCCCGGGCAATTGCTCGGGTCGTCCAAAGCCGGTCACCCCGGTATTTGCCCCAACGCCTCCGCCGCCGCACCGTTAAGCCGAGGGACCCCCCCCCCCCCCTCCCCATCATATCTCCCTCATTTTTAGTCCATTTTTGAACATTTTTTCATCATTATAAGAAAGAACACTAAAAATGAAGAAGAATGAAAAAAAATGGGCTAAAACGGATCAGAAATGAGTAAGATACGCATCGTTGAAGTTTGTCCCATTAAAAAAGTTATCGCATACTCGATTACTCGATAGCCAGTTTTATAGTGTAACCAGTTACTCGATAGGCAGTACTATAGTGTAACCAATTACTCAATAGCCAGTGCTATAGTGTAACCAGTTACTTGATAAGCAGTCCTATAGTGTAACCAGTTACTCGATAGCCAGTGTTATAGTATAACCAGTTACTCGATATCCAGTCCTATAGTGTAACCAGTTACTCGATAGCGAGTGCTATAGTGTAACCAGTTACTCGATAAGCAGTACTATAGTGTAACCAGTTACTCGATAGGCAGTACTATAGTGTAACCAATTACTCGATAGCCAGTAAAATAGTGTAACCAGTTACTCGATAAGCAGTACTATAGTGTAACCAGTTACTCGATAGGCAGTAATATAGTGTAACCAGTTACTCGATAAGCAGTATTATAGTGTAACCAGTTACTCGATAGCCAGTCCTATAGTGTAACCAGTTACTCGATAGCCAGTCCTATAGTGTAACCAGTTACTCGATAGCCAGTACTATAGTGTAACCAGTTACTCGATAGCCAGCACTATAGTGTAACAAGTTACTCGATAGGCAGTACTATAGTATAACCAGTTACTCGATAGACAGTACTATCGTGTAATCAATTGCACGATAACAAACTGGATCATGTAATTCCCCGTTAAAATGGAATAAACTTCAACAGTTCATATCTCCCTCATTTTTTATCCGTTTTGGCCCATTTTTTTTAATTCTTCCTCATTTTTAGGGCTCTTTCTTATAATGATGAAAATAGCAAAAATGGATTAAATTTAAAGGAGATATGACCGGGAGGCTCCCTCGGCTCAACGATGCGGCGGCGGAGGGGTAGTCGTGCACGCACACACCGGGGTGAGGCCGGCGGTAGCGTCGAGGTGGGGGCTCAACGAGGCAGCGGCGGCGACGACCGGGGGAGGGGGGCTCAACGAGGCCGCTGCCGCCATCACCATCGGGGAGAAAGAGGGCAACATCAACGTGATTTATTTTCAGTTCCCAAACATATTTCACCTTTCACAAATTAGGCCTGAAATTTTTCACCCTGACGCTTGTTTACTTTCAGGTTCCAAACGGGTTGTCACCAATCATAAAATATCAATGTGATAATTTTTAGGATGATATAAATTTTCACCCTTTCACCTATCAGCTTCCAAACGCACCCTATATCTAAACGGGGTATTGAGGTTGACAAGGCCAAGGTGGACCTTATTGCTAATCTTCCACCACCTACCTTTGTCAAGCAAATACGGTCTTTCCTTGGCCATGCAGGGTTTTATAGACGTTTCATCAAGGATTTCGGTAAGATTTAATGTCCATTATGCCATATCCTGGTGCAGGACGTGCCATTTGATTTTGATGAATTGTGTAAAGAAGCTTTTACGAAGCTCAAGACCCCCCTCTCTAGTTCCCCAATAATTCAACCTCTTGAATATACATTGCCCTTTGAGATTATGTGTGATGCATCTAACTATGTGATAGGGGCAGTGTTAGGCCAACGCATTAATAAAATTCCTCATATTATTTATTACGCTAGCAAAACACTTAATGACGCACAGTTCAATTACACCACCACTGAAAAAGAATTGCTTGATGTTGTGTTTGCTTTGGATAAATTCAGAACATATCTTCTTGGGAGCAAGATTATTATTTTCTCTGATCATGCAGCCTTACGATACCTTTTTCCTAAGAAGGATGCCAAACCAAGGCTGAATCATTGGATATTTCTCCTACAGGAATTTAATTTTGAAATTAAGGATAAAAAAGGTTCAAAAAATGGCTGACCATCTTTCCATAATTCCTACCCATGAACTTCACAGCCCTGAACCTCTTCGGGATTCATTCCCTAATGAGCAGCTCTTTACTGTCTCCACTAATTCCCCACCTTGGTTTGCTCATATGTGAATTATCTTGTTGTGGGTCAAATCCCATCTCACTGGTCTAAACATGATAAAGACTTGTTCTTTTCACAAGTCAAGCATTATTATTGGGATGACCCTGATTTGTTTAAGATATGTTTTGACCAGGTGATTAGACGATGTGTCCCCAAGAATGAATTTCATAGCATTCTATCTTTTTGTCATTCTCATGCTTGTGGTGGATATTTTGGGGGGAAGAAACTGCGGCAAAGGTGCTGTCGAGTGGCTTTTATTGGCCCACTCTATTTAAAGACGCCCATAGTTTTTGTAAATCTTGTGATAGATGTCAGAAACTTGGATCCCTTTCAAAAAGGGACATGATGCCCCTACAACCCATCTTGATTATTGAATTGTTTGATGAATGGGATATCAATTTTATAGGCCATTTTCCATCTTCTTTTGGTTATATGTACATATTAGTTACTGTTGATTATGTATCCAAGTAGATTGAAGTTGTTTCCACTAGGACTAATGACCATAAAGTTGTGTTGAATTTTCTGAAGTCTAATATTTTTAGCCGGTTCGGAATCCCTATAGCTATCATTAGTGATCGGGGTACTCATTTTTACAATAGGTCTTTTGAAGCTCTTCTTAAGAAGTACTCTGTAACACACAAAGTTGCAACTCCTTATCATCCACAGACGAGTGGACAGGTGGACGTTTCAAATTAGCAAATTAAGCAAATCCTCGATAAGACGGTTCGCCCTGATCGGAAAGACATGTCGCTGTGATTGAATGATGCACTTTGGGCCTATCGGACAGCTTTCAAAACTCTCATTGGCATGTCTCCCTACCGCTTGGTATATGGGAAAGCCTGCCATTTACCAGTTGAGTTGGAACATAGGGCTTACTGGGCCATTACAGCATACAATTTTGATATGGACAAAGCCGGATCGCAAACTCCAACTTACTAGTTAGAGGAAATGAGATTTGATGCCTATGAGAATGCCAAATTGTATAAGATGAGGATTAAAACCATGCACAAGAAGCTGATTTCCAGAAAGTCCTTTGTGCCTGATCAGCATACAATTCTCGATTGCATCTATTTCCAGGGAAACTCCGTCTTCGGTGGTCTAGTCTGTTCATTGTGAAACACATTTACTCCCACGAAGCTGTCGAGATTCACAATCCTAATGATGGGAGTACGTTCAAAGTCAATGGTCACAAACTGAAGCCATATCTCAAGGTTGTTCCAGACAGTGTTTTAAAACCCGATTCGGTCGTTGACCCAGTTTGGTGACCGGGTCGGGCCAACCGGTTTGACCCGGTGGGTCGACCCGGATGGCATCATAAATTTTATTTTTTTTAATAGTAAAATTTATGTCATTTCCTTCTGTCAATGGATTAAGCTTGAAAAGTATCATTCCTCTATAGAATATAGAAACTAAGATCATGTATTGGAACATATAAGATTCAAATTATATATAAACAAGGGATCAGTAGCGCTACCTACCTCTTTGCTTCCATTCACTAAAATCCATGTAAGTTAGTACATGTGAGTGTAAATGGAAGGAAGGCCTGCATAATTAGCACCGCCCAATTGTTAATCCAGCAACGGGAGCCATCAATATAATTTACCCGGTGGAGATGGGCTTGTTTAGGAGGACCAAAAATCATTTGTTGCAAACACCTTGGTCATGCAAAAGTTATTGATATAGGATTATAAAAGTTTCAAAAGTTTTCAATTTTTTTGCCATTACTGGAAAAGAAAGTTTGCATGCTTGCGTTTTATCGACACCATAACCATAGGAAGGTAAAGAGATTTTTTTTCACCACGCAATCATCAACATCATAACCACATAATAACACATCCACAAACACCAGTGTATGTCTACTTACTTTATCTCCTTTAAGTTACAACTTAAACACAAGGGTGGCATTATGACAACTTACTTTATAGTTTTCACTGAAACGGGCTGGATAAAGCATCTATAATCAAAGCTAGTAACGTTTCAATACAAAATACGAACAAGTACAAAATCATATAGATCAGCAGGACAGACACCTCCAATTACTGACAAAACTGCGTATATTTGCAGTATTTTTTCTACAAAATAACATCACCATCTTGACATCCACAGACTATTCTAATATCTATTGTCCATTAAACAGCAAGCATTGAGAGTAAAATCAGGAACAAAAAAATGAAATATACGCACCACTTTTCCATGCCTTCACTCCTTCCTTTCAGCTAGCGGCGGGCTCTCACCGAATTTGTTCTCTGGCACTAGGCCACTTCCCCGTTTCTTCCGAATGCGGCTCTGATGACAATTACTTCCCATCAGAATCCAAAGTGGGACGGTGCCACATCATGCCATCTTGTCCATCGGCAACTTCTCCTTCTCCCTCCTTGCCCACTGCCTCACTTCCTTCCATGTCTCCCTCCTCAATACCTCCTCCTCAACTCGCCATGTCTGTCACATGCCCACCAGCCGGATTAATCTATCCCCTTCCCCTTTCTACTTTCCCATACACCACCTGCAACAACCTCTTCCTCCTCCGCCCCATTTGCTCCTCCCTTCCCCATGCCATTGATTGCAACCTCTCAACCTGGCAGTCGGGCCTCCTGCACGACCCCACCCATCTCCTCCACGGCTGCCAAAATCGCTCCTTTTTCGTAAGGCGGGGATCTGCTGCCTGCTCCAGGAACATCACAGTGGAATTGATCTAGCATTCAACTGGTGTGGCCAGAGGAGGAGTCATCCCCGTACCTCTCCGTCACTGTGATCACTGTCGCCCTCGCCTGTGTAACCTTAGGGGTTTTTTTGGTTTATATATACTAGGTTCAACCTAGTTTGCCCGTGCAGGACGGTTCACGGGTCAACCCGTCCAGCTCGCAAATGACCCAACTGGGTCTTCAACCCGCTTCAGCTCGGCCGTTCCATCCTGAAAAATAAACCGGGTCTTGCCCCGGCTGGCCCATGTTTCAAATTCTTATATTTGTAGCGGAACTAGGAAGTGAGTGTGGAGTGGGCTACTTCTTTAATGCCAAGAGTCAACAAAAAGTGGAGATAAGAGGCTCGTCACCCGAACTGGGTTTTAAAACAGAGGTTCCACATATGGAGGAAATGATTGTCTATTTGGATGACCCTTGCCTTGCAGACTGATCGGCGGCTTCGTCTGGCTGAAGACAATAAACTTAGCACTTGGTAGGAGGCAACCCATTTAATCAGGTGTATTCTCTCCTTTTCTTCCTTTCTTTGTTATGTTATCATTGTAGTTTTATATTTCTTGCACATTGAAGACAATGTTCATAGTAGGTTTGGAGGAGAGGATATTGTTTGATATAGTGTCGAGCTAACGATGTTAAACATAGCGCTTTTTTGTGGCAACCCAAAGTTAATTTTGTTTTTCTATTTTCTTTTTTATTGTATTTTCTTTGTTCTAAAAGAAAGGAAAAAAAATTCGATTTTAATGGGTTCGTAGGTTGTTTGCTAATATTTTTGATAGGTTTTAATAGTTTATCCCTTAATGATGCACACTTCAATTTTTAAAAGATTAATTTATATTGGAAGTGTGAGTAAGAATATTGGAGTATAGAGATACTTATCTGAGAAGTATCTTTCTGTTACAATCCTCTTGGATCAAATGTTTGAACTAAGAAAACTCACTCACACACAATTTAGTTACATAAAGTAATACCCTCTAGAGATTTGTTGAGTACTAATTGATCTATACATGAAATATGCATTTTATTATCTCCTAAACTTATGTTTCTGCTAGTGTTTGATTAGAATAACTATTACTTTAATATAGTTTTTGGTTTTTGTAGAAAACAAGAGTAATACACAGAAATGAGGAGAAAAGTAATTCGAATGGTTAAATCATCATAACTTCGTGTAAAAATATGGTATTGGACTCATTCAAGCTTCATGTTAAAGTTCAAGAAGTCAGCTTTCCAACGCCACCAACCACGTGCAATTCGGAGTTCGGAGCAGAAAGTTATAGCCATTTGAATTTCATGAACAGTAACAACGATCGATCGGCTATCAATGCGATCGATCGCTAGAGCCGTAAAAGCAGTGTATTGAAGGAAACGATCGATCGGCCTCAAAATGATCGATCATATCTACTAGAATTTTTGATCCACGCAAGACAGTAACTACGATCGATCGGTATCATACAACGTCGATCGGCAAAGCGATCGATCGGAGGAAAATTACGAAGGAATTGCGATTGATCAGATAGCGAACGATCGTCAATACGGAGCGATCGATCGCCGTATGCGGAAAACCAAAATAAGACCTATTTCGACTTGGATTTGGAAGGTGACTTCGTAGTTTCTCTTCAAACTTATAAATAGGCCTTATGGGAGAACGTTTTGGGCACCACATATTTAACCTTGGAGAACCAGAGCTTTATTGGAGGCTAGAGAGGAGGAAGAGAAGAGGTCTTTTGGAGCAAAGAAGAAGAAGGATTCATGACGATGGATCTACATAAACAGTCTTTTCTTTTCTCTCTTTCTATGTGTAACTAAATTCTTTGTCAAGGCTTGATGAAGCCTGAGATGTGTATTGCTACTCTTGATAGTTTAATTCTATAAAGTTGATTATGATTCATGTTTAATGTGATTTCATGAGTTTCTTTTGAGTGCTTGATCATAGACTTGATTGATTATGAATGAAATTAGATATTGTGATTGATTTTATGCCCGATCAAGGATAAAATTAATTGCATTATAATAGAGTTGTGATTGATTCTATGCCCGATCAAGGATAGGATTGATTACATAATAGTGGATGAACTTTCGTGTCTGATCAAGAACGTTAGTGAATTCATTAGTAATTCGTGTGTCCGATCAAGAACACGAATTACCATATCATGTCAATGTATGCTTAATAATAATTGAGAGTAGTAATTGCATGTCTAGTGGTGGATTCATTGCCTTGATAATTCTCTGCATTGATTAAAACTCAGCTTAGTAGTTAAAGTTCATAGCTTTATTTAGATTAAAAAAAAACTGCAACTTTCTTCCCTTGAATTTGGTAAAAGATTGATCTGTCCCTGAGGTTCGACGACCCTTTAATACTCGCCGTAGTACAATTGCCTTGTGCACTTGGAAGGGTTTTAATTTTAAACGATCAAGTTTTTGGCGCCGCTGCCGGGGACGGCTCAATAGTTTACTAAATTCTTAGCATAGTTAGTTTTAGAGTAGTTTAGTTTAATTTAGATTTCTTTTCAGTAACTTAATTTCGTTTTTCTTCTTTTGCAGGATTAAGAGAGGACGCTGATTTTCGTCATCGTTGGCAGGGCCATCCCTTCCCACTGTTTGCACTCTCTTAACCTTCTTTTAGAGCAACCTTGGGTGCTTGGTGTTTTCAATTTTTTTTGTGGGATTGCATGAAGTGCTAGTTGTCGCTATTAGGTTGCTAGTTGTCGCTATCTAGGACTGATGCTTGCTAATTGTCGCTATTAGGATTGCACAGGTTTTGTTTGATGCTTGCTAGCTGGAATTAATTATTTTTCTTATGATAAATCAAAACAGCAACTTTCTCTTTTGAATTTGGTAGAATAATCTTCCGTCCTTGTAGTTAGACAACCCTAAGTATTTACTTTAGTACAATTGCCTTGTGCACTTACAAGGGTTTAATATTAAAACTATCATTGCCTCCATGAAAAATTAGGGTGAGTCCGCCACCCAGGATGATATGTGTTGGAGAATGGGTTGTTGGTGGCCCTAGGAAAGATTTGTGTAGTGTTAACATGTTCCTGGAAGTGGTGTTGACATGTTCCTAGACTAAGTCTGGGTATTGACTGGCTGAAGGACAGTCAACAATGGCATGCATGGGGCTCGCACAGATGGTGTAGACATCCTGAGGGTAAGGTGAATGCTGAGATAGGAACCGATCAAACCTCTCTGTTAAGGCTGCTACCTAGTGCTCTAGGCTTCCCGTGGCTTTCACGTCATACATGCCTCCTCTTGAGGCATTCCTATTGGATAAATGACCTCGGATCTATATAGAGTTGCACTTTGAAGGGAGTTTTCGCTCAAGTCCTCTAATAATTACTAGGCATCATCTGATGTCTTTTTCATAAATGTGCCTCCACACGAAGCATCAATTAAGGTTTTATGTTGATCGCGCACACCCTCATGGAATCTCTGGACAAGCTGCCACTTGGGCACATCATGGTGAGAACAAGACCTAAGTAATGCTTTCATTCTCTCCCAACTCTCATGAAACTGCTCATTGGGAAGCTGAGTGAAAGTTAAAATTTCATTTCTAATTTTATTAGTCCGCCTTATTTGATAATACTTTTCCAGATCCCAAGTGGTGATAGAATTGTGCTCTAGGGAGTGAAGCCACTCCTTAGCTCTATCTTTAAGGGTAAATGGGAATAGCCGAAGACGTACTTGGTCATCCGATAATGTGAGCTTAAAGGTTGTATTCACTTCTAGAAAATTCTGAAGGTGCCTATAAGGATTTTCGTTCAAAAGGCAATGAAATGAAGGGAGCATTTGAATAATGTTGGGTTTCATTTCAAAGTTGGCTACATTATCCGGCAATAAGATGCATGATGGGGAGGTGTAGGTTGTAGGATGGTAGTAATGTAAGGTATGAACATGGGGCACTACCAGGTTTTGGTTGAGGTCATTCTCACCACCATTGTTCATGTTGTCGGCCATGGTAAGGAAGTCAGGAATCAGGTTTCTACAGATTCTATAAAGACACTTAGGGCCAGGGTCAAAGGCTGTGAAGTCAGACGATCATGCGTGCACAATCACACACAAACAAACAAATACCTGTAGCAATTCTAATATCCACAACTAACAAGCATCGATCTTAGATAGCGACAACTAGCACCTTAATAGTCACACCTAGCACAAGCATGCAATCACAGAAAGAAAGGGGAAAACACCAAGCACCCTAATTTAACTAGAAGAAGAGGTAAGAGAATGTAAACGAGAGGAATGGGTGGCCTATCCAACGTCAGCAAGAACTCCACACATCTTCTCTTAGTCCTACAAAAAAGGCAAAACACTAGTAAGCAACTAAAATTAAACTAAATTAAACAAAAACTAAATTACTCTAACTATACTAAGAATTTGGTAAATTATTTGTTGCAAGTGCACATGGGAATTGCAAGTGGCGCCAAAAACTTGATCATTTTAATATTAAACCCTTGCAAGTGCATAAGAGAATTGTACTAAAATGAGTACTTAGGGTTGTCGAACCACAGAGATGGAAGATTACTCTACCAAATTTAAGAGAAAAAGTTGTTGTTTTAATTAATTTTAAAGAAAACAATTAATCCTAGTTGCTTAAAATGAGTTGTACTAATGTGGAGAGATACCAAGGCACTGAATCCACCACTAATTAAATCAGTTTTATCATATCTCTCTCTCTTGCATAAAGTTCTTAATTGATGCAATTACCGTATTCCTCTCGGACATACGCTAATTAACATATTCCTCTCTGACATATACAATATATTCAAACAGTTATGCATACTCCTCTCAGACGTAAGCACTTATGACAATTAAAGCAATGGAATTTAGATATCATCTCTCTCGAGCATAGAATCAATGAAAATAAGAAACATTATTCATAAATAACACCTTGGTTTGCACACGTTCCTCTCGGACACGAGCATTCCTCGGATTGAATTCACAAAACCCACTCTAGCCTCTCTCGAGAACATAGAACAAATCTTAATGAACTACCATTAATCATAGAATAAAGATTCATACATCAACTAAATAAGATTAGAGAAAGAGAAATGTAAAACTAATCCAATAAGGGCTTCATCTACGCCTTGGATGCAGTTTAGCCGACCATAGGACGAGGAACACTATTCATCATCTTCTT
This sequence comes from Houttuynia cordata, assembly GCA_039654745.1. NCBI lineage: Eukaryota > Viridiplantae > Streptophyta > Magnoliopsida > Piperales > Saururaceae > Houttuynia > Houttuynia cordata. The sequence goes on along the minus strand of CM077502.1, from coordinate 38,091,347 downwards.
CGGTGAGCCGCACGAAAGTACTGTTGCAGTACGACAGTACTGTTAACAGTTCTAAATCAGTCCCCAAATCTCTTTTTTCTTCCGGCCGACCTCCCTTTTATAGACTACTCACAAACATCCCAATGTAAAGCCCTTTTCCAACTCGGATTACTCCTAATCTCGCCCAAATCACCCACGAGTCTATCCACTCAAGGAATCCAAATCGATCCAAATAACCCAAACTTAGCAAAGAGTTCTTACCACGCATGCCTCTACTTCCCGAATTAAGCGTTTCAAATCCGCCGGTCACAAGCTTCCTTTCTGAGCATGGCTTTGTCTCTCCAAACCGAACACGCCTCTGCTCCTCTCGATTGAGCTCCCCTTTTTTCCGGTTGCATCGTGCCTCATCGTCATCATCATCTCCGCCGTTTGCCTCGGCGTGCTTCGCCTCCGAGCTCGAACCCAAGCCTCGCCATCGGACCACCCCCGAGCTTGAGCTACCGTTGTCATCTCCACTGGCGCTCGAGCGCTTCGGCTCAGGTTGTCTTTTCTATTTTTTTTTCTTTCAACCGGACTAATCCACTGAACCAATTTAATTCAATTCGTGTAAAACCCGTTGTACCATCTTCATCCGCTAGATCTAATCTGAACGGCTCTTCACTTAAGTCAGCGCCTGCCTTCTCTTTAGTTAAGATCAATGGCTCAAAATCGCTCCTTCTTTAATCTATCACTTCAATGTTGTAAATTGAGCCTTCAAAACACGCTATAGCTTTCTCAACCGTTAGATAATCAATGCCTTGATCTCTTTGCATATAAATCCAATTGAAGCGCGATAAATCCATGATTTGCAACTTGAGCTCTTTGAAACCTACGCAAGCAACCAAACTAAATTTAGATGCACATGGAATATTATTCCATTTGTACACATTGAGTGCATGTAAACTAGTCAATTAAGCCCAATTTCTTATTAAATAAAGTAAAGTACTAATTATTGAAGTAACTCTAATAACTCATAGTTATTCCTAATTACCATGAAATGACACTAACAAATAAGGAATTAGAGGCATATAAATGTGTGTTTTATGTGTATATCAATAACCCCCAAGCTTGTGTGCTTTTGTGTGGGCAAGATGATATGGATTGTTGAATTCCAATCCACGGGTGGGAGTTTAATTCAAGGGCAGGCAGGTTTGAATCATTGTCTTCCCTGTGCGCTATCGGATCTTGATCTGATGGCTCAAGTTGTCTCGGCTCAACTACACATGCTTGAGCGTGGCCTCTTATGAATTTTGTCATTAATTAAACTGTTCTAAACCTACTAGCCTATGAGGCCACCGACACAAAAAGAAAATAAAGTTTTATAAGAAATTTTAAGTATTATTTAAGAGCTTTCTCAAGTTCCTCTTGGTTTGATTTTTATGCTTGCCTAAGGGTACTAAAATGAGGGGCATGACAAAGATGTTGGAAACCCAAGTTTTATAGGTCCTACTTCAAGAGTTTTATTTCCAAAGTGAACTAAAATTATTCATTTAAAAAACGAAATTGGAAGTTGGAAATAAAACAATGGTTGTTAAGAAAGATCGCTTAGCAAAAGAACAGGTGAATTTCAAACAAACTAGGTTATGTAGGGCAGACTTTATGAAGTGGAGGTTTAGAGTTCGAACCCCCACTCCATTGGCCACCTACCCGGGATTATATCCTGATTTACCAGGTGTGCATGATGGGTGGGACTTGTATGCAACTGAGGGGGGTTGGCGGCGGGATACAGTGTTTTAAGTGGTTAGTTACTCTGCCCCTTCTAGTCGGGTCCTAAGGACTCAGAAACCCCTTGTTATTAACAAAAACTAGGTTATATAATAATACATGTGAAAAGGAAAAGATTAGAGGAAGGGGAATTTATTAAATAATACACACACAAAAATTACCAATCGGGAACACTGTTCAAATTAATTCCCAATCGTGGTACCTGACGAGCCATGCAGGCACCAGTGTTGCGTGACTTTTTTATTAAAAAAACTAACCCGAAAGGCATCATTTGAACCGATGCCTTTCAACTTAAGAGAAAGTCGGTTCAACCGATGCCTTTTGTTTCGTTTATAACCAGCATCGGGCTCGGCCTTCTTCAGCAGCGATCCACGTTTGGCCAACCCTTCCTCTCCCCGCGCTCGCCCTAGCCAGCTCCGCCCCGGCCACTGCCTCTCCTTGGCTTAGCCAACAACTTCTCCGCACACGTCCTCGCCACCGCCTCGGCTCGGCTAGCACCTTCTCCGACCGCGTCCTCGCCTCGCCTCACCTCGTCTCGGCTAGCACTTTTTCTGAGGTGTTTCCACTTCCACATTTTTGTCACTGATATTGTATGTGACACATCAAAGCAAACTTTCATAAGAAGTTTAAAAATTATGTATTGACAACATTGATAGGGGAAGCTGCAACGATGCTTACTGTAGACAAGTTTGATGAGAAGATGAATGATCTATACATGAATTATGCATTTCATTGCCCTTAAACATATATTTATGTTAGTGTTTGATTATATTTAGTGATACTTTAATGTAGTTGTTGGTTTTTGTAGCAAAATAAGCGGAAGATGCAGAAATGTAGTGAAATGTGACTCCAATGGTTAAATATTCATAACATCGTGTGAATATATCTGATTAGACTGATTTAAGTTCATATTAAAGTTCAAGAAGTCAGCTTTCCAACGCTACCAACCCGTGCAATTCAAAGTTCGGAGCAAAAATTTATGACCATTGGAAAATTGTGCTGCAAGAAGAAACTGAGAAACTGATCGATCGACAATACGCAGCGATCGATCGCCTTATGCGCAAAACTCATATAAGGCCTATTTTGACTTAGATTTGGAAGGGTACTTCGTGGTTTTCCTTCACCTCTATATATATGCCTTAAGGGGAGACGTTTTGGGCATTAGAGAATAGAGTTTTGAGTTCCTTTGGAGACCTTGGAGGCTAGAGCAAATGAGAGAAGAAGAAGAAGATGATGATGAAGAAAACGATGATGATTTCTCCTCCAATGCGTGGCTAGACTTCTTTCCAAGGCGTAGATGAAGCCCCAATAGACTGGTTGTATTATTTTTTTTTTCTCATCTTACTTTTATTCTAGTTGGTGTATGACTCTTTGTTATGGTTTAATGTTAATTCATTAAAGTTTGTTCTTTGTACTGGAGAGAGACAAGAGTGAATTTTGTGAGTTTCAATCCAAAAGAATACTTACGTGTCCGAGAGGAACGTGAGTAATATGAGGTGTCACATATTAATAAAGTTTCATTGGTTTATGCTCGAGAGAGATAGGTCACAATTCTATGTTTTAATTGATTTATGTGTTACGTCCGAGATGAGAGCACAATATCTTGAATTGACAAGTATATATCCGAGAGGAATATGCTAGCTAATTAGGAATTTATTCAAAAGAGAGAGAGAGACGATGCACTAGTTTATTGTGTGGTGGATTCGAAGCTTTGGTACTTCTCCACATAAGTAAATCTCAGTTAATTTAGTTAAAGTTCATTGCTTTCTTAGATTAATTAAAAATTACAAATTTTCTTTTGTGTTTGGTAAAGTATTCATCCGTCCCTGAGGTTTGACAACCCCTAAATATTCACCGTAGTACAATTGCCTTATGCACTTGCAAGAGTTTAAATATTAAACACTCAATGAAACTGATCGATGCAGAAAGTCCATAAGCAAAATGGCTACTCGGTGAAGAAGGTGAATTATCCCCTCAATTGTGGTCTCTTGCTCACGATAGTTTTACAAGATTTTGAATGACCACAACAAATATGGCTGAAAGTCTAAATAGCGTGTTGAAGGGGGCTCGATCATTACCTGTGCAAGCCTTAGTGTCAGCCACATTCTACCGGATCGTCAAATTCTTTGTGAAGCGACATTCGGCCGGGTTGGCCATGACAACCCCCCTACTATTGAGTAGAAGATTAAACAACAAACGCGCCTTATTGGCAGCATGTGGGTTGAGCAAATCAATTCTCACGTGTATGAAGTGAAAACATTGTGTGGTACAAAATATGTGGTGGATACCCGCCATCATAATTGTTCTTGCAATTACCCTCAGGTGTACAAACATCCATGTCGTCATCTAATTGTTGTCCAATCGAGGCAAAGACGGCCCATCAACGATTTAGTTGGATATTGGTATACATCTGATGCATATAGAAATATGTATGCAACCGAATTCTTTCTGCCTTCTGATCGACGATCTTGGGAGGAAGATTCACCTATATTTATGGTGAAGCAACCAAAAGTGACACGAAAACCTGGTCGTCCATGCACTAGGAGAATACATAATGCGATGGATAGTGCGGGCATGACAACAGATGGTCGATCACACTACCATTGTGGGAATTGTAACCAAGTTGGACATAACATACGTCAATGCCAAAACACACCTTCTGCTGATTGGTACTTCCATACATTGATCTTTATACGTGAATTAACTTGTTTTTTACCTTCTTTGAACTTATTATTAACTGTCGATTTCTTTGTAGATATTATGGACCCAAGACCGATTGATCCCTCCATCTTCATAGAGCAGAGCTCACACAGATCTGATGGCATATGGAACAGAGAGGTATGTGCACATCCATTAGCTTTTTATTTTTGGATATTGCATATAGTTAACTTCTTTTGTGATTGTAAATTACTTTTCATGTGTATAGGATCTCGGGTGTATTGAATGCACCGAACACTAGCAAAATATGCGACATTGGGCAGTTGATGCAAGCATGTTGCTGTACATAGAGATAGCAGGCTTTGGCTAGTTTACATGCTTACAATATATCAGGATTGATAGGGCTCTCATAACTGCCCTAGTTGAGAGATGGCGGAGGGAGACACAAACATTTCACTTACATGTGGGGGAGATGACTATTACATTACAGGATGTTGTTGTACTACTTAGCTTGCGCATTGATGGCATTGCGGTGAGCTGTTCGACTATGGGCATTGACTGGAATGAAGTATATGAGCACCTTCTTGGACTGGTACCTCCACTTGATGCATGGAAAAGACGAACTTGGGTTAGTCTTTTGTGGTTGAGAGAGCACTTCAGTCGCCTGCCGAAGGATGCCACAGAGATAGAGATCGAGCAACATGCACGAAAATATTTACTCTATATGCTTGGTTGCACTATATTTAAGGGTGCTCACGAGCCGAGTCAGCTCGCGAGTTTTTCCGGCTCGACTCGAATTTTAGCTCGACTCGAGCCCAGCTCGACTCGACTCGACTTTACTCGAGCTCGAGCTCGAGCCACCCCGTAACTCGATTCGGCTCGACTCGAGAAAACTCAACTCGATCGACTCGAAAATCAGCTCGAACTCGACTCGAGACTCACCTAAAAAAAAAGCAAAAAAAAAAATTTCCTTACCAAAGCCGCCGTCGCCGTCGCCTCGCCTCGCCGTGAGCCCGGATCCCGGAGCCCGTCGCCTCGCCGCGCCCGTCGCCACCTCCGATCGCTAGCTCGAGCCCGTCGCCGCCTCCGATCGTGAGCTCGAGCCCCGCCGCCTTCAGCTTCGCCCGTCGCCGCCTCCGTCAGCTCGAGCCCGTCGCCGCCTCCGATCGCGAGCTCGAGCCCCGCCGTCTTCAGCTTCGCCCGTCTCCGCCTCCGATCGCGAGCTCGAGCCCGTCGCCGCCTCCGATCGCGAGCTCAAGCCCGTCGCCGCCTCCGATCGTAAGCTTGAGCCCCGCCGTAACTGTCGCCGTCGTCGTCGAGTCGAGCCGTCGCCGTCGAGCCCCGCCGCCTGTCGCCGTGGTCGTCGGCAGTCCAGACGACTCCAGAAGCTTCTGGGCTCTGGCCTCTGGGTAAAACACCCGAGCTGAAAAGCTCGTTTTTTTTTTTTTAAAAATTGGGTTAAGACCTGTTGTATCAACTTCATCCGCCAGATCTAATCTGAACGACTCTTCATTTAAAATAAAAACCCGTAGTCTTCTGGGATGTAAATCAGCGACTTAAATCTTTTTGGCGCGTGATCTCAATATTTTAAATAAATTAGGCTCTTTAAAACCTGTCCGCGTATTCAAATGTGTTATTAGATTTCCCCTTCTGTATTTTTTTTAATATTTTTTTATTATTATATTATGTTGTAAGGAAAATATTTAGGTGACCGATTTTCAGTACTAGATTAAATGACCTCAGCCCACGTGGGTTTGGAACCCACCAATTTAGCTGAGTTATTTAATCTGGTATTGAAAATTGGTCACATTAGACGAGCTCATATTGTAAATGCAGAGGTCCCTGGGAACTGGATTGACTTGGGGTTTGATATTAGGAGGCAACATTAGTGAAGTTAATCAATGGGGTGCTTGTATGATTAATAGAACACGTTTCCCTTGAGCGGAGGTTGCCCAATTGCTGGGCCCCATGCCCACATGGGCCGAGGTCATTTAATCTGGTATTAGAAATTGGTCACGTTAGACGAACTCATGTTGTATATGTGGAGATCCCCGAGAACTGGTTTGACCCGGGGTTTGATATTAAGAGGTAACATTAATAAAGTTGATCAATGAGGTGTTTGTGTGATGAATAGAACATGCTTCATTTGAGCGGAGGTTGCCCAATTGCTAAGCCCCATGCCCACGTGGGTTGAGGTCATTTAATATGGTATTGGAAATCGGTCACGTTAGACAAGCTCATGTTGTAAATGTGGAGGTCCCCGATAACTGATTTGACCTGAAGTTTGATATTAAGAGGCAACATTAGTGAAGTTGATCAATGGGGTATTTGTGTGATGAAGAACACGCTTCTTGATTTACCCGATGCGTATGATGGATGAGCCTTATATGCATCTAAGGGGATTGGTGGCGGGATATAGTGCTCTAAGAGATCAATTTCTTTGCCCCTTCTAGTTGGGTCCTATTGGATACCCATCGTTATAAAAGAAAAAATATCAAGAAAGCCCACTTCGAATATGTAATAAAGATTTGTTTTGTACATAAAAAGTATAAAAAAAGCATAGCCCAACTGGTTAAGGCACATGTGAGGTAGTGCTTTGTCTTTGGGTTCGAGTCACACCAATGGGAAAAATCTTATTTTTGTCATTTGAGCTCCAGCGAGCTCGAGCTCGAGCTTAAGTTCTGGCTCGAGCTCCGGCTCACGAGCTCAAGCCGAGCCCGAGCTCGAGCTGTCAAACTCGAGAACGAGCTCGAGTCGAGCCCAAGATTTGGCAGCTCGAGTCGAGTCGAGCTCGAGCCCGAAATCTAAATATCGAGCTCGAGTCGAGCTGAGCCAAAACTCGACTCGACTCGGCTCGTGAGCAGCCCTAACTATATTTGCCGATAGCAGCAGCAGCCATGTGCACTCCATGTATCTCATATTATTAGAGGATTTATACACCGCGGGAGAGTATGCATGGGGTAGTGCCACCCTTACCTACATGTACAGAGAGTTGGGAAAAGCTTGCCAACCCAGCACATTAGGGATTGTCGAGTGCATTACCCTCATCTAGGTAAACCATAAATAATCTTTCACTACTCTATTTACCACAAGTATAATATTTGTTGGGTGAGTATGCGTCAAACAGCTATGATCGCTGGAGAGATTGTATGTTGGACGTCCAAACATTCAGAGCACTCCACTAGATGGTTTTTCTCCGTTAGGAGTTCGGTATATTTTACATATTTAAGTTATTTGATGAACTTCTATTGACATTTTAAATAATTTATTTTTTGTCATTTTTATGTTAGGTGGACTGCTAAGAAGAAAAAAACTATGAATCCTCACAGTGTCCTGATGATGTATAGATCTAAATTAGACTATCAACGATCCGGCCGGGTAATGGTCGTTTATATTGCACATGTTATGGGTATAAAGAATGAGCATTTCACAAAAAGTAAAGTATTATCTTCATATGTTGTGTAGGTAACACGATAACCATATCATGATGAGGTTTTAGCATAGTTACCTGGAGTGTGTACGGATGGAGGACATTTGTGGCTATCTAGGTGATTGTTTCAATATAAGAACCCTTGTAAGTGCACAAGGCAATTGTACTACGACGAGTATTAAAGGGTTGTCAAACTGCATGGACGGTTAAATACTTTACCAAACTCAAGAGAAAGTTGCAGTTTTTATTTAATCTAAGAAAACAATGAACTTTAACTACTTCTAACTGATTTGAGCCAACGTAGAGAAATATCAAGGCAATGAATCCACTGCTAGATATGCAATTACTACTCTCAATTATTAATGTGTGCAAGTTAAAATGATATGGTAACTTATGTTCATGGTCAAACACACAAATCACAATGAATTCACTCATGTTCTTAGTCGGACACGAAAGTTCATCCACTATAATGTAATTAATTCTATCCTTAGTCAAGCATAGAACCAATCACAATCCTGTTCTTGGTTAGACACAAGGTTTGACAAGATCTAATTCCATTCATAATCAATTAAGTCTATGGTCAAGCACTCAAAAGAAAACTTATGAAATAACATTAAGGATGAATCATATCAACTCTATTAAATTAAACAAGAAAGGGTAGTAATACACATCCAGGGCTTCATCTAGCCTTGACAAAAAATTTAGCTACACATAGAAAGAGAGAAAAGAAAAGCCTGATTTGTAGTCTCCATTGGCATGAATCTCTTCTTCTTCTTTGACTACAAAAGACTTTTCTCTTGCTCCTCTCTAGCCTCCAATATCTATTCTCCAATGTTTAAAACGTTCCCTTTAAGGCCTATTTATAAGCTTGGAGAGAAAACACGCAAAAGCCTTCTCTCAATTAGCACCAGTTGTTCTAGATGCCCCGCTCGATCAAGTTGAGAAGTCTCTTTCTTCGAAAGTATATACTATGCGGCAACATGCACTTCATGCTCTACGTCAGGCACCTTCATCTTCAGATGTTATACCTGATGTCGAGCCTGAGCAGATTCCTACTCAAGCACGAGGACAGAGTTGAAATAGGGGAAAAAGAGTTGACTGAACACTTGTATTTGATTGAGATCCAAGGTTCACATCCAGAACATGGAAAGGTATTCAGGAGCGTTGGGTACTAAGCTCAGTTTCAGCACAGCTTTCCATCCACAGAGAGACAGACAGTCAGAAAGAACAATTCAGACTTTAGAGGACATGCTCAGAGTATGTGCTATCAATTGGAAGGGCAATTAGGACGATCATCTACCATTGATCGAATTTGCCTTCAACAACAGTTATCATTCTAATATTGGAATGGCACCGTTCGAAGCACTATATGGATGACCGTGCAGATCACCTACATATTGGACAGAGGTCGGAGAAAGTCAGGTAATGAAGTCAGAATTAGTACAGTACTATGCAGAGAAGGTGAAACAGATTCGACAAAGGTTACAGATAGCGCAGAGCAGATAGAAGAGTTATGCAGATTGCTGAAGACGAGAATTGGAGTTTAAGGAAGGAGACAATGTGTTCTTGAAGGTTTCTCCGTCAAAGGGAGTTATGAGGTTTGGTAAAAAGGGAAAACTAAGTCCGAGATTCGTAGGACCATTTGAGATCTTAGAACGGGTTGGGCCAGTTGCCTACAGGTTGGCCTTACCCCCACAGTTAGCAGTGTGCACAACACATTCCATGTGTCTATGTTGAGGAAGTATGTGTCGAATACATCGCACGTGTTAGACTACACGACTATGGAACTGCAAGCAGACATATCTTTTCCGATGAAGCCTATCAAAATTTTGGATAAGAAAGATCATGTGCTACAGAGAAAGACAATTCCGTTGGTGAAAATTTTGTGGCAAGATCAGCACTCCGAAGAAATGACATGGGAAACCGAATAAGAGATAAAGAAATCCTACCCTCAACTTTTTGATGAATGATTATCGGCATTTCGGGGACGTAATGTTCTTTAAGGAGGGGAGGATGTAAGGACCGTAAATTTTATATTAATAAATTGGCATTTTTGGTGCTCAAGGTAAGTATTTTATTGAGCTTTGGAAATTAATTTTAAAAAGAATTTAAAATTTGAATTTCCGTCAGGCCAATCGATCGCTTTTGAGGCTAATCGATTGGGGGCCAATCGATCGTCGTTAAATACGTGTTTTTTTGGCTAATCTGTTGGGGGAATCTTTTGAGCCTAATTTAGTAGACTCTTGGGAGACGTGGCCTACCAAATTAGCCTTGTTTTGATTGATCGAATCTTGGAAGTTGCTTTGATTCTCTAAACCCTAATTGATAGCTAATTAGGAATCTATTTAAATGGAGATTTAATTACAGCAAATTGGGGTAATTAAGAGAGTAATTTGTGATGCCTTTATGGAAGGCTTGATTGGCTCTTTCCATTAACAGGGATGACGTCAAGTGGCATGGGGAAGGATCTTGGTGATTGTATTTTAATGGGATATGCCATATCTTGTTTAAGTGATAACCAAATTTGATTCTAATCCCTACCTTATGGAGAACCCTAACTGAAACTAATTAAGGGGAAGGGTGTCCTGGCTATTGTGGAGTGGCTGGACCTTTTGGTAGCCCTTGGATCGTGGTGAGATGGACGGTGGAGAATCAACTAGGACTTGTGTATGTCCTATATATATATGCTAATAGAGGGGTCGGCATTCTCCTTCGCAATCTTTGGGAGACGAGCCAGCTTAGGAGTAGGGAGTTCAATTCTTGCACATCTCGTCCTAGGAGCCTTTCAGTGCTTGTAAAGAGGAGTTCATGGAGAAGAGGATTGTGGTCTACGCGAAGAACCGATTTTCGCGCAAAATGTATCAGTTCTCTTCAAAAAGGTAGAATGCATTTTTACTCAATTCATTTTGCTCGAATAGCCTGATCTGATGTGTTTTCATGCTTGCTCATGACTCCTGTTCATTTGTATATAAAGATGTTACTCATGAATAGTGAAAGTTCATATCTTTAACCGTGTTTCACATGTGCATAATCTGATGTCATGTTTAAGGTGTAGTTTGATGTGCAATGGCCTAGATATGTATTCTTTATCCCATGTCCAGTATGTAATTGGCTCATCCGTTTCCCAATAGATCTGACTTCTTGCTGTCCAGAATTTACAATTTTATTTTCCGGTCATTAATTGTTGTCTTAATTGTGGTATACACTATATCGGGTAATGATATGTATAAGAATTGCGAAGATAAGAGGATTGAATGTTTAAAAGATGGAAAATACAAGTTTATACCCCTCTGACCAGAGGTAAAGGTCACTGCTTTTTGGTGTTATTTGTGTCCCTCCTCACCCCATATTAATGGTCTTAATTAATGGATAGATACTAATCATGATTAGGCATAAAAATAGTTTGTAGATGTAGTAAAGCCAAATTATTATATTGAAAATTACTTGCAGTTAATTATTACAGATATCATGCCTAGGTGGGACAGAGATATGATTAATAATATCATGAGTGATTAGTAGATGTAATTAATTAACAAAATTAAGTTTCGGCCAGGAATTTCCTGCACAGACAGTCAGTAGTGGAAAATACGTAACTAATTCTATATCATTTAGAAAAATACGTTCTCTGTTGGGTCGTAAAGTAGACTCATCAGGGAACCTACAGTAAAAATTACAGATCCGGATTCACTCAGTAAAAATTGTAGCCAGGGCTAAAGTTGTACTATTGTACACAGGGCAGTGCAGTGAATTAAGGGTAATTCACTAGTATTATTATCACAGGATTAATTGAATTATAAATTTAAGTAAAATACGAATAAATTCGTAATGACCAGAATTACGACTATTATAGTAGTACAATTTCCCTATAAGAGAGACCAGGGGTTCGAGTCCTAACCTTAGGGTCATCTCCTTTTAGTTTGCGGTTCACCGTAATGATCGGCATTGAAATCCTTAATTAGGATTTTACTCTAAACCCTAGTTATTCGTTTTCATCATAAACTCTCGAGTTTACTTACAGTATATAGGATTCTTACCTAAGGCCTTGCATATCGAAGATCTTAACTGAGTAAAGTTACCATTTTAACCCCAACGACTTGGGTGGAGCTTGGGGAGACGAGCGGTACAACTACTCCTTTAGTGAGTCATGTGATGATGACAAGTTCAGACACTTGGGTCCCTATTGCTTGGTTACCTCGAGATATTGACATCTCGTTGGCACTTCTATAAGAGTTTATTCTCAAGGTGAAACCTTCAATTATTTTCCATAAAACCTCTGTTGTTGTACATTTATGTTTAAACCTCTGAAAACTGTTTCTTCCACAAGAGTCATTGATAGAACTCTTCGAGTGGAAATCCTAGTATGCTCCAGAGCCATTGCAAGATCCTCTGTGATATCAGATTTTATGAACCTCTGTAGTTCAGCCGATGACGGCAACGCGTGCGCTTTAGATTGTACGACATTACAGAAGGTCTGCAGTCTCCGCCCATTGTGCCCGTAAGCACCAATGGGGCCAGCATCCCTAGACGTATGGGTTCCTCTGAAGAACCTCTAGGATGTTCTGGCATAGATGTCCATAGGGGAAGTGAACTGACCAGTGAGCAAAAGTTGTTGACTCTTTACACTGTATGTTGGAGTCTAACTCAGTTGTTGATTCTACCGGTACAAATGAGTTTTCCGATGTTTGATAACATGGTTTGCTGATTTTCCAAAACCTGTTTATTGATTCCTTAATTCCATAGTACTTTTGATATTCAATCTTCTTTTCCTTTGAAATTTGTTAATCCTTTATCAGTGGGGTTTTGGGTATCCTACTGAGCATTTCATTCGAAATACTCATGCATCATTCGATGCAGGAATTAAGAAAGAATGACGCTGAGCAGGTGGAAGCGGAGGATAGCTGCAGAGTTGATAATAAAGACTTTTGTTTTGTTGTTTTAGTTGAACTCTTTTTTATTGTTGACCTTCTTGTTAAGACACATTTGATTGTTGTAATAATTTAATCTATCAGTATTTTGATTTTGTTATTTAAAGTTCGAGTACAATGAATGTTATTTAAGTCAAACGATCCGACGAAACCCATGTTTTTAAATGGGGATGAGGTTGATCGAGTATTCGGTCCGTCCCGAATTCCTACCCTATCGATCAGTGTTAGAGTATTGCTTCCGCGTATTATTGGGGTTTTAGAAATCGGGGCGTGACAGTAATAGATGCATTAATTTATTTATGTGTAACTTTAATGATTATGTGAGATTTTTAGTTTGCTTATGTTGTATTATAAGGTATTAAAATATTTATATTTATCTTATGTTGTGTTATCAGGTGTTAAAAAAATTATATTTTCCATTACGGTAAGCGTGTTGGTGAAGTTGTAAGAGAAAGCGTCGGTTTAAGCGACGCCTCTCCCTCTTCAAGTTAAACCGACGCCTCTATTTAAAGAAGGACTAGGGAGAAAACGCTAAGGTGTCGAAAGGCGTCAGTTCAAATTAAACTAACCGACACCTCTCAATTAAACATGAAATCGACGCCTTTCGGATTAGTTTTAAAAAAGAAAAGCCATGCAGGCGCCAGCGGCGTGGCTCGTCAGATACCCCGATCAAAAAATAATTTGAATAGTATCCCGATCAGTAATTTTTTGTGTGTATTATTTAATAAATTCCCCTTAGAGGAAATATGCTAATAATATAGAGAAGATACAATCGGGATATTTTTGTTCCACCTTCTTTTTTTAGGTTTGGACAGGCTCAGGGTTTGAGGATGCAAGGGCTTGCGATGTGGGAAAAAAGTTTTTCCCAATTGCCTAAAGGGAAAAGTGAATATGCATAGTGGCTCAGACGCATTGGCTCGGACGCATTAACATAGGGGGGCAGGCCTGTGATTCAAACCCCCCTGCCCCCCCTAACCATATGTGTCACCAGATGGAAAACCAACGGACCGAGATGCTTCAACGCATGCCTTGTGCTTTTTCATATTTATTATGTTCTATGCCAATATTAACGGGACTCTTGGCAAAAGTTTTACTCAGCTTCATACCAATTCTCCTAATTAGTCGCCCAAGTATGAAAACTAAAATGAACTAAAAATTTGTTATAGTCCAGCCAAGTTATAATAGGGCATATATTGGGTGTATTTACATAGGGAAGGGTTTACATGAGATCGTTCTCATATAAGGAGCATGAGGCCAATCTTTATTGCCATTAGATTCCGATCGGAGGGTAGATATCAAATCAATGGGTAGGTGAGTGTGTCACATCAAGGAGTGGGTGAGATGATTATGGATATTTGTAGCCGTCAGATCAAGATCCAATGGCTACGATTCAAAGTGGCCTCATATAAGCAATATGAGAGCGATCTCATTTAAACTTTTCCCATTTACATAAGCATCTTGTTAGTATGAGGCTTGGCTCATGCGGACAAGCGGTCGGATTTTTTACCTCAAGGCGGGCCCCGATTTGATAAGCACCGTTGGATTGAAAATCCGACGGTAGCGGTGCCTTGACTCATGCAGAAACGCGTGAGTTACAGCTCGTATTAACCCTTGCCTTCACACATAATATATGTACACCTGTCTCACAGTCTCTCAGCTGAAAAAGTTGTTTCCAAAGAAAAATATACCTGCAGGTTTGCGCCTGTGCGGTTTTGCCCCTGTCTTCCATATGCGCCTTTGCTTACCTTTGGCAGCCGCCAGTCATGGCAGTGAAGCACTTGAAGAGCCAAGATGCTGTCTGATTTCTTCTTCCTTGATCAGAAGATGACATCTACATGGCAGGTATCAGCATGTGCTCAACATCACAACATTCTTAGAATCAAAGATTTTGTGAAAAAAACTAGTTTTGTTCAATGATTCTGGTTCTTTCCCTTGTCAAATTTCGTGGGTGGTCTGTTTTTTTTGCTGTAAATCTGATGTTTCTTTAGCTAGATGGGTGAAAGCTGTGAGCTTTTTCAAAATCAAAAGCAGGTTAATGGAAACTTTTAATTAAATGAACAGGCAGATGCCTTCCAGCTGCTTTTGCTTTTTGTCTACTGATATGTACACTGATTTTGCGCTAGTTTGCATGTCTGTGGTCTGTCTTCCGAGTTTTTATTGTCATTCCACTGCTTCAATTAGCTAACTTTTTGGAGAACTTTCCTGTCTAAAATTTCCGTATATTCTTGAGTAAACTGCATGTGGCACATGAACATGGATCTTGTTGGAAAAAGTGACTCAGCATTTTGTGACATATATAGAATGTCCTCTCTGACATTGCATAATGCCACCGAATGCTTGATATTGGATCCATTAAAGTCTGTTTTATGGAACAAGCTTTTGCGAAATATTATTTATGAATTGTTGGCCTTTCTGGTCTTTTTTTGGTTATGTACCACCTCTATTCCGAAATGGAGCATATCTTTCTATGAGATGTTCTTAATCTTCCCATTATCATTATTCAATGATGATGGTATCATTGTTTATTATTACAATGTTTTTAGTATTATCGACAACATTTTGCTTATCCAGGGAGAATAGTTGCGATTTTCATAGAAAATAAATGTCGATTTTTTTTCCATTCCATCAGTGCATATCAAGTCACTTGTTGACAATGAAAATATTTGTGGAGATTTCCACTTTTGACTTCATTTCATACCATCTTTCTGAAGTAATGAGTTCATTGTTTTATTTTCAGTGCATCCTGCCCATGAAAGGAAAACAAAATGGTGCATTGATGTCTACTCATCTGTATGACGAGCGTATATGATCTTCAACATTGGTGTAGTCAAGGTGGCTGAACGTTTCCTTTATACATGTATTAGTAATTTTCATTTAATTGCTTCTGTTTGGTTATATTTTACGCAATTGCCTCTTCCAAATGCCTTTTTAGGTTCCATAGCATATGATATCTTTTAAACCTGTAATAGCTTTCATTTTTCTTGTTAGATATGTGGATTTTCAGCCAATGCAGTGACTTATGATTTTAATGATTGCCTGGTACTTATACAAGTATCTAAAATTCTCCATCTTTACACTATTGTTACAAGTATTCATTTTTCTTTTATTTCCAGGAAAGTTGCTTTCATAGTTTGTCACATTTGCAGAGACAGATGCCAAGAAGATTAAAACCAATGCCCTTGAATGCCAAAATAGTTAAAACCAATCATCATCATACGCCTTATCCCAGCTATCTGGGGTCAGCGGCATGGATTATATACCGCATTTAACTCTTATCGGAATCAAAATAGTACAAAATCCATACAAAGAAACATAGTGGCAAGTTTTTATGCCGGATGCCCTTCCTGACGCAATCCTCCGAGGGGACAATGATAAGAAGATTCAACATCATCTTATTTATCATACACCTTTCCAAATATGTGGATTGGCTCCATGACATGATGGTTGCACATGAAATATTAATATGGCCATCTTCCATCACAAAACCAATGCCCTAGTAAAAATCATATGAGAGAGAGGTGTAAATATTTTTTCTATGTTGTGTCATAGTGTGGCCTAGTCTCTAGTGCTTCCTTATAATTCTTATATAATGTTATGAAACTTTCAATTTCAAGTTGCATGTGGAGACGTGTACTCTTTTAATTGGATTTAATTAGCTTGTTAATATACAATATTTGCCGGGTGTAGTTTCTGCCTGATTGTCAAAGTAGAGTATATCTCATTTAAAACGTAAAACCGATGATTTCTATTCAATTTTCCTTCTGTTATCTCCTCCTCGCTTCTTTCCTCTTCAATTATTAACTTGAGGAGTCATATTTGTGAGAGTAAAAGCATTTTTTGTCATTATCCTTTGAATTCAGTGACAGGACACTCTTACTAATGTTGAAATAAGTTTTTTTGCTAGCGCATCAATCGGCAGATAGACAAGATAGAAACCATGTTTCAATGTTTCTCATTCATCATGTTTATAGTGTCAATAAGTGTATGGGTTTTCAAATTGGCTGTGGTTAATACTTACAACATAGTTACTGTTGTATCTTTCTCTTGTAGTGAAAGTGCGTAGTTGTTTTAGTATCAAGTGCAGAGGAATCTATTTTAACAAAGGATTGGGTTGGACTTCCCCAGGATGTTTTTCTTTTTTGGTTATGGGGGAGGGGGTGTTGTTTGGTTTTTGGTAGAACTAAGAATCTATTGTATTCTTGCTTGGCCATTTTTCAAAAGTTTTTCTTTTTTTCCTTCACATCACTGGAATATGTGTAAGCAAAGCAAAATGATGAGTTATAATGATCTGAATCTTATGATGAATGCACATGGTCTTCAAAGTTCTCTGATTGCATTGCTTCCTGAGTTGACTGTAACTTTTCAATGGTAAACCTTTCACGACAAGTGTCAGTGCATATAATGGACCTTTAGGACATTAAAAAAGGATGAGTATGTGATGCAGGAGAGTATGGAAATGCACAAATATGCAAGCGAGAACCAAGAAACCCTTCAAGCAAAAGTCACAATTTAGAGCAAGCTAGTCAAAGACTGTAATATAGATCTAAGTATAGTGATCAGGAAGCAACAAACAAGTACAAGAAACAAATTTGAAGAAGCAGAACAATGGCAGACGTCTAGTGGAACTCAACCGGCCACACACAATCAGTAGTCATTAACACTCATTAGAATAGTCTTACAATCCACAAGAAAGAAGACACGTATCCGTCTGTGCAAAATTTTTCCAGAGAAATACAGAGAAGAACCAGAATTATGCTAGATATTTGGCAGGTTGGTAGTTGATAGAGGTGGCAACACCAGAAGAAAGGGGAGTTGTCCTTCAGCTGCAAAAAGAAGGGTCTCGCGCCAGGGACTAGTGAGAGTCCAGAACTTTAGGAATTTGTGTTGGAAACATTGCAGAAAATAGCACAGGCAGAGACATATCCAACAGTTATAGGAAGGGAGTCTGGAGCGTGTGAGCCTGGCAAAAGTCAGCAATAATAATGATAATCCGCTAATTTCTGCATCTGATGGATGTGGAGGTGTCTCCCGGAGTCGGCAGCGTAAGTCAGGCTTCATAGGTGGCTGGAGTCAGTATCGACCAAATAGAGCAGCTTTACAAGCTCTGTATTATTTCTTAAAATCTGGCACATTTAATGGATTTAAGAAGTGCCTATTTTAGGCTTATAATGTGGAAGAGGAATCCTGCGTTACATTCATTTTCAATCCCTATCCAACTCCAAAAAGGGATTCCTCCTACCAAACCCCAAAATTATAGCTTCTCAATGATATTGATTAAGGCTAACACAAGTTTTGAAACAAACCAAGGCCAGATAATCAAACTAGAAGCTCAAAGGTCATAGTCCTTGAGCAAAACATATGACTTGGGCCTAATTAATCCAACCATTTTGGCCAAACCCTGATGTCTGCACCAGTATGCATAAATTGTGGTCCAGAGATGGGGAAAATTAGCTACTTGCAAAATAAAAATGCTCAAGTTCTTTATTCAAACACAGTTGATAATTGGGGCCCACTTTTTGGGCCCCAGTCCCCAGCGATCTCCTGTCTTTAAATGATGAAGTAGCTTCATCACTTATGAATGCAAAATTGCTCCAAGTCTTGGATTTTCATAACATTGATTATCCGTGTATGCTTATCTGGTAAGTTAATAACAGAAGCACTATACACACCAGAGTGGAAGAAGTCACCCTGCCTGTTTTATCCCCAACGTTCTAAGTATCTAATGAAAAAACTAGTTTATGATTTTCTTTTTCTTTCTCCCAGAAAGAACATGTTACTTATCAATTTTTACTGCAATGTTTCGATACAGTGCCCAAAGCACAGAATCAAATGGTTCTTAGCCTATGGCAACTTGTTAATTATTAGGTGATATCTTGTGTTGTTTTTCATAATTTTCATTGCTGCCATTTGGCTATATCTTTTCTTCTGAGTTTCTTTATTTAGTTCATTCCAAACTAAAAGCATTTATATTCTGAAACTTCTTGTGAGCGACTATCATCTTCAAACAGTGAATCAAATAGAAACTTGCCTCATGGCAAGGCGTAATAAAAAAATACGCTGTAGGTGTTAATGAGGCATATAAAAAACATCTACCTTGATTAAAAAGGCACCCGTAAAGTACGATTCTTGGCCTCGAGAAACACCTTGGTGCAACCATGCAATTAGTTGTTGATATTTCTAGATTAAATATTTTCTAGTAGAACTATGACTTTTTCAATACGCTTTATGTTTGAAGTTTGTAGGTTAGAGGTTCATGTCTCACTTTTTTCAAAACATTCTTTTGGAGAACTTAGGTAGCATAGCGTGATCAGTTTTTCTAAAAGATTTGTGGGTTCCTAATACGACTTTATTGGTTGGCTTGCTGTCTTTATCTCATATATGAGCTCCTTAATAAGCCATGCTCAAAGTAGAGTTCCATTACCATTTGCCGAGGGCTTTTTTTATCTTCTAACGTTGTCTCTAAAGAAAACCAATGACCTCTTGACTTTACTCAGTGAGATATCCCTTAGTTCACCACGTATTTAGAGAAGTCTAGGTGGACCTTAAGGAATGATAAGGATTTTGATGATGTTATCTTCATTAAATACTATGTTATATCTGTGAAGATACTCTACTATTATTATATTATAAGTAACACTATCCTTCCCTATTGTGATTCATGATATGAGCATCTGAGTTTATGTGAATCAGTCTGTGACTATATGGTCATTCAAATTTCTTTGAGGGAGACTTTTATAATATTTGTTGAGTACTACTCGGATGATCTGCAATGCGTATGTTAACCAGTGATTCACTACAACTTATTTTGAGTACCAGTATAATGTCTTTCTGAAATGGAATTGGCAAAGGTTTTACTATAATATTTTCCTATGTTATTGTCGTTTTCTCTTGATTGTCCAGCTCACAGCAAGTATAGCTATAGAAGACAACTTGAAAAGGTGGTTCACAAGAGTACCAGTATAATGTCTTTCTGAAATGAAATTGGCAAAGATTTTACTATAATATTTTTCAATGTTATTGTCGTTTTCTCTTGATTGTCCAGTTCACAGCAAGTATAGCTATAGAAGAGAACTTGAAAAGGTGGTTCACAAGTTTTTACCACTGGTCGAAGTGTAGATCTTGATTTAAAGTTTGAATCACTTGAACCTAGGATGCTTTAACTGTTAAAAAATTGAAAAAGGAGCCATTGAAAATGATTTAAAGTTTGGGACATGCAGCTTTAGCTTAGGCGACTATTTATGAAACCCAATGATTGGGTTTTCTTCCCATTCATTGAAATTCAGTGGTGTGGGGACCCTTTAGAGTCGTACTTCTTGTCTTTATGTTTAGTCTGCAAGACAATAAAATGAAACTAGCAATGTTCTTGTGGTGCCATGTTGATGATTATAGTGCATAGGTATCTTTTAGAGTTCTTTTGCCTCCTGGTTCTGCTACTCATCTTACCTTTACTTCCACATAAATATAAGCATCATGGAATGTGTCAGAACCTTGATTCCTGAATCTTTATCATTCTCATTCAACTTTTCTGTCTTTGACATCTCCTTTGATGATTACAATCTTGTTGTGACTTTGCAAACTGGACTTCCACTGTTTGTGGAAATTTGACAATTCATTTAATTGAATTATTTGCCAAACTCTGTTGAATTTTCTAATTCTTCTTTGCTTTTCATGGATTGTGTTGTTGACGTGGATGCTCAGTGATGGCTCAGTGAAGGTTCCTGTTTGAACTCGGTGATGGCACTGGTGGTTGCCTGTTTTTGCATGTCTTGGGAACTGATGTGGTTCCAATACTTGTATTTCCCTCCCCTGGTTGTGGCTTCTCCTTCTCGACAATAGGTCTGCAACTTATCCCTCTCGGACACTGGGTCCACGGCCTTTAATTGCGCTCTTTGTCTCTGCAAAAAGCCATCCACTGCCCCCTTGCACTGGCTATTGGATTCGTACAAGCTTTTAGGGAACCATATCATTGTTAATCAGTTGCAAGTTGAATGGTTTTATATCTCTGACGGTGTAACTCCACTCATATTTTTTTAAGAATTTTGGGTTCTCTAACTGTCGAAGTTTATAAACTTTTGCTCTAGACTCCCTCTGCAAATTGGGTTCCTCTTGGCTTATAAATGTAGAGATCGTCATTTTACTCTCCAGATAGGGGCTGAACAAGAGTAACTGTTTTGGGTGCAATGCTTAACATGCTTCCGCTATGAAGAAGATGTGCTTATAACTGTATTAAATACCTTTGGGTGAGAAGCTTAAGTCATATTAAGTTAAACCAATAAAAAAGAAACAATAGGAACACTCCTTACTGCAAATCCAAGCCACTACTACTCACAACTTTCATTTTAAAGGGATTTCAACTTGTTACTCATTAATTGCACAAGTAATTGAGATATCACACTTTATTAGCCATATTTTACCTATTTTAGCTAAGCAGTTTTTCTGGAAATTTTCATAATGCTAATTTTTATTTCTATTTCTCTTCTATTACTTGGAACAAACATAAGAAAATTAGGTGGCTTTGCTTACTTAATCTCTGTTAGATACTGCTTATGATTCCGTCATACTTTTTCCGAATTAGTATATTCATGAAGTTATAGAATTAGTAAAAATACTTTAATATTGCTTGCTTGGGTCTGCTAGGTAATGATGTTGATTTACTAGCCATCTATAGCTTGGTTCAAAGATGCATCTTCGTCAATTAATGTATTTTTCTTTTGGTTAGTGATGTAATTTTTTTTCATGTTTTGGTGAAGGTTGATCTGTTATTTTTTGGGTATAGCATGGAAGTTGGAGAATCTGATTACTAGTAAAATACATACCAAGAGTTTGGAATGGGTTCAGATGACATTCAAGAAGAGGTGGCAGAAACACTAAACCAAACTAGTGAGGGTCAAGGTCCAGTTGATAAAAATTTGGTACCATATGAGGGGATGCAGTTTTCCTCTATTGAGGAGGCATATGCGTTTTATAATGCTTATGCGAAAGAAAAAGGGTTTGGCATTCGGAGGCATTCTTCATGTTATTCTCGGATGTCTGATGCTCCTATTAGAAAGGTATTTGTATGTGGAAAACAAGGTTTTAAGAAAAGAATTGAAACTGGAAAGGAAGTTAGGCGTCGTCCGGATACTCGAGTACACTGCAAGGCCCAGATGGTTATTAGAAGAAATGCAGAGGGGAAATGGCTTGTGACACAGTTTCGTGACATTCATTCCCATGCGTTTGCATCTTCTTCCAACATAGGAGAGTTCCGCTCTCACAAAAAAATGACATCAGCATCAAGAAAGTTGATCAATGCATTCCATGAGTGTGGAATCGAACCTTCAAGAATTTCAAGGGCATTGAATGTTGCAAGAGGTGGTGTTGAATACATAGATGCTACTCCCCTAGATTGTAGAAGCCATCTTGGGAGATCACGCATAAACAATATTAACCATGAGTGTATGAGGGTGGTCGAACATTTTCATGGTAAGGTGAATGTTGAAGTCGGTTTCTTTATGAGGATGGAGGTTGATGAAAATAATCTCGTCAGAAGTGTCTTCTGGGCAGATACTAGGTCAAGATTGGCATATATGGAGTTTGGGGATGTTGTTGTATTTGATGTGATATATGTAGATGTACCATTTGCATCTCTCATTGGGCTTAATCACCATCAACAACCTACACTTTTTTGGTCTGCCATGCTTGCTGATGAAACGGAGGAGACATTTACATGGTTGTTTGAAACAATGCTGGCATGCATGTGGGGAAAAAAGCCACAAGCAATTATCGCAGACCAAAATGTGGCGATGAGAAAAGCACTTGCAAAAGTGGTCCCTGACACTCGCCATATATTTTGTTCATGGCAGATAGGAATGTATGAAAATATACATTTAAATCAATTGAAAGCCAACTATTCGGAGTTCAGTGACGACTATGAGGATTGGAAACACAGTGATACTATTGATGATTGTGAAAGTAGATGGGTGACATTAAGGGAAAAGTATGAAATTCCTGATAGTAGCTGGTTGGGAAACATGTATAATGATCGTCACCATTGGATTCGAGCGTATTTTAAAGATTGTTTCTTAGCCGGAATGACTTCAAGTCGGAAAAGTGAAGGTTCTAATGCTTTTTTTTATGGATTTGTGAATGCACAAACTCCATTTAGTGAGTTTGTGCAACGATATGAGAGTGGACTCGCTTACCGGCGAGCGGAGGAAGCTTCGGAAGACAACAAAACTTTGCATGTAAAGACTCAACTACCTGTAGGGCACCCAATAGAGGAACAAGCAAGAGGATTGTATACAAGGAAGATGTTTAATATTTTCCAAGAAGAGTTCAAAAACTTCATAACATACATGTGCAGTAGTACTCGCTGTGAAGGTGAATCCACTAAATATGAGGTGACAAAGTATGGAGAAGGTGGAAAAAGTTGCATTGTGGCATTTCAGTTTGAGCCTGAAATATCAGCAAGTTGCAGCTGTAAAAAATTTGAGTCGGAAGGCATTTTGTGTAGGCACATACTGAGGATATTTTTTCAAAACAATATATTAGTCATCCCGGAAAAGTATGTTTTGTTTCGTTGGACGATTGGTGCTAGGTATACATCTTCTGCAAGCTTGAAAATTACAAATGACTCAGTTAATTCATCAACAGTCACACAATATATGGTATATTGCCTTCATAATGCTTTATATAAGATTGCAGATCTGGGATCAACTTCTCCAGCACACTGGAAACTTGCCATGACTACACTTAAAAGGCTTGGTAGTGAACTAGGGAACATGAGGGTATCATCTAGCATACAATTGGAAGATAAGTTTCGGGCTCAAACCGAAGCAAGCGCCACATCAATAGGACACATACCCCAAATCATTGCACAAGATTCACCTAAGGTAAAAAGTCCTCGGAGAAGTGAGAGAGTAAAATCAGAGTTTGAAGAAAATATTTCTTCTCAACCAAAGAAAAGGAAGTGTAGTATTTGCCATGGATTGGGCCATTACATGACTACTTGTCCAACGCAGAAGGTATAAGTACTCATGAAATTCATATCCATTGATAGTTTTTTGGCTTTACATCAAAGCCTAATGTAAGTTGTGACTTGCAATGTAGGGAAGTACTTCTCAAGCAACTCAAGGAGAGCAATCTCAAGCACCTCAAGCGGAGCTATCTCAAGCACCTCCAGCAGAGCTTAGTGATGAATTTAGCAAAGAAGCTACTGAATGAGCAGAAAAAGGTAACAAAATTTCTCATGCAAAATTGTCATTATGTTGTCTTATGGACGTGTTGTTTTGGAAGCGAGTGTGTCTATCAGCTTTTAGCTAACTATTGGGTCAGATAAACTGATATTCAGGTAATTCTAAATTTAATTAGGTTGGTTCTATGATAAATTCTATTTTCTAGTATTTTCATTTATTATCTATCTGAATGCCTCTTAGCTTGAAAGCGTATTAGAGACATCAAATTCCACTTTGGGGAATCGACTGCATTGATAATCTTGAAACAAAAACAGTCAATTAAATTGGGATGATAATCCGACAATCTGACGACTATTTGATAGAGGAAACATAATCTGTTTTGTATGATTGGATGATGAAATGAACGTGCGAATAGTGTATACCGAGAAAAGGAAAAAAAAAAGAATGTGCAGTTAATGTCTGAAGATCAAATGTCAGGAATGAGGCTGATTATGTTAGGCATTCAAATTCAAATATATGCCGTTTGAAAACTGATTATAATTCTAGAATTCTATTATGCGATAAGTCTATTATGATACTATTGCTTGAATCTACAATCTATGAGACCAGCTCCAAATTTTATGTGAGCCTGGTGTTCACAGATTTCTGGTGGTATTTCCAATTTTATCTGTTTAATAGACTTAATTTCGTAAAACTCTGCTTTTGCAGTACATCACCAAGTCACCGCCAGTAGTAGAACTTAAGACCATGAAGTAATCTACCTTGATGAGCATCTTTTATTTTGGGCCCTTTTATACCAGTTGTCCATGTTAATGGGTTTGATTGATAGTTATGCTTTTTTCGTCATGTGCACAAATTAGTCATCAGGTAGTAGTGCCAACAAAAGAAAAGAGTCGACGAGGAGTTTGTTGGCATAATGAAGCTCGGCACAGACGATAGACCTGTTTCATACTTCACTTGCCTCAGTTTGTGATTTTAGTTTTCTGTTTTCTACTCTAGAAAAGTATTAATTAAGCTCAAGAAAAGGGTATACAAGATAAGAGCAAAAAAGCTTGTATTTGGTTGTTTTTATTAATCTTTATTTATCTTTCATTTGGTTAACGTTCAATCTTTGCTTCACCATAACAAACCTAACTGGAAATGTGTACAAAAGTTGCAAACGGAACCCTACTTGGTATCAATGTTCCAAGCATTTATGTATTGAATGCCTGTTGGTGAAAAAATTATCTTATTTAGAGCCTCCAAATGCAGACTGCTAGCTACAAACTATCTAAAACGATCCGTTGTATTTTTTGGTACAAATACCTCATCCTTTTATGACGCAGTATGTCTATAATTGCGTCAAGGGGCCTCTCTGAAGCAAGTGAAGTTTGCAACTTTGACACATCTTCTAGATCACTGGATATGTAGAAATTTCCAAGCATGTCCAAGTGAACAATGAAAATAGAAAGGACACGAAAATAAAAGGTGTTTTATACAAAAAATTCAGATATCTTATATTGTTTTGTGGTACGCTCAAGGTGCACCTCGCATTTTACTGCAAAATAATTCTGAATCAGAGTACCCATTTAATTGAGAAAATCAAAGTTATCAAACAGACCCTGAGTAAAAAATTGTCATAGGCTAACATAGACTCTGGTCATCAATCACGTCTTCAAGACTTCAATTTGTCAAGTTGGCAATAAATGTTCAAACTTCACATTAATCCAATACTACCTGAAGTTCCCATCAAGTCTAACTAAATCTGGAGGCCTTTTCCTTGTTTTTTTATTAAACTCTTTTCCTTGTTATTTTCCTTGATTAATGAACTGGATCCTATATTAAGCAATTCAAACAACTTTAGCTTCACAAGGTGAAACCTACAACACTAACAAGATCAAGATAGCAGCAGTAGTTGGAGTTGTGGGATGTCTGCTTGTCAAGTTGGACACTGTTGGTGGATGAGACCAGATTAGACAGAGCTGTAAAAAGAGACATTGATGAAATCAAAGATGAGCTAGCGAGCATCAGATCCTTCCTGAAAGATGTCAATACCAAAGACCCGAGAGAGGAGTGGATGAAATCTTGGGTGAAGCAAGTGAGAGAGCTGGCCTACGACATCGAAGATGTCATCGACGAGTTTGTTCTGCTCAGACAGCAGCCTCGAAGAATTGGGTCACTTGCCAAATTCATTGGCTTTATCATGCGTCTGAGGGTGAGACATCGGATAGCCTTCTAGTTTCAAGGCAGAAGAGATCAAATTCGAGCTGTGTAGGAGAGGAGCTTATTATCCTTTGGAAGCCATGAATCAGGCTGCAAGCCGGCCGAGCTCGAGTTTGTGGCACGATCCGCGGGTGACTTCTTTCTTTGTTCAGGAAGATGACCTTGTGGGGATTTATAGGCCCAAAGCTGAATTGATGAGATGGGTGATAGGAGGGGAGGTTGGGTTAGATGTGGTGTCTGTGGTTGGGATGGGGGGGGCTTGGGAAGGCCACATTGGTGAAGGCTGTGTATGATTCTTCATTACTCAATACATGCTTCTAATGCCATGCTTGGGTGACTCTTACGGCTTCATATAAGATAGAGGAGATTCTAATTGCCCAATTCTTTGGGGAAGTCTCCAGTGGAGTCGATGTCATGAAAGACGTAGAACTAATCAAGATTCAGAGGGACTACTTGCACGGGAAGAGGTATGTTGTTGTTCTTGATGATGTGTGGGATATGATTAAGTATGCATTGCCTGATTGTAGTACCGGAAGTTGAATAGTGATAACAACGTGCATTAGCGAGGTTGTGATTATGTGTTGAATATTCAAATCATGTTCCCACAATGCAGCCTCTAAGTTGTGATGATTCTTGGGTGCTCTTTTGTAAGGGAGCATTGAAGTCAATCACTGAAGGGTGGTCTTCTTCTCCTCAGTATTTGGCACGTAAGTCAATTTTGGATGAGTGTGGAGAATTGCCACTTGCAATTGTGACAATAAGTGGTGTTCTAGCGAAGATGGCTATGTCCCTTATAGAAGTCAAGAAGTTTCATGATACCCTTATTCCACATTTACATAACAATCAAAATCTCAATGGTGTTATGAGAACACTATCACTAAGCTACATCTACTTGCCACGCTGCCTAAAACATTGCTTCTTGTATTTTAGCATTTCCTCAAAGGCTTTCTCAATTAAGCGCAGAAGGTTGATTAGATTGTGGATTGCTGAAGGGTTTGTAGGGAAGTCTATAATTAATAATAATACAAATCATACAAGAGTAAACTACAACAAAAATTAATTCATTCATAATATTTTTGTATTTTCTATATTCTCTCTAAAATATTTTAGTAATAGTGTTATTTTATTCCATTCTCTCGATCTACTGTCAAGGTCTAATACTTAAGATGTCAAGGTCTAATACTTAAGATTATTCTCTTGTGGAATTTTCCATTAATACTCGCTTTCTTGTTTTTAACTCTTATTGGCCACGTCTAATGGACGAGTCTTGGAAGGAATTAATGGTTCCTCATAGTCTGGTTATGTGGCACTATGAACTTCGTTGCAATCATGCATTCATAATCTCTTATAGATTTTTGAGCCTCCATTTATAATCTTTTATGGATTTTTGGGCCCCTCATGTGGTCAATCATGGTTTGAGCCTATTTCTTATAATGCTCTTGTGGCAACGTGGATTCTTTCTATTTCTTTCTCTGCTGGTCCGTGCTATTAACCATATTACTCATCTCTTTTCTCATCTCATTAGTGTTAATTTTTTACATATTATTTTTGCCTAAATTCATTAGTTCATTATCTTAATTTTTATGGTCCCAAGATACTTCCCAAATTACAGTGTTATGTTAATTATTAGGTATTATAACCCTAGATCAATTCCTTATCCCAAAATTCTTCAATCTGTTTTATTGTCTTGTCCATTGACAACTTGTCATCGATGTATTTTGGTGTCAATGAATTTTGTTAGTGGTTCACATAACATAATTCCACTTCTTTTTATACTATATTCACAATTCATGGGTATTATTGCCCTACTATTGATGTAGTAAAGCAAATACATATAATTAATGTTTTTTTTTTGTTTCTGGGCCATCGACACAACTTGGCGTCGGTGATGATGTGTCGTTGCCCCCGATAGATCAAAATCCATCATTTTCTATTCTATTCAAATTTTATTCTTTTCGTGCAAAAATCATCACTTTAGTAATTCATTGGTGCATAATTTCAGATTCAAATCATTATGCTTTTTCTTCATAATATATCCACATTACATCATACTATTAAGCATGCAAAAATCATATTTTTATTCATACAACACATTCATCATATTCTATTTACGTGGCCTCATGAGCCTATGCATAACATCAGCCTTTCTTAAGACAATTTGTAAACATTTCATACTAGATACTCATAAAATTCTTCTAGTCATGCAAGATCATTAAAACATGCAAATAATCTACAAAGCGACATACTTTTTCATCATACAAAACATATCACAGCCAAACAAACATGTATCTCCATCCAATATATTGCAATGCTTCTATCTCTTCAGCTATACATGAAAAAATTGCAACATCAAGTATTCAAAGAGTATTAGTAACCGGAGAAAAATAACACCCATCCCCCTTGTAGTGGAAGTATCTGATCCCATTGGTAACACGCTCTTCTAACTCAAAAGGCAACGCCCTTTTTATAATGGCCCCTTTACACGAACCTAGACGATATGGGCCGTCGGATTAATTCCTGCCTTGAACACTGTTGGACCTCAATTTGACCATTACAGATTGCCTCTGTTCACGGTGACACACTAAGTCGGGGCTTAACACTATTTGGAGGCTGCACCCAATTGCTAAATTATACTCCCTCCATCAAAAAAATTCAGGCCATATTTGAAATTTTTGAGATCCATGAATAAATGATCTCATGTGATATTTTAACAATCGTGTACCATTGCACCCACCCACATTCTTGCTTGGAGCCTAGAGCTGCATCGTGGGTCGGGTTGTCTCGGGTATAGCAGAACCCAACACGACCTGAGATAGGACCCGAGATTCCTAAATCCAACCCTACTTGAGATAGAACCCACAATACCCGAGAACTTGACATAGGAACCGAGATTTTAATAAAATAATTAATATAATTATAAATTTTTTAATAAAATAATTTATATAATTATAATAATAATAAAATTGTATATATTAGAAAATGAGGAGTTTAAATGGTATATCTCGGATAGAGTTGGTTCTTGGGTATTTTAAAGCCAAACCCGACCTTACCCGAGATAGAAGCGGGCTTTTAAATATTGGAACCGACCTTACCCAAGATAGGACCTGACCCGACCCGGGTCAATGTCGGGTCAGTTCCATCCGGGTTGGGTCGGGTTCGATTTTTTGGTGCAACCCTATTGAAGCCTAATAAAAAGTGAGTGGGCATAACAGTAAAATGGGGAAATAGTCAAAAGGTGGGATGATATCATGTGCATGTACTCGGTAAGTGTGTTGTGGTTTTAACCCCGTTGGATGATCGAAAAATTTGAAGAAAAACTTGAGAAAATGGTAAACACAAAATACACTGGGAATTTGCGTTCTTCGGCTAGCACTGCCTTGCTACTAAGAAAAGGTTTTCTTCCACTATGTCATGAAAACAAGAGTACAAGAAGCTCTCTTTTAATCCCAGAGATTACAAGTTTTCAATACCCGAACCTCTTTTTAACCCTTGTGCATAAACAACCTTTATACTACAAGGCCTTTTTTAAACACCCTAAACCCTAGAGCAACCCTTGAGAGAAAACATAGAGATGATACCCCTTAGGAAGCCCCTTGAATCCCAATACATAGGCTTATGGACATCCATAAGTCCCCTATCCTAATAGGGGAAAGAATTCCAAGGAAATCTGACTTGAATTGGAAATTTCCCGCATGAATACGTATCAACCCGCAGACTACCAGTCTACTGAACGCAATGTCCCGTAGGCTTTGGTGTGCCACAAAAGACATCCAGACTACCTCTAGGCAATCTATAAGCTTTCGCAACTTCTAGCAGTCCTTCTGATAGACCTCTAGAAACGTTCGGTCTACCGGACATGCCGTATGTCTTCTTCCTCTAAACCGGATTTAAGGCATAATCCTAACAAAGGGGAGACTTAGAATTTCGTGGGCCTCATATACCAATAAATTTAGGTCATTTTACAATGAGGCCTCAATTTTTTGGACGGAGGAAGTTAAGAGGGGACTTCAGGAGTCCTTTTGCATTGATTGAAAGCAGTCTTTACGGTATTCATTGAAACGTAGTCTTCCTGCAGTCGTTATGCACAGTTGGGCTTTTATTGAAAGCACACCCAACCCCAACGTCCACGATACATGTTGTGTTTGCTATTTCTCAAGTTTTTTATTTATTTCTTCGATCATCTAGCGGGATTAATGAAAGTGCTCTTGAGTCCTAGAGGAGATGAATAGGACACCTACTTTTTTTGCTACAGTAACCTAAGAGTTTGACCCTACAAGCCAGGCTGGTTGACAAATTAACCTGGCTTGAGCCGAGTGGACTCAAGTTCAAATTCAAACTCAAAGTTGGTTAAGCCAAACTCAATCATATCTGTCTTCGGTTTGGCTTAGCTCAAAACTTGAGAAAAACTTGCCGTTACTATGTATCTATCGTTCTTTCAGATATGTACATACATGTATGTTACACGCTATTTGTAGTTTTCGTGTCTTTTAAGTTTTAAGTTGTTCAATCATATTCCCTCCGTCCAAAATTACATGCTGATTTTCTAATCCAAACAGGTAATTTTTTACAAAGGGAGCAGTATATATTACTTTTCACCTTTTTCAGTTAATCTTTTAATACTCCTTCCGTTCAATGAAACTCATTTCTATCATCTATGTGTTTTCTCTCAAAAGTGACATTAGGGTTTAAAGTGTTTTGAGAGAGGTCTTGTAGCATAAGGGTTGCTTATGCACAAGGGTTGAGAGGAAGTTTGGGTATTTTGAGCTTGTAATATCTGGCATTAAGATAGATCTTCTTGTACTCTTGTTTTCACGACATAGTGGAAGAAAACCTTTTCTTGATGGCAAAGCGTTATTAGCCAAACGACACCAATTTCCTTGTGTGTTGTGTTTGCTATTTCTCAAGTTTTTTATTTATTTCTTCGATCATCTAGCGGGATTAATGAAAGTGCTCTTGAGTCCTAGAGGAGATGAATAGGACACCTACTTTTTTTGCTACAGTAACCTAAGAGTTTGACCCTTTTAAGTGATAATGATAAGTATTAATAGAATTCAACCATCATTATCAAAGCATTCACAATAAAGCATGAAGTTCAATATAAATTGGTGAGAGAGAGAGAGCGAGAGAGAGAGAGCGAGAGAGGCCTTAGTAGTGTGGATAAGTGTATCCTAATCGAACAAGGTAATCAAACACAATACAACACAACACGATTTATAGTGGTTTGCCACCAAGCAACATGCTTAGACAATTTACATCCACCCTTGGATCACTTAATCTAAGGGACCTCCGATATTTCATTAAGTGAGGATTTTTAGTTTACCTACAACATCATACACATATAGTCTTACTTTGATCATCGGAAATTGTTCAAAGAGTGAATCCACACTCACTATGGGTCTGAAGAACCTGTCTCTCTCAACTAAGTGTTTTGATCACTTGGTCTACTACACAGTCTTAAAAAATAAAGTAGAGGATTTGAGTATTACTCTTAGTAAGAGGAGAAGTTAGAGTACATATTCTTGTCGGGATGATACAAGAAATTTATCCCGGGGGTTGAACTTGATGTCAAGTTAATGACCACCTTTGTTTACCCTTGGATTTTTTCTAATGATGCTATGAAATTTGTAGAGGCTTCTTAAACAAGGGATTGAGTTTCTCTAAAGATATGTCCTAGAATCCTAAGAAAACTAAGGCCACAAGGAACTGCGATTCTCTTTCCCTATGTTGATGGATCATCCAATGAGTCAATACTTGGGAAAGATTAATCTACCATTAGTTTTACAATCTTCTTCTATATAGCCATTTGTAAGATAATATGAACCGAGAAGAAGATTAATGGATTTTTGAGCTAAGACTCAAGATATATCAAGAGAAGCTTATAGCTCAAGAACTTATTGGTGTCCCTTGATCCCAAGAGGTGGGGATAGAATGCCTATTTATAGGCAAGGAGAGCCTCTTGGGTAGGGGCTTTGATTACCCTTCGATTCACCTTTGATCTAACCATAAGATCCAACACTTATGGTTAAGATCAAGTATAACTCATAAGGCCAAATTCATGAGTAGGATGGGGCTATCTTGTCTTTTTCAATAAGTTTTTAGATGACCTTCTTGCTAAGGGTCTTTCAAGTGTGCTTGTTGGGGCCTTAGTGAATTTTTGGACCCATCACAAGACCCTATAACTTTGGATTTTATGGACTTTCCTAGTGTAGTAAGTGTAATGTGTAGGACTTTTCTTCTTTGGAATTTGTAGATGGCCTTCAAGTCTTTGGTCTTTGAGTAGCTCTTCTTCTTCCTTGAGTGGGCTTCCTTCTTTGACGTGGACTCCATCTCTTGTGTAGGCCATTTACTTTGAGGTGGGCTTTTCTTCATTTGAGGTGGCTTCTTCTTGATGAGAACTTGATATAGGCTTCAACTTGTGAGCATATTTCTCTACACACACCATTTACTCTTTACATACCTTTTCTTATATTTACCTCTTATAGCTTTCACACACCCAATTTTCTAAACTTACATCATACATTAGTTTTGGTCATTCAATTTGACATACATAAAACTATGCCCTAATAGTTTAAACCCCAACAAGTGGGGCATTGTATGTAGGAAAAGATGGTAGTCTAAGATGGCAAATGGTCTTGGCTTAAAGATTGAGAAGTTCGATGGCAAATCAATTTCGCCCTATGGCAACAAAGGGTGAAGGATATTTTAGTTCAGCAAGGGATCTATAAGGGACTCGGTGCGGAAGGCAAGCTGAGGGGTTCAAGGATCTAGATTGGGCAAAGATGGAGATAAAGGTGGTGAGTACAATACGTCTTTGTCAAGTGGATGAGGTACTTCTTATCGTTATGGGTATTGATAAACTTTTGGAATTATGGAATAAGTTAGGGGGGGTCGTACATGGGTAAGTCATTAACAAATAAGATTTATCTCAAGATGTGTTTGTATGATATCAAGATGCAAGAAAGTGAGGACTTGCTAGGACATTATAGTTAGTTGAATATTCTTTTATCTCAATTTGTTAATGTTGGTGTACAATAGAAGAGGAGGATAAGGGAGCATTGCTTCTAAAGTCTATGTCTCCTTCATACAAGCATGTTGTTTCATCCTTATGGGTTAGGAAGGATATGGTGGTCCTAGAAGAAGTAATGTTAGCACTTCTTATTGAAGAAAAGCTGAGGAAGACTCAAGACGAAGGGACTTCGGTAGGAGAGGGTCTTCTAGCGCATGGATATCCTGAAAAGGGGAAGGGTAAAGTGAAACTAAGGATTTACCACTATCGTAAGTATAGGAGGGACACTTCAAGAAGGATTGCCCAAATCGGAAGGAAGACCAAAAGAAGAAGGAAGAGGGATCTTCCAACTTTGTTTATTGTTGAAATCAATATTTGTGATGTTTATATATGGTTTTTTATGCAAATTCGTGGATTTTGGATTCCGGGTGTATGTGGCATATGTATGGTAATAAGAATTGGTTTGACACTTATGAGCTACTCATTAGTCAGTCCATTCTAATAGGAAATCATAGTGCGTGTGATGTTATTCGAATCGGACGTGTAAAAGTCAAGGGATTTGAGAGTAAGGAGTACACATTGACTAATGTGCAACATGTTCTCGATTTAAGATGAAAATCTGATGGTGATGAATATGAGATTAATGTTTCAGATGGACTGATGAAGATCATTATGAGAGCCGAGTTGGTTATAGTGGGCAAGAAAGTATATAACATCTATACTCTTGAAAGTTGTACAACTTCAGGTGGAAGGGTCCATGAATTGTGCAAGCAAGATGGTGAAAATTTGCACAATGAAGAGCATCCCAAGGAGATGGATGTTGAGAATGATAGGGGTTCTACTCAAGGTGGAGTTTGGGTGCATAATAGTTAGCCAAGGAGTAGTCGTGATCATCATGATGATGCCCCATCCATGGCTCAGGATGATTTAGGGCAACATACTCAGGAGAGCTTGGGAGGGTATGGTTTTGAGGATTTGGATAAGGAAGCTTCGATCACATGTGATTGTGAAGGAAATGCACGGGAAGCAAACAAGCTCAAGGTGGATTGGAGTTTGGTCAAATCGGTTTTGATTTGATGATACTGCTCACCAAGAGGGTGTGCGGGAGGCTGTGCTCAAGGTGGAGGGCACAAGACAACCAGTTGGAGGTGGAGATATTCAAGGTGGCTTGAGGATTCAAGTCAAGGGGAAGATTTGTTAGGATTTTTCTTGAATCTTGTTGGAGGAAGAGGAAGGCGTAGGAGAAAGGAAGCAGGAGATGGACCAACAGTTGACTGGTAGGCCCTCTGGAATTTATAATTCGCGTAGTGATTGACCGAATTTTACTTGTCGTAGACCAGATGGTTGACTGGATGCTACAATACAGGTAGCAGTTGACCGGTGATGTCTTGCAGTCAACCAATCCTCTACGGGCAATTGTGGTTCATTGCTCGAACTTGCATTCTCAAGACATGTCAATATAAGATTCTTACTTCATATAGGACTTGGAGGTATATAGATGTCCAAGGGCCTATATAAGTGATTCAAGGGGCTTCCTAAGATATATAATCTCTCTATTTTCTCTCAAGGGTGGCTCTGGGGTTTAGGGTATTTTGATTGTATTATAAGGGTTGTTTATGCACAAGGGTTCGGAGGAGGTTTGGGTGTATTGAGCTTGTAATCTCTGAGATTAAGAGAGAGTTTCTTGAACTCTTGTTTTCACAGCATAGTAGAAAGAAACCTTTTCTTGGTGGCAAGGCAATGTTAGCCGAGCCACACCAAATTCCTTACGTGTTTTGTGTTTACCATTTTCTAAAGTTTTTCCTTATTTCTTGGATCATCTAATGGGTTTTTTTTTTATTTCTAATCTCACATTAATATTGCATATTAGAAAACCAAAATCATCTAAAAATAGCTCATTTGTTTTTCTAAACCAAACCATTAATATGAGAGGGGTACATGGAATATATAAGACATTATGTATACAAGGTATAATATGAGCATGCATGGGAACCAAGTCATCGTCAATCAAATTTATCTTTGGCGTATATCTATTAAAAAGCCAACTTTAGTGCTTGTAGCAAATGATGAAACATGTGATAAAAAAATGATAAAACAGAATGACTCGACTTTCTTATCTAGCAGAATTGTGCTTCAATAGCATAATTTATTAAGTCTTTGCAAAAATAACCATGATTTTGTAATAATGGTACTTGGTTACTGCAGTCAAGGTAATCCTTTGGGTTCAAAAGGCTAGTTTCACCCGTTTTAAGAAGAAAGGGATATTAATTAGTATTTAGTACTCTGAAAAAATTTGAACAGAGGGAGTGATAAGAGCAATAGGATGATGCTTCATCCAGTAGGGAGTGATAAGAGCAATAGGAAGATGCTTCATCCAGTAAATTCCCAATACGATAAGTAAATTCCGAAAAAGGTTTAGACCTAAATTTTTTACGCCAAACCCCCAAGTGGGAAAGGCCTCTGGAGCTGGGAAATAAGCCTAATGCCCAACTATGCATACATTTTTCGGATACAGGAAAAAAGGAAATATACCTACAATACAGAGGGTGTACTTGCAAAGTATACATTTTATATGCATGAAAATTTCAATGAGATAGATTTACATCTGTTCAGGTCAAAGTGGCAAAATGTATGCATCTTCACCATTTTTCGCGCCAATTACCCTTTTTCAGCTCAATTTTATCTATTTCTACCGTCCTATGTTGATAACTCCCTTTGGAAATCTATTTGCCTCAATTTAAGTGGTTAATTCTTAAACAGATTTAATAATTATGTATTTCCCTTTCTACTAGCTGAGCTGTGGATCCCATCATCCAATAAAAAAACAATTTATAGAGCTATTAATATAGGATGGAGGGAGTATACCTAAAATCGTCTAGCAATATCATAGAATTGGCATGAAATAGTGTAATAAGGGTGAAAAAAGCTGAAGATGCACTACAATGGCTTGAATATATGCAAATCTTTATTTTAATTCTCCCTAACTCAGCAGCTTGATCAAGCAATGCACCGCTGAAGCATGTAAACCATTAGTGGGCAGAGGGAGTAGAACTTTGGAACTATCATATTTTCAAGCATCAATATAAAAAACTGCATCAGCTAGACAACACAGAAAGCTAAATACCTGTTAAAATAGACATCATCTCTGCCACAAGCTGTTCAGGCCGAATGCTTCACATTTAAGAGCGGTAAGAACAACCTGGTCTAGATGGACAAATTGAAGCGATACTAACATCTACAGGTACATAATCGATTGGAGGGCATAATGGATGGATAATCAAACCAGCCAAGTCTAGATAAATATGAAATGTAAGCACATATACATGCCTTCGCCACATGTCCAAATATTGCTTGTACTTAAATTATCAGAATACAAGCCCCAAATTTCAATCCAAAAAAGGGTAAGAACACAAGCCCCCAAATTCATATACAAAAAATCAAAAAAATATTACAGGCGCAAATTGCAATCAGCAATATTTTATCAATTTAACAAAGACAATTTAAAAAACTTAAACTTATCATGCTATTTCAATTGGGAACCTTTTGTATAGGGATGTATAGCTGACTTGCAATTAGTTCGATACACTCTTTTGAACATTCTTCTCATCAAGGAAATAATGTCTAATGAACTTAATCTCGTTACCACCTTTTAATGACTATCATCCAAGATGCCCACCATGCACTGCTCCAGTAGGAATTCAGCATTCACCCAAGCGTGGTATTTATCTAGTTAGAATTAAATGAAAACAATTGCTTAAGTTTATGTAAGGCCAACTGCAAAATACCCATACCAAGAATCTAACAGCACAAGCTTGTGCGCAACACGTGATAGAGCTGGAAATGGAGGCCAGGTTGGGGGTGGGGGATCTCCCAAATGCGCACAAAGTCCTGGCCAACTCTGTAAATACCAAATTCTATGCAAAGCAGACACACTATCCATATGCCAAATTCATACAACAAACTCAGTTCATACTATGCTAATACTGTGATAGGTTGAAGTGGGGTGCAGTGCAGAGTTTCATTTGAAGCCAAGATTTAAATGGGCTAAAATGTCCCGTCAAGTTGTCTGCCTGCTTTCTGTTAACCTTCCTCCTGAGGAGAGTTGGGCAGAAAGTGAATTCGCTGCATGCAGAAATCTTTGTCCAAACGACCTTCAAAGGAGTGAATTTCAGCTCCAGTTGGTCAACTCGCTTTGCACTTTTATTCTTATCACTTCTAAGAATTGAAAAAATTATTCAGTTACCTATTTAGTCTTTAGTTCAAAATTACTTAATTATATATATATATATATATATATATATATATATATATATATATATATCTATGCTATGCGACAGATAAGCTCAAGTTAGCCAACCCAAGCCAATCTGAAGATTGTGAAACAGGATCCAAACTTTAGGTCATATCAAGCCCATTTTAGAGCCTGAGTTGAGACAAGGCAAGTAGAGCTGCCTCGACTTGCTTATATAATATAACTTCAGAAGCATTCTTATTTTAGGATACTAAATAAGGACGTGCAATCTTTTCCTGCGGCCTTCATTAACATATCAACACCTGAGATAGAGAAAAATGAACAACCAATTTGTGTGAAAGTATGCAAAAAGAACAGGAATGAATGACACTAATCTAAACATTATCATGTTGCCACAAGCTATTTACTAAAAACAGAGCCAAAAACAACAGAAAACAGACAGATAAACACCATCATTCCTTACAAAAAAACGAACATATTACAGGGGTATGAGAGCACAAAAAACCTACAGTTTCAACCAACAACATGGCAATAGTTTCCAAACACAACCACCTAAAAAAAACCATTACATAGCACAAACACAAAACAGAAGAAGGGGCAAAAAAAAGGAGAGTGTAACTTTTGCAAAGTTCACTGGGTCAATAATCTTTGATAGATTGTAATTTAAAAGGCAAAAGCTGAGAAGAAGAAGCAACTTAAAGGTGCTAAAATGCTGATATAGGATGCTGCCTGGTAGCCGATGGAATTTACAAAGGAACCCCGTGTGACATGGAAGCTGTTGGATTTCAAAGGTTGCCAATATAACTCATAAAATATAAAAGCCCTCTATATAGACATGTCACAGTAGTACAACAAAGCTAAAACGGCTGCAAGAATAAAATATGTCTCTAGGTTCTATTGCATACCTGAAACAATCAGATCATATTTAGTACCAAAAAAAACAGCACACATAACAGATTCATTTCAGTATAAGACGAGCCTAGAGGCATATTGCACCCTCAAGAACATGAGACATAAGCATCAAACAGTGAGATGTAAGGCTCACGAACATCAATTTTTATATGTAGTAAAAATTTAGAAAAAATAATGGATATAAACTGAAATAAAACAAGACAACTGGGTCTTGGATTGCCTTCAGAGGTTGGCTTGAAGCAAGACTCAAGCACGAGGCATAGATGCCCACAGGTGGACTTGTGTCCCAGCTTATACCTCTTAGACAGTTCCCCTCATCACGCATCTCAAAACACTATTTAAGAAAAAAAAATCAACTGACAAAATGAACCAACTTAATATATATCTTAGTACCAAAGCATTTCCCTGCACCTCCTACCTCAGAAACACTTTTAAAGCAGAAAATCAAATGAAAACATGAACAAAAAAATATATGAATCTAATTTTACTCCAAATTTGCAAATATCAATGTTATGATTCTTAATTAGAATAAGATTAGGATACTTTCTTAATTTCGTTAATCCTAGTTGGAGTAGGATTAGTTTATTACTTTCCTAGTTTATGTTTTCCTAGGCATGCTACATCTATTAGGATTTATTTCCTAGTTTGATTATATTCCTATTCATAGTATAATTCAGCAATTGTAAAGGCTACATGCCTAATACTATAAATAGGGCTTTAGCCCTACTGCTACAGTACATGAATAGTGACGTGAATAGTGATTTCAGAAATAGATCAGTAGTGTTCCTTTGTCTCTTCCTTCTCCTCTTCATCTTATTCTCTCCCCTTTCACTCTATACTTCTCCCCTTTCATCCAACCTTCTCTACTTAATCTATTGTATATCCTTAAGCATATTAAGGAGATACAACATTGGTATCAGAGCCTATCGATCCTAGGGACTTACAATGACAAAATCTAGCGGAGTTTCAACTGAGAAACCCCTTGAATTAAGTGCTTCCAAGGATCATCTGGTTGAAGGGCAAGTTCAAGGCCCTACTATGGTGCAACTCGAGGGGAAATATTGTGAAATTCAAACGGTGGTTCAGACCTTGTCTCACTCGACGAATCAGTGATTCCAATCCCTCGAAGCCAAGGTTGATCAGTTGCAAATCAACATAGCTGAGTCCCGCATAGAGTTGAATCAACAAATGGCCAAACTCTTTCAACGGCTTGATCAGTCGCAGCTGAACCAATTTGGCACTTAATTCGCCTCCATACCAGCAACTCCTTTGGCAGTTTCTGCCCCTATTCCAGGCACCTCAATTTTAGCCACATTGCAATCAACTACCCCTATTCCGACTACCACTGCAGAAAATCCAATAGCCCCCTTGACAACATCCCCTACTGGAATGTTCACGGGTATTTCACAGGTTCAGTTTGGCACTTATGCGCCTAGACACATGACTCCACTACTAATTTACTCATCTTCTGTGGATAGGAGCGGTATATTTCCAATACCATCTCAGCCGATAGTCGTTACTGCATCATTACAACATTGAGTCCAACAACAGGGAGCCCATAAATCTGATTCAACAGGCCATACTCAGCCGCACCCGACCATCGAAAACAACGGCATATTCAACTCCTCCGGCCACGAGAAGGTCGCGGATAGCGAGACCATTCTTCTGTGCGGTTCTACACACACTCTCTCCCTCATGAGTGTTTCAGCAGCCACTTAGCCACGACCACCACTAGATCCGCCACTGCATCACCACCGTTGCTCAGATCCACCTCCACCGTCTGCAAGTTTTCCATTTGATCCCGGCGGAGTTCGCAGTTGGCTCGCTGGGGTGATTGAAGATGATTTTTATGCTCAGTTTCCTGATTGGTCGCCTTGAGGGCAAGGTATAAACGGAGCGTGGTGGAATGTTATGATTCCTAATTAGAATAGGATTATGATACTTTCCTAATTTAGTTAATCCTAGTTGGAGTAGGATTAGTTTATTACTTTCCTAGTTTATGTTTTCCTAGGCATGCTACA
The DNA here is from genome assembly GCA_039654745.1 of Houttuynia cordata. Lineage (NCBI taxonomy): Eukaryota > Viridiplantae > Streptophyta > Magnoliopsida > Piperales > Saururaceae > Houttuynia > Houttuynia cordata. Next base: position 38,051,024 of record CM077502.1, on the reverse strand, counting down.
TCTATTAGGATTTATTTCCTAGTTTGATTATATTCCAATTCATAGTATAATTCAGCAATTGTAAAGGCTACATGCCTAATACTATAAATAGGGTTTTAGCCCTACTGCTACAGTACATGAATAGTGACATGAATAGTGATTCAAAAATAGATCAGTAGTGTTCCTTTGTCTCTTCCTTCTCCTCTTCATCTTATTCTCTCCCCTTTTACTCTATACTTCTCCCCTTTCATCCAACCTTCTCTACTTAATCTATTGTATATCCTTAAGCATATTAAGGAGATACAACAATCAACTTCAGGAATTAGTTCAAATTGAAAGATGGTAGAGCCGATTTTGAGTATTAACATATATTCACAAGAACTGATAATTCAAAATTTTAGTAGGCTGAGAAAATATACCTCCAGGATGAAATTTTAAATAAGGTGATATGTTATACACACGGCCTTTTAGCACAGTCCAAACAGAATCATCCTTTTTGTGGTTTCTGACTTCATCCATAGAAATCAGCCTTCTATTCGACTGGCCCTTCAATCCTGAAACAAATGAATTGTCTTATAAATAGGATGTGTTCGTAAACTCTTGCTGAAAAGTTTAGCGCACAAGCAATGCAATAACCCCAAGCCTCAATAAACTCAACTCGTTTTTTAAATGAAGCAACACAGACAAAAACTATCTGATCTACTAATCATCAAATGACCTGCAACAGTATCCAGAAAGATCACTAAACCCAAGCATTCAATAACCCCAATCCTCAATAAACTCAACTGGTTTTTTTAAATGAAGCAACACAGACAAAAACTATCTGATCTACATCAAATGACCTGCCACAGTATCCAGAAAGCTCACTGCAAGTTTGCAATGATAGCTTCACTTGAAAGTACACATATCAGGCAGAGGGGACTCAATTAGTGGCCTTGATATAAACAACTTATCATGCAATATCTTGGCATGATCTACATCTCGCCACCCTAGCAAGAAAGAACATAAAAAAAAGGGATCTCATTCTGAACCCTCTAATTTCTCCTCTATGATGCATAATATTATAGGGTGATGATATTACTATTCCACTTTTTTAATCCATTTTCCTACTCCTTCATGCTGGCACAATTTGATGGCATGTCAACCCATGAACCCACTCCTCACCACAAGGGCCCAAATTGTTGTTTGGTGCCACGTAAGGAGACTAAGAAAATTGTAGCAATATCATTACCCTTATTTTATATACTTTCTTCAAACTAGAATATCTCTATCTCTGTTACATTATATCACCACATAAATGTATGCAAAATACAAGAAATAAAACTCTAAAGTTTAATAGTCTTTAGATCTAGCTCCTTCATATTAGAAAATGACAAAGAGGGCAAGTGGAGTAATATGCAGCTATGCTTCTTTTTTTTCTTCATTCATTCAGATATTTCATTTGGATCTACAGGATGCAAAAAACCATAACTTTATCAGCGTCTTCAAATCACTGTATTTTATTACAATATAAACTGAGGCACATAGCTGGTAGCAAATATGTTCCTAACCCTTCCAAGCTTTTAATTTTTACTTCAACTAAGATCTGTGGGAATGAGATAGAGAAATTAATGGAGAGACTGATGCACCTGCAAGGTCAGGATGAGTACGTGTAAGCTTTAACCAATCCATTTGGCTGCAGCCTTTTTCAAAAGGAACCTTGGTCCTCTGTATAGGCTTTCTATTAACAATTTCTGATATTTGTATCAAACCATTAACAGCGTCTTCAGAGGCTGCTTGTTCCACAGCTTTATGTTCTTTTGAAGGTGGAGTCTGAAGTTCAACGGTCTTAGATGGAAATGTGGCGCTGACTCCTGCCCCTTTAGATGTGTCATTGCATATTGAACCATCTCGTTGTACCAAAGTATTTTTGTCACCAGCAGTTGCACTTTCTCTGATTGTGATGTTGCTAATGTTAGGAATGGTTTTTGGTGAGTCAAAATTGTCTTGATCCGTGTCCAACCCAACCTAAATAAAGCAAAAGATGATAATAATCTAGATATTATTAATAAGCTATCTTAAAATTCACAAAATTCGACTACAAAAAACAAATCTAAAATTGAAAGAAAGCCTTCCCCTTCTACTCGATACCAGGATTTGACACTAACTTTCCTGGTCGGAAGCTAATGTACTAATGTATTTAAACAAAGGCATTTATACCAAGTTACCTGACAAAATGTGAAATCACTAGTTTCTCCCATCCCTCTCAGTCTACAATCTAAATACTTGCTTTTCCTTGCAGATTTGTATAATTTAACTGCACAGACAAAAAAAAATCAGTAACAACTTCATTCACAAACAATCAAATAGATTGAAAAACATCATCACAACTTGAGCAATTGTATGAATGAGAACACAAGACATAAATACACATTTGCCGACACACGCAACAACACTAACAGAACCAAGCTTTTTGTAAACCAATATGCAATTACCATATCAACTTTATCTTCCTCATTGTTCAAACAGAAATACAAACCATTTTGACTCTAATTCTACTTTTTTTTGGAAAATTGACTACAAAAATTGTGACAAACCCATACTGATCAAAATCCAGAAAGTGGCAACTTTATGGGTTTTAATTAGTACAATCTGTAACAGAGATGTTGCCTAATTTCAATTCAAATTTTTCAGAATTTGACAAACCATTTAAAAAGAGAGATAAATAGAAAAACTAAAAAGAAAGAGAAGAAAGATTACCCTTTTCTGTTTCTTGGATGAAAACAGAAAATTGGGAGAAAGCAAAGATGGAAACTTGAATTAGGGATTTTGAAGACCCAAAGTTGGGAGCTTTTGAAAGGGGAGATTGGATGATGAAGTCGTCGTCGGCGGCGGCGACACGTCGGTGAGCGTATCTCGCACGCGCGAGTTCCCAGACCATGTGACAAAAAACGAATACCGGGGGGCCACTAAAATACCTCAGTCCAATATTACCTGTCTGTCTGCTGCATTAGAAAACTAATGCAGACAGGTAATTTTATTTCATTTTAATTTTCTAATGCAACAGGTAATTTTGGACCGAGGAAGTAGTTCACTTTTCAACACCAACGGTGAGTTCTAGAGGTCCAAGCAGCGCGGACCGCAGGATTTTCAGAGAGATGGGTCAGGAAAGGGAATTAAGCCAATTTATAAGAAAATAGATGAAATGTATAAATAATGTCAGTGAAATGGATGAACCCATCCGCCCCTAGGTCCAAGTGTATCAGCATTCTCAAAGTTGTAGCAGTTCGCCACCCCAAGGTTTAGCCAGCCCACGCTGTTACATAGTCCGCGGATGTTCACCGTCTTTACATTTTCAAATGGTGGATATCTATTATCTACTGTCTGCATATGGAGTGGGATGGCTAACCTGTGGGTGGTGACGGGTAAAATCCCCATTCTTATTTTGTATTGCAGCCTCTGAATGAGGCACGAGGGGGCATTTATGGCATTTATTCCACTCTTGTATGTTCTCGTGTCTCTTCCCATGGCTGCCTCAAAGTTCTTTTCTATCATGTGTGTGCATTTGTGGGCTTGAAGAGTCGAATACATGATGATAGAAGGTCGAAACCTAGACTTTACGTAATTTTAACCCGAGTCGCGTAAAAGACTTGCTAAGGTCCACACCCCATGGTGCTACTTCTACTTTCTATTGATTCTTTTATCTAGTGATGACATTGTTGAAGCGTTTAAACTTTGGACTATATTTAGATTGTCAATAATTATATTTTGATATTGTATATGAATTAATCATTTTCAAATCTGACAGCTCAAATCCAGGAAATCTGGCAATCCAGGACTTTTTTATTCACAATATCGTCAAATATGCAGTCCAGATCCAAGACTTTGGGGTATATTTGAGAATTATATATCCCAAATCCAACATTTTAGAATTTGGAACCACTAACCCCCTCTTAAAGAACCTGTTGATCTTGAAAATCAACGGGTATTTGGCACACCAGTCACATTGAATAATTTTTCCAAAATGAGCCCCTATTGCAAGGGCAATACCGCCATAGTGCCTATGTGGCATAAGCAATTAATTTAGGAATAATAGAAATGGTCTCTTTCTATTTTTGAGTCATCTTAAAAAATTGCATGCATATGTGAATGGACTCTTATTTATGGGGACCTTCATAAACAGAAGTTTCTTCACAGTCATGTCACCTGTTTGGCTTTCCTTAAGTTCTAGAGAAAATGGCATTTTCCTTCAAAGTCATGTCAATTTGGAGCTTCTTCAACGTGGGACTAGAGAGACGGAGCGAAAAGAGGTTGCATCAATTACTCCTCAATTGTAATTGTAAAGTGGGGGCATGCAAGTTAGAATCATCGGCACACATTCAGATCTCAATCCTTATTGAAAAAGAAAAAAAGATCACAATCCAACAAATCTATAAGGCGCGACTCACACCATTGAATGAGGGGTGTCCTAGTTGGCTTCTCCACCGAGCATAAGCAAATGCGGTGGGAGCAGCGAGTCCGTCATTAAAACGAACGATTTTAGCTTGGAACAAGAATGATCACCTGCCAAGCTTTTTTTTTTGGTATGGAGGATGTACCTCCCTTCCATCTGAGCTGAGTATTCACCATTGTTTTAATCCAAATCGATGGCAGAGAATTAAATTAATGTTTTACATCAACCTGTATTATTTCAAGGTGTCCTCACATGCTGGCGTCCCCTTTTTCTATTCTCATAAATATAGGTGCTGCAAAAGATCAGTCTCTTACTCTGTAGAATATGATAAATTGGAAACCGTAAAAGACAAGTGGGGACAATGTGATCCAGTGGAGTAAAAGAATTACTTTCAATCATTCCGTAATTCCAGTTTGCAATATGTTTTTGGAGAAACTGCTCCTCCCCTTTCTTCCCTATAAACATGGCTTATGTCCCAAAAAAATGTGGTTGATTCTTCTTTGGATGAGTAGTTCGCCACCAACGGTTTAGCCAGGCCACCCCTTTACACCCAACTTCCTCTGTTTGTCAACTGATGATTGGAGTTTAAGATTGATCATCTCTTCACTTCAACTCGCGTTTAAGAATTCCCTCGTCTTGGTGATCAACTTTGAATAATTCTTCCATCCAATGGAGCTTATCTGTTTGCAAAGTGAGTGGATTTTATTAGAGTCTAGGGCATGTACAAGAACACAGAATTTTATTTCCTTTTGTTGTATGTATTTTGCTTTGAGGGAGCAACTTACATTCTAGCAAAGAGTTGATTGTTTACATTCTAGCGAACAGTTGGTGACCTATTTGTTATGAAGTCCGAAATTGTCATTTGGGATTGATTTGACTCTAGCATTTCATCAAATAATTGATTGTTTACTGAAATGATTACATTTTGTTTATTAGTGCATTTTATCGTTTTTCATGTGTTTAATTTATTTGAGATCATGTAGTAGGTGTTCATTATTATTAAAAAATTAAGCAGTCATAATGAGTTGTATTTACTTGGAAACCCTTTTTTTTCATTTGATTTCTTGTTTCAAACAAATCAATTTGAGTAGTATCTTGTTAGAGCTTATTAAAGGTTAGTGAGTAGAGATGGCAGGAGAAATAGTTTCGTTTGTGCTAAGGCATAGTGAGAGAATTGTAATCAATAGAGGTGAATACGAAGGTGGTGAAATTGTAGAAGTGTTTATTAATAAGCCAAGAACTCATGAGGAATTAGAGATGCAAGTAGCAGAGAAAATGGGATGGGACCAAAGAATTTGAAAATTTTCGTATTAAGTGTAAGATGCTTCTTTTTGGAACAATGGCCACTATACTACCCATTGATGATGACAACTCTACGCAACAATTGCTCTATCTTGCACCTCGTGTGTATACATTCGAGCTATTTTTAGAAAAAGAGACCCGGATGCCTAGCTTTATAAATGATGGTGAAGGCATAAGTAGGAATTCTCGAAAAAATATGTCGAGTAGAAAGTTAAGGGGAATGCTTGTGGTCTATAATAAAGAATATGATTTATCCATCACACTTGCGTGCAACGAACCCCAACTTTTGCCTACTTGGAGTTAAGTTTATTATGACATTGTATTTTAACTATCCAACTTACATTTTGTTTGATGGCTTGTTGGTGATGTTAGTTCTCTTTGGAATAAATTAGGCGCACATCTCATGCTCATCATCAAGCTATGAATCTTAGCATGACACAAGGTGGTGAATGGTTTGATTCACAATCCTCATTTCATAACCCCTATACCTACACTGATTCAAGCGGTTGGGAAGATGGTGAAACGAATGAAGAGGAAGACGATGGGGTTAATAATGAAGAGATGCATCATTCAGTGGCTTATGACGTTGAAGGCACATGAGGAGATGAAAGTATGCAAATGATGGTTGATAATGAGAGAGATGATTTAGTGGACAACGCAGTTGCTACAGATAATTTGGATGACTTTGAGGAAGAGTTGCCATATGAGGAGGAGTTGTCATATGCGTGAATCACAAATGAGAAAATAAATGAGGTAATTAATTGGGGTTTGTATGAGGAGATATGTTATGACGAAGGAATATATGTAGGGTAAATATTCTCCAATAAAGATGAATTTGTTTACGCAATGAGTTTATTTTCAAAGTGTTGCATACAAGTTCGACATAGTACATAGTAAGGTGTCATTTCCATAACTGCCCATGAAGAGTACGTGCATCAATGAGGAAGGAGATTCATGATCTTAAAGTGAAGACATATGGTGGTGAACACACTTGTAGAACCCATCTTATGTTGATTGGTAGTTCCATATATTAATCTTTTGTTGTAAATTAACTTGTTCTTTACTTCTTTTAAACATGTTATTAACTGTTGGTTTCTTTATAGATATTATAGATTCAGGACCTATTGATCCCTCCGTCCTCACAGAATAAAGTCGCATAGATCTGATATCATATGGACAGAGAGGTATGTGCACATCCCTTAGCTTTTTAATCTTGGGTATTGCATACATTTAATTGATTGTATACTACTTTTAATGTGTATTAGGATGTCACCGAGAATTGGGGCAACATGCGACATTGGGCTATTGATAGTCACTTCTTGCCATACATAGAGAGGGTAGGTTTTGGCCACTTCATACACTTTGAGTATATCAGGACTGATAGGGCTTTCATAACTGCCTAATTGAGAGATGGCGGAGGGAGAAGTAGACCTTCTACTCGCATTTGGGGGAGATGACTATTACTTTGCAAGATGTAGTTGTACTACCTGGGTCTAGGAAGCACGGATATGGCAAAATTGTTGCCGTATCCGAATCCAATATGTATCAGGCACAGATACGGGAGCGACACAGCTGCATACATGTCTTGTCGTATCCGGTATAAAATATATATTTTTCGCACATTTACATTAGCACTAATGTGTCTGTAGCCTAATGGTGAAAGTACGGTATTTTTAGGCAAATGCAGCAAGTTCGAGTCCTTACAAAAGTAGTATCATTTTTTTGTGGCATTCTTGCATGCTAGAAATTATAATGAATAAAAAATAACTTTAAGTTTATAATTGTAATTTTTACAAGGTTTAAGAGGGAAAAATGTGGTAATACAATAGCAAAAATATATTTAAATTTTACATAAATAGTTTTTATTAGCCGTATCGTATCCTACTTTTGGGGAAAATGTTGTGTCCCCGTGCTCGTATCGTGTCGCCGTATTCGTATCCATGCTTCCTAGACTTGGGTTGTGCATTGATGGTGTGGCGATGACTTGCACGACTTTGGTCATTGACTGAAATGTCGTATATGAGCACCTTCTAGGACAGATACCTCCACTTGATGCATTACGAGGCAGTCGGGTGAGCCTTTTGTCATTGAGACAATCTACTTGCATTTGGGGGAGATGACTATTACCTTGCAAGATATAGTTGTACTACTAGGGTTGTGCATTGATGGCATGGCGATGACTTGCATGACTTTGGGCATTGACTATAATGTTGCATATGAGCACCTTCTGGGATGGGTACCTCCACTTGATGCATTATGAGGCAGTCAAGTGAGCCTTTTGTGGTTGAAACAATAGTTCAGTGGCCTCCGAGAGGATGCCATAGAGATAGTTGATCTATACATGAAATATGTATTTTATTATCTCCTAAACTTATGTTTATGCTAGTATTAGATTAGAATTTATTGCTACTTTAATATAGTTTTTGGTTTTTGTAGGACACAAGAGTAAAACGTAGAAATGGGATGAAACGCAACTCTAATGATTGACTATTTACAACTTCGATTGTATATCTCTGATGGGACTGATTTAAGCTTCATGTTAAAGTACACGAAGTCAGCTTTCCAACGCCACTGACTGTTCGCAATTTGGAGTTCTGAGCAAAAAGTTCTGATCATTTGACATATCGTACGCGAAAGAGACACGATTAAAGAGAAGAACCGTCAAGATGAGATTGGTTGGATGAGATCGATACAAGGGGTTTTTGTTTAATAAAGAAAAAAAAAGAAAAAAAAAGAAATATGACCGGTTCAGAATCCGGTCTAGTTCAGTTAAAGGAAAAAGAAGAAAAAGATAACCCGGCCCGAGCCAAAGCTCGGGCCTTCGTTTCAGTCGAACAGAGCCAAGCTCTGTTTGAGCTCTGCATGGGCGGAGAAATTGACGGCGACGATAGCTCAGTAAGATCGGCAATGGATCGTGGCAAGGATGACAGAGAATCGAAAGAAAACAGAACGCCGGAAGAGCCGTGCTGAATCGGGAAAGTAAAGAGACAGAGTATCACCGGACTTAAAAAAAGGAGTTTGTACTCAATCTGATAAGTTACGAATCAATTCGATTTCAACTGGGAATCGGATGGGTTTGGTGTCTATAAAAACAGAAACTTTGGCTGGAGAGGGGAGAGCTTTAATGGAGAAATTTCAGAGAGGAACAGAGGATTTCGGCCGAAAAACAGAGAGGAAAACCGGACGATTTCCGGTGTGATTGCCGCCGGAATCCGGTGGCTTTGGCCGGAAGAGAGAGAGAGGGAGGAGGAGCGACCAGAGGCGAGGAAGACAGGGCCGGAAGAGAGGAGAAAGGCCGGATTTTTGGGCTGTTTGTGAACTGTTACAGTAACGGCTGCGCGAGGAAGACGATGAACAGTGCATGAACAGTACCCGTGAACAGTGAATAGTGATTTTTTGGTGAATAGTGCACAATGACACCAACGAATCAACAGCGTTCTCCTTGTCTGATGGCCAGCTAAATTCGCGTCTAAGGCGTAGATGAAGCCCTAGATTTGTGTTAATTACTCTTGTTTGTTTTATTTAATACAGTTGATATGATTTTGCTTAATGCTATTTCATGAGTTTCTTTTGAGTGCTTGACCATAGACTTGATTGATATGCATGAAATTAGATCTTTTTAATTCCTATGCTTAGCTAAAAGTAGGCTGGTGTTAATTCTATGCCCGACCAAGGATAGAATTACCTACAATAATTTATAGTGGATGAACTCTCGTGTCCGACCAAGAACTTGAGTGAATTCACTGTGATTTGTGTGTCTGACCATGAACACAAGTTACCGTATCATGTCAATTTGAGCGTAATAATAATTGAGAGTAGTAATTGCATGTCTAGTGGTGGATTCTCTGCTTTAGCACTTCACCATATTAGTTAAAATCCATTTTAAAGTAGTTAAATCTTATTGCTTTCTCTAGATTAATTAAAACAAAATCTGCTTTCACTTGAATTTGGTAAAATATTAGTCCGTCCCTGAGGTTCGACAACCCTTTAATACTCACTGTAGTACAATTGCCTTGTGCACTTGCAAGGGTTTAATTTTAAACGATCAAGTTTTTGGCGCCATTGCCGGGGACGGAAGCCAATAATTTACCAAATTCAATTGAAAGAAAGTTGCAGTTTAATTTACCAAATTCTTAGCTTAGCTTAGTTTTAGAGTAGTTTAGTGAGTCTTAACTTAGATTATTTGTCAGTAGCTTAATTTGTGTTTTTCTTTCTTTTTGCAAGGTTAAGAGAAGGCGTGGAATTCTCGCCAACGTGAAAGGGCCATCCCTTCCCCTAGTTTGCATTCTCTTATCCTTCTTTTTTTTTTGATTAATTTCTATGTTTGGTGTTTTTCTTTTCTTTCTGTGACTGCATGTTGTGCTAGTTGTGGCTATTAGGACTGCTAGTTGTCGATATCTAGGATTGATGTTTGTTAGTTGTGGATATCTAGGGTTGTTTCTCTGATTTGTGGATGTGTGATATTTTGGTTCGGTTGATGAATGCATGGTGAAGAAATGTCTTCACCTTTCTATGGATTTAGCCACGAGAACCCATACAGGAGCTTTAATGATTATTGTTCTTCACACACACCTAATCCCCCTCCCTATGAAGTACCCTACCACCCACGTCCCTTATATGCTGATACTTACAACTGTGGGTGGGATAATCACTCTAATTTTGGGAGTGGCACATCTTCCCTACAATATACAACTCCTTATATGTCGGAACCATGTGCCCTCTGTTTAAGTCTCATTCACACCCCAGTGGAGTGCCCTTTGGCCCATGAGTACCCTGATTTTATAAGAAAATATGTGAATGAGGCCCAAGGTCTTCATAAGTGGGTGGATCATCCTATTTTCCCTTGGGAGCAACCCAATCCTGGGCCCACTCTTCATCAGGCCCCTAGACAAGATTTTCCAAGCCCACACCTACCTTACCAACCTGCCGCTACTCCTCAGTTTGACCCACCCACTAGACAATCTACCTTAGAAAACTAAATGAGCCAACTGTTAGCCCTTGTAGCTGAGATGGCAGCCGAGATAAAAACTGAGATTAAAATTGAATGTGAGGAGATGAGAGATGAAATACGGACCCATGCCCAGATTGTCCATTCTCACACACAGGCTCTTGCCAACATTGAAATACAGTTAGAACAGCTAACACAGGCTATGAATATGAATAAAGAATGCATTTTACCTGTCGAGCCCCAATATCCGATGGGCCCATTTTCTGACAAAGGGATATGTTTTTCCCCTGACTATGATGTTACATCCCTTCATAATGCCCAAAGGTTTGACAATGAGCTTGAGTGGGTTTTACATAATGATCAAGAGGGTGTAGAAATTAAAGAAGAAGTGAGTGCATTAATAGAACCTAGCTTTAAACCTTCTTCTATATTTGAGGAGTCACATTCTATGGCACTATCAACAGAACCTTCTATTCCTGAAACACCATTCATACCATGTATTGACCGATCTAACCCTTTATTTATTGAAAGTAACTTAGACTGTTTCATAGATTGTTTAGTTGAGTCCTTAATTGAGGAAGCTTTCCCAATTGGGTTACTAGAAGAGGCCCCTAAGGCCAAAATGGTTAATTTGAAGGAGGATCCCTTAATTTTAAAATTTTCTACTGACCATTCTTCATGGTTAATGCAGGGACCCCTCTTTCCAAAGCTTCCCTACCCACCACTCCATCCTTTTATTCCACGATGTGCTCCATACTTAGGCAACAAAGATAGGAGTGTGTGGTGCAATCATTTAATTAATCCAGGTTGATGACTTGATAATCTGGCCCCTACAGAGGATCGTAGCTACGTCTGGCTGAAGACATTAAACTTAGCGTTTGGTGGGAGGCAACCCACGTATTCAGGTATATTCTCGCCTTTATCTGATTTTCTTTGATTATATGCTCATTGTCATGTTATATTTTGTTCACATTGAGGACAATGTTCATAGTAGGTTTGGGGGAGGGAATATTACTTGTATAAAAATTAAAAAAAATCATAAAATTGAAAAAAAATCATAAAAATTTGAATTAGTTTTTAAGTTGTTTGTTAGTACTTTTTCTTAGGTTTTGATAGTTTATCCCGTAATGATGCATGTTACAATTCTTAGGAGATTAATTTGCATTGGAAGTGTGAGTAAGTATACTGGAGGATAGATACACTTAACTGAGCATACCTTTCTATTATAGTCCTCTCGGAACAAAGTGCTTGAACTAAGAAAATTCACTTACACACACTAGTACATAAAGTAATACCATCTAGAGATTTGTTGAATGCTAATTTACAGTGGGATGTCTTTAGTCATAGTCATTGGATGATGTGTAGTTATCTGTTGAGCTTAAAAGATCATGATAGACTATTTACTTGGCTATGGCAAGGGATTGGAACCGGAAATAGGTTGAGAGTATAATACAGCCCGGACAAAATAAAGATGTGCTGAAAAAAATATGTGAAAATGAAAAAATGCGAAAAAATGAAAATAAAATGAAAGAAAAGGGGGCTGCTTGACTTTATAGGATTAACTTAGGCTGATGCTCGGGCCCGAAGCGGTCTCTTAAAACCTAATGCCCTAAGCCAATTGGCTGGGAGTCATTGGCCTGAGTCATTGCTAAACCTAAGCATCTTGAAGTCAGGCCTTACACAGTCCTAGCGAAAAAAAGAAAAAAAAAGTCTGTGGTGTATTATCCTCTCAAATCTAGAATGTTGGACCCGAAGGAGGTGCGCAGATTTGTGCTATCATGAACCTAAAGATTACGATGACTATGTAGATTCTGATGTTCTTTGGTTAATGGGTAACACTGGATCTGTATAAACAAAAATTTAGAATGTATTGCTACAATGTTCTACACTTTCTACTATTTATATTATCATGCTATATTATATTGAGCAGAAATTTCCAAGATGAAAGTGTGGAATAAAACCACTTACTTGAGGGCTTCTATATTCCTGTTGATTATGAACCAAGTACATGTGGTTGATTTTCTTAAGCATTGTAGTATGTATTTATCGGGATAATCGGTTCTTTGTTTTGTAATGTTTTAATTTTTGCTTTGTTTTGCACTTAGGTTAATTAGATTAATAAATACATGTTTGTGGGTAGCATGGCTGCAAACCCTCACGAGACAACACTCGTCCTACTAGGGCCACCTAGAGGTTTAACGGCTTGTTGCATACGCTCAATGCAATCATGTTCCCTACGAAAGTGGTGTTTACTTTTATGCATTAGTTTCTTTAGTTGTTTGTTTTATTTTGTTTTGCTAGGGACTAGCAAAATCTAGGTTTGGGGGTGTGATCTATACATGAAATATGGATTTTATTATCTCCTAAACTTATGTTTATGCTAGTATTAGATTAGAATTTATTGCTACTTTAATATAGTTTTTGGTTTTTGTAGGACACAAGAGTAAAACGCAGAAATGGGATGAAACGCGACTCTAATGATTGAATATTTACAACTTCGATTGTGTATCTCTGATGGGACTGATTTAAGCTTCATGTTAAAGTACACGAAGTCAGCTTTCCAACGCCACTGACTGTTCGCAATTCGGAGTTCTGAGCAAAAAGTTATGATCATTTGAAATATCGTACACGAAAGAGACACGATTAAAGAGAAGAACCGTCAAGATGAGATTGGTTGGATGAGATCGATACAACGGGTTTTTGTTTAATAAAGAAAAAAAAAGAAAAAAAAAGAAATATGACCGGTTCAGAATCCGGTCTAGTTCAGTTAAAGGAAAAAGAAGAAAAAGATAACCCGGCCCGAGCCAAAGCTCGGGCCTTCGTTTCAGTCGAACAGAGCCAAGCTCTGTTTGAGCTCTGCATGGGCGGAGAAATTGACGGCGACGATAGCTCAGTAAGATCGGCAATGGATCGTGGCAAGGATGACAGAGAATCGAAAGAAAACAGAACGTCGGAAGAGCCGTGCTGAATCGGGAAAGTAAAGAGACAGAGTATCGCCGGACTTAAAAAAAGGAGTTTGTACTCAATCTGATAAGTTACGAATCAATTCGATTTCAACAGGGTATCAGATGGGTTTGGTGTCTATAAAAACAGAAACTTTGGCTGGAGAGGGGAGAGCTTTAACGGAGAAATTTCAGAGAGGAACAGAGGATTTCGGCCGGAAAACAGAGAGGAAAACCGGACGATTTCAGGTGTGATTGCCACCGGAATCCGGTGGCTTTGGCTGGAAGAGAGAGAGAGGGAGGAGGAGCGACCGGAGGCGAGGAAGACAGGGCCGGAAGAGAGGAGAAAGGCCGGATTTTTGGGCTGTTTGTGAACTGTTACAGTAACGGCTGCGCGAGGAAGACGACGAACAGTGCATGAACAGTATCCGTGAACAGTGAATAGTGATTTTTTGATGAATAGTGCACAATGACACCAACGAATTAACAGCGTTCTCCTTGTCTGATGGCCGGCTAAATTCGCGTCCAAGGCGTAGATGAAGCCCTAGATTTGTGTTAATTACTCTTGTTTGTTTTATTTAATACAGTTGATATGATTTTGCTTAATGCTATTTCATGAGTTTCTTTTGAGTGCTTGACCATAGACTTGATTGATATGCATGAAATTAGATCTTTTTAATTCCTATGCTTAGCTAAAAGTAGGCTGGTGTTAATTCTATGCCCGACCAAGGATAGGATCATTAGCCCAAATGATAATTCTATGCCCGACCAAGGATAGAATTACCTACAATAATTTATAGTGGATGAACTCTCGTGTCCGACCAAGAACTTGAGTGAATTCACTGTGATTTGTGTGTCTGACCATGAACACAAGTTACCGTATCATGTCAATTTGAGCGTAATAATAATTGAGAGTAGTAATTGCATGTCTAGTGGTGGATTCTCTGCTTTGGCACTTCTCCATATTATTTAAAATCCATTTTAAAGTAGTTAAATCTTATTGCTTTCTCTAGATTAATTAAAACAAAATCTGCTTTCACTTGAATTTGGTAAAATATTAGTCCGTCCCTAAGGTTCGACAACCCTTTAATACTCACTGTAGTACAATTGCCTTGTGCACTTGCAAGGGTTTAATTTTAAACGATCAATAGTCATCGAGTGGTATGCACGAGAATATTTACTCTATATGCTTGGTTGCACCTTATTTGTCGGTAACAGCAACAACCATGTGCACCCCATGTATCTCATCTTGTTATAGGATTTTCACTATTTAGGACAGTAAGAATGGGGCAGTGCCACTCTTGCCTACTTGTACAAAGAGTTGGAAAAAACTTGCCAACCCAACACATCAAAGATTTCTGGGTGTGTCACCCTTATCCAAGTAAACCATTAATAATCTTGGGTTAATCTATTTACCATAAGTATAATACATTTGATTCATGTTAGATTTTTATGCGTCAAACAATTATAGTCGTAGGAGAGATTACATGTGGGATGTCCAAAAGTTTAGAGCTTTTCACTAGATAGTTTTTCTCCATTTAGAGTTAGGTATGTTTTATATATTTAAGTAATTTTATGTTCTTTTATAGGCATTTTTAATAATTTGTTTTGTTACTTTTGATGTTCTCAAGTGGAATGCTAAGAAGACCAAAACCATTATTCCTCATGGTGTCCTCTGCCACTATAGATTTGAATTGGACTACCAACGATTTAGACATGTGATTATATTATATTGCACATATTACGAATATAAACAATGCAATGTTTATAAAAAGAAAAGTATTATCTTTATGTGTCTTGTAAGTTACATGGCAATTATACAATTATGAGGTTTTTGCACAGTTACTATCTAGGACGCCACTCATATACTTTGAGATTGCATAGATGTATGTTCCAGATCGAGTCATGTTGCAGTTTGGGCTAGAGCAGATTCCCCCCCACCCCCTTTTGTTATGGAGTTCATTGAGCGATATTTGCATCGGGGCTTGTTAAGTTTTGATTGGATGTCACATCATGCGGCCTATATTACTAAAAGGGACGAGTGGAGGACCACTCTTGTTCAGGGGGGAGCTTGCCACAATTGAGCGAGACGCAGATAGTGCCTACATGAAGTGGTACTTAACGATCACTAGAAGACTTATCCCACTACCTGTGCATGAACCAGAGATGTTATATCAGCCTAGGGGCGACACTGGGCGGGCTTTGGTTAGTATCTCTTACTTCCTATTTATTTCAATTCACCATCATTGTGTGCATGTAGTTAAAGTATATTTTTTTTCCCGCTAGCTTACTTGTGCGAGACAGACAATCACTCAGTTAGAAGCATCTTTGGTGGAGCATTCTTATGAGAACTTGATAACAGCATGGTAGACGATACGCGAGACCACTACACATGTTCTTGCTAGCTTGTCGTTGCTTTAGTCAGTTATGATAGAGATTTCGGGCCCGCATGGTTCTCATGCTTCTGAGGCTTCTCAAGCTATATCAGATTCGCCCGACATTGTGATATCATCAACTGACACGACTTCTTTGACCCCACCACCAGTAGCTCCAGATGCCACATTCGGTCTAGTTGAGATGCCCCTTCTTCGAAAGTATATCTAGGCGACAATGTGCACTTCGTGCTATTTTAAGTTAGCCACCTTCGTCTTCAGTTGTATGTCTAGATCCTATACCTTATGTAGAGCCTGACTATATTCCAGTTTGAGCACAAGGACGAGGACAGGATAGGAGTAGGGGAGGAGAGTTGACTGGGCATTTTTATTATCTTATGTATATATATTTTATTTAAACTTGGAAGATACACCTTAATTTATTTTTAAACAAAATAAATTGTGTTATTGTGTTAACTTGGAAAAGTTTACTGAGAAAATAGATGGTTTAAACTTATTTATTCTTTATAATTTAATTTTTGTGTACATTGATTATATTGTGTTATCAGCTTTTTAAAAAAATTGCAAGTTACAATGCTGTCTTTGTAGTATAGAAGATGAAGGCGCCACTTCAAATGACGCTTTCAAAGGACATTAAAGAGTAATGCGTCATTTCAAAAACGTCTTCAAAATATATTTCGGACAAGTTTTTTTGGTTAAGGCACATTAAAACGTCATTTGAAATAGCGCCTTAGTTGAAAAGTTAATAAAATGTAAGGCATCTATTAAAGAAACTTTTTCCTCATCACAAGAGGAAGGTGTCGCTTCAAGTGACGGCTTTCGAGTCAGGGTAAAAAAATGGGAAGTATCAACCGAATAGACGCTTTAGGGCAAAAAAATAAAGACCGCGTAGAGGCCAGCACCACATTGGTGCTTGCGTGGCATGTCAGATTACCGGATTGAGAAATATATTTTCCACTTTCCCAATCAGTTATTATTTATTTTAATATATATTATTTAGTAAAATTTCCATTATTTTCCACTAAAGTTTATCTTTTTCTCCAACCGAATAAATAGTCCATGCAAATAGCAAAACCTTGATAAAATAGAGATACTAATTGTAAGATTTACGGTCTTTACAAGCTGCTTTCTTGATTGTAAATATTTGGCTGAGGGCATTCAGCACCTAACAGAGAAAGTCATTCTATTTGGTGGGACTTGGGAGAGTTCCAACTAAGCCAATATGTGAAGTTAATATCGGTGGGGGTGATCCGAAGTTGAATCACAATAAGAGAGCCTGCAGAATCACTGTGGGTTTGGCATTGGGGCCCCGAAGTACTTGGAGTATCAATGCAAGAATTTACTTGAATGAACGTTGCTCTACGGCTGCATACGTGGCGCATCTTCCCTTACAAAAAGTTGAATTCTTCATTTATGTTCTTGCATGCTTGCAGTGGGAAAGAAAGAAAGGAAACCCATAAAATACAATCAATTGCAATTTGCATGACATTCTTGTCTTTATATACTACTTTCCTGGCAATCTGTTCACTTGCTTACAACTAATTTCCTCTGGCCTTGACTCAAATATGGACATCTTCTCTGTCTTCCCCTACTCATTACATAGAGATTGCTAACATGAAGGTTGAAACCACGGTGGTTGGCCGGAGCGCTGTCCAGCAGCTGAAGAGTCTTCTTGCGTCTAGTTCAATCACAGTGCTTTGGACAGAGAAATGGAGATGGCAATGACAAAGCCTGTTCATTTTTCTGAATATTATTACCCCAGGAAGACGAGAAATTATTGGGTGTAGATAGGACACCAGCGGGGTGTACTATCTACACCTAATAATTTTCCAGGAAGACAGACTAGGTTGCTGTTCTGAAACTTTGCGTGGACACTAGATGTGTTATATTCCAGGTTAGCTCCCATTAGTTCTTGTCTAGGTTGCTAGTTCTGTAATGTCATCTTGTTGATGTCTGCATTTTTCTGGCTTTGAGAAGGGTTTCTCTGAATTGCTATTTCTTGTGTATCCTTTTTCGTCCTTAATTGATTTTTGGATCAATATATAGACATATTGCAGGTTCACCACATGGAGGATCTCCCCAGTGTCTCAAGGAGAAACTATTGGACAGCAATATCACTTCCGTGGGTCTAGGGACTCAAAGCACTAATAAGAGGACTACAGAAGCTTATGGGGTGAGTTGTAAAAACATTTTGTGACCTGGGTCCCTTGTCTGCTTGGCATCTTGCAATGCCGGATCTAGAAACGAAAGCCAGTTACCAGATACTCGGTAAAGTTGCACTTGGAGTGCCGGAAAATGAACTTCCCATATATAAGTAAGTCAGACAATTGGGCCAACAGATTTTTGTCACTTGAACAGATCAAAGTGCAGCCAAAAAGGGTAATGTTAAGGCTAGAGTTGGGGAGAAGTTGCTCAGTCACTACTGATGGATCCCAGTTGCAAGGTTACAAGTAGGTGACGGTCAGCACAAGCATCTTTTATTAAACGTTTGAGATGTTTTTATTTCCGGTAAAAATTTACCATGAGATGTTGAAATTTCTTTAGAGTTTCAAGTGGCGACATGAGATGCTGTTCACCTATTATGGGAGCATCCAATTTTACTAATAATGATAGGCGTTTTTGGGTTAGGTCCCCCTTGATGCTTATCATCTATTATAAGATGTTCAAATATTTTCAAAATCATAGTCATATCTAAATAAATCGAAAATTTATAAACCACTCAAATATTATACTCCCTCCCTCCCATACTTGTGTCTTACTCCCTCCGTTCCAAAATACTATGCATATTTAGAAATATTATTATTCCAAAATATTGTATATATTTTACTGAATCAAGTGACTTCCTCTTTCCAAAATTGGAGGAGACTTAGAAGGATTGACTAGAACTTTGTTCATGAACGGGCATACGAGTTGGATGGGATATCAGGGAGAAGGAGTCATGTGATTTCCTTATGGTTTTCATGGTCTAATAAAAATGAGAATTTTCTAAAATGTACATAGTATTTTGGAACGGATGGAGTATTTGATTTTTCATTTGGACAAAACCAAATACAACACGTGATATAGGACATATAGAGTAATTGACACGGTAACCAAAATCAAAAGAAATCAAAAGAATGATGCTCATAAAATTTTAATACCAAATCCTTCCGAACGCGGCTATTTGGACCCAATAATCCATCTGTCCTCCGTTTCTTCTGTACCCCAGGTCATAAATTGAGAATTTCTCACCCGTTCCCCGTTATCTAGATAAAGAGCAGAATATTTTTTTCTCCCCCAACACCCCATAATAATTAGTCCCTTGTCCCCCACTGTATAACCCTCACAAACCCCAAATCTCACTCCTTTGACTGCCCTAACACTCCGGGCTCGATCCCCTTCCCTCCGATATAATGAATGCCAACAGTTGGAGTCTCCTGGGGTTACATTGATTTGCTTCCCATCAGTGCCACTCCGAGAACTCCGGCATGAACCTCGTCTAGAACCTCTTCCTCGCCACCACCCCTGCACAGACGACTCCACCACCACCCCTGTCTGCATGGTTTTTGGATCGTCCCTACATCGAGGACGGGGATGGGTCCCCATAATACTTAATGCATACTGTTTCTTTATTTTGGAGCGTGCTCCCCATTACTTTAGGTCTCATTTGTCAGGGATGGGTCCCTGGAATACTCTATCTAGAAAGAAACCTTCTCTTTTGCTTATGCGTCTTTATTTTGGGGAGTGACCCAGGTACTTTAGATCTCATTTGGCAGGTTTTCCCAACTTTGCGAGATACTATGCCTAGAAACGCAGCCCTCTCGGTTGCTTACTGCTTCTATATTTTGGGAGTGCCCCCCAAAACCTTAAAACTAATTAGTCAGAGACCGGTCCCTAAAGTACTCTGCTATGAGATATAGGCACCGGATGCTGGAGAAGATGATCAGCGCCAGAGAGGGGGATGTCCGCCGGCTCTGGCGGCTTTGTTTGGTTGGAGAGGGTGTTTTTCCTTATTACTTGGCCAATGAGCCCGGATTGCCATGTTACCCAGTTTTTTTAGGCTCATCCCATATAACCTAGTTTCAGTACCTGATCTTCCTATTTTGCCCTCATCAACCCTAACCCAACTAAACGTTTTCCATATTACTGGGTTTCAGACTTTCAGCTTGAACTCCTCTTCAATCTCCTCTACTTTCACGCATTCTTCCCCCGCTCTCAGCCACGCCATTCAACCCGCCCTCAGTCATACCCCTTCACACATCTATTCCCCTGCCTCAGCCTATCCCTCAAATATTAGGCTTCAAGTCTAGAATGGGCAACTTATCCCACAAATATCTACTTCCGTCTGCATCTCCATGCATACCATACGTCCTGGGTGATGATGAAGATCTGAAATGTGTCTTCCACATTCAGAAGACAGAAAGGAAATCAGTGTTAGAGTTGTATGTGGAGAGGACTTCCAATGTAAATAAGGAGGGGATATCCCCATCAAATCAACCTATTCACTTGACAGATGATGACATTCGATCATCAGGAGGTAAAGGAAGGAAACAGTCGGATCTTGTCTTTGGAACAATAAGGTAAGAACATAATTTATCATTTGTGAGACGAAAGGAAGACATATACCATAGCCTTCCTATCGTGTAATTGATTACATGATAGCCTTTGCTATCATGTAAATGATTACAGGATAGCATTTACTATCGTGTATTCGATTACATGATATCCCTTCATATCGTGTAATTGATCGTTTAAAATTAAACCCTTACAAGTGCACAAGGTAATTGTGTACTACAGCGAGTATGAAGGGTTGTCGAACCTCAGGGACGGTTAAATAATTTATCAAATTCAAGAGAAAGTTACAGTTTTTATTTAATTACTCTAAGGAAAGCAATGAATTTTATCTAAACTAAGCTGAAATTAATCAATGTAGAAGAGACCAAGGCTTCGAATCCACCACAATAAACTAATATATTTTTTTCTCTCTCTTTTGAATAAAGATTTCCAATTGGCTAGCATATTTCTCTCGGACATACACTTGTCAATTCAAATTATAGTGCTCTCCTCTCGGATGTAACACATAAATCAATTAAGAACATGGAACAGTGATCTATCTCTCTCGAGTATAAATCAATGAAGCTTTATTGATATATAGCACCTCAGTCTACTCACGTTCCTCTCGAACACGCAAGTATTCTTTGGATTGAAACTCACAAGAATTCACTCTTATTTCTGTCGAGTACTAAAAACAAACCTTAATGAATTAACAGTGATTATACAATAAAATCCATACACCAACTAGAGTAACACATAATATGAGAGAAAAGAAACTAGACAACCAGTTTATTGGGCTTCATCTACGCCTTAGAAAAGTGTTTAGCCTTGCATTGGAAGAGAAATCACCATTGTGTTCTTTATCTTCTTCTTCTTCTTCTCTCCTTTGCTCTAGCCTCCAAGGTCTCCAAAAGGACTCAAAACTCTATTATCTAATTCTTCTCAAGATCCCCCAAAACGTTCTCCCTTAAGGCTTGTTTATATATTTGAAGAGAAATCACGAAGTTCCCTTCCAAATTCGAGTCGAAATAGGCTTAATTTAAGTTTTGTCATACAAATCGATCGATCGCTCCATATTGCCGATCGATCGCTTACCGATCGATCACTTTTCTTCGTTAATTTCTTATGTTGTCGCGCCGATCATCTGTTTCGTCTCGTCAGCCGATCGATCATTGTAAGTTCCGATCGATCGTGTTTACTGTATTACATGGATCAAAAACTCCATTAGATACGATCGATCGTTTTGATGTCAATTGATCATTTCCTTCGATAACACTGTTTTTTGCTCTGGCGATCGATCATGTATAATATACTGATCGATCGTAAGTGCTATATTATAATTTTCAAATTGTTATAACTTTCTGCTTCGAACTCCGAATTGCGCACAGTCAGTGGCATTGGAAAGCTGACTTCTTGAACTTTAATATGAATCTTGAATCAATCCAATAAGAGATATTGACACAAAGTTATAAATATTCAACCATTAAAGTCATTTTTCACCTCATTTCTGCATCTTACTCTTGTTTCCTACAAAAATCAAAAACTATATTAAAGTAGCACTAATTCTAATCAACCACTAATATAAACATAAGCTTAGGAGATAATAAAATGCATATTTCATGTGTAGATCAATAATCAATTACACGATAGCACACGATAGCCCTTCCTATCATGTAATCGATTACACAATATTCTTACATATTCTCTTATTCCGTATATTTCTCTACACGACTCACACTGATATGCCCTCTTCATATCTTGCAGTTTGGGTAAAGTAATGAAAATAAGAGGGCATTTACTACCCCAAAGGTTCGAATTAATATAGTACATGGGGAAGAAGAAAGAACAATAAATGAAAAGAATGAGAAATATAAAAATGATGAGTAATTTTCAAAGGTAGGTGTTGATGGAGACGAAGAATTTATTGACACTGATGATCCATGGTCAGGTGATGAGTGGTTGTTACCTCTACACACACAATCCCCTGAGTTGGACATGGAAGAAATTCCAAACGTGGCTGCTACAAAACCATCCACGTCGAAAGGGAAGAATGTTGTATCTGATAATCAGGAATCATTCGACGCAAAGTTTAGTCATATTGAAGGCGATGGAGGTTGGGATTGGGGCACTGAGTAACGTTTGGATGCGGATGTAGAGACGTACGAGGAGGAAGTGATGTTAAGCAAGATTTTGCAAAGCAACCAACTACGAGGCTTTTCTTGTGTTAGGGGCTCGGTTTGAAAGCATCAAACATTTCAAGAGAACTCTTGTTGATTTGGCAATAAAGAGGAGGTTCACTTATACTGTGGTTGATGAGAACAAGGATACATTTACTGTAAAGTGTAAGGAGAATGGGTGCAAATGGTATATTCGTGCGTCAAACAAGGCAGGCGCTATTAGCTTGACAAGGAGGGAGGTTGAACTACAAGTGACATAAAGTTGGGAACGAAAGATCATCCATTAGCTTCACACCTCTAGATTGCAAGGAAATATCATGGCCTACATAAGGAGTCAAATACTATCACACCAGATAATATCATAAGGTACATTAAGAAACATTGGTATCACAATCAAGTATAAGAAAGCATGGCGGGCGAAAGAAGTTTTATCGGAGTTGATTGATGGCAACCCAAATAATTCATATCGCATTTTGCCCGCATACAGAAAGGAATTAGAGAGGTCTAATCCAGGAACCTATGTGGTTATGGAAAGGTCTTGTGATATACCTGAAATAGAGTTACACGGATATGATTTCAAACGTGTATTTTTTATGTTTGGCCCTGTTGTGAGAGCTTTTAGAAGTTTACTTAGGCCTATCTTAACTATGGATAGAACTTTCTTAAAAAGAAAGGATCCCCGATGTCTATTGATTGTTACAGCTATTGATGGTAATCAACAATGTTGTGCATTGCATATGATGTTGTTGAGGCATAGACAAGAAATGCTTGGTAAGTTGAAGTACAATCAACTATTCTACTTGTGTCATTCCAAACACTTATTACGATAACTACAGTCATGTTTTCCTCACCCAGGTCTTATCCTATGCTACTTTCAGGACATGGTTTCTATAGTTAATTCATACTTTTCTTTTCATGGAGTCACCCTCAAGACTAGACACAATTATTATTGACAGACAAAAGGACTTCTCAAAGCAGTCCCCGGTGTCTTCCCAGAGGCTCATCATGGGTTTTGCCTTCGTCATATAGTACAGAACATCCTTGACAGATGGTAAGATAGACACTTGAAGAACCTCTTATTCAGGGCCGCTCTAAAATTTAGAATATCAAAATTTGATGAGGTCATAAAACAAATTAAGTAACACAATAAGGAGGCATTCAAATACATTAATAACATCAATTATAGAAACTGGGCTAATATTGAATTCCCTGGTAGAAGATATGGTACTCTCACATCAAGCAGATCTGAGAGTATCAACGGTATGTTCTTAAAGGCTTGAAGTTGGCTAATCACTAGATTGATTGAGCAAACGCGTGCTACGACTACATCTCACTTTGAGAGACGTAGATACGAAGGCCAACAGCTACCAAATCACTTAACCAAATATGCCCAGAAATACATAAACAATAGAAGGGATCATAGTGGAACAGTTCGAGTGAATGTCATATCATTGTACGAATTTCAAGTGAATTCTCTCCACCATGTGGTACGTTCAATGTCATCATTACTTAAATATCGTGCAAATGTAACCTATGCCACTAGTTTTGAGTCATCCATGAATGCCCCTCACTACACATAATGTTTACTGGACATGTGCTTTGGCAGGACTACATGAACCTTCTGAAGAAGACATGCACATGCAAAGAGTTTCAGACCATGGAACTTCCTTGTAAACATATTTTAGCGTCAATTGATCACAGGAGTTTAGATCCAATGCCATTTTGTGAGAAGTGGTATTACTCGAAAACTTACTGCAAAACCTACGAAGAGTCAAATCAATCGACGTTAGATAGACTTCAATGTTTAGATCATGGGGTTCTGCCAAGATACGAACCACCAATTGTGGAGGAGCAGAAAGGCAGGCGAAGGGTGAGCTGAATTGAGTCACAACCGGATCCCCCTAAGAACTCAAGGAGATGTGGTAACAGTCGTTAGCTTGGGCACAATCCAAACAATTGCAAAAACCCTCTGCTTGAGAAAGAGGCAAAGCAAGGAAGAAAGTGATCAGCCACAAATGAAGCAAATCCAATTGCAGGTAAACATCGTTCTGGATTACCACATCCACCTACATTCTTCATGTAAATGAAATCTAATGACAGGCAATAATACAAATAGCATGCAGTGGCTTGTGTTCCAATTTAATGTGTATATGTGGTACCTACAGAAATGTAAGCATTAAATTTTTAAGATGAATTGTGTATGTTGTATTCGATCTATCGTGTAATCGAACATACGATAGCGCCGCTGTCGTGTAGTTGGAGACATGATATCGGTGCTATCGTGCCTTTCAAGCAACGTGTTCTGGAAACCTTGATGGTCAAAGTCTCAAACTACTCTCACTTTCTGAAGTAGTATATAAAATCATTTTACACAATTTCGTCACTGTGAAATTATCGACGGTGCAGCAGAAGAGGGTTAGGGTTTGCGGCCGGCGATTAAGATTCACATCTTGGCGTTGTGGCAAAAGTGGGATAGTGTTTGCGGGCGGCCATTGAGGTTGAAATTTGGGCGGTGCGGCGGAAGAGGGTTAGGATTCACGTTAGCCGCCAATACTGCCACGAAGACACCACCTCCCTACTGGTAAGCTTCAAATCTACTAGTTAACCAAGTTTTATTTCATAAACAACATCATTCAAAATTGTTACAGAAACTGTCAGATCTGAAAAAACATTCTTTGTGAACAGCTGCAGAATTGAAGATGTCTGCATGTTAGCGGGTTTTATTTTTTATTTTTTAATAGGTAATACTCTCACGTACTGAGGTGGGATTGGCTCCATGAAGATAAAATTAACATGAAGCATATGTCTCCGCCTTCAGAATTCAGATACATACCTACCCTTTTTGGAGATGGATCTCATCTAAGCCCAAGTCGTTCCTTTTAAAACAAAAATTACTGACACTTCACAACTCTGCCATGAGGACCCATCATATGCTAGACTGTGACCAACAAGTTATCATAGTAGCAAGGGATAAGAGATTATTTTATCAGCCATTCAAGCTCAAGAGCATTGAAGAAAGAAAGAAGAATCTCTTGCACTAAATGGTGACTGTATATAACATTGTCTAAAAACAGGCACATAGGAAACTCAATCTTACATATACAGCACAATATGCAGTGATGTACAGTAATTTGTCAACTGCAGATTATAAAAAAAAAATTAAATCCTTGTCTATCATTATCTGACTGAAAGAACTTCAAACTGAAATGGACTTCATTGAAAATAACTCATTACTTATTTTAGCAGCAGATTTCTATACTCCAAAGAATCATTTTTAAGCATCACAGGTCACTAACTTCGCTAAGTTGTGTAAATAAAGGAATGGATAAATACAGTACTAACAACGGAATGATGGCTTCCTATAATAACTGTCATGAAGTACAACATTTTTACCACATTTTAATTTAACAACTCAATTTCAGTGCATTGCATGAAGCAAACTGGGGGAAGACAATTCATGGCTTTTGAGCAGTGCAGAACCAATTTTAGGCAGTGCAACGTGCATGTTAGGATATACGACTCAATTGTTGGGGATGCTACGAGATCAATTTAATAAGAAGAGTATTAATAAGTATATATTTCAAAGAATCAACCCGCACCAACCCATCTTCATAGGAGCATTAGACGCCACATATAATGCTTTGTTGCCACAAATCCAGCACCACAGTGTTGTGTCCCGGCGTGGGACACGAACAGGGCCAGGTATCATGGCCGGAGAAAGGGAGGAAGACAAGAGAAAGATAAAGAAAAGTAATTGATTCTTATTGCATAACCTAAACTGAGGAGGATGACCTCCTTATAAGGGAAGAAAGGTGGCACGGTGCCCTAGGGGAACGCGCCACTAATTGGGCCACTAACGGGCCTGTATTATATCAATTATTCAATTAAACAGATACTCAAAGCAAATCTAATATCCTAATAAAGCCCAATCAATTATCCAGCATGATGTCCATGCATGTGACGTATGCGTGCTGATGTCCTGGACCTGACGTTCACAACAATCCACCACGCTCCGCTCCCGCCTTGTCCTCAAGGCGACCAAGCGGGAACTCGTCCCAAAAACTCATCCTGCCCCATCTTCCGCAAAGTTGTCATAGTCATCTTTGGATGTCCCCACAGCAACAGGACAGTAGGAACCCGAACCAAAGAAGTCGTCGCTCCATAACAAATACTCTGGAGCGAAATTGCTTTGAAATGGTCGTCCGCAGATTGTATTCGCAGCAAAATTTTAAATAGGCCATAAACATCTCCAACACCTGGTTTATCAACATCACTGACATCCATGTGGTATGGTGCAGCATCAAGAGGAACTGAAACTGTGCACAACTCCCCTTCTAGAAGCTTCCACCTGTCTGATGTAATACGTCCAGGAAAATCATTCATAATGACACCTTTCTCATCAGGAAGTGCAAGAATTACACACCCACAAACAGAATGAACATCGTCTTATGGATTCAATGGCTCCGAAACAAAATGAATGAAATGTAAAAACAGCCACATATGAGCCCAGCAAACCTCCATCCGAGACCCCAAAAACACCATGTCTGCAGCAGCGTAAGGAACCGACTCAGATATGCGAGCTTGCTCCTTAATTTGTTCCATATCACGACCACGATCTATAAAAAACTCTTGCAACTTTGCAATTTCCGTTGCTTCTTCTTGCCGTTTCTTTGATTCTTCAATCATTGGCCATCGTGCTTCCTTGTTCGGAAGGAGCCTTATTAGCCAATTCCTCAGTTTGATGCTTCTCCTGCTCAGCCATATTTTCTGCTTCTGCTACAGCTAATCGAGCTTCAAGCTTCTGTCGGATTGCATGAATTGTTGATAGAGATTGATCCTGCTGATCAGACAAGTTAAGCAACCGAGACTGTAGCTCTCGCGCCTCAGTTGCTAAGATGGATGTCTTGCCATGGACTTCTCTGGCGTGTAAGTCATTTGCTGCTTTAGCCGGCTGTAGCACTTTCTTGAGCGTCTCAACCATAGCGAGTACGGCAGCACTCCCCTTGCAGGCTTCCTCTTTGGCTTGGTTGGCAGCATTTTCTTGAAGCTCCACCTTCCTCACCATAGGCAGTCCTGACTCCATTGCAGAAGTCAAGCTTTTCTTGTAAGTTTTAGCATCTGTAGCAAATTCATCAAGAAAATCAACGGCAACTGTTGTGTGACGGGAATGAGTAACACTATCGGCACGATCAGACCCATCATCAACTTCAACCACTCCAGCATCAACAATGGATTGGTCAACCACCTCTCTCACATTTTTTGAAGTGAGCAGATTTCTCAAGTTTTGGTCAAAATGAAGCAAAAAGCTGTCTGTCCAGTTCAATAAGCAATCCAGAACTTTTAGCTGTATTTCAAGTTTAAAGACATCAAGAAGCCTATTAATCATAAGTTGCCGAGACCGAGACGCTGCAATGGATGATTTTCTCTGAAGAGCTTTCAGTAACAGAGATAAGACAGTGAAGCAAGGAGTAGTCTCAAAATCACGACTCACAAAAGATTCAAAACATTCACCAAGACCACTGCAATTGTCTTGAGCTGACATCTTATTTCAACAGGAAGTAGAGCAATCAGCTTGACATTTGCCAAGATATTCAACGAATTTATTCCACACGAGACCGTGATGTTCTTCTATGAGTTTTGCAAGACAATCTTTCAATGGTTCCCACAATTCCCGAAATCGGTTGTGCAAAATGCCAATAAGCCCATAGAAAAGGAGGAGCACATGAGATTCTGAGATGTCACCAATAGGGAGGCCGGCTTGTATCCTAGAAAATGGAACAACGAACATTCCAGTGGTGACTGTAATAGGAGATCCTTCTATTGAATAGAGTATTTGAATAACACTACTGCATTCAGGGGTCTGAGTAGAAGCCTGATATCCTTTTGGCAACATATGATTTTCACTGGAAATTTGGGTATCAGCGGATCTATAATGGCATATTATCCGCATAGTTGCAAGACAAATTTCTTCGTTTGGCGCACACAGATTTTTAGCAAAAGTTTGAACTGCATCTGCAGATCCAAACACAATGTCTAGATGATGCAAAATTGAAGCAGTTGCTACTTGGCCAGCAGACCCCGATGCAGAGTCCAAAAACTCTGCTGTAGCATATAATACTTGCATGGAAGACTTGTATCTTTTTCCCAGAGTCAGAAAAAAATTGACAAACTCAGAAAGCCACGAATTGTTACAAGCAATTTGTGATAGGAACCCAATGCAATTATCTGTAGCTGACCAAGTCGCCAATAAACTCTACCATTAATCAGCAAAACAATAGGGTGAAGAGTAGTCTCCCCTGATTTTGCTGCCATCGCTGAGACAAAAATGGCTGAGCAAAATTTGGCCTGTCGTTGCCTCGAACACAACTGCAGGCAAGAGGGGCTGACAAAACTTCATCATGCGGGCCGCTCCCAACTCATGCATTTCAACAAGCACATGGTAGGCAGGAGATTGTTGAAAGGGTAGGGGTCGCCAAGATTCGTTGTGCCTCCCTGACCGGACGTGCCTGCATGCGCGGCGGTGCTGGCCCAAAAGGCGGATGCGGCGGCATAGCGTTGGGCGGCGTCGTGGCGATCGTAACTTTAGGAAAAATCCAATCTTTGGCCGGTGCAGAGATCGGCGGGGTGGCTTGTCGGAGGTGGCTCCCGGGGTGGCGACGGAGTTGGGGGTGATGGTGAGGTCGAGCCTGCCCGAGGAAGGGTGGATGGGCTGCGGCGGCACCGGCTGGTTCTGCAACCTTGTGGCCGGCGAGGGGTTTAGACCCAGCGTGGAAGAGCGGCCCTGTCCAACAGCAGAGGTTTGGACCGCGGCGATCGCGACGGCACCGAGGAAGGCGTCGCCGAAGGAGGCTCCCGGCGCTGCGGATGAATCGATTTCCTGATCTTCCGCCATCAAGCTGTCATCTTTGGAAACAATTAGATCACCCATTTCCATTGGTTTCGGCGTCTCTAACGGCTTTGGTGCGGTGACGACTCCATCAGCAAGGTCTCTATCAGCAAGGGCATCCTCCTGATGCAGGAAGGGGACCATCGGCTGGATAGGAAGGCATGGCATCAACGACGCAGGGGTCGACTGGGATAGGGGCCTGCCCGTCGACGGCGGCGTCCGGTCGAGGGTCGATGGCGACGGTCGGAGCTTTGGAAGAGGAGGGGACAGATTGCTACCCCAGCAGGGCAGGGCCGACTGGTATAAATATGGAGAGTCTTCCCATTTTCCGGCTCGAACAATAGTGGCGATTTGAGGGCAAGGTGCGGCCGGCGGAGAGGAGAAGCGACTGTAATGGGTTTCGTCTGACGGCAGCGGTGGCTGTGGGAAGCCCCACTGCGGCTGGGAGGGGTACCAGGCGGCGGTGCCCGGCAACAGTGCCGGCGGCGGCGGAGGTGAGTCCCATTCCGGCTGGGAGGAAAACCAGGCAGCTCCCTTGCCTGGCCGATAAGGAACAACCCGCTCTGATACCAATGTTGTGTCCCGGAGTGGGACACGAACAGGGCCAGGTATCATGGCCGGAGAAAGGGAGGAAGACAAGAGAAAGATAAAGAAAAGTAATTGATTCCTATTGCATAACCTAATTGCCTAAGATGGAAATGTGGTTGCGTCACATTTAGTACTGGCATAAAACGTGTAAGTCAAATATTGAATTACTAAACCTACGTATCAATTATCCAATCTTTGAAATCAGTAATATCTATAAGTTATTCACTATCTAAAGTGACAAGTAAACTGTACCCTCGTCTTCAGCATGAGCATCCTTCAATTTGCGGATCTCGTCTTCTATTTGCTCTCTCGTCAAATCTCCATCCTGAAAAGATTCAGATATTTACCACGTCTTGGGTCTCAGAAAGAAACCAATACGCAAGTGCTGATACTGTTGAGCTGAAGATGAATTATTTGAACAATGCAACATGCAATTGGTGCTACGAGAATTAAACCAGTATAGTTGCTTCACCTTCTAAACAACTGTATGTCCAAAATAAATGATGCATATACCTTTAACATTAATCTAATACTTGATACTTGATAAAGCAACTATATTAGTTTATTGTTGTTCCTCAGAGCAATGGTGTCCAAGTCGTGACAAAGAGAATTACCGCCATTGCTGTATCTGTTTCGGTTTCTTCACCAATATCTGTCATCTGCTTTTCATCAATTTCTGACTCGTTATCACTTTCCTTATTAGTAGGATCATGTTCATCTTCGTCTAGTAACATTCCTTCACCAAAATCATCATTGGTGTCAGATTCTTCATCATCTGTATCTTCCACAATCCAAGCAGCCTGTAATGCACCAAAATGAAAAAAACAGAATTTTTATAATTTATCCATCTAGTCAGTTAGCCGCATATCAAATATGACAACTAAACTTGTATCTCTAACATCTTAAACATCTGTTATTTAATAATTCTGGTATAGTTGTCTTTCTCATGTATCTAAATTTAAATTGGAAAAGCAACACCATACCTGGTAATCTGAAGTGCCAGCAGGAAGGGACTTCTTCAGCAATCTTTTACTATTAAGCTTATCAGCATCAGCCATCTCTGCTTCTGTGGGCCATGTCTGAATCAGAGAGTCAATTAATAGCACGTCTTATTTTTTTAAGCTTAAGCATTAGTGTAATTTATGTTAATATAAGCTTATTCATTAAGTGATATTAGATTAATGCATGCTTAGTACTAATAAGATGCATGTAAAAACATCATTCTTGGGTCACCGATGTCATTTTCCCAAAATCTTTTATGTTTCTCATCTATCAGTCACACATATCTGTTACCGGATACTGGTAACTACGGTCAAGAGGCCCCGATTTAACTCACAACCTCACATCTGCACGTTCATTGCGAGGATAGAAACAACCATCATCAAGTTTGTCCACGCAGGGGAGTGTTGTTTAGTTTTAATCGTAAGATTGATTACCTTATAGGTGAAGTGGTTTCTATTGGCGGGTTGGCTTTCTGTCGCTCTAACAGAACACAAAACAAACCGGCACAATTTTCAATAAATACTGAGTATATATAGGTATTTGTCATCTTTTTTTTTTTGCTCGGTGGTCTTTGTCATCAAACGGACAACAATAACACTAGATAATGAGACATTACAATGACAGGTGAGTAAAGAAACTATGTACAAGGAAGCCCAAAAAGAAAATGCACACAAAACGGGAACCCACAGACTACACTGAATGGAGAAAACTATACATATCTAACCCTGCTCACCCACCCCAGGTTTAAATCTGACAATAAATTCTACAAAAGTGTTTCACAGCTCACCTGCTCACCAGAAAGAGGATCAGGAATGTTCTCAACAAGTAATGGCTCTTGTTTCGAAGGATCAGGAAGTAATGAGCGGATAACCTGCAATTTGCCAGAGCTAACCTCCTTATAAAGGAAGAAAGGTGGCACGGTGCCCTAGGGGAACGCGCCACTAATTGGGCCACTAACGGGCCTGTATTATATCAATTATTCAATTAAATAGATACTCAAAGCAAATCTAATATCCTAATAAAGCCCAATCAATTATCCAACGTGATGTCCATGCATGTGACGTATGCGTGCTGATGTCCTGGGCCTGACGTTCACAACACACAGTCATCACTATGAAGTCTCTGGAAATAAAATCATGCAAATTATGCTCCTTGGGATTTCATACACACTTTTTCAGACTACCTAACACAATTAGTTGGCATCATTTGGTCATCCTAACAAAGAGTAGTTAATTAATAAAATATCAGGGATCTAAAATAGTTGACAACAATGGAATAATGATGCCAAATAAGAAGTTATCTAGAGATAATTTGGTATTTTCATTGTGATTAGGGTAACTTGGTCTTTCCATTAGTGTTGGGCATTTTAAACCTCTAGTGAAGTCGGGCTTTAATTTTTATCATAATATCAGTCTCCGATTTGGGTTGAATATAGATTGCTTTCACCACAACTCAATTCTCCTGCTTGGTCTCCAGCTCCTCCTTGCTTAAATTTTGGGTCCCCCCCACCCTTTGCGTTAATTTACTTGACTAAAGGAATCACCCGCTAAACATATCTTTATGTTAATCTCTTTCCACCCCTGTTCTCTAAGACCTTATATCATGAACTATAACTGATTAGATAAACATCAACCATAACTAGGCAAGATGCATGAAGCCAATCTAGAATGACATAGACCCAAAAAGAAGAAATGGAGAAGAAATATTATAGAAGACAAGAATGAGGAAAATAACATGCATCAAAGAAAAAAAAACACTATATGCCTATTCATAATCATAGACCATCCAGATTGAAGGAAAGTATCAGCTAAGAATAATGTAGTATGAAAAAAAAAGCTGATAGGGAAAATTGGCAAAAATGAAGTACAGGTGTCCAAAATGTTAACAGAAAGACAAGAGAATTTACTAAGCCAAAGGCTATGAAGCTAATTCACCTTCAACGCAACAGGTAGTCAGAATATTGGTCATAAATATTAAACAATACTAGATGGCCCACTTATCAAAGAGATGCCAACAGTATAAAATTCGAAAGAGAATTTCCATAGAAAAACAAATATTCTACAAGGTTTATAAAGATACCATTCTTTACCATTCTTTGCCTTTTAAGATCCCATTTTTTCTGCAACACTATGCGTGCTAAATCAGGCTTGCCTTCTCTATTCTGACAAAAAAAGACCGTTCGGAAGTTAAAACCACTGGGGAGAATTCCACAACCCGACATTTGAGATAGCAGAGGAAATGCTTCTTCTGAATGTCCTATTTTACATAAACATTCCAATAATATACTGTAAGTCTTAAAATCTGGGGCTGATCCTTCAGCCTTCATTTGGTTGAATATGCTCCACGCCTCAGCAACCATTTCCTTGTTCAGATAACCGCGAATCAAAGCAGAATAAGCTACTACAGTTGGTTCGCAGCCTGCGTTCTTCATCTCATCATATACTTGGAAAGCTTTACCAAAGTCTCCCTGCTTAAGGTAGTGGACAATGAAAGATGTATACACGTGAACAGTAAGTCCATTTCCCACTTGTTTCATTGTTTCCACCTTCTGCAAGGCTTCACCCACCCGTCCTCCTCTCAATAATCCAGGAATGAGGTTACCGTATATATATTGATCGGCCTTACATCCTAAGGCTTCAATCTCACCTTCTCATGCTAGAGCTTCATCCAGTCTTCCAGCCCGAGATAAAGCTCTAATCAGTATAGAATATCCAAATTGATTTGGGAAGCCTCTCCTGCATAGAGATTCGACACTTTTTCTAGCATTACATGACTTTCCTGTGTCACACTAACAATCAAGATATACATCAAGTTCTTTATCTGGCAAGTTCTCTACAGTCTCCAATTCACCAATCTTCTCCAGTGATGAAATAACCAGATAAAACAATACATTCCCAGGATTTATGTTATCACTACACATTTTCTGCAAAATCGTAAAAGCCTCAGCTGGTTTTCTAGCTCTCCATAGCTTCTTAATATAAACCACATAAAATTTCCATGTGGACTTGATACCATTCTTTAGCATACCCTCAAAAGCTTCTGAGGCTTTATGAATATGGTTTTGACACACATAACCTGCAACAACTGCTGTCATTGTAACAACATCAAGTTTGATCCCATTATGCAGCATCTCATCATACACAATGCTTTTTCGTAGTTCTTTAACTTGAAGAGATGTTGAATTATCTTAGTATAAGTAGAAGTTGAGGGTAAGTATCCAAGTTCCTTCATAGTCTTAAAAGTTTCAAAGGCCTTAGTGACATCTTTTTCTCTCAGGTACAAACTAATAATATGCCCATAAATCCTTTCATCAACTGCATCCTTTTCTTTCAATATATCGACAAGCTCTAAGGCATCAAACACTCGAGTGGCTTTGCAAAGCCCTTCTGAGATGACATTGAAATGTTCCAAATTAAAAGCTATGTTTTTCTGTTTCATTTCCTGAAACAGTTGTAGAGCATCTTCAACTTTTGCTGTGACACAAAAACTCACCATCAAACAGTAATAAACTTCGCTTGCAGGAAGTTGTGCAACTTTCATCATGTCATCACCAATCAATCGAGCCATTGCAACATCTCCAGACTTAGATAAGCACTTTAGAAGCAATTTATACAATCTCATGTCCACTTCCATGTTATTCCACACCATCTCTTTGGAGAACTCTGCTGTAATTTCAGCTTTCCCAACATTACAAAGGCCACAAATGATCACCCTGTAAGCCGTTTCATCAGGCTCGAAACCGGATTTCCTCATTTTATCAAATGCCAGCAAAGCTTCTCCAATCATATTTGCTCTCCCATAATGCGAAATGAGGATAGTCCACGTTCATATATCCTTAGCAAATGATTCCTTTTCCATATCTTGACACAACTTCTTGACCACCCCAAATTCCTTTGCATCCCCAGCTATTAAAATCATAGTATTGTAAGTATCTATAGTATGACGAAACTCCGGTCGAAACGTAACCCAATTAAAGAAACGAATAGCTAAACACTCCATCTTAAAGCATCTTTTCAAAACCTTCCCCACAACCTCCAAATCAAACACCAAACCAGACATCTCCAGTTCATCCTCCATTGGAATTACAGTGGTACTACTACCACGCACAATGTCAGTAATTTTATGAACCACAGAGCTAACATCTTCTGCACAAGAATCCACCAACTGGGTAGTCTCAAATTTTACTATTCCCCGCCTTGTTTCTTCAAGATATCCACTCTGACTTCTCTCACAGGCATTTCCACAAACAGTTAGGCAACTAACACCATGCCCGAATGCCGAATCAGCTGCGCCATTTTTCCCATGCTTTGACGTTTCAAATGTTGTTTTTGCATTGCTGAGGCTTTCAGCACCAACGATGATGAGGTCCTTAATCGCTTGAAACAAAGAGCTTCCACACTCTCTGCTGGACACAAAACATTCTTGTAAGCGGGATTCTGCTGACGTGATGAAATGGAGGTTGCTGAGGCTTTCATTAATTCTTGAGGCTACATTGCCCAAGTCAAGTGATCAGCCCAAAGCGCATTCCGGGTGTGGCAGAAGCTCTCGGGAGACTCAGGCGAGCTCGGAGCTGCACGATGGCGAGGTTATAAAGTATGGGTTCGGCCCATTTTATGTAACCCCTGAGAGTGCGTGGACACGCTTCCGTGGGCCCGGGTGAGTCCACACAATATCAAAGAGACACCAATAATGAACCGTCACAGAAGGAGTCATAATTACGAAGAGAATATTAACGGGGTGTGACACCCTGATTGGTAACTGACGTGAGAGAATAAAGGGGCGTGAAAACGCTAGCTGTGGGTGTCTTTCTCTCTCTTGCTGATATTGACTCTCTCTCTCTTGCTCTTTGGTTTTGAGGATTGGTTCTTGGAGATCTAATTCCAGTAACAAGCAAGGAGAACAAAGAAGAAAGAGATTGTTATCTCACTAATAAAATAGCAACTCTAGTCCATGCACATTGGTTCGAGGTGATCTCTGACATATCGTTCTTATGAGTATTCTATTTAAGGATTAATATTTGGGCACTAAGGCCGTAGGTTAGTAGTAATTAATCCTCTGAATTATATGATATGTGCATGATATAAATTGTTATTCATAATATTGCTCATTTTCTTGTATATTTATGTATTGATTGTGTGTGCAAGAAAAAGAATCTAAAACACGGATAGATTTTGGAGAATTTGGCATCACGACGGGCGATTTCTCGCTCTTCCGCTGCGGCTCACGACCCAACAGTGGTATCAGAGCCCAAAATCGTTGTGATGCTAGAATTCCCAATAAATCTGATTGATCTTCTTTTAGAATTCCCAAAACTTTGCCTTTTAACACTTATTGTCCTGTTTCACTGGTTGTGGAGATTTATAAAGATCTTCACCTTATTGCACCACTTGCTGTTTTTCATAAAGAGTTGCAATGGCATTCCGAATGGTAACTAGTGAGCTGGCTAAGACTGAAAAGTTGAATGTCACGAACTTTGTCACCTAGAAGAGGCGCATTCGGGACATTTTGTTTCTTGAAAACTTGGCCCATCTGTTGGACCAAGTAGTTTAACTGTCGAGTGATAATAGTACTACTGCTTAAAAGAGAGAGTACGAGAAGTTCAAGCTGGAGGATGCAAGAGCATGGACCACCATGCTAATATTTATGGAGCCAAATACTGAATTATTTTTTGAGAAGCATAAAACTGCTAAAAAAATATATAGGCTATCCAGAGAAGGTATGGAGAACATACTGAGGCTCATATGAGGTTGTTTCACACTCGCTACAACAATATGAGGATGGAGGAAGGCAAAAATGTGCTAGAACACATAAATACTATGTCTATTATTTCTAGTGAGTTGGAGATGTTTGGTGACCCTATTTCTTTGGGAGTCCCTGCCATCCTAACTAGTCTTCCTCCATCATGGGAGCCTGTTGGGGTGACATTGAACCTAAGTGATAAGAAACTCACTTTGGATGACCTTATTGCCAAGTTGGGCTTGGAATAGGAAAGGCGAGACCATGTGAGAGCCTCTAATGCATCTGCCAATTTTGCTCATTGATCTACAAATAAAATACGCATTTTATTATCTCCTAAACTTATGTTTATGTTAGTATTTTGATTAGATTTAGTGATACTTTAATATAGTTTTTGGTTTTCGTAAGAAACAAGAGTAAGATGCAGAAATGAGGTGAAAAATGACTTTAATGGTTAAATCTTCATAACTTCATGTGGATATCTCTGATTGGACTGATTCAAGCTTCATGTTAAAGTTCAAGAAGTCAGCTTTCCAACGCCACAGACCGCGTGCAATTCGGAGTTTAGAGCGAAAAGTTATGACCATCGGAAAATTATGCTGTAGAATGAATAGTAACTGATCGATCGGACCACTTCGCGATCGATCGTATCTACTGGAGTTTACGCATTGATGAAAAGTGATCGATCGGAACCAAAGTGATCGATCGGTGTGACATATGAAATAACAAAGGAATGAAGTGATCAATCGGCAAGCGATCGATCGGCTAGAAAAGTGATCGATCGCCGTATATGCAGAATTGAAATAAGGCCTATTTTGACTCAGAAATAATAACCACGTTGAACTGCCCTTTGTAGTAACATGATCTCTTGGAGGCAGGATGAGGGGCCTGCGCGGGCATTCAAAAAGCAGAAATCTGATTGGAAGCTTCTGCTGCGGCTCACGACCCAACAGTGGTATCAGAGCCCAAAATCGTTGTGATGCTAGAATTTCCAAAAAATCTGATTGATCTTCTTTTAGAATTCCCAAAACTTTGCCCTTTACACTTATTGTCCTGTTTCACTAGTTGTGGAGATTTATAAAGACCTTCACCTTATTGCACCACTTGCTGTTTTTCATAAAGGGTTGCAATGGCATCCCGAATGGTAACTAGTGAGCTGGCTAAGACTGAAAAGTTGAATGCCACGAACTTTGTCACCTAGAAGAGGCGCATTCGGCACATTTTGTTTCTTGAAGACTTGGCCCATCTATTGGACCAAATAGTTGAACTTTCGAGTGATAATAGTAGTACTGCTTAAAAGAGAGAGTACGAGAAGTTCAAGCTGGATGATGCACGAGCAAGGACCACCATGCTAATATTTATGGAGCCAAATACTGAATTATTTTTTTAGAATCATAAAACTGCTAAAGAAATGTATGAGGCTATCCAGAAAAGGTATGGAGAGCATACTGAGGCTCATATCAGGTTGCTTCACACTCGCTACACCAATATGAGGATGGAGGAAGGCAAAAATGTGCTAGAACACATAAATGCCATGTCCATTATTTCTAGTGAGTTGGAGATGCTTGGTGACCCTATTTCTTTGGGAGTCCCTGCCATCCTCACTAGTCTTCCTCTATCATGGGGGCATGTTGTGGTGACATTGAACCTAAGTGATAAGAAACTCACTTTGGATGACCTTACTGCCAAGTTGGGCTTGGAACAGGAAAGGCGAGACCATGTGAGAACCTCTAATGCATATACCAATCTTGCTCATTGATCTACATATGAAATACGTATTTTATTATCTCCTAAACTTATGTTTATGTTAGTATTTTGATTAGATTTAGTGATACTTTAATATAGTTTTTGGTTTTTGTAGGAAACAAGAGTAAGATGTAAAAATGAGGTGAAAAGTGACTTCAATGGTTAAATCTTCATAACTTCGTGTGCATATTTCTGATTGGACTGATTCAAGCTTCATGTTAAATTGTGCTGTAGAATGAATAGTAACCGATCGATCGGACCACTTCGCGATCAATCATATCTACTGGAGTTTACGTATTGATGAAAAGCGATCGATTGGAACCAAAGTGATTGATCTGCAACTGATCGATCGGCGCGACATAGGAAATAACAAAGGAATGAAGTGATCGATCGGCAAGCGATCGATCGGCCAGAAAAGTGATCGATCGCTGTATACGCAGAATTGAAATAAGGCCTATTTTGACTCAGATTTGGAAGGGGATTTTGTGGTTTTCTTTCACCCCTATATATATGCCTTAAAGGAGAACGTATTGGGCATTAAAGAATAGAAGAGCAAAAGGAGAAGGAGTCTTTTGGAGCCAAAGAAGAAGAAGGATTCATGCCAATGGATCTACATAAACATGTTTTTCTTTTCTCTTCTTCTATATGTAGCTAAATTATTTGTCAAGGCTAGATGAAGCCCTAGATCTGTATTGCTACTCTTGATAGTTTAATCTAATAAAGTTGATTATGATTCATGCTTAATGCTATTCATGGGTATTCTCTTGAGTGCTTGACCATAGACTTGATTGATTTTGAATAGAGTTAGATATTTTAATCCCTTTGTCTGACCAAGAACAGGTTTGTGATTGATTTTATGCCCGACCAAGATAGAATTAATTACATAATAGTGGATGAACTTTCGTGTCCGACTAAGAACGTGAGTGAATTTATTGTGATTTGTGTGTTTGACCATGAACACAAGTTACCATATCATATTAACTTATGCCTAATAATAATTGAGAGTAGTAATTGCATGTCTAGTGGTGGATTCATTGCCTTGATTCTTCTCCATATTGATTAAATCTCAGTTAGATTAGCTAAAGGTCATTGCTTTCTTTAGAATTAGTTAAACTACATTTTTTCGTCTCTTGAGTTTGGTAAAATATTTAACCGTCCCTGAGGTTCAACAACCCTTCATACTCGCTGAAGTACACAATTGCCTTGTGCACTTGCAAGGGTTTAATTTTAAACGATCACTCATCATGTTGGCAACAGAAAGGGTGGTTCCTATGCTGACTCCTCGAAGAAGAATTTCAAGAGAAAGGGAAAGAAGCCTCAGTTTCAGGGAGGTGACAAAGACAAGAACAAGAAGAAGGGATCTTGTTTCACTTGTGGCCAAATGGGCCATTAAAGCAGGAACTGTCCAAGTGGCTCCCATGGCAATGAAAAGAAAAAACAGCAAGGTGGGGGAAAGGGCATTGTTTGCATAATTTATGAGGCATTGATTGTGAACACTAACACGAGAGGATGGTGGCTTGACTCGGCTGCAACTCGATATGTGGCCATGACCAAGGAGTCATTTGCTGACATGAAAGAGATAAATCTCGGAGAGCACAAGATTTACATGGGCAACAACACTTATTGTGATGTGCTGGGGATTGGCTCTGTTTGTATTCCTCTATCTGGAGGAAATACACTTGTTCTCACAGATGTCTTACTTGCACCAACTATTAGAAGGAATCTGATTTCAATCCCTCTGCTAACTCAAAAGGGATTTGAAGTTAGGTTCAAGGGTGGCAAGGGAACTGTGGGACAGAAGAACAATATTTTATTTACTGCTTCGTTAGTTGATGGTTTATTCAAACTTGATGTAGCTAATGACTTTGCTGATTTTAATAATATGGTTGATTCTAAGTATTTGGCTTGTGCTGTGAATGATGATGCATTGTTGTGGCATTTATGCTTATGCCATGTGAATGTTGGAAAATTACACTGAATGTCGGGTAGTAATTTACTACCTAGAATAGGTGATGATTTGCGCATTTGTGAAGATTGTATATCTGGTAAAATAACTAGGCCACCTTTTCCCAAAGGTCAACGAGCCATAGACCTTTTAGAGGTCATTCACTCAGATATTTGTAGGCCTATAAACGTCAACACTCAAAGGGGTATGACGTATTTTATTACGTTTATAGATGACTATTCAAGGTATGGATATGTGTACTTGTTATCAAGAAAGTCCGATGCCTTAAAGAAATTCAAGGAATTTAAGACTGAGGTTGAGAATCAATTAGGACAGAAAATTAAAGTTCAGACAGAGGTGGAGAGTACAAATCTGATGTTTCCGAGGGGGAGGTTGTCTAGCAATGCAGTAGAGGTCTAAGCCACCAGCAGGGCCTTCATTATATTTGCATGCAAGAACTCTCCCGTCAATAGTAACCACGTAGAGCTGCCCTTTGTAGTAACATGATCTCTTGGAGGCGGGATGAGGGGCCTGCGCGGGCATTCAAAAAGCAGAAATCTACCCTTCTCCAATGTTGGTCCCATGGGCTGGCCAAAAGCACTCCGCATGAGAAAATAATGTACATGACGGAGAGATCACGTCATGTACGTTATCTTTTTTGTTTGCTTTGTACGTTGTTTTCATTTGATGTGTTTGTGTTTTATGTAGAGCCCCACAGCCTGTAAGTGAGCTCCTTATTTACTCTACTGTCCATTAGTGTTTAGTCTAGCTCCTTTGAGGGCTTTTCTTTGCCAAAATAGTGAGAACAAGCGATATAAAGTTTTTGAAGTAGGAATAGTTTGTGCTAGGAGGGTAGATGTTCTTCTTGGATGACAACTATGATTAATCATCCAAGGTGATCCTCATTAGGGGGTTTAAAGCCTGAGGATCAATGTCAATATCCCCAAGATTTAAGAGGCCTGCTTGAAAGCCACCTAATAAAAAAGGCCAAGACAGATGACACCAAAAAAGGTATGCCAGTTACGCTGTGGACTGAGATTGAATTTTCAATGAAAAGCATTTCATTATCAAAAGTTGAACAAGGTAAATAATAACAGGAGCAAATAAATTTGCCAACAGTCAAAATAAAATTCGAATAACCTTGAACAAAGTAAACATGAGATAGTAGGAAATAACTTGAACCTGTGAACACGAGGTAAGTCTTAAAATTCCATAGCGATCATCTTCTGGACAAATCATGTTAAGAAACAAAGCAATAAGGAAACTCAGGCGGCACAAGATCCCTTCATCTTCTCATAACTCCATTCCCCTAATGCATATTGGCAATTTGAACAACGTCTACCTGAAAGTTACTTAATGCACTGGCAAGCCAAAGTGTAGAGACATCGGTCTTCTTCCACAATTTGGTGCCCGCAGAGGTACGTGGAGAAGATGTTGGAGAAGAAACAGAGAAAAGCAATATGTTTCGTCCAAATATTGTTCTTCATTCCCCATTCAGGTCATTCAACTTTTTTATTTGAAGAACATCTTATCAAGTAAGGGGTTTGGAATGGACCCCAACCAGTTTGTTTATTAATAGGGAAAAATGGTACAAAGGTGGGGGACATTAAAGCCTTACCACCAAAGAAACATACAAACAGAATAAAAAATCTGAATAAAAAATACATATTTCTCAGATCAGAATTTACAAAGCAGTCATGGTGCAGGACAAACTATAGATGATAGAAATTATGCAAATAAGATTTAGCAACTAGATGGGCTAAAAGGTGAACGGGTTTAATGGGCCAAGGAGAAGACTTGGCTTCACTAGAGAGGTTACTAAAAATTTTTAATTAGTTGCTTGCTTAATTGTTTGCTAAATCTTATTTGTTTAATTTCCATTCATTTATAGTTTGTCCTGCACCAAGTCATGTTCTTCATCTAATGAAACATACATTTGAAAAGGGACCAGCATCAGTTGTTTTGGCTCCATGCTTGGTTACTTGGGGAGTTCCAAATATATTCCAAATTTTTAGGGTCTCGTCTCCTGCAGCAGATGCTACTTGTGATCCATCAGGGCTCTACAATGTATAAAAAAAGCATTTGTTTAGAAGACTCAAAAAAAGAAAAACTGACAAGTTTTTGTGATCAGGAGGGAGAAATTCTTACCTGCGCCATGAAAAGAACAGGTGATGTATGGCCAGTGAGCTCAGCCATCTTAAGCATGGATGGATACTTCCACAAAATGAGCTGGTTTTGTGGAGAACCGTGAGATGTCAACAATTCCCTTTCTTTCTTACTCCACAGCAAGGATAAAACTTCGGAGCCAACATCCATAGAACGTGAACAGGCACCTGTACGAGTATCCCAGAACTTTATGCATCTATCTTCTTCCCCGCCACCAGATGCAAGTAAATTACTCTCAAACGGGCACCAAGCAACAGTGTTGACCGCAGCCTTGTGATCATCGAACATGTGCAGCCACTGAGTTGCTGAATTTGAGGAGGCCCTTGATCGGTCCCAAATGTATACCAGATTGTCTTTACCACCACTAGCTAACTGCCGTCCTCCAGCTGACCAGTTCAGACTGCAAACTTCTCGCCGGTGACCTCGATATTTGTCAACAATGGAAGTTTTTGCTCTCACGTCGCTGTTGACTATCAAACCATTCAGACTGCCAGTAGTTAAGATCTCTCTGTTCCAGGCCATAGAGCC
This sequence comes from Houttuynia cordata, assembly GCA_039654745.1. Lineage (NCBI taxonomy): Eukaryota > Viridiplantae > Streptophyta > Magnoliopsida > Piperales > Saururaceae > Houttuynia > Houttuynia cordata. Next base: position 38,007,721 of record CM077502.1, on the reverse strand, counting down.
AACATGTCTACATGGTAAAGTTCTTAACTGCAGGAGAAAAAAGCTGGAGTCATCAGAGGGTTGAAAAATTGTAACACAACTTAGTAATGACTAGTATTGAACATGTATATATAACTAAGGCATGGTAAAAGAAAATTACGAAGTTCAGTAAACAGGAGATATGCACCAACTTGAGTAGTGGGAGAAACAAAAAACGAAAATAAGAAGACACGGACACTAAAAATGAGAAAGATCTCATGCTGATGGAATAAATTTAAGATTGAATCCTACTTGGGGAGATTTGATGAATTCCGGATTCTTTAGAAATACAGAAGAGCAGAACATATTCAGTTTTTAAACCAAGATAGACTACAGAAAGTAGACATCATATTTGCCTGAGTGTGAATTATACCTTGCGCAAAGCAATAGTGTCCCATATCTCAACAACAGAAATGTACAAGCCAATAGCTAATCTCTGGCCATCAGGGGCCCATCTAACACTTGTTACAGGACCATAGGCCTCATCAAATGTCACAAGCTCCAAAGTGGACCTATCTGTGGCGTTCCACAGATAAACCTTGTCTTGCAGCGCAATGGCCACAACATTGCCGGCGCCCCAGTCCAATACATTCACACAGTCCTCAGCAATAATGTCAGGCACCTGGAGCGTTCTCTCCTCATTCTATAAGAAGAAACGAGAAACAGAAATTAGAGCACAAGAAACGCATAAGCAGGTAGAGAAAGTAGATAGAGTTTGAAACCAACCTGCTGAATGCGCCTTTGCGGCTTTGCAGAGGAATATTGGGCATAATTTGGAGATGGATCTTTCATCCTGAATTCTAAGATCCTGCTCCGATTCATGTCGAATGCCTCAGCAAGGCGCCTCAAGTATTCATCCTTCGCAGCCCAAATAGGCGCTACCACTTCATTCTCCATGAGCTTGTAACGCGCAAAATCGAAATTCATTGCAGCTCTGCAGGGAATAAATCTATCCCCCACCTGCAATCATTCCATTATATCAAAATCAATTACCCTAAATAGCGGAAATGAAACAAAATCAAATACTCATAAATAGAAAAACCCTAGAATCCAATACTTCAAACGCATGCATTCACAGCCATGATACTGTTGAAAACCACGAAAAAAGAAAACGTGAAAAAGATGGAAACGAAAAGAAATACCCAGAAACGAAAAAACCTAAAACCCAAAACTTCCTAAAAATCTATTCACAGTCATCGTAATAGTGAAAAACCATACAATAAAAAGAAGAAAAACTAGAAACAAATACAGAGATCAAACCAAATACCCAAAAATGAAAAAAACCCTAAAAAGAAAAACTTCAAAACACAAACGCAATGATCACGGCCATGGTAACGGTGAAAACATCTTCTAAACAAATAAAATCAAATAATCATGTGTTCGAAAACCCAAATCCACAGTACGTATCAGGGTCTAAAACCCAAAAATTCAGACATAAAATGTTTATCCAAAATACAACCAAACGCTCAGAAACTGAAAAACTCTAAAACCCAAATCTTGAGACATATATGCATATACAAAAAGCAATCAAACACTCAGAAACTGAAAAACCCTAAAACCCAAAAGTTCAAACACAGAGGCATTCTTAACGGTGAAAAAGATGGAAATGGAGCATACCGTTCGAGTCCTCCTGGAAGATGCGTATCTTCTTGTCATCCGGCGAAAGTACGTATCAGGGTCTTCACCTGCATCCATCATAAACAAAAAACACAAAAAAACCCAAATGCAAAGCAGAATAAAAAGATACAAAAAAATCCTTACCAATTCAATCAACAGAGCAATCAAATGGCGTAAATGCAAACAATGAAACAAATCAGAAAACACAGATTAGAAACAGAGCAATCAAATTAGAACAGCGACAACAACAAAACACAAATCTTTCTTCCTTCTCAGAATCTTTGCAAAATTAGACACAGAAATCTTTGCACAGCGCTGAATCGACTAGAGATCCAAGAGAGGGAGAGAAGAGAGAGAGAGAGAGAGCGTGAGAGAGCACAAGCGAAGATCACAAAAGAGCCGTTGGTTGGCTATTTGAGAGCTCCTTCGCGGGCGCGGCAATGAGAGGCTTCAGACCGGGCGGTCCGAAATTAAGGGTTTTGAAATTCTGGTCCGGACCGGACGGGCCGAGTTGGGTGCTGACCGCCGAGGTCTGAAGTCTGAACCTTATCCGCTGCCCGGGCTGGGTCTTTTTTTTTGGACCCAGCCGGGTGAACACGTGACGCTACGCGTAAGCGTGGAAAGCACGCTTGCGAGATTGGCCGTCGGATCATGTGGGCCCCTGCACTTGACTGATCGAGATCTAATCGTACACGGCCTGGCCTTCTCCAAGCTCTCAAACGGCACGGCCTGGCTCCGGGCAGTTGCCGGCGCCGTTGCCCATCTCGGCCTCCGATGCCCACCGCGAGAGGAAGCCTTCGGTGGGCCGAAGCCCGGGACGCGCAGCAGCGTATTCAAGCGGGGAAGGAGAGTCAGGGAAGGACTGACTAGGGTTTCTCTCTGCGGCCGCGGGGGCCGGACATCTACCATTGCTGCGGCGGCCGCCTCATGAATCGCAGCCGGCCAAGGCGATGGTTTCTTCTGTGAATTGTGATTCTCACGGTCGCTTTTATCTGTTTCTCGTGCTCGTGAGGTGGACAAGTGTGCTTCTTTAATGCTAATCTTATCAATTTTACTACTACTATATCTTGCTTCATTCACTGTCTTCATTGCTCAATTAGATGATTTATCAGACAGAGTAAACCCTGCATATTTGGTATAGGTGCTTCAATGTTATCTTTAAATTACATGCCCTTTTGAGCATTTGAAATGGTTCATGTAACCTCTTTTAGTTAATATTTAAATAACCAAATAGGACACTTGATGTGAGACTTAGGAGGTACTTATATATATATATATATATATATATATATATATATATAGGGAAGGGTTTACATGAGATCGTTCTCATATAAGGAGCATGAGGCCAATCTTTATCGCCATTGGATTCCGATCGGAGGATGGATATTGAATCAGTGGGTAGGTGAGTGTGTCACATCAGGGAGTGGGTGAGATCATTATGGCTATTTGTAGCCGTTAGATCAAAATTCAAGGGCTATAATTTAAAGTGGCCTCATATAAGCTATATGAGAGCAATCTCATTTAAATGATCTCACCTCATATATATATATATAGGGAAAAGTTTAAATGAGATCGCTCTCATATAGCTTATATGAGGCCACTTTAAATTATAGCCCTTGAATTTTGATCTAACGGCTACAAATAGCCATAATGATCTCACCCACTCCCTGATGTGACACACTCACCTACCCACTGATTCAATATCCATCCTCCGATCGGAATCCAATGGCGATAAAGATTGGCCTCATGCTCCTTATATGAGAACGATCTCATGTAAACCCCTCTCATATATATATATATATATATATATATATATGACCTGATGTTCAATTGATTATTTTTTCTCAGTACGGGTGGTGTTAGTTTAACTTTAAAATTCCCTTTGATTGTCCCTATAGAGAGCATTACTCTATAGTGGGACCAGTAAAATTTCCAAATATTTGTGTCCAGGTTTAATTTCTTCAACTCATAATCATGGATTAGATTAATCTTTTTTTTTTATTAGTACCAATTAAGAGCAGCCTAAACATAGATAGCTTTGAGTTTGATCTTGCAGGTCAATACCATTCAAAGAACACTTGTCGAAGCATGGGGTTTGATTCGTGAACCTTTCATTGGTCCTAGTTTTAATCACCAAGGTATACGTAGATTCTTGATACCACGTAATTGTTTAAAAAGGTCATTGGAAACTAAACTGAGCTTTTTTTTTCCAGACTGGCACTTGAAGCTGCAGCAGAAAATGGTGGAAATGTTTCCCCTGCCTTGCGCTGATGCCGCATATAGCAAAATCAGTGGAATGCTTGCAACTCTTGGTGATCTTTTTACCCAAATTATTAGTCTCAAGGTTTCTTCCAGTCTCCCATGGAATTTTTGAGGCCTATGTTGTGGCACTCCCTGGTAGCCAATCCTGTCTTATAGCCTGGCTGGCAGTGCAAAGCATTGGTGAATTATATGGACTTGGATGTGAGCCTAGAGTGGATACTGTCAGTGCTAATTGCATATAATAACTTTTAGGTACAATGGCTAAAGTTCTATCTTACATCTCTTATTTATAGTATCTTATCTTTGGAAATTATGTAGCACTGTAAGATTGACATTCGATATAGCAGGAGTGCCAGATCTTCAGGATAGGGAGCAATGGCAATTTGCAGGGCATTGGCTTGCATGTATATAATGTGGAACCCAGATCTGGGCACCTGGTCAGTGGGTTACCTGTGCCAGTTTCTTACACTTCTGTAGTATTTTCTGAATCTAAAATATCATAATGTCTATTCTTTGTTCCAAGTTGCATTATTCATTAAACATTTTGTTACACTTAATGTTGTACTCTTATTTGAATGAATTACTAAAGTGATTTCTTTTCTCTGTGTAGGATGCCTTAATTGTGGTCTTACTTCGAGAAACATGTTTTTTTTTTATTGTCGAAAAAACAATGTGTTTTGTGAACTCAAGATTTAAATTAATTTTTTACAGACTAAAGATATGCTTCGTATGTTAATATTTTAATATTTACCTGCCAATGAAAGATAGGAAAAAAGTGAGGATTGAAACGGAAATGCAGCAGAAAAAATTATTGTTCTAGGTTGTTCATATCAACATAGAACAAAGTAGAGGAACTTTTACTACTCCCTCTTCCCTAATTGTCCTATTTGGTTTTTCAAATGAAAATGAATTAAAATTAGTTCATGTAGGACACTTGATATGGAACTGAGGGACTGAGGGTGTATAATTTAGGCTCTTTTTCTGGCTAACAAACTATCCATAATAAATTTTGTTACAAAGTAGATTCCATAAGCGCATGACACTGCAATTTTTGCCCTGTTGCACAGTTGTCTCCCTCAGTTAATATCTGAACCCTCTCCTGGTACCTGTTAAAGTTTTGGTTTATATAGCCTTTTGGTTTAATTAGTTATGTTTAGAGGTGCTTTATTATGTGCATGTCATATGTTGGCTGACATGCTCATCTTGGGCGTGAGTGCAGGTTGTTTTGTCTTGCATAGATGGGAGCCCAGCAGCCCGAGCTGGTATAGAAGAAGGAGATGTGCTGATTGAAATTGATGGTAAGCTAAAGAAACATTCCTTGACATTTCCTAGCTTTTAAGACATCATTATGGATTTATTAATTATCTTAATGCATCGTACTAGGTATTTAAACTTCACGAGCAAAGATTTTGAGGAGTAATTTTTTTTCACAAAATGTTTGACAAAATAAAACTAGTATATGTTGATATGTTTAGCCAAAAAAAACTAAAACTAGATTAGTATGCCGAATTACCAAAAAAAAACTAAAATTCATGGGTGTTACCAAAAACACAGAAAAAGAAATAAAAATATGTTAATCTCACTGAAGCAATCTGACTGCATAACCCATTGTATGTATACTGTGCATTTAGGTCAATTTCGTTCAAAGTTTAAAAATGGCATTTAATGTAAGGTTTGTTTGAGCTGTGTAAACTCAGAAGTCAAAACATAAACCAGTTTTTTTTTACTCAGCTTGATTTGGACTTGATTCAAATTTGAGTCAGACTCGTTTGATCTCCACTCAAATCATCAAGCTGTCGGATCGAGGTCCGAGAATGTGCATTAATTGAGGGAGCAGGTGGATGAGTCAAACCTGCCTGCCTCCGTATCAATGCAAGCTGCCGCTGACAGCCTGTAGCAGTCTGGTGCTTGTGAGCGGGTGCTCATGTAATCTGGACTCATTAGGCATTCTTATCTTATCATATCATATCATAATTATTATATGTGACTGGTAAAAGGATACACATAGCCATTGCTCTGTTGTTTAGAAGGACACCATATTCTAAATAAATTAATTGTGATCAGTTACTTGTTATTTGCCAAGTAGAAGGTTGAATTTAGCACTCTCTTCCAATTAATTATTTAGTAGAATGGACTATGGTCATTTCCAAGAAAACAAAACGTGGAAATTTAGCCCAACATATTGTAATTAAATCTGCAAATACTGAATATATCAAGATTAGAGGAGTTTGGAGTAAGGTCATGAGCATGGTGGTTGGAAATCTACCCTTCTTTGGATACGGAAAAAAAGTGTCAACTAGTTGCCTGCTACTCTGTTGTGCACCCTCGAGCACAAAAGCCGGCGGCAAAGGGGTAGGGAAGGGGATGAGAGAAGAGAAGAAGGAGGTGAGAAACTAGGAATTCATTCATCAATACCCTAAACAAGATAAGTCGTCTCCTACATATAGGCGCAGAGCCTAAAGCTGATGGGCCTGATGGGCCTTAATATGCAAATAAGTAAATAGCCTATTCCTACTGCAGTGGCCCACATGGCCTAATGGAAATAAGTAAATAGCAAGCAATTAGCCTAATACTAAGGGGCGTAACATTCCACCACGCTCCGCTACGGCCTTGACCTCAAGGCGAAAAAGTAGGAAAACGAGTAAAGAAGTCGTCTTCCAACTCCCATGTGGCATCGTCCAAAGAATGATCTTGCCATGCAACTAGCACCTCATTCACTAAACGTCCAAAACGACGAACCCGGCGGCGATCCAAAATATACGCAGGAAGGACAGGAGGATCCTCCGGCAAGAGCAACGGTGCAGGCACCCCACTAGTAAGGCGAGAAGGATCCCCCACAAAGCGCCGCAGACGGGACACATGAAAAACCGGATGAACCTGTGAAGTGGGTGGCAACTGCAGACAATAAGCAACCGGCCCAATACGCTCCAATATCGGGTAAGGCCCATGGAACCGGTGTGCCAATTTGGTAGAAGCAACAGCCGCCAAGGAATGCTGTCGATGAGGCAAGAGGTTAACATAAACCAAATCCCCAACTGCATACTCCCTATCCATATGAGAGCGGTCATACACCTGCTTCATCCGATTCTGAGCAGTCGCGAGGTTAGCCTTGAGTTGACGCAAAACCTCATCGCGCGTCTGAAGTGCATAGTCTACCTCACCCACCGAAGAGCTGAAAGGTAAATAACGGATCACCGTAGGCGGAGGCCGGCCATAAACCACTTCGAAGGGTGTAAATCCGGTAGAGGTGTGATAAGCAGTATTATAGGACCATTCAGCCCAAGGAAGAAGTTGGAGCCACCGACGAGGCTCCTCGCCAACAAAACAGTGCAGGTACTGTTCCAGACAACGGTTGACCACCTCCGTTTGTCCATCACTCCGGGGATGATAGGCGGTACTCATGTGCAATTTAGTATCCTATAATGCAAAGAACTCCCGCCAGAAAAGAGAAATAAATATTTTATCCCTATCGGACACAATCGTCCGAGGCATTCCGTGCAACTTGGCCACTTCGCGCACATAAAGTTCAGCAACAGCCTTCGCCGTATAAGGATGACCAAGGGCGCAAAAATGAGCATATTTAGATAGACGATCCACTACCACAAGAATAACTGATTTTCCTTGGACCGCAGGTAGAGCCTCAATAAAGTCCATGGAAACATCCTCCCATACGCGATCAGGAATAGGGAGGGGTTGCAGAAGACCCGCCGGAGTAGTAGTGGAGGCCTTCGCGCGCTGGCACGCATCACAAGCAGCCACATAAGCATGGACTTCCTTTTTGATTCCCCGCCAAAGAAAATTCTGACTCACACGCTTGTAGGTGCGGAAGGACCCTTCATGACCAGCACTAGGAGTGTCATGAAAGAAGGAAATAATATTCCGCCGTAGTATCGGGCTCGGGGGAACCCATAGGCGCTGCTTCCAGAAGATATAACTATCCTGCAAAACAAAAGAGGGTAAGCATGTCGGGTCAGCCTGGAGGCGCTGTAAGATGTCCGTGGCCTCAGGTACGTCCTGGTAAGTCTGCAGCAAGTCAGTCATGAAGGGAAAGGTAGGGACAGAGAGGCCCAATAGAGACACCTCCACATCGCGCCGAGATAGAGCGTCGGCCACGGTATTGTCGGACCCCCGTTTATAAACCAGATCATAATCGTAGCCCATGAGCTTCGTGACCCAACGTTGCTGGGCTGGAGTGGAGATCCGCTGGTCATGAAAATACTTTAGGGGCTGGTGGTCTGTCCGAATAGTGAAATGTCGGCCCAATAGATAGGGGCGCCATTTCGTCACGGCGTGCACAATAGCGAGCATTTCCCTTTCGTAGGCCAACAAACAGAGAGAGCGCCCCGATAAGGCCTTACTAAAGAAAGCAATGGGCCGGTCAGCCTGCAGAAGGACAGCGCCCAACCCACTATCGGAAGCATCAGTTTCCACCACAAATGGCTGAGAGAAATCCGGCAAGGCTAAGACCGGGGCGGATGATATAGCCTGCTTTAGAGAGTCGAAGGCCTCCTGGGCGTCAGTACTCCAAACGAAGGCGCCGGTCTTTAACAAGGCAGTAAGAGGGGCGGCCAGAGTCAATGAAGCGCCTGTAATAGCCTGTCAGCCCAAGAAAACCTCGTAAGGCCTTCGGTGATGTAGGAGTGGGCCAGTCGAGCATAGCGGACACTTTGGCCGGATCTGTAGAGACTCCATGTTCCGCAATAATATGGCCTAAATAATCAATCTGAGGTTGACCAAAAGAACATTTGGACCGTTTCAATAAAAGAGAGTGCCCGACCAAGAGATCAAAGACGGTCCGCAGATGGCCAATGTGATCCTCCCAGGTAGCGCTATAGATTAATATGTCATCGAAGAAGACTAATATGAACTTGTGCAAGAAAGGCCGAAAAATATCGTTCATTAGACTTTGGAAGGTGGCTGGCGCATTAGTCAACCCGAAGGGCATCACAAGAAACTCATAATGACCGTCATGTGTACGAAAAGCAGTCTTATGAATATCCGCTGGGTGCATCCGTATCTGATGATAGCCAGAACGTAAATCAAGTTTAGAGAAATATTTCGCACCTGATGACTCGTCGAGAAGCTCCTCAATAACGGGAATAGGATACTTGTCCTTCAATGTAATAGCATTTAAAGCACGATAATCGACGTAGAACCGCTGTGTCCCATCCTTCTTCCGAACCAACAAAACGGGAGAAGAATACGAGCTGGAGCTGGGACGAATAATACCGGTTGCCAGCATGTCAGCCACCAAACGCTCGATCTCAGCCTTTTGCACATAGGGGTAACGGTAGGGCCGCACATTAGCTGGGCTCGACCCTGGAAGTATGGGAATCTGATGGTCGTGCCCACGCGTAGGAGGTAGTCCGTTTGGCTCTCCAAAGAGGGACCCATAGTCGGTCAAGAGAGTAGTCAAGTCGGCCGGAAGGGTTGGCAGGGTCGAGTCAGATATAGACATGAGTTGTAGCAAAAACCCATTGGCCGAGTGCCGAAAGAAAGACCCCACAGCCTGGGCCGACTGGAGAGTACCGGGAATGGACCCTTGTAAACGAACCTGCTGATCAGCCACCCCAAAGGACATGACTAAATCTTTAAAATTCCATACCACGTCCCCAAGCTCTTGGAGCCATTGGACCCCCAATACAATATCAGCTCCTTTTGTGGGTAGAAGATGGAGATCCACTACGAAGTCATACCCTTGAATATGCAAGGATACGCGGGGGCATAGGCCCTTGCTGCGCATGTGTGTGCCGTCACCAATAAGAACGTCAAAAGCACATGCCTGAGTAATATGACATCCCATGCGCTGCGCCACCCTATCATTAATAAAATTGTGGGTACTCCCACTATCAATCAAAATAGCAATTGGCTGGCGCTTTAACTGACCTTGCACGCGCATAGTGTGAGGCGTGTATGTTCCCGAGAAAGCATGAAATGAGATCTTAGCCGTCGAATCGACATAAGCGTCCTCGACCGGTTGATCAATAAGATCGTCCCCCTCAGGACAGGACTCCTCCAAGATGAAAGCGGTAGGGGGCGTGCGACAGCGATGTCCGGGAACGTACCGCTCATCACAGTTGAAACAGAGGCCTTTGGCCCTTTTTTCATCCATCTGGGCCTGGGATAACCTGCGAATAGGAGAAGGCAGGGTGGCTCCTGCTGGTGGTCCAGGCCTAGAGCTGGTGACGGCCCCAATAGGAGGAACTGGCCTCGAGGCCGGTAATCCAGGAGAAGACCGAAAAGGGGGTCGAACCACACGCCGTTGCCGGTTCAACCGTTCTTCCGCAACTCGAGCATGCCCAATGATATCTTTCATAGATTTACGCCGAAACGGCCGGATTTCATCTGCAATGTCAGCCCGCAAGCCATGCATGAAGGCCCCCACTAATGCCACCTGGTCCCAATTAGGTAGCCGATTAGCTATGCGCATAAATTCCTGATGGTAAGCACGCACCGAGGATGTTTGACGGAGAGATGCTAGCAATTCATTAAAATCAGCATAATCGTTTGGCCCGAATTGTACGCATAACTCATTCACAAAATCAGCCCATGTCGGATGAAACATATCCCTCTCAAAATATTGGAACCAGACTAAGGCATCGCCCGACAGATGGAAGGCTGCGATGCGCAGTTTATCAACTTCCGACTGAGTGCCATGATACTCAAAGAATCTATTGGCCTGATATATCCAATCAATAGGGCTATCTTCCCCACTATACTTAGGAAATTGAAGTCGGGCCAATCGAGGCTCAGCCGAGGCCCGTCCGAATGGATCCTGAGACGGGGCCTGAGACATACCTGGCGGAAGGTTGGAGAAGCCAGTAAGAGTTGGTCCTCCAAATAATGGCCCATAGGGCGGCACATCTCCCTGCGACTGCTGCTGTGGTCGGCCAGTATGATGAGGAAAGGCACGCAGATGAGTGCCAGCTGCCCCTGGTGGCAAGATATTAGTCGGATCAAAGGAGCCAAACATAGTTGAAGACTGAAAGGCGTGGCCTTGGGGAAAGGGAGATCCCTGTGCAGCACTGGCGGTGTGGTTTTGGGGCAAGGGAGAGCCCTGGGCTGCACCAGCGGCCTGGCCCTGCGGCCTAGGTTCTTGTTGAGAGAACCCATGCGGCGGAGGGGACGAGTGACCAGAGAACGACGGGGTCTGCAGAGGATGCCCTTGAGCCGCAGTGGAGGAAGACCCTTGCAGGCCGGTGGTCTGTTGATGCTCCAGCCCAGATGTGGGCGGGGGTGGCGGCGCTGATAACCGCTCCAACATAGCCTGCTGCGAGATCTGCATGGATTGCATCATTGCCATCATGTCTGTCATGGTCTTAAGGAAGGCCGGATCCATGACTGCAACAGGTGCGGCCTGGCCAGTGGGCGCCTCCTCGTCAGATTGGATCGATGGACCTTCTGGATTGTCCACAGCCTTCTTCCGAGCCATAGCGTCGGAAGCCAGGAGTCGATCGCTCTGATACCAGTGTTGTGCACCCTAGGAGGATGCACAAAAGCCGGCGGCAAAGGGGTAGGGAAGGGGATGAGAGAAGAGAAGGAGTTGAGAAACTAGGAATTCATTCATCAATACCCTAAACAAGACAAGTCGTCTCCTACATATAGGCGCAGAGCATAAAGCTGATGGGCCTTAATATGCAAATAAGTAAATAGCCTATTCCTACTGCAGTGGCCCACATGGCCTAATGGAAATAAGTAAATAGCAAGCAATTAGCCTAATACTAAGGGGCGTAACATACTCATCCACAAAAAAAATATTTACCTTATAAGGGAGAGACGAAGCCGAATAATTAGAAGGTAGAGAAGTGTCAAGATCAGAAGATATAGAAGGCACTTGAGTATCTTTTAGATCAAATGACCCAACAAATTTTACATGCTCCATGGAGCATCCTACTTTTGGTGTGGAAGAGGGTCCTTTGAACCAATTTTACTTCCAATTTAAATCATTTCTACGATAATTTTCAATTTGAGTCATGACGAATTTTCGATCAAAATAGGGCACATAATAGTAGTAGCGAGGTGTGCTGAAGGATATCGATGACTCAGGTGCACCGAAAGGCTAAGACATAAAACAAAGCTAAATCAAACAAGAGACGAAGGCAAAAGTGCTCAAGTTGAGACTCATTACTATAAGAGTCTATATAGAATGACTGCAGAAGTCTCGTAACTGAGAGGATACATTATAAATAAATCTTATGACAGGAATAATAACATATAGTCATGATCTTTCATCTAGATAGATGTATCAATTACATCACCTGTACGCCCTTTTTGTAATCTTGACCAAGACCATATTGGGTGAGGTTATCAGAGTCCAAATAAGATCACGGTTGTATGGTTCTCAACTTTGAAGCAACTTCTTATTTTTAAAAAAATATTTGAAGTGACTTCAAAGAGAGAGATATTCTCAACAAGTAAAAAATATAAATAAAATGCATTTAAATGTCAAGAACCAAATAGAGCTATTTATTTTTTAGCAAAAACGATCTATACATATAAAGTAGTAAATTAGGTAGATTATGTATATATCAATCTTGTAGAAGAGATCTTGATCACAAATATCTGTGTTTGAAAATATGCAAAACTAGAGATAAAACCAAAGACTGATATGTGGCACTAGAGGTCATGAGTACTAGACACTAGAAAGCAGAGGTTGCCAATGTTGCTTGGATGATAATTAATGTATAGATGGCTGATTTAGATTGATGACATTAGAGATGAAGATGAAAGGTTTTTTTGATTTAAAACTATACGGAGATGTAGGGAATTGGTATGTCTAAGTCATAGAGTAGATTGTTAAAAAAAAGTCATAGAGTAGATCCAATTTCCTGGCCTTCAATCTGTCTTGAGATAAATTGTCCGGCACAGAAACAACTCCCAAAGGTGCCACTTGTTGGCTTATGGTTGAAATATAAACGGAAGGCAAAAGCTAGTACCTCCACCTTATGGAAAAAGTGCAGACATTAAGACCAGAAACAGTGAAGCAGGTTCTACCAGATTAACGATCGATTTTGTTTCCTGATAGATAAGTCTCGCACAGCCCCATACTTTATATGCCAGCAAACTGAAAACATCATTACATATTTAATAAAAAATTAGCTCTACCGGATACTTCCAACCCGAATCAAAGATCAAATTGAAAACATCACTACAGATGTAAGAAAGATTTACTCGATTGGATTCTTCTAAATACACCTTTCAATGAATTGCATAATTCAGATCAGAACAAGGTCACGGAACAAGAAATAAACAAACATACCAAAACTAAAAAGAAGGGGCACAAAGTAGGAAGAAGGATTACGAGGAGGGCATTATTCATAGGAATTTACCACACATTGTGAGCGGATTAAAATGCATTTGACTGAAATCCTGACTAGTCAATTGTAAGATAGTCGTAATTCCCAAAACCTCGAGCTGTTACAAAACGGTAATCTTTATTCTTGTTTATATTCCAACAACCCCCCTCACGTGCAAGGGTCCACCATGCGTGACAGTGGAACACAATTGGGGTATAAACACCTCCAACGAGACTAGAACCCAGGACCTTCTGAAACCTGGAGCTATGATACCATTTAAGATAACCGTGTTTCCCAAAAGCTTGAGCTGTTAGGAAATAGAAATCTTTATTATTTGTTTTATATTCTAACAATCCCCCTCATGTGCAAGCGTCCACCAAGTGCGGCTCGTGGAACATAATTGGGGTATATACACCTCCTGCAAGACTCTAACCCAGGACCTTCCATGACTTGGAACTTTGATACCATGTAAGATAACTGTATTTTCCAAAAGCTCGAGCTGTTTGGAGATGGAAGTCTTTATTCTTTTATTTTATATTCCAACATCAATATACAAGGCCTTTGGGGGAGGAAATGTTCAACAGAAGTAAATTTGATCATAAACCACGTACAAATTAGAGTTCACAATCAGGCAACCCCATTAGGTCCAGAGAGTGAAGCAATTCCTCTCAAAGATTTATCAAATTACAAGCATCATAATAGGTAAAATCAAATATTAATTCCTTCACCATATATTTCCTTCAAAATCCTCTCCAATGAATTGACACAAGTCAAATTAAAAAAAACATGCAGAAATCAGGCCATTCAAAATAGACGCAGAAACAAGAACTAGGAGAAGGAATTCATTCACACAGTTGAGAGGCAATTGAAACCATATCAACTGAAACCTCATTGGTAATCAACGGGGTGTTGGTGTGATGGTGAGGGCGCTGCTGCCCCTTGATTCAGAGGTCCTGAGTTCGAACCCTCACTCCGTTGGCCACCCACAGGTATTATATTTTCGATTTAACTGGTGCGTATGTTGTGTGGGCTGTGTTCGCACCCGAGGGGATTGGCGGCAGGATGTTGCCCTGCCCCTTCTAGTCGGGTCCTAAGGACTTGGACACCCCTTGTTATTTAAAAAAAATAAACCCAGAAACCTCATTGGTTATAAGCAAAGGGCAGGGGAGGAAACGTTAATAAGAAACAAATTTAGAGCATACCAGAAATAACTACAATCGTAATAAAAAGAGGAGATCAGGCAAGCTTGTTAAAAAGATCCATATTAAGACCATAAACAGTGAAACAATTGAGAGCATCAGCACAGAAGATTAGCCCTAACAGATTTCCTTCCAAAAAGCCTTTTTGAGGAATTGGCATCACCCAAACTAAAAAAATCAAATCCATGTAGTAAGATCTGTTAGTTTGTTTTTGTTTCTTATGGTAGAATATTTATGGGCTTCCACAAAGCCCCTTTAACAAAATGCAGTGCATTAGCTCTGGACTGGGACCGCAAGAAAAGATACCATAGTAGCTTTTCTGATGGCCGGCAAAATCCATCTGGGTTCCCCAACGTTTAATCATAATTAGCATTAGGTAGTAGAAGGTGGATAAATATGTTTGAAAATAGACTCTTGGTTCCTTCTCGACACACTCTTTCACATGTTGGTCATTTTGTATGATTTCAATATTTTAAATAAGATGTTTGTTGTAGCCTTTTTTTTCTGGGCAGTAGTATGGAGTTTTTTTAAGTAAGACATTCATTTGTTCAAATGGAAACCGAACATTCGTGAGTAAATGAGAACAGAAACATCATTATTGTTGAGACTAATAAGAAATGAGGAACAACACAACAGATGGAACCTATTTGCCAAACAAACAATATTTGTCTATTTTGTTTGTTATAGGATGAGAGAACCAGTCATATACCTGCCAAATGCAATACACTTAGTAAAAAATTAGAGGTGCATCAAGGAGTGACTTTTACTTGGACTGATCTTCCATGCAAAATATCACTACTCATAGTTGACATTGTGGATAGTTCTACCAAAGAAGTTGGAGCATCACAAACATTAAATCCCAATTAACATTAAAATGCATATTAGTTAGTGACTTAGTGCACAAAATATCCGCCAAAAGAATATTCTCAAATATCCTATTTGTACTTTTTTAGCTACTCACGTTGGAGAGGGCAGCAGTTTTCCTAATTGCACCCATCTTCTTG
Organism: Houttuynia cordata; assembly: GCA_039654745.1. Classification (NCBI taxonomy): domain Eukaryota; kingdom Viridiplantae; phylum Streptophyta; class Magnoliopsida; order Piperales; family Saururaceae; genus Houttuynia; species Houttuynia cordata. The sequence goes on along the minus strand of CM077502.1, from coordinate 37,992,325 downwards.
CAGAAATCCAAGCAGAGCAGCTCTTCAATGCCATGTCCTAAGGAGCAGTCAGCCCCATGTGGGTAAAAGCCTCTCTCCGGATAATAGAGAACAGCTTCCCTTTACACCTCAGATCCCTTTTATACATGATGTTGGCGAACCCTGCTGCTCCTCACCACCTGACCCTGAGAAAGACCAATTATTTTTATGTATCTTTTTTTGCTAGCTAAAGAAGCATTTACAATCTGATGCCTGGGAAGGTCATATGAAGCTACACGCCGCCATCGTGATGTACTTCAGATTTCATTCAGATATGTTTCCTCATACTTTTATTCCACCATAAATAGACTTAAAACAATATTTGCCCAATGCCCAAAAGTACCTCACATAAAGTTTAGCTTCTTCAGCATCTTCTATATTGCAAAAATTATTCTGTAAAGTGAAAGGTCATGGAAGAGATCCGATTTTATAAGCACAAAACAAGTTTTTTTAATTACAGGCCAGAAATAGAACAACTTGCTTCTTGATGCATATCAATCATAGGCATAAGTACATAAATCTTCTGAAATCGATTTCATTGCATAAAATCCACCCCTCTGAAATCAAGCAAAACAAATTTCTAAAATTGTTAACAGCCGCCAATGCTGAGGAGGAGGATAGAAGGAGCATTTGCTCCTCAATCTTCTCTTCTGCTTTTGCCACTGAGCTTTTCAAGATCCTTGCTAAATCTTATTAAGAAGTTTACCCACATGTGTTGCATCCGTTGTGAAACAGTAAAGGAGCCTCCAGAATGGTCAGTGTTCTACACCTCCAAGAAGGTGGAGGTCCAAGGAGAACTTAGGTCCCATGAAGAAGAAGGTTGTGCTGGCACCTGCACAGCCAATTTCCCATTAATAGCATTTCAGGGCACAAGGGGAAGGTGAGACCGAAGCTCGCAAGGGCCTGCTTGAAGTCAGGGCGGCATCGGATCGGCGATGGGGACATTTGCGAGCAAAGGCGACGGTGGAGGTGGCGATTGGCCGGAGGCAGGAGACCATTTGAGAGCTCAGAGGCTACCGCTAGATCAAGTGGGCCCCAATCAACACTTGTATGATAAGATCTCGATGGTTGTGGGGCCCACATGATCTGACGGATAGCCAGCGATGGTACAAGTCTGTGCAAATCTATGCAATGAAGTACCTATGTTCAAACATTCATCAAGGACACAATGAAAAGTAAAGAAGAGAGTCTCGAGTGGAGAGGAGTCTTAGAGAAATTTTATTCCAATACTAAAACTGACTCTTACAGGACCAAAGTTGGCTTTATATAATAAAATCATATTACTACAATTACTAAAATACCTTCATGGCTTATATATACTAAAGCTATTATTACAAAACTTAATAATACTCAAGAAAAGTAAATATTCAGGAAAAGTACTCATAAATAAAATTACTAAATCAATGTTTATTTCTTCGCTTATAAACGCGAAGTCCCTCAACTGCATCTGCATCAATCCTCCCCGGCTAAAAATACTAGCCTCCGGAGAGTCAGAAGCATGGTACCACTCTAGGAGATCCGAATCAAGGCTGTGGAAGTCATCCTCTGTGATCCATGATGCGTCAGAAGCAGGACGCCCCTTCCAACGAACAAGATAACGTTGATAACCACCACCATTTGAGGTAACAATTTCATGATCAAGGACAGTGTCAAACTGGTCAACAGTGGGGGTGCAAGAGGAGGTAAGCAAGGAAAGGGAGGTTGTAAATTATAGGCAGGAAGGGTAGAGTTGAAATGTGGGGGGGTGTAAAAGTGCCACGATAAGGGAATAAATCCTCAATATTGAAGGTGGGATGGATTTGAAGGTCAGAGGGCAAATCAAGGGTATAAGCATTAGGTCCAAGTTTGCGGATAATCTGGTATGGTCCCATGGCACGAGCATGGAGTTTCTTGAATGAGTGTTTTGGAAAACATTCGGGGCGCTCACGAACCATCACATAATCACCTTCAATAAATTCATGTTTCATACGATGCATGTCGACAGCAAGCTTATAATTTGCATTACTCATATCAAGGTTACGTTTAATATCGGCATGCAAGTCACGGATATGGTGGGCAAAGGAATATGCAAAAGCAGAATAGCGGCCATCAGTGGGTAAAGGGATCAAGTCAATTGGTGGGCGTGGGGGTAGACCATAAACAATCTCAAATGGGCTTTTGCCGGTAGAACGATTGATCGAACTATTGTAAGTAAGCTCAGCTGTAGGTAGCACTGAATCCCAAAGACCAGGACGTTCCCCAACAAGACACCTAAGTAGATTGCCCAGACTCTTATTGACCACTTCAGTTTGACAATCCGTCTGAGGATGAAAGGCGGAGGAGAATGTCAATTGAGTTTCAAAAAGTTTCCAAAGGGTCTTCTAGAAATAACTAATAAACTTAACATCGCGATAAGACACAATGGAAATAGGGAGCCCATGTATTCGAACAACCTCTCGAAAAACCAAAGTAGCCACATGGGAAGCATCCGTTGTTTTACTACAGGGAATAAAGTGAGTCATCTTAGAAAACCGATCAACCACAATTAAAATTGAATCATGACCACGCGATGTACGAGGTAAGCCAAGGATGAAGTCAATGCTAATGTCTTGCCAAGGAGTATGCAGGATAGGTAAAGGCGTGTATAGACTGGTATTTTGTTTATGAGCCTTAGCTAATTGGCTAGTACGACATTGAACGACAATCCGAGCAACATCCGCTTTTAAAGAAGGCCAATAAAATCTATCCCCTACTAAGGCAGTAGTCTTATCTTTCCCATAATGACCCACCAGCCACCAGTATGCAATTCCCAAACGAGGAAGTCACGAAGGGAAGAGCGGGGAATACACAATGTGGAACCGCGGAAAAGGTAGCCATCACGAAGAATAAAATCCACATGGTCGCGGTGGTTGCGCGCCTGAGTCTCCCGAAAAGTATCACCAAAATCAGGACAATGCATGTATTCATCTTTCAGTCTCTCAAAACCGATCACATGGGTGTGCATAGACTGTAAGACCACAATGATCGGCTAAGGGCATCAACCACTTTGTTGTCGACACTAGCACGGTGGTGAAGAACAAATGTGTATTCCTGAAGGAAGGCAACCCACCGTGCATGCTTGTCATTCAACTTGCGTTGAGATTGGAGGTAACGTAATGCCTGATGGTTAGAATACAAGATAAATTCCTTGGGCAAGAGATAATACCTCTAATGACACAAGGCTTGGACAACAACGTATAGCTCCTTTTCATAAGTTGAATATCGTTGTCAGGCCTCATTTAGTTTTTCACTAAAGTAGGCCACATGATGGCCTTCTTGACTCAAGACACCTCTAATGCCCACTCCAGAAGCGTCACAAGCAACCTCAAAAACTTTATCTAAGTCAGGATGACGCAACACTGGAGCTTGAGTCATAAGAATTTTAATTTCTTGAAAGGCCTTAGGGGCAGCTGGGGTCCATTGAAACTCCCCTTTTTTAAGGCAATTAGTGATGGGAGCCATGATGGAACTAAATCCCTTAATGAACCGCCTATAGAAGGTGGCCAAGCCATGAAAACTACTAGCCTCAGTAAGGGAAGAGGGCATTGGCCATTAGCGAATAGCTCTTACTTTCTCTGGGTCAGCAGTAATACCCTGCACAGAGATAATGAATCCGAGGAAGAGGACCGCCGCTTGCATGAATGAACATTTTTTAAGATTGACATACAACCGTTCAACACGAAGGGTGGAAGGACCTCACGAAGATGGTTCAAGTGCTCATCCTTTGACCGGCTGTAAATGAGCATGTCATCAAAGTATACCACCAGACATTTACCAATGAAAGTACGCAGGACTTGAGTCATGACCCTCATAAAAGTACTAGGAGTATTAGAAAGCCCAAAGGGCATGACTAGTCACTCATACAATCCATCTCGGGTTTTAAATGCATTCTTCCATTCATCACCGGGTCGGATGCAGAGTTGATGATACCTAGTACGCAAATCATTCTTAGAGAACAATTGTGAACCGGCTAACACATCTAGCATGTCATCAAGACGGGAAATGGGAAACTGGTACTTGACTGTGATTTTGTTGATGGCACGACTATCAACACACATTCGCCAAGAGCCATCCTTCTTTGGGGTCAACAAAGCTGGAACTGCACAAAGACTAAGGCTGTCACGAATAAAGCCTTTGTGAAGCAACCCTTCAACTTGCTTATTGAGCTCAGCATGCTCTGTGGGGTATGCGGGAGATTTGGTAATTGGGATTCAGGAAGGAAGTCAATGACATGTTGAATATTCCGCATTGGAGCTCCTTCTAATGACCTATGCATTTTGTTATCATTTCCAATTGGACAACCCATTAATTCAATTGGAGGAGAATTATAAATGGATAACTATTTTTTATTTTCACTAGAGATTGGGAGTTGATGGGCTTTCCATGGGCCCCATTTTACTGACAGTATTCATCACGACTTTAGCTACCTTAGCGGCCAGGCCAGTTACTCGGGATTCATGATTATTCCATTTCCTGATGTTAGCAATGTACAGCGGTCAAATAGGCTCATTTTCTTCTCGAGACCTTTTACTTTTTTTCCTCATGTGGGAGTTAGAATTAATTCCCGTTTACCTTCTTTTATCTATGTGGGGTGGGAAGAAATGCCTTTACTCAGCTACAAAGTTTAATTTGTACACATAAGGGGTTAACTTCATTCGGGCAAGACCAGCAGTGGAGACGACATTCATAGAACTCCCTCCATCAATGATGAGTTTGCAGATAGTTTCAACACATTTGACGAAGGTATGGAAAATGGAGGTGCATTTACAATCATCTTGTGTCGATGGAGTAGACAGGATACACCTCATAACAGTCATGTGTGTATGTGCATCCTCACCATCCGCCTCAAGTTCTTCGTCGAAATCGACAAGATCAATTAAAGGATCAAACACTTCATCAATCTGTGGGGTGGCATCTTTTGTAGTGATATTCAAAGTGCTGTTTGGACAGTTAGAGGCGACATGACCAGATTCATGACAAGCAAAACATCGAATGGATGACCCACTAGGCTGAGATGAGGCAGTGTTGGATTTGGGAAGAGAAGAGTGCCTGCCATTAGACACGGTTGGTTTGCCAGAAGAACTGACAAACTGTGCAGGCTTATGGGCTCTAGGGAATGACCAAGACTGCTCCAAAGGAAATCCTCTTGGTCACTGCTACGGCAGTTTGTAGAGCTTTTCTATTTCCAGGGACTTGTGATAGGCCTCCTCAAGGGTCTCAGGGGCATGAAGGTTGACCTCTTGTTTGTACTCGGGCTTTAGGCCATTGATGAACTTGGTGACCACCTTCCAAAGATCATCCCTAACATGACAACGCATCTGTAACTCTTCAAACCGAGTCATATAATCAGTTACAGTTCCAGACCCTTGTCTCAAATTTAGCCATTTGTCAAGCAATTGTTTCCTATGATAGGTGGGAAGATATTTTTCTTTTAATTTAAGTTTCATTTCAGCCCACTGTGTGATAGGAGGTTCATCCAAACGTGCTAAAGCTGCTTTTCTAAAAAATCTCCTCCAGAGGAGATTTTTTAAAAAGCGGCTTTAGCACCAGTTTTCGAGTAAAAGCGGCTTTTGTCAGATGAAAATTGCTTTATTTCAAAAGCGTCCTTCCATACATGATTTTGCACACCTAAAAAGCGGCTTTTTCCTCCCAAAAGCTGCCTCCCAAACGCACCATAAGTTGCTTTGGACCATTTGCCAATAGCATTTGGCAAAACCAGTAAGCTTCATTTTAGCGAAACGAATCCGACATTTCATACCAATCAAAGAAGTCTTCCATATCGTCAAGCCATTCAAGAAAGGTATTGGGATCTAACTTACCGTCAAAGTTAGGGGTGTCAACTTTAATCTTCTTAGTGATGACCCTATTATCATTATGATGCCTAGCATGATTACGATGATAGTGACACCTATCAAAATACTGCTCATGGTTTGAATGAAGAGGAAGCACATTATCTATATCATCATCAGATAGACCGTGGTACCCTTGTTCACTATTGAAAGACTCATGTCGCTGATTTGGGTGAAACCTCTGGGTATTAAGACGCTCCTGTTGCAACACTCGGGTTTGGTGGGGAATGAAGGACTCATGACCGGTATCATTGACATGACACTTCCCTAAGTGAACGGACATTTGGGACATCTCTTGGGTTAATTTAGCTACTGCCTCATTGAGAGTTTGTACCTAAGATTGGAATTCAGTGCGCACAGTTTGCAGATCATGTTCCATTTGGGCTTGGGTCTCCATAATATCTCTAATGGTCATAAGGGATGTAAGACTAGGGGTTTGTATATAAGGGAAAAGGTGCAGATCCGTAAAAGACAACCGATATTAGAAATAACAAGGCACAAAGCAATGCAAACTATAAAGAGCTACACACACATGTAAGAGCAATGCAGATAAGGAAGGTGAATATACGTGAAACATGCAAACAGAGCGTTCAAGAGGCAGCAAAATTATAGGAAGGAAAACAAACTATCAAGGCAACAAAAGATTTTTTTTATTTTTCAATTTTTTTTCTAAATAGATATTCAGGCTAAAGACGGGTGAAAAGCAAATTGTACCTCAAGGTGGTGCCAACGTTATATTGTGCGAAAAAAGGAAGACCTGAAAACTGACCTAGTTGTGAAGAACAGAAGGCAATAATATAAGGCCGAGATCCAACCTTTGTGGCAATCCGCAAAATGGAACCAAAGAAGTTGGGCGGCGGCTGAGTGAAACCAGACGAGAACTGCTGAAAGTGAACTGAAGAAGCAGTGGCTGATGTTGGGCTGGTTCGGTTTGAAAGAACGGACCGGTCTAAGTTGACCGGTTTGGGCTGGGTTGTACTGCCCGTCCGGTCGTTTGAACTAGGGACCGGTTCGATCGAGATACTCCCCTACGACTTGCCTTCTGAAACAGATCAGACCTGCCTTCTGAGAAAGGGCGATGCGGTTGCGAAATTGCAGGAAGGATTCCTGACTTGGGTGGATACACCGTCACCTGCTTTGGAAGGGTGTCGGACATGCGCGAAGATGCGCCAGATTTTTTGGAAGGACGAGAAAGTCCGCTGTGGATGGCCGACGACAAGGCAAATCGATCCACCAGCCGCCAACGAAGGTGGCCGCCCTTACCGGTCGGATGGAGGGGCGGCGGAGGTAGAAAATCCGGAGGCACCGCCCTTACTGGTCCGATGAAAAATTCGGCAGAAAGGTTCCGACTTTGGCACACCCTGCTCTGATGAAAAATCTGGAGGTGAGACAACTATGAGGTCTGATATGAACCAAACGACGTCGAATCAGTGGAGTAGGAGGAGGCGGAGCGACGGAGGAGACCTAGCCTACGCCAGAGGCTGGCTAGATTGGCCGCTGGAGGCTGCGTGAGTGTGACGATGTCATAAAGGAAAAGGGCTCTACGAGACAACTGCGGGGTTAGATCTGAACCAGACGACATCGGATCAATGGAGCATGAGGAAACGGAGCGACGACGGATTTGTCGTGACCAACGTCGGAGGCTGCGCAAGCGTGATGGTCAGAAATGAAAAGGGCTCTGCCACTCCTTCCTCTCCCTTCTTGTAACGACGGCCAGAAGCCTGCCGAGGACAAGGATGATGACGATGATGGTGCCACAGATGATGATGCCTTAGATGATGACGAATGTGGCAGTGGAAACAACGGCGCACAAATTTGCTGGGCTCTGATACCAAATGATGGTACACGTCTGTGCAAATCTATGCAATGAAGTACCTATGTTCAAACATTCATCAAGGACACGATGAAAAGTAAAAAAGAGTCTTGGTAGAGAGGAGTCTTGGAGAAATTTTATTCCAATACCAAAACTGACTGTTACAGGACCAAAGTTGGCTTTGTATAATAAAACTATATTATTACAATTACTAAAATACCCTCATGGCTTATATATAGTAAAACCATTATTATAAAACTCAATAATACTCAAGTAAAGTAAATATTCAAGAAAAGTATTTATAAATAAAATTACTAATTCAATGTTTATTTCTTCGCTTATAAACGCGAAGTCCCTCAACTGCATCTGCATCAGCCTGCCTCGAACATATGCTATTTGCAAGATCATTTTGTGCCTGCCCGACAGTTCAAGTGGACCCTCATACAACAATGATAAGATCTCAATGGTCTATTATAGGGCCCACATAGTCCGACGGTCAACCATGAATGCTCTCTACCTATGCTAAGCATGTCTTTCTATCTATGCTACGCATGCTTATAGCATGCAACGTCGACCCAACCCCGTCCAAAGAAAGGAAAGAAAAAAGAAACTCACTAAAGAACTGGTTGCTCGGGCATGATAAGGGTTCAGTCGTTCAAACGTCAGGTCAGTTCAGCGCCCAACTCTGCCAGTCCAATCTAGTCCAGTTTCCATCTGGTCCATACTTCCAAAACCCTAACTTTTTGGGTTGCCCGGTCCTTGGCGCCGCCGCAAAGTGAACCCTACCGGTTGACATTCTTCAGAAGCAAAATATAATTCATCTAGCCCATCAGATAATTTCACAAGAAAGGTTACCTGAACTAGAAGGAGGTTAATGGATGCTACTTTAAGACAATGTTCATCTTACACATGGAATGTTGTCTCGCCGATAAATCGGTGATATATCGATATCGGGCTTCAAATGATAAAACGAGACCCGATAATATCTGTTTTCACTATTTTTTTAAATATCGCCGATATATCGGTATTTTAAAAAAATCATTTTTTAAAATTTTAAAAAAAAATTAAAAAAAGAAAAAAAAAATCAACTCTCCTGTTTGTTTCCCATCCTATGCCAAGTGGAAGGATACGGGTTTAAAACATAAACACATTTTAAATGATATACGCATTTTTATGCATATTTTAAATTTTATGCTTGTCTAAATTAGTATCACTCATTTTAGAAGTTATATTGTGAAAATACATGGTAAAAACTAGTTTTAGACAACCAATATTCTTTTACAAATATCTCCGATATTTTGTCTCTTTGGTCAACTGAATTTCGATATTACATTACATGATCTTATAGCAAATAAGACAGATTTGTTTGAAATTGGACAAAAATTGAACCTTGAACAGGTTTACTTTATCAATGCCTTTCCTTGACCATTTGTAACTGACACAACAAGATCAGAGATCTCTTGCTTATTTGTTTTCTAACAACTTATGCTAGACCAGGAAACCGATGACAAAGAATAGGGTTCTACCACTAAGAAATACATTAAGGTTTACATAATATATTAAAAGGGCATAAGCGTAACCGAATAACATATTTCAGCAGGAATATGCATTATATAGCCGATCTGGAAGCTACATCAATGAAACAAAGGCTCTGACAATTCTCTTACAAATGCATATTTTTTTGTGATTTTGCAGATAGGGCGATGGATAAAATCAGCCATGAGGAATTGTAACAACTAATGGTGTAACACCCGAAAAATTAGTAAGTATATTAAAACCGAAATTTGACCCTCTTAATGTTTGATTTGATTATGTTTTGCTTTATGGGGATTAAAGTTGGTGAGAAGAGCTTTCCAACGCCACCAACTATATGCGATTTGGAGTTCGGAGTGAAAAGATATGAGAAATTAAATTTTGTTTGGGCGTGGCTGTGATCGATCGCCAGAACAAACGATCAATCGGCAAATTGAACCGATCGACCGCTTATCAAAACGATCGATTGTAGTTACTGTGATTATTGATTGTTTTGTTTTGGAGAAAATGATCGATCGTCAATAATTGCGATCGATCGGCTGTAACGCGGTAGTTTAGAAATGGCATGCGACGATCTATCACCGGTTGCAGTTTTGCGATTTCTAGTGTATTTTTGGGGCAGATTTGTTTGGGAAAGATGCCAAATCCCAACTGGACTTAAATTGCACGTCTCTAGAAAGATCTTGAGGCCTTCTCATTGGTGGGAAGTGTCCATGATATAGAAAATTGGTTTAAGAAGGGATTCTCCCCAAACTCTATATAAACCCTAGAGAGTTAGCTTGTGCTATTGGAAAACCTAGCCCTAGAATATCCAGAGACCTTTTCCTTCTCCTTCCCAGGTTCACCCACCTCCTATAAGGCTTCTTCTTGTGGAAGTTTTTCAAGAGCTTGGAGCGGGAACTTTGGAGGAAGTGGAGGAGACGAGCATCGCGTAAAAAGACGGAATCTTCGGTGAATTAAGAGTAGGATGGTTTTCCCCTTTCTCCTCTTTCTTCATATGATGTGATGAGTCTTCTTATTTATTACCTTGGAGTATTGTCTTGATTCTTGCGAGATGAATGAATTATGTTCTTATTTTCCATGCTTCTTGCAATACATGCATATGTGCTTTCATGCTACGTGTCTAGATGGGAATTCTCACTCAAAGTTGGATACTTTATTCATTTTAAAGAGACTAAAAGTTCTGATATTGCTTTGTTGACCATGATCCACGTTGAGTCATGTGTCTTAATGATTGTCTTGCATTAATTGTCTTGTTTGGGATGTATTAATGACTAAAATTGTGTTATATGTAAAGACACATGATAAAAGGGTGTACTTTGGTAATTCCAGATAATCCTAGGATCTGTAATTGGTATAGGAGGGGAGTATACGATCTGTTAATGATATATTATTATCTATAATGTGTTATTAAGTGAGATAATCAAGTTTAATTAAGATTCTTAATCTCGGTCAGAACTGTTTCTGTGCTGACAGTCTGTAATAAATAATTCATAACTAATTCAAATAAAATCGGAAAAAAACTAATTCAGTGGGGTTAGAAACTAGACTCACGTGGGTATTATCAGTAAAAATTTTAGAGGTTAAGTATTACTGTACAGAGCACAGTAGCCGTCGGAAGAGGACTGCTGTGCAGGAGGCAGTGAGCTGAATCTAAGAGAAAATACTAAGTATATAAATAACATCATGTAATACGATATGATAATAATTAACGTGTCAATACCAGTAATTAGACTATATACTTATGGAATATCACCGTAAGAATTGGGTTAGAAGTAATCTAATTAGGAGGGATAATCCTTTGACCAAGAGTTTCATAACTATCTATCTTAAAAACGTTGATGTCGGTTTATGATTCCACTTGGAATTCAAATCATCTAAGATTCTTTGGTATTCTTAATTCTAATATTTGTATTATAAAATTCCAATGCGTTTGAGGAATTCCTATCTAGGGCTGAGCATGAAAGGTATGTATTGATTGTATGGTACTCTTTGGGTGAGTTGTTATTATTCGAAGTGTTTGGGTTGTCTTGTTATTCCAAGAGTGAATTGCATGCCTTTAAGAAGCTTGTTATTCTATGCTACTCTAATTAGTGAGTTATGCGTTGGCCAAAGACTTTGACACTTCTATCCATACTCCGTGAGAGAGTCTATTCTGGTAAGAGATACCTTATGATCTTAGAGTGTTGCGACCTCTATTCCTTTGAGATATTGCTCATATTGATTACATGATTGTTTCTTCCACTGGAGATCTTGCGAGATTCTCCCCATGGTGGATTCATAGTATGCTCAATTAAGTCATTGCTAGATCTTACGAGGTCACTTATATTTTTGGAGTTGCGATTCCATACTGCCCGAAGGGAGGCACTATATGTACGTTAGACTGTTGACATTACGGAAGGTCTTCAGTCTCCGCCCATCGTGTCCGTAAGCACTGGTGGGGCTAGCATCGTAGACGCATGGCAGGGTTCCAAAAGAGGACCCCTAGGGGTGGTTCTGGTATATTATTTTAGCCACTTGTGAGCGACCAGTTCAGCGAGCAGAAATTGTAACTCCTTTCACTATAGATGTCTGGAGCCTTTGATATGATTGTTATTCTCTCCTTACACATATGTTTGTTCGGAGTCTTATTGATATTTTTTCTATACTCGCGAGTTGGGATTGTTATTATTGACTAACTTTTCAGGTGTATAGACCTTGGTTCAGTCCAGATGTTGTAGAATGGTCACAATCCTTTGTTATTCTTACTCTTCATACTACTCGTTTTAATTCAGTGGGTTTTTACATCCTACTGAGTGTTTCTATGAAATACTCATGCATCCTCTGATGCAGGCACAAATAAAAATTGAGATCAGGAAGTGCAGTAGTGGAAATGCGGGTTGCAGGAGCCGTGAAGAGTTTTAAAGACTATTTAGTTATTTGCTTTGCTTTTATTGATGGTTATGACATTATTGGCAATTGTATGCCATAGACTTATAGATTTATTTTATTTGACTTTCTTAAATGGATTATTATTAAGTAAATTCATTTCATATTATTTATTGATGAATTCATTTCATATTATTTATTGATGTCTGTTATTGTATTACACTGATTGCGGGCATAATCGGTTACACATTCTTTTGAGATGACTGTAATCGGTGGTGAAATCGACTATTCGATCACGTGCCGGTATCTCTACCTCGAAATGTATCTCATTTGTTGGCTTCCGCACTCCGATCGAGGTATGGGATTTTGGGGCGTGACAGCATGGTATCGGAGCCCTCAAGGTCAGTCTAATACAGTACGGACATTGCTGAATTGTGAGATGAGTTAGTAGAACTTGATAGAAAGTAAAAGAGTATCTAGAAGAACTTACTATATGAGAGTAGATTCATAGATAGAACCTGAAACCTTATTTTAGCTACTAATGACGTTTCTTGTGAGGTTTAAATGGCTAGAACAAGAAGCGGTAGGATCTATGAGAAAGACAAACAAGAAGCCGTTAGGCAGTGGCTTGAGGAATGGAAAAAGAAGGACATAGGGAGTAGAACAGAAGATGACCCGTTAAAGATTGATATAGAAGAAGTTCAGAACCCAGGCTGGAGTAGAACCCTTACCCATAGATGACCCAGAGTGGGATCCTTACTTGGATTATGTGCCAGGTATGGAGATCAAAGGATATCAGCCAGAAGAGATTCGAGTAGAGTTTACAGATGGATCTCCTCCTATATTTGTGGTTGTAGAGGCCAAAATTGTGAGAAAATACCCTGTATATGTTCGGGCTAGAGATGATGCAGCATTGTCTGACATTCTGTACCATAGGTTTAAATCTATGGGTTACAGGTGGCCATACATGACGATGTGGGAAATTCTGTGGCACTCGTACTTGAGACTTGCGCCAACCTGGTTAGCTTTAGACATACTGGATGATTACCTCTGAAGGTAAGAGCTTAGGAAGGATGACTAAGAGAAAGAGTTAGGATAGATTTTAGTTTTCATATATCTTTTGTAATAAAACCCTGGCTTATATGGGATCTCAGTATAGGAAACTTTTTATGAAATAACAAAATTATTTGATTTAATGCTTGCCTTGTGATTGTTTTATTTTGGGTGTACTGTGTGAACGATGCTAGGATTCAAAGGAATGAGAGGTGAATTACAAATTGGGGTTTAAGTAAGATTTCTAATTCATCTCCTTTCTTTGGCTGTAGATACGCGAGAATGGTGAGCTCAGGAAATCGTGGACGTCGAACCAACGCGATCCCTTACCCTTCGCAGGAAGAGGGAGCTAGTCAGAACATGTCTGATATGGTCAGGCAATTGGCAGTTGAATTGCGAAATGGTGGAAGTAATAATAATAATGGGCCTCAGTTTTCTGGTGAGGATAACCCAGAAAAGGCAGAACGTTGGTTAGTTGAAGTGGAGCGGTTGTTCAAGGACATGAAGGTACCCGAGGCTAATCGGGTAATTTATGCTACTTTCCTATTTGTTGGTGAGGCGGTATTTTGGTGGGAGTCTGCCGAGCACAACAATTTTACTGCGAATCAGGAGATCTCCTGGGAAGAATTTAAGGAGGTGTTTAATAACAAGTACTTTCCTTCCCATATTCAGCGATGCAAGGAGAAAGAGTTCTTGGAGTTAGTGCAAGGATCGATGACTGTGCTTCAGTATGAGACGAAGTTCGAACAACTTCAACGATTTACTACGAATGCTTGTCCTAACGACTTGATTAAGGTGCAACGTTTTGTGGATGGTCTGAAGGACGGCTTAAGGTCGAAGGTGTTAGCTTCCCAATCAACGATGGTAGCGAAAGCGGTCGAGCTAGCTTCCATTTTGGAGGATGATTTTTAAAGAACCTTGGAGAGAAGGAGCAACCAAGTCAAAACTCAAGAGAATAAGCTGAAACGTTCTAGAGATAAGTGTTTTAACAATAATATTAATCGTGGAAATCAGCGTCCTTTTAAGCAGCAAAGGCAACAGCAACAGAACCAGATGAATGGTGCACAACGTCAACAGTTTCGAGGCAATGACAACGGTAATGTGGCTGGAGGTCGTTGCAGAATTTGTGGGCAGGATACGCATAGAGGAAAGCCGTGTCCTCAGGATACACGGAGGTGCTACTTGTGCAATGAGGTTGGGCATATCTCTCCTTATTGCCCTAACCGTGAAAAGAAGATGGGAGCTGATACGAGTAAGAAAACTCAGGCGAGAATCTTTGCCTTATCATCAGAAGATGCACGTGGTTCAGATGAGGTTATTGAAGGTACTCTTCTTATCCTCAATCGTTTTGCTAGAGTGTTAATAGACCCGGGAGCGTCGCGATCTTTTATTTCTTCGGTGTTTGCTTTAAGTCTAGATAAGTCATTGTCTAGACTGAGTGATGATTTGGTGATTTCTACTCCTATGGGAGATTCGGTGATAGCAACCGAATGTATTGAAAACTTTCCTGTGCTTATAGAAGATAGGACTTTGCTTGCTAATCTTGTGCTGATTGATATGTGTGATTTTGATGTAATCTTGGGAATGGATTGGTTATCAAAATATAGTGCACTAGTGGATTGTACTAAGAAGAGAGTTTATTTTAAAATTCCAGGAGAGAAAGAACTATTGTTTCAGGGAATCCGATATAGAAAAGGAGATTGTATGATATCAGCTGTGAAAGCTCAGAAATTATTGGCTAAAGGTTGTAGAGCCTATTTAGCTAATGTGACACCTGTTGAGATGCCTACCCTGAGAGTTGAGGATATTGAGGTAGTGAAGGATTTTTCCGAAGTCTTTCCTGATGAGTTACCTGGTTTGCCACCAAAGAGAGAGATTGATTTTACGATTGAATTGATACCGGGAACAGCACCTATTTCGAAGGCACCATATAGAATGGCGCCGGCTGAGTTGAAAGAATTGAAAGTACAATTACAAGAGTTGTTAGATAAGAGATTCATACGGCCTAGTGTTTCCCCTTGGGGTGCACCAGTATTGTTTGTAAAGAAGAAAGACGGATCGATAAGATTGTGTATTGACTATCGTATGTTGAACCAAGTCACAGTGAAGAATAAGTACCCTTTGCCTAGAATAGATGACTTGTTTGATCAGTTGCAATCAGCAAAAGTATTTTCGAGGATTGATTTGAGATCCGGATACCATCAGTTAAGGATCAAGGAAGAAGATATATCCAAGACAGCTTTCAGAACCAGGTACAGACACTACGAATTCCTGGTGATGCCTTTTGGTTTGACTAATGCACCAGCAGCATTTATGGACATGATGAACAGAAATTTTGTGGACTTATTGGATCGGATTGTCATAGTCTTTGTGGATGATATTTTGGTGTATTCGGCAAGTTGGGAGGAACACATAACTCACTTGACTCTTGTGTTATAGATATTGAAGGATAATCAATTATATGCTAAGCTGAATAAGTGTGAATTTTGGTTGAACAAGGTGAATTTTCTTGGACATGTCATATGAGAAGATGGGGTTTCAGTTGATCCAACGAAGGTAGAGGCAGTGTTAAAATGGGAACAACCAAAGAATGTAATAGAGATCGAAGTTTCTTGGGATTGGCATGTTACTATAGAAGATTCATTGAGGGATTTTCAAGTCTAGCTTTGCTAATGACGAAGTTGACCAGAAAGGGAGTGAAGTTCATATGGAATGATGAGTGTGATAAAAGTTTCAAGGAATTGAAGAAGAGATTAACATCGGCACCGATCTTGACTTTGCCATCAGGAACTGGAGGGTTCGTTATATACAGTGATGCTTCAAAGAATGGACTCGGATGTGTACTAATGCAACACGGACATGTTGTGGCATATGCATCGAGACAACTGAAGATTCATGAGCAGAATTACCCAACACATGACTTGGAACTTGCGGCAGTAGTTTTTGCTTTAAAGATTTGGAGACACTATTTGTATGGGGAAACTTTTAAGTGTATACAGATCACAAAAGTTTGAAGTATATCTTTTCCCAGAAGGACCTGAATATGAGACAAAGAAGATGGCTAGAGTACTTGAAGGACTATGATTTTTCTATTCACTACCATCCAGGCAAGGCGAATGTGGTAGCAGATGCATTAAGCAGAAAGACAGGGATGATCGCTCACATGTTAGTACAAGAGTGGAAACTGATGCTGAAAATGGGAGAATGTCATTTAGAATGGCCGACTTCAAGGAGGATATCATTTCTTGGGAATCTTTCTATAAGATCAGTGGTGTTTGATAAAATCCTAGAAGTACAAAAGAAGAATCCTCAGATGCAGAAATTATTGGACAAGACGGATTTTGGAAAAGGAGTAGATGGAAGTATTCAATTCCGAGGAAGATTGGTAGTACCTAAAGACATGGAATTAAGACAGGAAATTCTGCGTGAAGCACATCACTCTCAGTATAACATTCATCCTGGAGGTACAAAGATGTATCAAGATTTGAAGAGGACGGTTTGGTGGAATTGGATGAAAAGAGATATTGGCAAGTTTGTATCAAGATGCTTGACTTGTCAACAAGTAAAGGCTGAACATCAAAGACCGGCTGGAATGTTGCAACCGCTGGAGATTCCACAGTGGAAATGGGAGCACGTTACAATGGATTTTGTTGTGGCATTGCCAAAAACTCAAAGACAGCGAGATGCGATTTGGGTTATAGTGGATCGACTCACAAAGTCAGCATACTTTCTCCCGATTAGATGGAAACAAAACCCAGAAAGTTTGGCAGAGTTATACATCAGAGAAATTGTCAGACTACATGGTATGCCGTTATCTATTGTGTCTGACTGAGACCCTCGGTTTACATCAAGAACATGGAAGAGTATACAAGAGGCTTTGGGAACCAAGTTAAATTTTCGTACAACATTTCATCCTCAGAGTGACGGACAATCAGAACGCACGATTCAAACCTTGGAAGACATGCTAAGAGCCTGTGCGATTGACTGGAAAGGTAATTGGGATGATCATTTACCATTGATAGAGTTTGCATATAATAACAGCTATCATTCTAGTATCGGAATGGCACCGTTTGAAGCACTATATGGAAGACCATGTAGATCCCCTATATGTTGGACAGACGTTGGAGAGAATCAAGTGCTGAGAGCAGAATTGGTGCAATACTGTGCAGAAAAGGTAAGACAGATCAGACAGAGACTACAAACGGCTCAGAGTCGCCAAAAGAATTACACGGACAATAGGCGGAGGGAGTTAGAATTTCAAGAAGGAGACCATGTATTTTTGAAAGTATCGCCTTCAAAAGGAATTATGAGATTTGGTAAGAAAGGAAAGTTGAGTCTGAGGTTCGTTGGACCATTTGAGATTTTGGAGCGAGTTGGGCCAGTTGCATATCGGTTGGCTTTACCGCCACAGTTGGATGAGGTACATAATACTTTCCATATCTCCATGTTGAGGAAGTATGTGCCAGACCCATCACATATTTTGGATTTCGCAACGTTGGAGTTAGAAGCAGATTTGACATTTTCGATAAAACCTATTAAAATATTGGACAGAAAAGATCAAATACTTAGACGAAAGACTATTCCTTTGGTGAAAGTTTTGTGGCAAAACCAGCTAGCTGAGGAAATGACCTGGGAAACGGAAAAAGAAATGAGGAAATCCTACCCTTACCTTTTTGAAGAATGAGTAACGGCATTTCGAGGACGAAATGTTCTTTTTAGGAGGGGATGATGTAACACCCAGAAAATTAGTAAGTATATTAAAACCGAAATTTGACCCTCTTAATGTTTGATTTGATTATGTTTTACTTTATGGGGATTAAAGTTGGTGAGAAGAGCTTTCCAACGCCACCAACTATACATGATTTGGAGTTCAAAGTGAAAAGATATGAGAAATTGAATTTTGTTTGGGCGTGGCTGCGATCGATCGCCAGAACAAACGATCGATCGACAAATTGAACCGATCGACCGCTTATCAAAACGATCGATCGTAGTTACTGTGATTATTAATTGTTTTATTTCGGAGAAAACTATCGATCGTCAATAATTGCGATTGATCGGCTGTAACGCGGTAGTTTAGAAATGGCATGCGACGATCGATTGCCGGTTGCGGTTTTGCGATTTCTAGCGCATTTTTGGGGCGGATTTGTTTGAGAAAGATGCCAAATCCCAACTGGACTTAAATTGCACGTCTCTAGAAAGATCTTGAGGCCTTCTCATTGGTGGGAAGTGTCCATGATATGGAAAATTGGTATAAGACGGGATTCTCCCCAAACTCTATATAAACCCTAGAGAGTTAGCTTGTGCTATTGGAAAACCTAGCCCTAGAACATCCAGAGATTTTTTCCTTCTCCTTCCCACGTTCACCCACCTCCTATAAGGCTTCTTCTTGTGGGAGTTTTTCAAGAGCTTGGAACGGGAACTTTGGAGGAAGCGGAGGAGACGAGCATCGCGTAAAAAGACGGAATCTTCGGTGAATTAAGAGTAGGATGGTTTTTCCCCTTTCTCCTCATTCTTCATATGATGTGATGAGTATTCTTATTTATTACCTTGGAGTATTGCCTTGATTCTTGCGAGATGAATGAATTATGTTCTTATTTTCCATGCTTCTTGCAATACATGCATATGTGCTTTCATGCTACGTGTCTAGATGGGAATTCCCACCCAAAGTCGGATACTTTATTCATTTTATAGAGACTAAAAGTTCTGATATTGCTTTGTTGACCATGATCCACGTTGAGTCATGTGTCTTAATGATTGTCTTGCATTAATTGTCTTGTTTGGGATGTATTAATGACTAAAACTGTGTTATATGTAAAGACACATGATAAAAGGGTGTACTTTGGTAATTCCAGATAATCCTAGGGTCTGTAATTGGTCTAGGAGGGGAGTATATGATCTATTAATGATCTATTATTATCTATAACGTGTTATTAAGTGAGATAATCAAGTTTAATTAAGAGTCTTAATCTCGGCTAGAACTGTTTCTGTACTGATAGTCTTTAATAAATAATTCATAACTAATTCAAATAAACTCGGAAAAATATAAAATAAGTGGGGTTAGAAACTAGACTCACGAGGGTATTATCAGTAAAAATTTCAGAGGTTAAGTATTAATGTACAGAGCACAGTAGCCGTCGGAAGAGGACTGTTGTGCAGGAGGCAGTGAGCTGAATCTAAGAGAAAATACTAAGTATAAAAATAACATCATGTAATATGATATGATAATAATTAACGTGTCAATACCAGTAATTGGACTATATACTTATGGAATATCACTGTAAGAATTGGGTTAGAAGTAATCTAATTAGGAGGGATAATCCTTTGATCAAGAGTTTCATAACTATCTATCTTAAAAGCGTTGATGTCGGTTTATGATTCCACTTGGAATTCAAATCATCTAAGATTCTTTGGTATTCTTAATTCTAATATTTGTATTATAAAATTCCAATGCGTTTGAGGAATTCCTATCTAGGGCTGAGCATGAAAGGTATGTATTAATTGTATGGTACTCCTTGGGTGAGCTGTTATTATTCGAAGTGTTTGGGTTGTCTTGTTATTCCAAGAGTGAATTGCATGCATTTAGGAAGCTTGTTATTCTATGCTACTCTAATGAGTGAGTTATGTATTGGCCAAAGACTTTGACACTTCTATCCATACTCCGTGAGAGAGTCTATTCTGGTAAGAGATACCTTATGATCTTAAAGTGTTGCGACCTCTATTCCTTTGAGATATTGCTCATATTGATTACATGATCTTCCACTGGAGATCTTGCGAGACTCTCCCCATGGTGGATTCATAGTATGCTCAATTAAGCCATTACTAGATCTTGCGAGGTCATTTATATTTTTGGAGTTGCGATTCCATACTGCCCGAAGGGAGGCACTATACGTACGTTAGACTGTTGACATTACGGAAGGTCTTCAGTCTCCGACCATCGTGTCTGTAAGCACTGGTGGGGCCAGCATCCTAGACGCATGGCAGGGTGACCCTAGGGTGGTTCTGGTATATTATTTAATCACTTGCGAGCGACCAATTCAGCGAGCAAAAATTGTAACTCCTTTCACTATAGATGTCTGGAGCCTTTGATATGATTGTTATTCTCTCCTTACACATATGTTTGTTCGGAGTCTTATTGATGTTTTTCCTATACTTGCGAGTTGGGATTGTTATTATTGACAAACTTTTCAGGTGTATAGACCTTGGTTCAATCCAGATGTTGTAGAATGTTCACAATCCTTTGTTATTCTTATTCTCTTCATACTAATCGTTTTAATTCAGTGGGTTTTTATATCCTACTGAGTGTTTTTATGAAATACTCATGCATCCTCTGATGCAGGCACAAATAAAAATTGAGATCAAGAAGTGAAGTAGTGGAAATGCGGATTGCAGGAGCCGTGAAGAGTTTTAAAGACTATCTAGTTATTTGCTTTGCTTTTATTGATGCTTATGACATTATTGGCAATTGTATGCCATAGACTTATAGGTTTATTTTATTTGACTTTCTTAAATAGATTATTATTAAGTAAATTTATTTCATATTATTTATTGATGTCTGTTATTGTATTACACTGATTGCGGGCATAATCGGTTACACATTCTTTTGAGATGATTGTAATCGGTGGTGAAATCGACTGTTCGGTCGCTTGCCGGGATCTCTACCTCGAAATGTATCTCATTTGTTGGCTTCCGCACTCCGATCGAGGTATGGGATTTCGGGGCGTGACAAATGGGGTACAACAAATATAAGTTCTAGGAAAGATTACAGCAAGATAAGACTCACAGTTTCTTGGTTTTGCATATTTCAAAATCATACAAATAATCAGAAAGATTTAGGTGACCTCTGCCAGAAGACTACAGACAATAATAACATACAAGATTTTCTCTATGCATAACAAATTCAAACAGAAGCTTCCAAACAGGTATAGAAGAGCATAGAGTCATAAAGGATCAAGCTTTCATTCATAAGCAAATCAATACAAGGAGTAAAGACATGAAAATTTGACTTTAAAACTGTAGATCGGATATAGGATAATGCGTAAAAGCATCCTACTTGGAGTCGACCATTGAAATCCCTCACTTCAACCTTGCCTGCCACTTCTGTCCCACGCTCCTCCTTCGTCATCGCTTCGATCAGACCAGCAATGAGAGAGAAAGAGAAATTTTTAGAGAGAGGGAATTTGCGTCGGAAGTGAGAGAGAAGAGGACTGACTCTGGTCTTTTTATAGAGCCGGCAAGACTCCAATTCCTAGTCAAGTCTGGATCCCAATCAACCATGCCCATGTTGATCCAGTCCTAATCCAACTCTAGTTGCACCAAAGCTATGCTATACAATCTAATTTTAAGTTTATCCTCTAGCGTCTAATAGGAAACACAGTCCGATCGGGTTTCCTAGTAAAAAAAATTATACTATGCAAATCTTGAAGACATTACATCCTTCCCCCCTAAATAGGGATTTCGTCCCTGAAATTGAATAAGCTAATTGGTAAATAACTCGGGATTTGACTGTCACATCTTTTTTTCGTCTCCCAAGTCATTTCTTCCGAAGATTGGCTCTACCGTAAAACTTTCACCAAGGAAATCACCTTGTTCCGCAACTCTTGCTCCTTTTTGTCTAGTATTTTCGTCGACTTCACTTCAAATGTGAGCTCAACCTCTAGTTCCATTGTTGTGTGATTAAGCATATGTGATGGATCAGGAATATATTTCATCAACATGGAAACATGAAAAGTATTATGCACATCTGCAAGTTGAGGGGGCAAAGTCAAACAATAAAGGGAAAACCTGTGCTAACGGTGCAACATTTTCAGTTGTTGATGTCAGGAGGTGGCACTATAGGTTGGGCCACATGAGTGAGAAGGGCATGAAGATTATGCTTTCCAATGGACGATTTGAGGGAGTGAAGTCCATTGATATGGATTTTCGTAAGCATTGTGTCATGGGGAAGCAAAAGAAGATGAGCTTCTCCAGTGGCACAAGAACGAAGAAAGCCTCAAGGCTAGAGTTGTTTCACACAAATGTGTGGGGGGGCAACCATAGTTAAGTCTATTGGTGGTGCTTCTTAATATGTGACTTTCATTGATGATGCAACTAAGAACGTGTGGGTGTATTTCTTGAAATAGAAATCTGAGATGTTTGGTGTGTTTACGAAGAGAAAAATACTTATGGAGAATGAGATTGGCTCAAAATTGAAGTGTCTTAGATCAGACAACGGTTTTGTGCTCATGAGGGGATTCAGTATGAGAAGATGTTCCTGGTACACCTCAACACAATGGGGTGGCAGAGCTAATGAACACGACCATGATGGAAAATGCTACATCTCAACCTATATGAGTAGTCATATAGGGTTGCCAAATGGGTTTTGGGTTGAGCCCGCCTCCATTGCAGTGTATCTCATTAACATGAGTCTCGCTGGGCCTCTAGACTTTGGTTTGCCTGAAGTAGCTTGGATAGGTAAGGAGGTAAAACTTGGTCATCTCGGAGTTTTTGGCTGTCGTCTTAAATTTTATTAGTTATGATAATAAGTTCAAACTTGACATAAGTCGAAGAGGTGTACATTTATTTGGTATGGCTTAGAAGAATTTGGTTATCAATTTTGGGACCATGAGGCCAAGAAGCTTGTTAGAAGCAGGGGCGTGCTCTTTCAGAAAGACCATCTTTATAAGGACTAGAATAATCAGGTGGTGCCCCAAAAAATACTTAATTATTGGGAAGTAGGGGATGAAGATGAAGGGCGGAGCAAAGAGTTGAAAGACACTGGTAGTAGTGATACTTTAGGTGATTTTTTTTATTGTAGAAAACTCATTTGGGAACTTGAAATTAATCATATTTTCAGCCTTTCACCATCAGCCTGACTTTTGATTGGTGACTTGCGTATAGGAACCCAAAAAAAAATCAGGTGTGATTTGTGTTTGGCATAGCCGGTGAAATTTTTTTGTTTTGGATGACGACGGTGGTGGTGGGCGGTGGGTGGTGTTGGTGGCGGTTAGGCGGTGGCTGGCGGCGGCAGTGGTCAGCGGCGGCGGTGGTCGGCGGCAACGGCAGCGGCAATGGCGGCTATGGTGGTCGTGGTGGGCGGTGGCCGGCACCGGCGGCGGTGGGTTGTGGACGGCACCGGCGGTGGGCAATGGCCGGCAGCTGTTGGCGGTGGAGGCGGCGGTGGACGGTGGCCAACGACTGTTGGTGGCGGCGACGGTGGGCGGTGGACGGCACCGGCAGTGGGCAGTGGCCGGCGGCGGTTGGCGGTGGTAGTGGTGGTGGTGGTGGCAGCGGCCCTGGGCAGCGGTGGACGGCGGCCATGGGTGGTAGCGGCGGTGGTGGGCGGTGGCAGTGGTGGTGTCAGTGACAGTCACCGGTGGCGGCAACGAGAAGGCAGTGAGAGGTAATGAGGTGACGAAGAGAAAATTTTCAGGCTGATGCTCATTTGAATGAGAATCAGCATTTTCACCTTTTTCAGGGGTGATTTGTTGATTTTTTTCAGTTTTCACCATCATGAGTGAAAATTGCATATTTCAGTTTCCAAACGCACTAACAGCTGATAGGTGAAAATAGGTGAAAATTTTCACCTTTCACCATCAACACCTCATGTCAGCTCTTTCACTAAACCAACACCTTTCAGTCCTTTCAGGCTAAAAGGGGCTGATTTTTTTTTCAGAAAATCAGTAACCAAATGCACCCATAGTAAGAGGCCAGGTTGAACACTCCATCATTGGCTCTACGGAGTTTTACTTGTCACTGAGGGACAAATTGGCCAATTTTCTCCATCTAACTATTATATGTTTGGTTAATTGATAGTCGGGAGCCTAAAAGTTTTCGGGAGGCTACACAGGTGGAAGATAGAGATATATGGCATCATGCCGTTGTTGACTCATTATCTCTCAACTTGACATGAGATATTATCCAGTTACCTAAGGGTAAGAAAGCTTTTTCCAACAAGTGGGTTTACAAAGTCAACGAGGAGCCTGATGGCTCGTGGCGGTATAGAGCGAGATTGGTTGTTAAGGGCTTTCAACAAAAACTTGGCGTTGATTTCAATGATACATTTGCTCCAGTGGTGAAGATGACTACCATTCGATTGTGCTAAGCATTGTGGCAGTTGTGAACCTACACTTGGAACAGTTGGATGTCAAGCCCGCTTTCCTTCATGGAGATCTTGAGGAGGAGATATATATTCAACAGCCACAAGTCTTTGAAGTCTCTAGTACAAAAGGACTTGTTTGTAGGCTCAAGAAGAGTCTATATGGTCTAAAACAAGTGCCCCGACAGTGGTACAATAAATTTGACAATTTTATGTTTGAGACAAGATTTTATGTGGTGTGAGGCTGACCATTATTCTTGCATCAAGCAACATAGAGATTTCTAGACTTTTTTGCTGTTATATATGGATGACACATTGATTGCAGGGCCAGACATGCCAGAAACTGGGAAACTGAAGAAGGCTTTATCAAATGCCTTCTCTATGAAGGATACATGGGAGCGAAGCATATCCTTGGGACGAAGATAAGCCGGGATAGAAAGGCACTAACTCTGTGACTCTCATAGATGGATCACATGGATTGGGTGCTTTAAAAATTTAATATGCACACATCCAAACCTGTCAGCACACCTCTTGTCTCTTTCAGACTGAGCAAGAGGGATTGTCCATAGTTAGATGAAGAAATGTTTGTGATGGCTTCAGTGCCATATTCTTCAGGGGTAGGGAGTCTGATATACGCTATGGTAAGTTCTAGACCCGACATCTCCCATACATTGGGAGTATTGTCTAAATTTATGAGCAACCCTTGGAAGATGCACTGGCAGATTATGAAGTGGGTTCTGAGGTACCTTTATGAATGAGGTGAAGTTACAGGGCTATGCAGATTCCGATATGGTGGGCAACCTAGACGATCACAAGAGTACCACTGGTTATGTGTTCACTTTAGGTGGAACAATAGTGTTATAGATGGGGGTGTAAACGAGCCGAGCTAAGGCTCGGCTCGGCTCGTTTATAGTTGGCTCGAACTTGGCTCGTTAAGAATTCTGGAGTCCAGCTCGAGATCGAGCTCGAGTGAAAGCTCGGCAAAGGCTCGAGCTCTGCTCGTTAAAATTTTTTATAGAATAAAATTAAAATACAAAATAGTATATTTGTATATATCTATATTTATATAAATATATATAATAACGAGCCGAGCTCGAGCAGGCTCACAAGCCAGCTCGCGAGCTTGTTCAAGCCGAGCCTGAACGAGCTAAGCCGAGTATCATTGAGCACGAGCTCGGCTCGTAGTAGAACGAGCCGAGCCGGTTCAGCTCGTGAGCTGGCTCGGCCCGTTTACACCCTTAGTTATAGATGTCTAGGCTCCACAAGGTGGTTGCATTGCCTACAACAGAGGTAGAATACATTGTTGCCACAAAGGCGTGCAAGGAACAATTATTGATGCAAAACTTTTTGAAGGAGTTGGGGAAGAAGCAACATAGAACTTGTTATAGTGATAGTCAGAGTGCTATTCACTTGGCGAAGAATACAACTTTTCATGTTCCAACAAAGCATACAGACATTTGGTATCACTACATTTGATCCTTGATTGAGGAGGGCGTGATCTCATTTGAGAAAATCTGTACAAAGGAGAACGTTGCGGACATGTTCATTAAGATTGTACCGGTGACAGACTGAGGTTGTGTGCAAACTCAGTGGGCCTTCAAGCTGGAGGACCAAAGGATGGCAGCAACAAGACTCTCTTGACTTAGAGGTGAAGCACTTGGGGCCATTAGCTTCAAGTGAGAGAATTTTGGAAGGGAAGTTGTGATGACACCTCCAAGTGGGGGATTGTTAAGGTAATAGAGTCAAATCCAATTTTTCAGAGACATTAGTGATCAATTGGTAGTAGGTCTATTCAAGACATGGAAGACAGATCCATGAGCAGTCAACCGCTAGGAGTTTGTTGTAGACCAGAAGGTTGGCTGGAAGTTACGTCAAAGGACAGTGGTCAACTGTACTCAAGGAGCACCAATAGCAGGGTCTCCTAGAGGATGCGCCAGGCAAAGCGGTAGACCGCGATGTCAGAGCAGTTTACTGAAAGTCCTACTGGAGCATGTGCAGAAGGATAGCTGACATAGCGGTCAGTCAGACAAAGGTAGTAGTCAACCAGTCATTACGGGACAAACTTTCAAGTTGGAGTATGACGGAGGATTTTGTTCTTAATTCAGGTCTAAGTTACTTCACGGATTTGTTAGGTATATAAGGTTTGGTGAGAGATTTGTAACAAGGGAATCACAGGAATTCATTATAATCTCTTCATCAATAAAGTTTGTTGATTGTTGTGGCATGGAGTACGGCAAGAAGAAGCTGAACCACAGTATCTCTATGTCTCGTTTGTTCTAAATTTATGGTTGCTTACTTGGTTGATTATTTCATACTACATATTAGGGTTGTTGTAGTAAATTACTCATTATAGCTACTAGTCGGGAAGGGATTCTCTATGCCCCTTGAATCTCAACATAAGGGCAATCATTGTCAATTATTTTTTGGCCCCCAAAGGGCTGATCAGTTGATTATATCCATAGCTTTGCCATGCTAGGTATTCACCATTTCACAAATCGTTTGCCTTCATTCGCATTATATTTAGGGAAATTTATATAATAAGGTATGGAAAAAAAAAATTAAAAATGACACACTGTAGAAATTATTTGCAAAAGAGGGTATCTGACAAGCCATGCAGGCGCCAGCGCGTGGCATTTTTTTTTTAAACTGACCCGAAAGGCGTCGGTTCAACCGGCGCCTTTCGTAGAAACCTAAAGGCGTCGGTTGAACCGACGCCTTTCGTAGGAATACTAAAGACGTCCGTTCAACCGACGCCTTTAGTAGAAACGCTAAAGGCGTACCGACGCCTTTCATATAAAGCTAAAGGCGTCCATTGAACCGACGCCTTGGGCATTTCTACTAAAGACGTCGGTTGAACCGACGCCTTTTAGGGTACTAAAAGGCGTCGGTTGAACCGACGCCTTTCCGGCCCTTATGCATTTTTTTTCCGCACAATGGAGGCGTCGGTTCAACCAACGCCTCTCACCTACTATAGCTGTCGGACTGATCCTCCTCCGGATGAAATCTACAATTTTTCACCTGATAACACATCCACAAACATACACAAAAACACATCCACAAACATACACAAAACATATATAAAAACATACACAAACATATTACACAACATTAAACTATTACAAATTATACAAAGTATTACAAATGTACTTATAAAATTACAAGTGTTTTAATCAATTCTCCTCAACCTATTCCTACCCCGTCCTCGTGCTCGAACTGGAATTTCCTCAGAATCAATGCCAGGCATAGCATCTGAAGAAGAAGGTGCCTGACGTAGAGCATGGAGTGCATGCTATCGCTGGGTATATACTTTTGAAGAAAGGGGCCTCTCAACTTGATCGACGGAGGCGTCTGGAACAACTAGTGATGGGGTAAAACCCGTCGTGTCAGCTGATGATGTCACAACGTCTGGTGAAGCTGATAAAGGATCTGGAATAACCTCCATTCCTGGAATCTCAGTCATAACGGGCCGAAGCAATGGCAAACTCGCAAGAACATGACCAGAGATATCGTGTATCGTCTGACATGCCGCTACATAGCTATCGTAGGATCGGTCTACCAAAGCACTATGAGACTGAGCGTGCACTTGTCTCACACAAGTAAGCTACAAAGGAATAAGAATATATGTTATCTACTCATGCAATGGTGAATTAAATCAAATATGAAGTCGGAGATACTCACCAACGCCCGCTCAGTATCGCCCCTCGGTTGATATAACATCTCCGCCTCATGCACAGGTGGCATGATAAGTCTCCTCGTGATCCTCAAGTACCATCTCATGTATGCATTATCTGCATCTCGCTCCGTCATTGCAGGCTCCCCTTGAACGAGAGTGGTCGTCCGGTCATCCCATCTAGTAATATAGGCCGCATGATGCGACCTCCAATCAAAACTCCCTCGGCCTCGACGCGATGATCGTTCAATGAACTCTACACCAAGAGGGGGGGAAATATGCTCAAATCCGAACTGCAACATAACCCGATCTGGAACATGCATCTCCACGATGTCTACACATATCAGTGGCGTCCTAGATAGCCACACATGCGCTCCATCCGTACATACTCCTGGTAACTGCGCTAACACATGATCATAATATGGCTGCCATGTTACCTACACAACATATGAAAATAGTATTCGTGTCACTTCTATTTACATTCGTTATATTCATAACATGTACATTACGAATGACTAATACCTGGCCGGATCGCTGATAGTCTAGTTCAGATCTATACATCAAGAGGACACTGTGAGGATTTACAGTTTTTTTCTTTTTAGCATTCCACCTAACATAAAGAAGATGAAAAATACATTAGTTAAAATCCCAATAGAAGATCACAAAATAACTTAAATAGAAAACACATACCGAACTCCTAACGGAGATAAACCATCTAGTGGAGTGCTTTGAATGTTTGGACGACCAATATGCAATCTCTCCCACGACCATAGCTGTTTAACACATACACACCCAGCATGAATCAAATGTTATAATTGAAATAAACATTTCAGCATGAATCAGATTATTGATGGTTTACCTGAATCAGAGTGACGCACCCGCCAATCCCGAATGTGCTAGGTTGGCAAGCTTTTGCCAACTCTCTGTACAGGTAGGTAAGGGTGGCACTACCCCATGCATACTGTCCCGCGGTGTATAAATCCTCTAACAAAAGAAGATACATCGGGTGCACATGGCTACTGCTGCTATCGGCAAATATAGTGCTACCGAGCAAATAGAGTAAATATGCTCGTGCGTGTTGCTCGACTTCAATCTCTGTGGCATCTTCTGACAGGCGACTGAACTGCTCTCTCAACCACAACAGACTTACCCTAGTTCGTCCTTTCATTGATTCGCGTGGAGGTACCCGTCCAAGAAGGTGCTCGTATACTTTATTCCAGTCAATGCCCACAGTCGAGCAACTCACCGCAATGCCATCAACTCGCAATCCGAGTAGTACAGCAACATCTTGTAATGTTATAGTCATCTCCCCCAAATGCAAGTGAAATGTTTGCGTCTCCCTCCGCCATCTCTCAACTAGGGCAGTGATGAGAGCCCTATCAATCCTGATATACTGTAACCGTGTAAAATGGCCAAAACCTGCCATCTCTATGTACGGCAACATGCGCGGATCAACTACCCAATGGTGCACGTTTTGCCAGTGCTCGGTGCATTCAATGCACCCGGGATCCTATACACATGAAAAGTACTTACAATTAGAAAAGTAGTTAAATTTCTGCAATATCCAAAACTAAGGAGATAATGATTATGCACATACCTCTCCGTTCCATATGCCATCGGATCTGTGCGAGCTCTGCTCTGTGAGGACGGAGGGATCAATCGGTCCTGGGTCCATAATATCTACAAAGAAACCAACAATTAATTGTAACTTCAAAGAATGTATAAACCGACCTACTTTAAATATAAAGACCATTGTAAGAACATGTACCAATCCGCTGAAGGTGTGTTTTGGCAATGATGCCTATTATGTCCAAGTTGGTTACAATTCCCACAATGGTAGTGTGATCGACCATCTGTCGTCATGCCCGCACTATCCATCACATTACGTATTCTCCTAGTGCGTGGATAACCGGGTTTTCGTGTCACTCTTGGGGGCTTCACCACATACATAGGTGACTTTTCCTCCCAAGATTGTCGATCAGGAGGAGGAAAGAATTCGACTGCATACACCGATCTATATGCATCAGATGTATACCAATGTCCAACTAAATCGCCGATGGGTCGCCTTCGCTTCGAATGGACAACAAGTAGATGACGACATGGATGTTTGTACACCTGAGGATAATTGCAAGAACATGTATGATCGGTGTCGTCCACCACATATTTTCTACCACGCATTGTTCTCACTTCATACATGTGAGAATTGATTTGGTTAACAAACATGCTACCAATGAGACGCGTTTGTTCTTTAATCTTCCACTCAATAGTAGGGGTGTATGGGGTTGTCATGACCAATCTGGCCGAATGTCGCTTCACAAAGAATTTGATGATTCGGTAGAATGTGACTGACACTAAGGCTTGCACGGATAATGATCGAGCCCCTTTTAACACGCTGTTTAGACTTTCAGCCATATTTGTTGTGGTCATTCCAAACCAATCACATGACAGTGCCCGAGATGGTGGCGATGAGGCGGAGCTGGCCGGGGTGAGGCGCGACGGTGGTGATGAGGCGGACCTGGCCGGGGTGAGGCGCGATAGTGGCGATGAGGCGGAGCGGGCCGGGCCGAGGGGCGACGGTGGCCGGGCCGAGGAAGGACGGTGGCCGGGGCGAGCGCGCGACCGTGGATTCGGGGCGATCGCGGGGCGAGGAAGGTGGAGATGGGGCAAGCGCGGGAACGGTGGCCGGGGCGACGAAGGTGATGGAGTCACCGCCTAGGAGCTGGCCGGAGGCGAGGGGCGGCGGTGGCCGGGCCGAGGAAGGACGCTGGCCGGGGCGAGCACGGGTCCGTGGAGTCGGGGCGATCGCGGGCGAGAAAGGTGGAGTTGGGGCGAGCGCGGGAACGGTGGCCGGGGCGAGGAAGGTGGTGGAGTCGCTGCCTAGGCGGTGGCCAGAGGCGAGCGCGGGGAGGCAGAGGCAAAGCCGACCAGTCACCGGAGATAAAAAACTAATCTTTAGGGCTCGGTGCGGCCGAGCCCGAGCCCGATGCTAAAAGCATAATCGAAGGCGTTTGTTCAACCGACGCCTTTCAGTTATAACGAAAGGCGTCGGTTCAACCAACGCCTCTATTGTGAGAAAAAGGACAAGTGCGAGAAAGGCGTCGGTTGGACGGACGCTTTTAGCAGTTCTACGAAAGGCGTCGGTTGCAATTCTACCCTTTAACATTTCTACGAAAGGCGTCGGTCGAACTGACGCCTTTCGGGTCAGTTTAAAAAAAAATGCCACGCAGGCGCCTGCGTGCCTGCGTGGCTTGTCAGATACCTTCTTTTGCAAATAATTGCTACAGTGTGTCATTTTTAAAAAAAAAATTTCATACCTTATTATTTAAATTTCCCTTATATTTATCCTCCACTGTGGAAACCCGTTAACTAGTTTGTGGTTCATCAAATCAGTCAACCCTTAACATCATAATCACACATACATGACACAATTTAGATATACAAAGAGTACAGTCATATCCCAATTATCCATGGAGGCATCAATCAATATTCAAAGACTTGATCACTAATGTCAATTCATAATCCAAGCCCTGTAATTCTAAGACTTGTGCAGCTTCTCAGTTTATTATGTTCTATATGAACTATCCATGATATTTATAAGACTTGGATATAAACATAACCCTTATGAGAATCCTTTGTAGAATTCCTAGGAGCAAAGATAACCGTATGATCCCCATATCATATTATTGAATATATCATAAATAACCCATGTAAAATGACACCCTTGGATCCTTCACAAAGTATACACGATATACATGTGTCAGAATGGAAGAAGAAGAATCGCATGGTGCAACTTGTCAATACACTACACCATTATACTATCGGCTTTCTGCTGACCGATGGGTAAACCCATAACACTTCAGTGTTATTCCATTTTTTTGAAATCAGCCTTCCAAACTGTCCACTGAGAAGCCTAAGCCCTACGAGCCCATCTTCTTCCCTGATGCCTCCCTGTTAGCAGTACATAGACTAACCCAAAATAACCATCAACTCGAATAGTTCATGTCTCATAATTCTATGACATTTCCCATACCCCCAAACACCCTAAAATACTAAAGTTTAGAGTTTAGTTTCTCTTTAAGAATTAGTGATGCAGGAAACCGACAATCAACCAATAATTGTTGTCTAATGCTTTTTAGGTAATGCAATTTCAATTCAATCTATAACCATTCTGCCATAGTGAGCCAATTTTCATGAGTCAACTCTAGTTTCACCCCATACATAATCCACTCCTCAGAACTGGATGCAAATTGTTTAAAGTTACTAAGTCGTACTAATTTTAATCACTGATTGGATTAGCGACTCTCTTCTTGAGATTTGCGCATCCTTGTTTATAGTTCGCATTTTCCTATATGAACTTGTAATATTGTAATTGAAGGTGATTCAACGGAAGTTTCTGCCTCTTATCAGAGTTGAAAACTTATTTTTCTACCTATTTTTTACCTGCAAATAGGCTTTATCCATGGACCCAATATTGCCCAATTCTGGATGCCAAAATTGAGTCCAGATCATATTACACTTGTTTCTGCCCACTTCTTCTCCACTTGCCTTGCCTCTGTCCTGCTCCACCTTGGCATCTGCCATTCTATGTGGCCCTGGCCTTGGCAACAATTCATCACCATCCATCTCCCTTGCAGAAACAAGACCCAAAAACAGCAACTATCTTTGAATTGGATACTAGTAATGTGACTTTTCTTTTGTGTATATTGGAAGTGAAAAACAGAAGCGCATAACATTGTAGAAGCAAATGAAAGCAAATCTAACCCAAAATTTAAAAATGTACCCCTACAAATTTAACAGCTGAAGAAAACAAACTGAATCAGTCGTATGAAAAAGAGATAAAACATGCAGTTTGATTGAGGCGATGGTAGACCAAGTCTTGGGCCAAGTGGTTGACCCCACCAAGTAAAACCCGCCGTCAGCACCAGGCCTTGTAGAGAAACAAGATCTGGCGCTACGATCCCAATACCTTGTCATGTCAGAGAAAAGACTTGAAGTTGTCATCTTGGCACTCTTCCCAACCGCTACGAATTTCAGAATGTCGTAGGATCGTGTTTCTATTCATGAGGCCTAGTGGCAGCTTCTCTACCCTTGGACACTGGCACAAATTAAAAAACTCAAGGGAGGGGAATGAGATGTTGTCACTACAAATGCTCTTCAGTTCAGGGAGTGATTCAATCCACAAACCTTTCACCCTGGGGAAACAGATATTTCCTCCTCCTGTCCCTCCATTATTTTCGCTGATTACTTGTTCTATCTAGTGGTAGCGTACAAGAAAAATCTCCCTCAGCCAAAGTTAAAGTTACATTAGCGTAGAAACTAGAAATTAAAACAAACCAACACCAAGATGAAATGTATATTTATATTATCTACCAACTCTATGCGAACTAATAAAACCTCAATACTATTTTATTCCATTTTTGTTTAAAATCCCTTGTTGTTACCGTAAGCCCAGCAATACACTAATGAAGATGTTGAATGGGCCTCCACCATGTGAGACATATTCAATTTGAAAAGTTCATTATAGTCTAAATCTAGTACACTGACTTTTAAGTCCTTTTCTCTTTGATATCTAACAGGCATGAAACATTTCACAAATCAACTAAGAGTTGTCGATGTATAAGCATCTAATATTTCTCTATATTTTAGTTCATATTTATGTTTGGATGTTTTTTTAATATTCTTGCTCCTTTTTAAACATCATTTTTTAAAATAAGTCAGTTAAAGAAAATAAAAAAAAGTTTGCACACCAAGGCATATGAAGTTCGGTTCTTCTACAAAATAATCAAATAGTGTGTATTAACAAAGAAGATGATAAAATAGTGATCTAGATTTGTTGGGACAAGTATTTTCTGAAAATAAGTTTATATGCTCGCATGTGGATTGCTTTAAGTAAGATGAGATAATGTATGCTTTAGATTGAAAAGGCATAGCAGTATGAAGAAAACCCTAATGAAGTTGACTTCTGTACATATGATTGTTTAGGTCAAGTGGTTGAAATTTCCTTGGGTTTAATTTCCCTGTTCGGAAGTTTGATCTTGAGCAAAAATAGGTAAGTAATCAGAAATAACTAGCTTAACCCCATGGAGCGGTTTCCTAAGGTTGCCAAAGAGTTTGATCAGGAAGCTGTGATTTGACCCACTGGAGTCTTAGAATTATTCTATCAGTAGTAATTGGCCTTGTTGAAGTGTTTATTTGTCCACTTGAACTGGTGTGTGGATGTTCAGTGCGGATAAGGACGTGACAACCTGCCTCATGATGGTTGTTTCAAAAGAACGCCCAAAGGGACAAAGGCAGGGAAAACTTGTTATGATTCAAGCAGTCGCCGGTCCTACCTCTCTCGTCATGTTACCTTTGATGAACAGACCTTCCCCTACACAACCTCATAGTTATTCTTTGAAGCAATGGGCTCCATACGAAATTTAATTTGCTGGCAAGATCCAAAACTGCTGCACCGTACATATCAGAAGATGCAAAAGTTGCCGTAGGGGATGCATTCGGAACCTATAATAAAAGACCGCTTCCACTTAGTCGCTTTGTGAATAATTATAGTAAAGGGGAATTTATATAATAAATCACGAAAAAAAAATTTCCATTTCGATGCACTGTAGCAAATATTTTCTGAACAGGGTATCTGACAAGCCACGCAGGCGCCAATAGTTTTTTTTTAAAAACCAACTCGAAAGGCGTCAGCCTTTGTTAGTTAATGAGAAAGGTGTCGGTTCAACTGACGCCTTCCGTGTTTAATAGAAAGACGTATGTTCAACCGATGCCCTCCGTGTTTAACCAAAAGGACCGACGCCCTTCGTGTTTAACTGACTTTCAACCCCTTGGCCTTTTCCTAGTCTCTTTTGGATCCGACATAGAGGCGTCCGACATAGAGGTGTCGTGTTTAATAGAAGGCGAGCCGATGCGGTGGTCAGGCCAAGCGACGGCATGAGGAGGTGGCCGGAGAAGCTGCTGGCCGAGGCGAGGTGAGGCGGTGGCCGAGGTGAGTGACAGGACGAAGAGGTGGTCGGAGAAGCTGCTGGCCGGGGTGAGCGATAGGACAAAGAGGTGGCCGGAGAGGCTGCTAGCCGAGGCAAGGTGAGGTGGTGGCCAGGGGAGGCGGAGCTGGCGATGACGTCGCCGGAGACAGTGGCCGAGGCGAACCGAGACGGTGGCGATGATGTCGCCAGAGAGCCGAGGTGAAGCGGTGGCCAGAGCGAGCGCAGGGAGGACAAGCAGGCCGAGGCGGTGGCGAGGGGCATCGCCGGAGAGCCGAGGCGCGGCGAGGTGAAAAATCGAAGCTAGGGTTCAAGCCCGAGCCCTGGTATATATGAAATGAAAGGCGTCAGTTTTTACGGAGGGCGTCGGTTGAACCGACACCTTTCGAGTTGGTTTTAAAAAAAAGCCGCACAAGCACCAGCGCCCATGTGGCTTATCAGATACCCTGTTCGGGAAATGTTTGCTACAGTGCGTCAACATGAAATTTTTTTTCGTGATTTTATTATATGCAACTTTTGCATGCAAACCTTGTCCATCTCAACCTCACCATGTGTCACTAAAATACAATCAATGTACACTTGCACAAGAGCCCCTGCCTATCATTAAAACAAAAGTCCATTCATTTGATCAAACAAAACAGTAAATAGGCCCCATTATAACCGACATGCAACTCAAATGGCAATTTGCTCTTATGCTCCTCTAGAAGATAGGATTAAAAAGTTCTTTCTTGATTTTGAAGCAATTACCTAGTTCATCATTTTTATTATAAAATTTATTCCAAATTTGGTAGGAACCATAGCTACCCCTCGTTTCTTCCACCGATTATGCAAATTAACACTGATTAACTGTCTCTCAAGCCTCCAGAATTATAGAGGTGCAACTTTTGTGGGCCAGCTCTGAAGCACGACCCTAGCCGGCCCGTAAAAATGCGGGTATGGGTCAGAATTTGGAGGCATGGGGTAGGCCCGGGCTTCAAAATCTCAAGCTCGCTAAATTTAGAGTCGGGTAAAGGCCCAGATAAAAAAAATTGTTTAAGCCTGACCCGCCCGTAGGCCCTCATAGTAAGCAATTTTTTTACCTTCTCCTCTAAGCAAACCCTAAGCCTCCTTGCCCTCCCTGTCGCTTTGAGTTGTGAGTCTGTGACCTCTCTTCCTCTTCTCTTCGACCACTTTCCTTTGACATCTTTTCCTCCTCTCCTCCTTGCCTCCCTCCAAGCTCTAATCTACAACTCTCAATCTCTGCTCTCTCAGTCTGCCCGACGGAGGATGGCGTGGCATTCTTCCTCGCCATTTATAACTCTTGTTCACTATAGGCTTGGAGTTGTTGTGGAGAGGCAGAAGGCTTGAAGATCTTGGCTCTACCACCTCCAGGCTCCAATCTTGCCATGCCCTTCTAATTTGCTATTATTTTCTCTTATGATCTTTTTTAGCGTCTCTAGCAGAAGCGGAAGGCCTAGATTCCCCTTCGACCACTTCACCGTCAAGAAGGGGTATTTGTTTCATACTCATATAATTTAATTGTTGGTTACCTATTGATCTAATTTACTTAGTAGAGATGTCTAGTTTTGAGTCTTTTGACCACTGTGAATTTTTTACCACCTCATATCTAGCATCGACCGCACATGCCAGTTCTTCCACACCTGTTAGTTCTTTCACACCTACAAGTTCTTCGACACAAGCCAGTTCTTTGATTCCCACCACCCCACCCGTTATATTCCCCTAGTGTTACACCTCATTCTCCGTTTCCAAATTCAGGAGAACTTAGATCCAAAGGTAGGAAGAAATAGGCTAGAGGTGAATCACATGTCTGGACCCATTTCAAGAAAGTTTTTTATGAGAATGGAAAAAGATATGCAGCCATATACAATTATT
Source organism: Houttuynia cordata (assembly GCA_039654745.1). Lineage (NCBI taxonomy): Eukaryota > Viridiplantae > Streptophyta > Magnoliopsida > Piperales > Saururaceae > Houttuynia > Houttuynia cordata. Next base: position 37,955,574 of record CM077502.1, on the reverse strand, counting down.
GCAAGGAACAGTTGGTTACAAAGGGAGATGATGGCACATCTCATCTTGCAAGGCACCTTATGAATAATACTTGTAAGAGAGCACCTATTGTGGATCCTAAACAACCACTACTAACAACTGCTTTTGGTAATGTCTCTACTTTTAAATTTGATCAACAGGTTTCTAGGGAAGTGTTTGTTACAACAATATTGCTACTTTTAAATTGTGCATGAGTACCCATTTAATATTGTCTCTCACCCAAGATTTATTCATTTTTGTCGAACTATGCAACCTCTTTTCAAAATAGTTTTAAGGACCACAATTAGGAAAGATATTTTTAAAATTTACACAAAAGAGAAGGCTGCATTGATGGATGTATTTCAAAAGCTTTCCTTTAAAATTAGTATTACTTCTGATTTATGGACTTCAAATCAAGATTTTTAATACATTTGTGTGACTACCCATTTTATTGATTTTGATTGGCATTTACAGAAAAAGATTATATGTTTTAATCGAATTTTATCACCTCGTACTGGAGTGGCAATATATAATGCTATTAAAGCTACATTAGTGAACTAGAAAATTGATTCAAAAGTATGTAGCATTACTTTAGACAATGCATCGACTAATGATGCTGCTTAAATAAATCTTGTTAAGGACCTTAGGGATAAGAGATCTGTTTCGTTAGAAGGTACTCTTATACATATACGTTGTACTACCCATGTTTTAAATCTTATTGTACAGGTAGGACTAAAAGATATTTCGGATATTATTCATCATGTTCTTGAGTCCGTGAAATATGTGACAACTTCTCCTTCCCATAAACAAAAGTTTGATGAGTTAACAGCTGAATTAGGAACTAATGCGGGGAAGAGTGTTATTTTACATGTTACCGCCTGTTGGAATTCTACTTATGCAATATTAGATTCAGTTTTGCCATCTCGTGACGTTTTAAAAAGATTGGGGGAAGAAGATCCTAACTATAAGCATAACTCTGTAGATGAGGAATGAGATAATACTAAAATAATATGTAGTTTTTTAAGCGTTTCTATGATGCAACAATATTATTTTGTGGAAGTGGTTATCCTACAACACATTTATTTCACAAGGAAATATTTATTTCTCAGTACAGCTTTACGTTTGTTTCTCTGTTGGTAAGGAGGGTAATGATCCATCCATAGAAAAAGAGGTTTGGGACATGTACCATATCATATGATGACACAAAAAACACCGGTCTTTACTGTCCAAAACTAAAAGTAAAACAAAAAAGTTAATATGCACCCCGCATGCGTGCCGTGTGCGCGTGGTGCTGAATGCCGTTGGATCTAGAAGGTGGGCGGATGGTTCCAACCCGGTCGCCCACTCCACTAACATTCGCCACTGGATTAAAATCTGATGGCCTGCAGTGCCTACCAACCAGTTTGAATCGTGACACGTATAAGGGGCCGTTTGGGGCGTGATTAAAAGCAAAACATCCCTGGATGTTTTGCTACACTGTAGCATCTGGATATTTTATATATCCAGCTGATACACCTCAGGAGGTGTTTCAGCTGGATGTAAAAATCCACATGGATGCTACAGTATATATCCAATATCCAGTCTGGATATTTTTGTAATAATCACGCCCCAAACGGCCCCTAAATTGGAGTAAAATCTACTAATTCAAGCATCAACGGTTAAATGTGCCAAAAAAAAAACTCAGCGGTTGTCGTACTGAAAAAAGAAAAAAAAAACTGTCCAGTCCAGCTTCCAGCTGAAAATGGCACCGGCGAGACCCCATTTCATCAAGATCATGCTAGGGGACTTCTCCAAACATCTGGTCAGAGCCTTTATTAGTACTGTTTATGTCTCTCTTTTCAGTAAATGTAGTTGGTTTACAAGGCAATAAACGAGCAGGTTGTTTGGCTTTCAAATGGAGGCAGATGACATTTTTGGTTTTTGAGATGTTAGACAAATGTTGAGTAGCTGCTAGTTTTAGAGATGATCACTAGATGAAAGAACTGAAAGGGGAGTGACATGTGAAGGAGAGACCATGGTTTCTTGTTCCCAAAGAACAGGGGAATTAGGCAGACAAAATGTTGGAATTTTGTGATACAGGTAGGGACGGAAGAAATGTATTTTGGTTTATAAAGTGAATGAGGATAATTTGGCATTGTATGACGACAAAAGTCGAAGCTCTTGTACGAAAATGGAGTAATAGAAGCTAGAAAGTGAATCATTTTATATTTTATTACATAAATTGTACAGAAATGTTACTGGTCAATGCGTGCGTTGTTTTCCTTAGTAATAATGATCTCCAATGAAGTTATTAAGTCATATATTTATAAAGATGTCAGAATAGAGCGTTCGAATGACTTACGTTTCTTTATGCATTTGCTATGTTGAATTATATATATATATATATATATATATATATATATATATATATATATATATATAGATATATATAGATATAGATATTTAAGTTTACACGATATATTTATTTAAATTAAACATTAATCATAAATAAACATAGGTTTAGAAATTAGAAATAACAACATGAACCATTAATTTTCAGCTTACACATTCAGGCAATGTGAATTTGATTATATATTCAGATGGTAGTGATGTACAATTAGTTGCTGATTTTAAACCAGTCACTGGTCCTCTGTTCCTGGAAGATTTGAGCTACACGATTTTGACCAAATTGATATCGTACAAATATATCAATGTCCACCAGTCCTACATTTTGCAAAATATTATCTCGTTTTTCACCATTAAATGGTAAAAAAAAGGGAAAAAAGCATAAATTGGAACCCGCCAATGCAGCAAAATAGGAAGGAGTGGCATAGGAGATAAGGAGATATCTTATTTGATAGCATACAAGCACATCTGCTCATTTATTCAACCCTTTTGAGAATACAGTATGGACAATATTTGAGATTGTTTTGGTTAATGTATTGGCTATTTAATAAAATTGGAATACAAATTTGTCGATCTAGCCTTTGGTGGGCCAGTGGGTTCTCTTCCAGAGTCGGGAGAGTTTCAAGTGTTGAATCCTATTGGCGCATATAGTGTAAGGAGATGTGTGTCTTACGGTTTACCTATCCAAAAAATTATGATTCAAAGTATTATATTATTGGCATGATTCGTTTCATCCTGATAGTTGTTCTTAAAAACAGCGTGTCCCACCAGCTTTTGCGAAGCATACTCGGAAGGAGGGATCAGAAGGGGGCCATATTAGTTGCTCCAAGCGGAGGCCTTTGGCAAATCAAGTTGTCTAGGTGCAACTAGGCCTTTGGCAAATCAAGTTGTCTAGGTGCAACTGGGATATAAATATACAGGATGGTTGGGAGGAATTTTGCAGGAGTCCAGATTTTCACAGTCCAGATTTCTCCTTTTTCAGATATGATGGTGAAATGAATTTCGCAGTCCAGATTTTCGATAAGACTGCGTGTGAGAAAGAGAATGCATTTTCTGTCAAATGTAGTCATAAATGTGGAACATCTAATTGAAGGGAAAAAAAAGGGCTAGGATGGTGAACAGTGCCTGTGTTACAGAAGACCTTTGAAAAAAAATTTACAGAAATGTTGCAAAGGAGCACAAGAAGAACGACGGTTCAGTTTGTTGGGATTGTCACATAAAAGAGGGCTAAAATACTACCAAATTATGCACATAAATTGACAAATATACACATGAAATACTAGAATGAGTATAAGAATTAGAACCAGGTTCAAGGCACGCTATGCGTTGTCCTTGAAACAGATACGCCGCCCTCCGTGCACAGGCGAATAAATAGCATTCCGTTCCCGAGATACAACGAACCACACTGTCAGTTTAAAGTTGCACTTCAAATTAAACTGACTGGATCTCGATCAGAGGAGACTCTATTGCTCAATGATGGATGATGAATTAAGAGTGAAGAAGAACAAGTTTTTCTTTTTTGTCTGTAACCCTTTTCTGCAAAAAATCGTTCTCTATTTATAGAAGAACGCTGTTTAGCCTTTTTAGGAAGAAGAGACGCAATTTTCCGCAGAGAAACGGCCATTTACTTGCTGTAACCGCTTAGCCGATCGATCGTGTTATAAGCCGATCGAATCACAAATATTTAGCCTAAAATTACGATCGATCGTTTTATCGCAGTGCACAAATCCTAAAATTCCAGTAACTACGATCGATCGTTTTTTATACCGATCGATCGGGCCAATATGGAAACCAAATTGTAAAAAATTACAGTAACTATGAACGATCGGTTTATCACGGTAGATCGTTCCACGATCGATCGCGTTATTTTGCCGATTTATCGCTGCATTTTTTAAAACTAATTTGTTTAATTTCAAGTCAAATTTCAACAATCCCACCCATGACTTGATATTAAACCAGTCTACACACTAAAATGCATACGACACATGAATGAGACATTGAGCAATAGTACTCTAAGTTTTCGGCGATAGGTACTTTGAGGGTTTGAACCTACATCTAGTTTGGTAAGCCGCCACTCTTACAAGTTCGAAGTGAACTAGGTCTTTGAACTTGAACCTTAGAGCAAGAGCTTTAACAAACCTAACAGTTAGAGTAACTCCCTTTTCGAGATCATTCGGGGTAGCGCTTACGGCCATGCGCCTTGTATCTTTTCATGAGTTGCACATTAGAGAACAAGCCCTCGTTCTCCTTAACCATGGTTTTAAAAACCGGACCGGACCGGCCGGTTCGACCCGGTCCGACCGGAGCCGGGCTCTTTTTCGGCCCGAGTCGACCGGGTCGACTGGGTCAGTTAACCCGGCCGGGTCATTTCAACTCGGCCGGTCAAACCGGTGACCCGGCCGACCGGTCCGGTCCGGGTTCACCACCCTTCACCCCCCCTGTCCGGCAGAGCCGGGAGCCCCCGACTCCGGCGGCCCCCTAGTTCTAACCAAGCCCCCCCCCCCCCCCCCCCCCCGGGCGCCTGCCGTCGAGCCAGAGGGGGGCTCCGGCGCAGTGAGAACAGGAGGGCGGCGGAGAACAGGAGGGGAGCCCCGGCGCCGCCCCCCCTGTTCTCACCGCGCCCGAGCCCCCCCCCCCCCCACCCCCGGCTGCCCCGCAGCGCCCCCGTCGAGCCCTCCCCTCCCCCACGTTTTGCCGAGCCCGAGCCCAGCCCCCGACACACCGGCGTCGAGCGCCCCCCCCCCCCGGTTTCGTCCAGCCCAGCTCCGCCCCCGGCTGCCCCGCGGCGCCCCCGTCGAGCTCTCCCCTCCCCTGCATTTTGCCCCAGCCCCCGCGTCCCCCCCACCCCCTACGTGAGACGTCGACCCCCCCGCCCCCGCCGTTTCGCTGAGTCCAGCGCCGCCCCACCTCCCCTGGTTTTTTTTTGCTGACGTCAGCAACCGGGTCAACCCGGGTTGACCCCGCGTTGAACCCGGTTGGACCTACCCGGTAAGAATTCCGGGTCGATCCCCTGGTTCGGTTTTTTAAAACACTGTCCTTAACTGCGACCTCAGTGGCACTCATATAGGTGACAGTCTCCATGGGTAATCTGCATAACAATACCCTGCTTTTAAGCCTTGACCTCATTAAGACTTTCGTCAACCTGTTTCATATGCAGTAGAGCACTCTCATCATCACACGGGAACGAGCATACAATTTATTATAATAGTGCTCTCCAAATCACGCATTAGCTTGTTGTTACCCATTGAATCTTCGTCGTGGGATCTCCACTCAGAGAGATTGGGTTGCTACTAACGATGACTTAAATCATAGGCTTTAAGCCCCATTCCCCTAGATGAGTTAAGGACTTGTCCTGCCGACAATCCTTTAGTAAACGAATCAGCCAAGTTATCCGCTGATCGTATGAAACTTAAGGTAATGACTCCCGATGTAGTCAACTTGCGCAAGATTTTATACCTCAGTTCAATATGACTGGAAGACCTTTTATTATGATTCTTACTCTTAACCTTATCAAGAGCTGATTGGCTATCACAGTGAATCAAAATTCCAGGAATTAACTTATTCAACCAGGGTATATCTATTAATAGATCCCCTAAGCCATTCCGCCATTCCTCCAGTTTTATCAAGAGCTACTAACTCAGCATCCATAGTAGATCTTGTTATCATAGTTTGCTTGGAAGGATTTTCATGCAACTGCCCCACCACCAAGTGTAAACACATAACCACTCGTGGCCTTTGTTTCATCAGAATCTGATACCCAATTAGCATCACTGTATCCTTCTAATACAGCAAGGAACCCGGAATAATGTAAACCGAAATTTACACTTACCTTCAGATATCTGAATACTCTCTAAATGGCAATCCAATGAGATTAATTTGGGCTCTTTGTGCATCTACTTAGTCTTCCCACAGCATAGGATATATCCGGTCTACTGCAGTTAGCCAGATAACTCAAACTTCCTATCAGCTGTGAATATCTAAGCTGTGATACACTTTCCCCACTATTTTTCTTTAGTCTTACACTTGAATCATGCGGAGTACTGACAGGTTTTCTATCGAAGTAACCATACTTCTTCAGAATCTTCTCCACATAGTGTGATTGACTCACAACTATTCCATTAGAAGTCCTATCAATCTTTAAGCCCAGTATAACTTTGGCAAGACCCAAGTCTTTCATATCAAAATTCTCGTTAAGGAAACCCTTAACCTTATTGATATGATCCAAATTGTTACCAAAAATCAAAATATCATCTACATATAAACATAACATCATAAAACAATCATTAAATGACTTCCAATATAAACATTTATCATATGTACACATAACAAAATTATTAGAAAGAAGAACATTATCAAACTTTTGATGCCATTGTTTAGGAGCCTGTTTTAACCCATAGAGAGATCTCACTAACTTACATACTTTTCTTTCTTGACCAGGAACTACAAAACCTTCAGGCAATATAGATTTCCTCCTCCAATTCACCGTTTAAAAATGCTGTTTGGACATCCATTTGATGGATCTCGAGGTTATAATGAGCTGCCAATGCAATAAGCACTCTAATTGTAGTTATCATGGTCACAGGAGAATATGTGTCAAAGAAATCTTGACCTTCCTTTTGACTATACCCTTTAGCCACTAATCTAGCTTTGTACTTTTCAATAGATCCATCAGGATAATATTTTCTTTTAAAAATCCACTTGCACCCAATGGGTTTAAACCCTGGAGGTAAATTCGTTAGAACCCATGACCTATGTGCAAGGATTGAATCCATCTCACTCCGTACCGCCTCCTTCCATAAAGGAGATTCACTAGATGACATAGCCTCACTAAAAGTCAAAGGATCCTCATTCTCCACCATGTAAGTATAAAAGTCATCTCCATAATTCTTCTCTATTCTCGTTCTTTTAGATCTCCTAACCTCTACATTGGTATCCGAATCTTCAATTCTTGGAATAGAAAATGATGAACCATCTTCTTTATGCACTACAGCTTTAATCTTTTCCATCATAGGAAATACATTCTCAAAGAATGTTGCATCATCGGACTCTTTAATAGTATTAGGTTCATAATCCTGTCGATCTGACCCAATTACTAAAAACCGATATGCTCTACTATTTTGTGCATAACCAATGAACACCGCATCATATGTTTTTGAACCTAGCTTATCCATTTTCACGTTTGGGATTTTCATTTTGGTAAGACATCCCTAAACCTTAATGAACTTCAAGCTCGGTTTTCTTCCTTTCATTAACTCATAAGGGGTTGTATTTTGTCCTTTATGAGGCACACGGTTTAAGATCATACAAGCAGAAAGAATTGCTTCTCCCCATAAATTCTTCGGTAGTCCCGAAGATGAAAGCATAGAATTAATCATATTAATGAATGTTCTATTCTTTCTTTCTGCCACTCCATTAGATTGAGGAGAGTAAGGCGCTGTAGTCTCATGTATTATTCCTTGATTTTCACAAAACTTGCAAAATTCAAGGGAACAATACTCCCCACCACGATCAGACCTTAGTCTTTTAATTTGCCTCTCTGTTTGATTCTCAACCTCCATTTTATAGATCTTAAACTTCTCAAAAGCCTCATCTTTAGACTTTAACAAATACACATGACAAAACTTAGAGTAATCATCAATAAATGTAATGAAATATCTCATACAACCCCTAGTAATTAATCCATTCAACTCACATATATCCGAATGAACTAATTCAAGCAAACATGTAGACCTATCAATAGACCTATAAGGTTTTCTAGGTTGTTTTGCTTGAACACATATTTCACATTTATCACTAGTTACGTCATGCAATTTTGGAATCAAATCAAGATTCATCATTCTTTTAATAGTATTTGAATTCACATGTCCAAGTCTCATATAATTCATTGCTCAAGACACTCAATATTTGTCCATGGCATAGTTCATCATCTTGTTTGAATTTATCACTATCAACAGGCTTAGTAGTTCCAACATCAGACGAACTAGCAGTCTTGTCAGATTCAGAAGATACAGTTTTTTCCACATGAACATCAGAAATAACATAGAATATGTTTAATTGAGTCAACCAAAATTTCATCTTTGTTTGCCATCACATGAAATTCTTGCCATCAAATTTCTCAGGCTTCAATGATTTGTCAACACCCATAATTGCAGTAGTATTCAATCAACAAGAACAAGAAATATCTGTTTCAAGAATGTTGGGATTGTCACATAAAAGAGGGCTAAAATACTACCAAATTATGCACATAAATTAACAAATATACACATGAAATACTAGAATGAGTATAAGAATTAGAACCAGGTTCGAGGCACGCTATGCGTTGTCCTTGAAACAGATACGCAGCCCTCCGTGCACAGGCGAATAAATAGCGTTCCGTTCCCGAGATACAACGAACCACACCGTCAGTTTAAAGTTGCACTTCAAATCAAACTGACTAGATCTCGATCAGAGGAGACTCTATTGTTCAATGATGGATGATGAATTAAGAGTGAAGAAGAACAAGTTTTTCTTTGTTGTCTGTAACCCTTTTCTGCAAAAAATCGTTCTCTATTTATAGAAGAACGCTGTTTAGCCTTTTTAGGAAGAAGAGACGCAATTTTCCGCAGAGAAACGGTCATTTACTCGCTGTAACCGCTTAGCCGATCGATCGTGTTATAAGCCGATCGATCGCTTTGCGATCGATCGCCTTATTTAGCCTAAAATTACGATCGATCGTTTTATCGCGGTGCACAAATCCTAAAATTCCAGTAACTACGATCGATCATTTTTATACCGATCGATCGGGCTAATACGGAAACCAAATTGCAAAAAATTACAGTAACTACGAACTATCGGTTTATCACGGTCGATTGTTCTACGATCGATCGCGTTATTTTGCCGATCGATCGCTGCATTTTTTAAACTAATTTGTTTAATTTCAAGTCAAATTTCAACACAGTTTTGGGTAAGGAATGAATTGATCAAAGGATATTTATCTAGAGCCAAGAAATTCTTTCACATATATGGACACTTGTTTTTCTTTGTTTACACCCAAAGAAAATCGTTGATTTACTGTTCATTTCTTAGAACTGATATTCTTGTTTTGACATCCAATAAAGCAGGTGTATATGGAAGCTGCATGGAATATAGAGGTTATAAAAGATGTTGATGATGATGGTTAAGAAGAAGATGGAAACATTTTTGAAGATTACCACTCATTTACCTCTAGAAAACCCTTCTTTGTGAAAAAAAAATGACAGAGAAATATAAACGTGGTAAAGACTATGGTGACTCCTCCTATCAGTTCTTTATTTTCTTACCAGTGGTTCAACTTCTGAATCTTGATAAAAACACGTCAAATCATTGATTTTATTCTCAACTCAAGCCATTCATTTGGATACAATATGGAATTGTTAATTGTAAGAGATTTGGCCATTATCAGTGCTAGTTAGAGCCAAGTTTTTGTGTTGTTGTGTGTCATTATGTTTCTCTAGTTACTACTTTTTTCAGGCCGTGCCCGCTTATTTTCAAGATCACCTGCCGCAGAGGACTAGTTGGATTGTGCTTCAAGATCCTAAAGGGAAGCCTTGGAAGGTCAAATATTTTTATTCCTCGGTACATAAAGTTTTATCTGCTGGATGGACTGCCTTTTCTCGTAATAACAACGTGAAGGCTGGAGACGTTGCATTTTCGAGCTGATGGATGAGTTGACGTTGCAGGTTCATATTTTCTCTGGGGAAAGAAGTTCCTATAATTAGTGGATCATGCATTCGAGAGATCATTTGAGAAAGCCATTATAGTGGGTCAAGTGGTGGTCATTGGCATGTGAAGTTAAGTAAAACAAGCAGTGTATGCATGTAACTAGGGGATGCTTGGCATGAATTTGTGGAAGGTCATTCCTTGAACTAATCTGATTTTCTTCTCTTCAGATGAAATGTTCATAAAACTGCATATGCATTTTGATGCTTTGTTTCCAAATTAGGAGAGATACCATTTGCTATTGGATTTGGTTCCAAGCCTATTGAAAGGCAGACTTGTTAATCCCAGTTCAAAAAAAAAAATCAAATTCCAGGAAATTGATTTTTTTACTGTGTATATTTAGTTGGCTTATTTAAGCTTGATTAAATTTGGAAAAAGCTTACGATAGAGTGCCGAGAGAGCTCATTTGAAGTGTTTTGAAGAAGAAGGGTATCATAAGAGGTTAGAAGATATCATTAAGGATATGTATGATGGGGTTGTGACTAGTGTTCGAACTATTGGGGGGAAACCAAGGAGATTCCGGTTACGGTAGGTCTTCATCGAGGGTCACCTTTAAGTTCTTATCTGTTCGCTTTAGTTATGGATGAGCTTACTAGACATTACAAGATAATGTACCTTGTGTATACTTTTTACAGATGATGTAGTTTTAATTTATGAAAGTAAAGTAGGTTTGAATGTGAAACTGGAATTATGGAGGGAGGCTCTAGAATCAAAAGGTTTTAAAATAAGTAGGACTAAGACAGAGTACATGGATTTTACTTTTAAGGAAGGTAGAACTATAGGTAGAGCCTTAGTTAAAATACATGGGCAAGTAGTGCCAAGGTGTGATCAATTCTGTTACTTAGGGTCTATTATCCATAAAGAAGAGGATATTGATAGTGATGTAGTGCATAGGATAAATGGGGGGTGGGTAAAGTGGAGGACAGCCCTGGGAGTGTTGTTTCATAGGCATGTTCCAAAAAGGCTCAAAGGTAAGTTCTATAGAATAGCCATTAGGCCTGCAATACTCTATGGAGCGGACTGCTGGGCTGTAACACCCGAAAATTCTGTAAGTTTACCAAAACTACTATTTTAGGAAACTGTTCTAAAATAGGAAAGTTTTGCTGCCTGTTTTGAAATCTTTTAATCTGGTGTGTTGAATTGGTTTTGTGATGTTTATAGAAGAGTGGAATTGATAAATCAGATTAGGTTGTATACCAGGGCGTGTGGACTAGCCCTGGCACTGAGGGTGGCCTGGTGCCAGGGGCTGAGTGCACCTGACGCCAGGAGTGGGAACCAGGCGCCAGGGTATGAGACCAGTGTGTAGAGACTCATTTGAGTATTTTGAGTTATTAAATTGAATTAGTGATGTGGTACAAGAGTTGTATAGTATTTTCCAGCACACTTCATTCGCGGGACATCGGAGCCGTCCATCTGTGTGCCATGCACCAAGCGCAGGAACACCTGAGGGCCAGAGCCATGTGGACACAACGTCCTGGGCACTGTGCACGTGGTTGGCATGTGAATATTTGGTTAGGGGAGAGAGAATCAAAGAGAAGAGGGAATTTCGAATTCTTTCCAAATCTGGTTTTAAAAGGAATAAATATCTAGCTCAAAAATCCGGTTTGTGTGTTAATTGGATTTGTGATTCTTTTAATTGGTAATTAAGGAATCTAATAGAGGGAGTTTTGGACGTGATTGGTGGGGCAACCTAGGTAGTTACCAAACTAATCTAAGGGCACGCCATGTGGAGATATGAGAGAGTTAAACCGGTTGTCAAATTGGGAGGTTACAACCTTAATTTAAGTAACCAACTAATTGGATTTAAATTCCTACTAAAAAAGGATGGTAATTAAATTGGATTGCGGATTGATCACGTCCAAGATAGATGGCCTTTCTTTTTTATGGACGAAATTGTGGCCTTTGATTGCAAGGAGATCAATGGTGAGAGATTGGCTTAAATAAGGAAGTTGCCCTAAGTGGAAAATTAAGGTTTTTAATCACCTTAATTGAGGGGAAACCCTAACTAATGGAGAGAAAAGAGGGGAGCACGTCATGGCAATTTGAAGATCTTATTTGCTGGACCATATGGTGATTTTTGGATTGTAAGATGATCAACGGTGGAGATCTAACCTAGGTAAGTATTAAAACTGTATCAAATTTGAATTCAATTAGGAGGAGATTGTGGATTAGTTATGGAAACCAACTAATTGCACTTAATTTCCTAACTAATTGGGATCGTAACTGATGAGTAATTGAGGAGTTACCACGTTCTAATTGAAGATCCTCTCTTATCTTGGTCTATTTATGGCCCTTGGATGATATAAGGATCCACGGTGGTGATTCGTCTAAAGGTAATAGGGTAATTACTATTTAAACTCACTAGTAGAAGGGACGGCAACCTTTTGGACGTTTTGGGGAGTTGTGCAAGCCAGCAAGAGCTCGTCCTCTCTTCTCCCTCTCGGTCAGAAGTTTCTTTGGTGGTGGTGCGAGCCGTAGTGCGTGGAATCGCGAGAGCAGCGGGAGGTGATTCGAAGGAGACTTCTCGCGTGAAGGCCCTAAGTCGTCTAAGAGGTAGGATGCACTATTTTTACCACAATTTGATTCTCTGAATTCTCATGAGTATGATCCTTGTTTTATGCTGATATAATAGTACGATGTTAATGATTGGATATTAATATGGTTTTATGCAAAGAATTGTCTTGAATATGCACGTATGCTTAATGCATGATAAAAAATGCTTCTTTTGTGTATCACGTGTTTGTTCCTCACGTACGAAGCCCTAGAATGCATTCCCATGAGGTTATACTAATCGATCTATGTCATATCTTGCTGTTGTGTTTCATTTCGTGTTCTGTCCAGTAAAAGATGGCAGCCTTGTTGATCGATCGAGTCGTTTCATACTATACTAGTACTCTCGATCCAATTTTGATAATCGACTTGAGATTCCTATACAATTCTTGATCTATTCTTATGAAATTAAATACTATTGCCTCTGATGTTTCAGTTTACCTTCTTGAATTTGTGTCAGCATGTATTGGTGTCGACCAGCGTCTGTGATTAATTGTCTTACTTGAATTCTTTCGGGTTTTGGTGAAGATATGGTTATATACTCTAATAATCTTAAAAGATATGTACAAAGGGTAAGAAAATTATGTGAAATCAGAGTTGAAGAGGTTCTGTAAAATACTTAGAGAGTGGATTCTTTATGTCAGTAAGTAGTATTAAGTAATTAATTACGAGTTAATCAACAGATAATTAAAGTGGATTAAGATAACTGCTCTCGGCCAGGATAGTTCCTGCACCAACCAGCAGTGATCGGAAATTCATAGCTAAATATATAAAACTCATAAAATTATGAAATTGGATGGGTTAGAAACTAGACAGATAAGGATAACTGAGATAAAATTTTCAAAATTTAATATGTACTGGATAAACAATGGTAGTGGTTAGAAATCAGCTGTTTTGCATAGGGCAGAACATTGTGTTCATGTTAAAAATAAATCGGCTGGATACTATACACTATAAGTATACGTATACATAGAATTACGACCTAATTATTATATTGTAAGACTCTGAGGGTACAGGGTACAGTAATATCAGATTATATGAGTATGAACAGTGAGTCATGGGTTCTGTCCGAAATTACTTGTCTCTTTGAGTCTAAGTCCTTGATTGATCTATCGTTCAAGGAATTCTCTCGTACAAATCCAAAAGACTTTGTGCACCACGTTTGACCTATTTCTGATATTGGTGACCTTAAATTCTTATGCATGGGAATTGTCATATCTAGAGGCTAAGTACGATGCGGTGATTCAGTATCTTGATTCTTGATGAGTCATGATTGGAGTCATCCGATGTTGATCATTCTAAGAGTTTTGAATACTCCGATATGAGTCCTTTCTGATGACCTTGACAAAGTTATTGTCTTACTCCTTTGAGAGTCTTTCATTGATGATTATGGTATGGGTCTCTGTTTGAGAGAACCCTGGTTGATTCTAGATGAATTCAGTTCCATATAAACTGGTTCTCCACTGGGAGTTCTGATGAACACTCTTAGTTGGATTCATAGTATGCTCACGAGCCATTGCTAGATCCTTTGTGATCTCAGATTATATATGAATCTCTGTAGTTCAGCCGATGACGGCAACGCGTGCGCTTTAGACTGTATGATATTACGGAAGGTCTGCAGTCTCAGCCCATTGTGCCCGTAAGCACCGATGGGGCCAGCATCCTTAGACGCATGGCCGGGTTCCTCTGTAGAACCTCTAGGATGATCTGGTAATTGATGTCCATAGGGGAAGTGGACTGAACAGAGAGCAGAAATTGTTGTCTCCGACACTCTGGATGTTTGGAGTCAGTATTTTTATTGATCTTTCTGCTGCTCTGTATATTTGGGAACTGAGTTATGTTTATTCATTCTTGACTGCTGATGGTTTTTGATATTGATTTTGAGCAGGTAAGTGAACCCTGTATTTACTCTACCTGTTGTTCTTAAATGTGTCTTTAATGCTCATTTCTACATTATTCTATTTTATTACCTGTTGTGGGTTTTTCTTGGCTCCTACTGGGTATTTCTTTCGAAATACTCATGCATCTCTCGATGCAGGAATTAAAGTGGAGAAGAACTAGCAAGGTTCGTGTTTGGAGCTCGATAACGGAAGTTGATAAGATGTGGATTTATTTATCATTTTTATTTTCTGTTCGCGGAGAACTTATCAGCCTGTGTGCTGAATTTATTTTGATGTTTAATGAATTATTGACTGGATTATTATAATAGTGTAGTTTGTTATTATTTAAGCTTTTTGTAAAACGGAATGAGAACGTTATGTGATCGAGTATTCGGTCACGTCCCGGGCTTCAGCCTCATGACCTTAAATGAGTTAGTGCTTCCGCACATTATTCGAGGTTCTGAAATTCGGGGCGTGACATGGGCACCAAAGATGAGTCAGTCATATTGATAAGTTGAATGTAGCCGAATGAGAATGTTAAGGTGGATGAGTGGGATAACTATGAGAGATAAAATTAGAAATGAATATATTCGTGAGTGTCTAGGAGTAGATATTTTAGGGGAAAAGTTGAAGGAATGTAGGTTGCGTTAGTATGGGCATATGCAAAGAATACCATTAGATGCCCTTGTGAGAAGATTAGAAAGGATACATGTAAACGTTGATAAAAGAGGGAGAGGGGGACCTAAGAGAATTTGAACGGAGTTAATAAAAAAAAAGATTAGACTTTACTATCCCTTACAAAAGAAGTAGCCCAAAAGAGGCTTGAATAGAGGAGTAAGATTCGTGCTGCCGACCCGAAATAGTTAAAAAAATACGCTATTTGATTATGATTATAATTATGATTTACGCTTGATTAGACTTGCTAGGAAAAGAGTTTTTGTAAGGTGTAATTTTATTTCATGCAGGACTGTGATAATGCCAAAAAAGTAACAAGATTCAACATTTGTTCGTGCAATCAAGCCAAAATAATGCTATAAAACCAAAACTTTGTCAAAACTTGGACAAGAGGTAACAACCGTTTCTGCTATATACAACAGACGAGACACCTGTACATCCATTTTGGTTGCCAGATTGAGATGTGACAGCCCACAATCTCCCGCATGTGTTACCGTAGTTATCTCTTAATGCTATATATATACATGATGTCTCTACCATGAAAGACCGTACTGACCGATACGGGGGTGTACCAGCCAATACATACCTGTACCGGCCAACATCGGGTTCAAATAACTTCCCCTTTTTTTCTACTTTCAATCAAATTTGCCAGCTGCGCTACTGCTGTTTCACGTGAATTTTACAGTATATTTATTTATTTTCTCTATTATCAATCTGCAAGAATAAACCTTCCCTTTACAAAAATAAAATAGGAATACATGAATAGATAGTGTTGATCATATGAAAATTAAACAACTATTTTTTGCCACATGACTTTAGTTTTATCTACACATCTAGTTGCAAAATAATATTTCCATTAGGATGAGCCCAATACACCAACGAGGATTCTCATAAAAAAATATATATTAACCTTACTATAGTCCTTCTCATCTAAGAATTAAATGAAGGGATTCTAATCTAATAATGAAATGAAGGCGTCTACATATAAGAACCATATTAGCAGCTCCCTCATCAATAGTTCAATACGTTTTCACTTGCAAACTTTTTTCTCTATTATGCAAGAGAATTGTTATAGTATTAAGTTTAAAAAAATTTTAATACATGTTAGAGGTTTTCTAACCGTTTAGGCGCGTACTTAGCGTACCATAAGCATTTATCGTCATCGATACTGTTGGACCTTCCATGTCTATGGTCTCTACTAAGTGCTGTTTGGGAGGCTATTTTTCACTTCATTTCTCACCATTTTTCACCAAAAAACGTTGGGAGGCACGTTTACCTTTATATTTTTATTAACATAATGAATGATCATAATAATAATAATAATAATAATAATAATAGTAGTCATTTTCATTCTGATATTAAGTTATCAAATGGGTTTTTAAATGAGAATCTTGTGATGAATGACTATAACTACCATTCTATCTCTCTTCTCTGAATCCCCAAAACTTACAGCCTGATTGGGAGTGATATAAATGGGATTTTTGTCCCGAGTTTTGAGTTTAGGGGTGGGTGCGGGCGCTAGGTTTTCTAAAACAAAACGCGCTGAGATCCCTTCACAAAACACCCCCTGACGTGTTTTGATATCAAAAATCGCGTCGGGCACTTGGCTTTGCTCTCTTGACCTTCTCTCTGCTGTTGAATGATCATCTACCTCGGGACCTCTTTTCCAGTTGAAGCCTCATCTTTCGTCAGCACTTTCCCTCCTGTCGGCTCCACTTCCGGCAGCACCTGCTTTCCAAAAAATCATCAATTTTAAAAAATCATCAATTTTTTGTCTCCAAAAGGTCGAAGCCTCTTCTCTGTTGCGGTCTCTATCCATGTCAAAACCCTAGCCGTGAGTTCTTCCTATCATTTTAGTTACAAAGATCGATTTTTTCTTCAAGGGTATTGCGATTTTTAAAGCGTTGTAGTCCATGGCTAGAAAATTCGTAGCGTCAGAAGCTCTTGCCCGGAAATCAACAACTCCAGCAGTTTATGTTCAGAATATGTGATCTTTGGGCTTCAAAAGTGTCTGTAATAGATTCACCCGACAGGTTCAGACGCTTGTGCCCAGAAACAAGCGTGGATTTCATGCTGTTTCGGTGTTTTGTTTTGTTGGGTTGAGGACTTGAGGTATAACAGATTTCTCATCCATTTTTTAAATCATTTTATCTGAATTTGTCCAAATTCATGTGTAATTTTTAACTTTGTTTCCATGAAAGGTCTTTTAATTCTATTGCATCTCTATTCCTGAAGTGTTATATGGCATTTTGGTTTATAAGAATCCCTTTCTTCTTCAATATTTTCTCTAAAAAAATCCTCTTTATTCTACAACTACTTCACTTCAAAGTAATATTGGTGAAGATGTTCTTTCCCTCAATCTTTGCAGACTGATTCTGATAAATTTATGAGAGATCAGTGTTGACTGCAACCCAAACAAAAATCATAAGTGAATCTACATCTACTTGAAGTTCCCGCCTGTTGGGTGGGCTCAATTGTGCTTTGATAAAGCGACCAGTGCTTTGTCCTGCAAACCTCAATCGGTGTTATTATTAGAAACCATCTTGGTCATTTCATGGGTGGTGTTGCATTTGCCATTGGAACCACCTCTTCTTTAGTTGCTAAGACTTCTACTTGCTTGGGAGGCCTTCAACTTGCTTTATCACTTGGCATTTGAGAAGTTCATATTTGAACTAGCAGATGCAGTTATATTAATGGTCACTTGATGTTATATTTATTATCTATAAATTGTGTGTCATTTGCACAAGAACGTAGTGGTTGAAGTTCCATCTATTGAATTCTTATAATAAATTAGAGGGACAGTAATGTTGCATTGAAATTTTTTTCCCTTTGCCATTTGTTGAGGGGAGTGTTAAGATTTGGTTTATTTCAGAAAATATTCTTACTTTATTTTAGACAAGATTTTGTGTATCTTTTATAGTTATCACTTTCCTTACTTATGAGAGATCCTCTTGATCGTCTCTTGTATATGTACATGTTGCAACCAATTGAATCCAATATCTAATTTTCACACCAAACTTTAAAAGTCTCTCTGTGCTCAAGTGTTTCAGTCGCCTATCCTTTCCACAGTCACCATTCCTCGTCTTTTAAGACTTTGGAGGCAGAGAGAGAGTGCGCAGAGCACCACTTTTATTCGATTCTGTGAACCTTTTTTTATGTCCTCCTTTTGCTCGTCTAATCCCTTTGCTTTCCTCTTCACTCTATAAGTGGAAAAAGAGAGAGGTTGGTTGCTTTGTGGCTTATGAAAATGGGTTGAAAGCCTCATTTCTTCAAGGTCTTTCTTGGTGACTTCTCTACACAGCTGATTAGTGTCACGCCCCAAAATTCCCGTCTTCGTCAAAATGCGGAAGTCGTTGAGATGATGAATATACAAAGAAGCTAAAAGTTTTGGAACGCGACTAAATACCACCCCGTCTTCAATTATACCATCATAAAAAGACGCATAATTGAAATATCATAGTATGAGAATAAACCTTATTAATAACATAAAATGAAAGATCCATATGTTCTAATAAGAATCCAGTAATTTAAAAGTTTGGCCCACATGCCAACATTATTACAAGTTCCAACTAAAATTAAAAGTAAAACTACGGCTCTTCTACTGCAGGCTTCGAGCTTCTTTACTTCCTACAACCTTTCCATGCCTAATATTTATTTATACTTACATCACAGGATGGATGAGTATTTCGAAGAAATACCCAGTAGGATGCAAAACAGAATAGGAATCTGGTTTAAATAGGATTAGGTTTTCCTAATTCGACTAGGACTCACTTTAGCCTTTGATTTAACTCCTTTTTGATCTCCACCATCCATTACCCACGTTCTCCTCATACCCTTTGGCATCCGGTCATCATTGGTACCCAATTGGTTGGGATATCAAATCCAATTTTGATTGCATAACCACTTTTTAAGTCCACCGCAACTCTAAAACAAGTAACTGCCTAACCAACCAGGACTCTCCTGGCGCCCCTTCTGTGGTGGTGTCTCTTCCTCTTGGTTGCCTCTATCTCTAGAATCTTGACCTCTATCCTATTTGGCGCCTAGATCTGGAAGTGTCTAGTTCCGTTAGGACTCTCAACACACTCCTTATTCACCGTTACTTTCTAAAATTACTGCCTAGTAACTAAGAAACTCTTGTCCTTATCGTAAATTACTTTCAACTACTCAAGATAGCCATCCAAAATATTTAACTCCATCCGCAATACCTGGCGCCCAGTAAATAGTTACAAATCTGATATCCACTTGGTAACTTACGATGTTACTTCAACTTTAACTAAGAAACTACCCTCATTCAATATTCTTACACGAAACGTTGCACCCCATGCTACCTAGCACTGGCACCTGTCCTCACCCTGTCATCAGGCTCTTCTTTGACCCTGGCGCCAGACTCAGCCTCAACACCCGGGTGACCTGATTAAGTCGAGTCCTCTTCCAAGCAACGTTCTAATGTAACAAATAAAATAAAACACACATCAAAACTAGTCATTCACAAAATTTTAAATTGAAACTCAACTTTCCTTATTTAGGTTAATCATAAAAATAATTTTTTTTATACAGATTTTTTGGTTGTTACAGTCTGTGTCCTCAACTTCTCTCATGGTTGTGTGTTTTGTTGGTAGTGTCATTTCTGTATATGAACAATAGGTATGGTAGTTCTATTTGTTCTACTGTAGAATCAAGCAGAGCAGAAAGGCTTTATAGCTCTGGTGTGAGGCATGTATATGTGTTTTTGCCCTCTATGCTTCTTTGGTTTGATACAGAAGCACCCGCTAGAATTTGGTCGTTTTTATGTTTTGGTTTGATATCATGCAAGAGAACACAAACGGACCATGATACTTAAGCGTATCTGTATGTTTTCATCGAAACATGAAGGTTTTTATTTGGAGTAGGATTGTTTGGACATGGATAGTTTGGATTATTACCTAGAAATAAGACCGATTAGTTTTTCTTCAGTGGGAAGATTATCTGATATCCTTGATAAGATTCTTTCTTATTTGAGTATGAATTGCTGCAGAAATATAATTACTTCTTTGAAGTTACTTTTTAGAAGTAGCCTGCATTGTTCTTTATAGCTGTTCTGTCCGCAGTTATGCACAGTACACTCATATTTCTAGCTCAAATTTGTGGCTTAGTGTTTTTTTAACTTTCTCAGTTATGGTAAACTCACAATCTTGTGTTGACCTTGTTACTAGTGTGTGTTATCTTTCTTACTATGTTGGCTTTGAATTTCGGTCATTTTAGAGTTACAGTTTTTTTTTCGATAATTTTTTTTGTAAGAGTTACAGTTGAAGTGTCCTTCGTTGAGATGTTGTAACCGACACTATATCATGTGGTTATGACTTTTGAAAATAGAAAATTTCATTGGTCTAAAGAATATTCATTGTGCTCTGCAAAGAAAAAAAATGGGAAGTGGCAGAAAAGCCTGAATTTCTTTAATAATCGATTTAGTAATTACTATTTCAATGCAAGAGGCAACTTTAATACTGGTCAGTGTACTGTTGCATTGCATGAGAAAAAGGTGGGAGCTAAATTTGACTGTGCAAATTGACACTTATGCGTATTACTGCAAAGTATTGTAAACTTGTTGTTCGTTCCACTATATGATTCTCTGCATGATGATGCTTGTTTTGTGGTATGACAATTGTGAAATTTCAGTTGTACATTTGGACTGCCAGGTAGTGAGAGCTTCTTGGTTATCTATTTTTCATGAAATTCTTTAGTTTAAAGCACCATTTTCATTCTTTTGAAAGTAAAAAATTGAGTGATCCTGATGGTTAGCGAATCCCACCAGCTTTTCTGAAGCATATATCATATATATCATCCGAAGAAATCATTCTAGTGGGTCCAAGTCATTGACTCATTGGCATGTGAAGATTAGTAAAAGGAATAGTATTGACATGTATCTGGAGGATGGTTGGCAGGAATTCGTGAAAGATCATTCCATAGAAGAAGGATTTATAGAATAAGCTGATTTTCTTCTTTTTGGGTACAATGATGACTTGCACTTTAGTATGCGAATTTTTTATAGAACTGCCTGTGAGAGAGAAGACACGTTCAGTGTCAAGCCAAGTCAAGCATATGGAAGCTGCGAAAAGAAAAAGAAACGGTTTAGATCACATAAGAGTTCTTTTTCCTTTCAATCCCATACAAAAAGTTGTCTTCAAAGCAACACAAAGATGCATTTGAAAGACACATCAATTGGTGGTAAGGAGAAATTTTGAACATATGGATGGTACTTATTAAAAGAGAAATTTTTTAGTGTAGATGTTACCGTGGTGTCGGTCACCGATCAGACAGATATACGCAACCCCCTTGTGGGCCTCAGTTAAAACTCGTTAAAACCGTCTGGTGAGGCTAACCATCTGGTTGAGGCCCACAAGGGAGTTGCGAGTCTTTGTCTGATTAATGACGGACATTGTGCTAGCATTTGTTAACAAAAAAATAAAGATGATTCAAACAGTAGGAAACCACGCCAAGTTCATGACTTTAAAGACCTTAAACAAAACCCCAAAAAAATCGAAGTGAGATTTTACCCCACAAGCGGCATCAGATGTCAATGCCCACTAAACAAACTACTTCAAAGCCCTAAATTCCACGGCATAATCCACAGAGAAAAACGGAAAAACCCTTAAAAGTTCAAAAGCCCAAATGGATGTCTATTGGTTTTGGTGGAATAGAGAGAGAGAGAGAAAGTACCGTTCTTGGCCGGCGGTGTCCCAGATCTAGGCCTTGACGGACTTGTGTTGGATGAGAAGGGTGCGAGTCTGGAACTTGACGCCGATGGTGGCCTTGGAGTCGAAGCTGAACTCGTCGCGAGCGAAGCGGGAAAGGATATGGGACTTGCCCACCGCCGAGTCCCCTATCAGTACCACCTTGAACACGTAATCCACTGCTCCTGCACCCTTTTGCCCATACCCCGCCATTGAAGAACCACCACCCAAAACCCACCAAGGAACGAGAGAGGTCGGGGGAAACGCAGCGGTCGCCGGTCGGGGAGAGAGCTGCGGTCGGGGGAAGTGTTAGGGTTTAGTTTTTTTTATATATATACAGGGTCACCCGGCTTTCGGGTAGGGTCGGGTTGGAAAATAGTTAGAAGCTGGGATAATGTCATGTGCATGTGCTGTGGTGTAAGGGGAGGCTTGAAATTTTGTGGGCCCATATACTAATAAACTTACCTTATTTTGCAATGAGGCTTCAATTTTTTTTATGGAAGTAGTATGTACTATGTAAATACTTACAGATGCATATGACATTTTGATTTTCTTCAAAAGCTGATAAATCTACACCTTGTACAACAGACCTGCAACTACTGGTAAGTGTATAAATATACGTATAAAACCTACATAATCACTAATTTGCTCTCTTTTATAGTGAACTTGGGATTCCACAGGTTTCAGACATATATTAGGAATCAAGTAGCTACCTAAGTGATGAATTAGTATTTTTTTTACATTTCTACAAAAATGAAATATAAAGTCAATTGTATGATAAAGTAGCTACTTTTTTTTTGTTTCATCTACATTATTGCTATGATTTACACACTCCCTTTGCCTGAACATAAAGTCTCCCGCCGTCATTGGCTAAATCCATGGTGCATGCATATTTTAATCCATATTATTGTATTATTAATAATATTTTGCCACCAATACCCTTGGGACACGAATGTGGCGCACACAACATACTTACTCGGTAGTCAAGATATATATATATATATATATAGGGATGATATAGTGAGCCAGATGAGCCGCATCAATCCTGGTCGCTCGTTTGTAATCGTACGGTTGGAATTGAGGCGTGCGGTAACCAATCAGGTTATGTTTAATTCTATATCTTTATTCCAAAAATACCCTCATCTCCTTCCTTACTCCTTGCCAAATTGATCAACCAAACCAGCCAGCATCTCCCCCCACCCAGTCCTCACCTCTCTCTTTCCTCTGCCTCCTGTCCGCTGTCTCCCCTTTCGAGCACCACCACAAACCCGTTGTGGCTGAGATCGATGGAGCCTGCATCGGCGGCGACATCGACCTCATCACGGCCTACAACAAGACTCCGATCCTTCTCTGCCTGCGACCCATTACCTGATTGGCCGCCTCGAGGAGAAGAAGAAGAAGGCTAAAATCAAAAGAATCTCCTTCCTTCTCTCTGCCTCTTGATCTACATATGAAATATGCATTTTATTATTTCCTAAACTTATGTTTATGCTAGTGTTTGATTAGAATTACTACTACTTTAATATAGTTTTTGATTTTTGTAGGAGAATAAGCGTAAGTTGCAGATATGGTGAAAAGTGACTCCAATGATTGAATGTTTATTACTTCGATTGCATATCTCTGATGGGACTGATTTAAGCTTCATGATAAAGTTCACGAAGTCAGCTTTCCAACGCCACTGACCGTTCGCAATTCGGAGTTCTGAGCAAAAAGTTATGATCATTGGAAATAAAGCACGCGAAAGAGACATGACTAAAGAGGAGAACCGTCAAGATGAGATTGGATGGATGAGATCGATACAACGGGTTTTCGTTTAATAAAGAAAAAAAAGAAAAAAAATAGAACTGAACCGGTTCCGTTCCGGTTCGGTTCAAGAAAAAGAAAAAAAGGAAAGACCCGAGCCGAAGCTCGGGCTGTTCAGAAACAACGGATTGGGTACTCTGTTCGGGCGCCGGTGGAGTGATCGACCAGCAGCTGAGACTCCGGTGGGGCTGGACGGCGATGGCGGAAGTACGACGGCGACGGCGGAGAGGTCGATAAGCGTTCAGAAACAGTCGTGCTCAATCGGGAAAGAAAAAAAAATAGTCGGTGCCGGATTTGGAAAGTGCCGAATTTGAGTTTTGATTAGACTTCAACTCGGACTTGGATTGTGCTCGATTTGGGACGGGATTGGCGCCTATAAAAACATAGAACTTTGGCCGGAAAAAAGAACTTTTTGGAGAGCTTTCAGAGAGAAAAAAAACTTCGGTTTCGGCCGAAAAAACAGAGAGCTTTGAGGTGCTATTCCGCCGGATTCCGGTGGGGTTTCGGCCGTAAGAGAGAAGGGGAAGAAGGTGTTGGCCGAAGGAGGTTGGAGGAGAGGAAGAAAGGGCCAGAAAAGAACTGTTTTTTGACGATGAACAGTGCGCTACAGTAACCGCGAGCTTGAGGGAGACGATGAACAGTGCGCCGTGAACAGTACCCCGTGCTACAGTGTTTTTTGCTACAATGTTCCTGTGAATAGTATTTTTCGATGAATAGTGAACAATGACTCCATCAAATTAGCAGTGTTCTCCTCGTTCGATGGCCGGCTAAATTCACGTCCAAGGTGTAGATGAAACCCGAGTAAATTGGTTGTATCGTTTTCTTTCTTTCATCTTAACTTTTACCTTAATTGGTGTATAGATCTTATTATACAATCATTGTTAATTTATTGAGGTTTATTCTATGTGCTCGAGAGAGGCTAGAGTGAATTCTTGTGAGTTTCAATCCGAGGAATACTTGCGTGTCCGAGAGGAACGTAAGTAGAGTAAGGTGTTATAAAGGAATAAGGTTTCATTGATTTATGCTCGAGAGAGATAGATCACAGTTCCATGTTTTAATTGATTTATGTGTTACGTCTGAGAGGAGAGCACGATATTTTGAATTGACAAGTATATGTCCGAGAGGAATATGCTAGCCAATTAGGAATTTATTCAAAAGAGAGAGAGAGATGATAAGCTGGTTTATTGTGTGGTGGATTCGAAGCCTTGGCACTTCTCCATATTAGTTAAACTTGTTTCAGTAGTTAAAGTTTATTGCTTTCTTAGATTAAATCAAACTACAACTTTTCTTCTCTTGAATTTGGTAGAATTATTCATCCATCTCTGAGGTTCGACAACCCTAATACTCACTGTAGTACAATTGCCTTGTGCACTTGCAAGGGTTTAAATATTAAATGATCACCTCTTACGAGGATGCCTCCTCGCTCTTCGACTCAAAAAATAGCCATCGTCATCACTTCCACCACTGCTCCTGCCTCCGACATCTTCCGCTTTGGTAATCTCTCCCCAATTTTCCCTGCTTAAAATTTCCATCTTTCTCTGTTCTAAGTAAAAAAATTTCGAGCTATTTATTAGAAAAAAAATTCGAGCTAATGTTTGTAAATTTTGTGTTTTTCATAGCTAAAGATGTGATAATCTTCTAACTGATATGTTCACACAGCAATTCTATTTCATGACACTTATCTAAGGGATTTAGCTTAGATAGTATTTTATCCTATTTTGGGTTTTGGAGAATTGCAAATTGTTTCACTACTATTATATGGGTTTCACTCTATTGGGTATTTTAGCTTTCTGTAACAATGAGCTGAAAAGAACCTTTTTTTTTGTTCTCTCATACGTTGAAGGCTTGAAATTTTGGGTTTAAAAATATGCACCTGATATACCCATAACATGACTGATGAAATGCCTTACTGTCTAAAGCGTATATGAATTATCTTACTGAGGGAGCTCTAACAAGGAAGTTCCATCATAACAAGGAAGCATATTGGTATGTTATATAGGCTTGGCCATCATTTTGATTTCTTTAGGATGTTGTCTTGCTGCTTTACTATTGTGGGTTTCTACTTCAGCACATTGGTATGTTATAATTTGAGCAAAGATGTTCAGCATTTATCATCTTTGTTATAAAATTAATCCTAAATGTGGTTTTTTTCCCTTCACGTGACCGTGCTTACAGTTTATGTCTTTCTGTATAGGCGTCTCTATCTTGTGCTTAGTGGACTAGAAGAAGGATTAAATCAGCAAGCTGCTCTTCAAGACAATAATGCGCTTCAAGTTGCTCTTGCGTCTCAGTCTTCTGTGTAACTTGGACTTTTGATGGCATTGCCCATGATGATGGAGATTCAAATAGCGGGGAAAGATATGGTTCTATATTGCAATGGGGTGGAATTCAAATGGCGGGCAAAGATATGACCCTCTTCTACAGGCTGGTTTGCAAGCAATTCTAGTTTGGGTCTAGCTGATTGTAAGTCATTATGCAGGAGCAAGTGCTCTTGTGATGCTTATGCATCTCTTTATGGTAGGGACATAGTAAGTACATAAACATAGTATTTTGTAAATACTTAAGCACATGTAAAGTCAGACCTTTTCTTTTAAAGGCTAATAAAAACCTTGTTTGATGGATTCTAGTAGGTATATGGCCCCTGAATATGCAATGGAGGGTGTTCACTCAGAATCATAAATGTACTGTTTTTAGTTCATTTGAAACGACTATTTGAAGCCACAATGTTTCTATTAATTTGAAGCCCATACAATTGAATGAACTAGGAAGCCATCTAATATAGATATGTATATCAGGCTTCACATCTCATCAATTGCATTCAACATGACGACTTGTGGCTACTGATTTGTTGCACTTTGCACAACTTCACCGATTCACTGAAGCTATTCCCATATGCTGCCCAACACAGTTCTGCACATCAAGTTTTTTAGGCTTTAAGTACACCACTTGAAGCTATAATGAAGGCTTAGAAGAGAACACTACAAGTAAATTTTAAATGCAAGGCATTCCACAATTTGTGGGCATGACAGCTTCCCGCTTGTAGTTCCTTCATAAGTCCATTCTCCAGCATTCCATGTCTCAAAATGGGGACTTACCAATTGATATTCACCCAAATGTGGTTTTCTCAATGATTATCTTAAACCCCTCCATTAAGGAAAATAGGAGTGTTTCATCCAAACCCAAACACAGCTCAACTTTAGCATTTAACAAAACTAAAGCATTTTGACAAACATCTAGTTACTTAGTACTGTCAAACTGAAGTAGTTTATTATCTTTCTTTCCCTGTGGCCCTGTATTCAGCACCACCATGAAGCAACGTTCTTCCATAATAATGAGATTTGGTCCCAAGAAAAAATGTGAAAAAGACAAGGGCCAATTGCAATTGCATCAAAATGAATTCACTTAATGCCGTTCGAAATCCTTTTTCTATTCCAATCTCCATCATCATGGACAATGGCATCAAAAGTCCAAGTTACATAGAAGACTGAGGCGCAAGAGCAACTTGAAGCGCATTATTGTCTCGAATAGCAGCTTGCTGATTCAATCCTTCTTCTAGTCCACTGAGCACAAGATAGAGACGCCCATACAGAAAGACATAAACTGTAAGCACGGTCACATGAAGGTAAAAAAAACCACATTTAGGATTAATTTTATAACAAAGATGATAAATGTTGAACATCTTTGCTCAAATTATAACAAACATACCAATGTGTTGAAGTAGAAACCCACGGTAGTAAAGCAGCAAGACAACATCCTAAAGAAATCAAAACAATGGCCAAGCCTATATAACATACCAATACGCTTCCTTATTATGATGGAACTTCCTTGTTAGAGCTCCCTTAGTAAGATAATTCATATACGCTTTAGACAATAAGGCATTTTATCAGTCATGTTATGGGTATATCAGGTGCACATTTTTAAGCCCAAAATTTCAAGCCTTCAATGTATGAGAGAACAAAAAAAAAAGGTTCTTTGCAGCTCATTGTTACAGAAGGCTAAAATACCCAATAGAGTGAAACCCATATAATAGCAGTGAAACAATTTGCAATTCTCCAAAACCCAAAATAGGATAAAATACTATCTAAGATAAATTCCTTTAAGTGTCATGAAATAGAATTGCTGTGTGAACATATCAGTTAGAAGATTATCACATCTTTAGATATGAACAACACGAAATTTACAAACATTAGCTCGAATTTTTTTTTCTAACAAATAGCTCGAAATTTTTTTACTGAGAACAGAGAAAGATGGAAATTTTAAGCAGGGAAAATTGGGGAGAGATTACCAAAGCGGAAGATGTCGGAGGCAGGAGCAGTGGTGGAAGTGACGCGACGGCTATTTTTTGTGTCGAAGAGCGAGGAGGCATCCTCGTAAGAGGCGGAGAGAAGGAAGGAGATTCTTTTGATTTTAGCCTTCTTCTTCTTCTCTTCGAGGTGGCCAATCAGGTAATGGGTCACAGGCAGAGAAGGATCGGAGTCTTGTTGTAGGCCATGACGAGGTCGATGTCGCCGCCAATGCAAGCTCCGTCGATCTCGGCCACAACGGGTTTGTGGTGGTGCTCGAAGGGGGAGACAACAGACTGGAGGCGGAGGAAAGAGAGAGGTGAGGACTGGTTGGGGGTGGCTGGGTGGGGGGGAGATGCTGGCTGGTTTGGTTGATCAATTTGGCAAGGAGTAAGGAAGGAGACAAGGGTATTTTTGGAATAAAAAGATATAAAATTAAACAGAACCTGATTGGTTACCACACGCCTCAATTCAAACCGCACGATTACAAACACGCGGCCAGGATTGACACGACTTATCCGGCTCACCAAAACCTGCGGCTCACTATGTCATCCCTATAAGGAGCATGAGGCCAATCTTTATAGCTGTTGGATTCCGATCGGAGGATGGATATTAAATCAGTGGATAGGTGAGTATGTCCCATCAGGGAGTGGGTGAGATCATTATGGCTATTTGTAGCCGTTAGATCAAGATCCAAAGGCTATGATTTAAAGTGGCCTCATATAAGCTATATGAGAGCGATCTCATTTAAACTTTTCCCTATATATATATATATATAGTTCAATTACCAAGAAAGAAGGTCAAGATATAACCCATATGGGTGGCCCATATGGGTGGCCATTGGAGTGGAGGTTTGAACTTGCGACATTCAATAGTGGTTTCATAATACTGCCAATGGAGTGGGATATGGGCAATTTATTTATACCTCAATTGCAGCTTGAAGTTGGAAAAAATGTCCTCTCACTTGCTTGGGAATTAGGATTGGCTTTAGGGTTTTAACTATAAGCCAATATGCTTCATCAAGCCTTTTTACCAATATGCGTGGGTGGTAGGGACACGAACAGGGCCGAGCATCATGCCCGGGAAATGGGAGGAAGGTGGAGAGAAACGAGGAAGAAGAATATACTTTTCTTATTGCATAAACCCTAAACAAAGAAGACGACCCCTTATAAAGAGGGCGCGTTTCCCAAGAGGATGGGCCAGATTGTGGTCCATTGATGGGCCACGATTTGCACCATCAATTAACCCATTACAATCAAATTAAATCACCCCTAATGCCAATCAAGTCTTATTATAATAATTCATAAAAGGAAATTAATCCTAATAATGAAATACTGCCTAAATCAGATTATGCTCCATGAGTTGTGCTAATGTACACAACACTACACCATGCTCCGCTTTCGCCTTGTCCTCAAGGCGACCAAGTAAGGAAGCGCTCCATAAATGGTGCAAAAACGACGCTGAGCCGAACATGCTCTATGCTGGCGTGAAGCATGACCTTGATTGCATACTGAGGCGGAATACCGTAGGGAATCTCGTGCTAACAAGTGGGGTCGCCGCCAGAGAGAACGTCCACGAACACGCGAGCCTTGAGTGACATCAATACTTCCATAACTTGTTTAGCATCTTCGTTGAACTTGTCCTTGCCAACATAGTATCCAAGAATTGAACCGAGGTAGTGATCAGTGTAATTAAATGCTTCAACAAGGGCAACAACATTTGGCCGCACCTTTGAATATAAAGACCTAAGCTACTCATTTGCGAGTGTAACTTGTTTTAGAGTGATGCACCCGGTCGCCAGAAAATCGCCTGAGTGCTTGTGAGGCAGAGAAAGAGCATACATGTACTCGAGATAACTCAGCTGTTCTCTAACTCCCGGTCCAGGAATAGCCTATTGAAGCTTCTCAATAAATTTGGAAACAATAATCAACTGACAGTGAGCCATAGCTTCAAATGCCTCTATTATGAAAGACGGATTCAACTAGTCCCCAGCGTTCCTAACACCACTAGCACACTGCATCAAGTGTTCTAGCCGTGCTATATATGTTATAGTACCTGCTGGCTGTTTTCCTGTTCCCAACAGGACATAGTCGGTACCAGAAACCATGCAACCTGCAGCAGCAAAACAGTGTCATCTCCCTCGTGTGTTCAAGTAGTGACATACACGGCAAAGAACTCCGGCAGTCCGCTGCTACACAGATAGTCATGGCCACCACATAATTTTTGGCATTCTTCAATACCATAAGATGTTGTCAAAGACTTCAAACCCGCAGTACATGCATGAGCCTATGGTAGAGTTGAAAAATCATTATTTTGCAATCTCTGGGTAATATCAGTGTACAACCATTTCAACCACTCACCCACGAACCTGAAAGCATATGCAGAACCCAGCGATGGGAAGAGCCTGCTCTGTTGAGTTTTATAATCAAGTACCTGGGTCTCAAGACCGCCATTATGCGACCCAAATTGCCTTATGACAGCATTGCATCTTACAACAATTTGTGCAAGGAAGATCATATAACAATCAGCCTCAACGGTGACGAAGGAGAATGGATGGGGAATTCCGTCGAACAGGTAGCGGGCGGAGATGAAAGTTGGAGCTTTGATGGTTATATTAGCTGGAAGGGTGGAGGCGACGGTAAGCGGCTTGGAGGAGTCGACGGAGGGTGCTGGAGGCGGCGGAGGGAGGGGCGACGGTGGCTTTGATCTCGTGGTGTCTAGGAGGGTGCTGGAGGAGGAGAAAGACACCGCCTTGGAGGGTCGCTTGGAGTGGCGGTGGAGGAGCGGACATGGCCTACAACGGAGGAGTCAGGGAGGCGGTCGGAGACGAGGATGACGTCCTGGATGAATTGGCCGGTGAGGCGGTGGCGGGGAACATCGTGGGGGCCCTCCTCCTTGGTGGTAATGGATGGTGATGCGCCACCTAGGGCATGGACGAATCGGATGAGGCGGAGACGGCCGTGATGGTGGTGGAGGCGGCCGGGACGGACATGGTGGAGTATGAGGCGGGCGACGCCGAGGCGACTGTGGTCCTTGGGTCGGTCGGCCTTGAGGCCGTAGCCCACATCGGCCATGATTTGGGAAGCATTTGAACACAAGTTGGGGATGAATGCGCAGGTGTCGGAACGAAAGCGACGACGCTTCTTGACGCCGCGGTGGCCGGGGTGGGATTGCGGGCGGTGGTCGGCGGCATGGCCATCGGCTGAACGGTGGTGGCGGCCCTTTTCGGTGGCGCATAGGCTGCCGAAAATTAGACCGCGACCAGTGGTGGAACGGCTGTAAGCGGCTTGGAGGACGTTGGCGTGGTCCTTGTCAGGGAAAACGGGACAGCGGGAGTCCATGACAGAGAGCGCCCGTATGTGGGACTGGATGAGGGCCGAGGGGAGATGGTGGATCAATTGCCGGGTGGAGGGAAGGAGGGAGGAGAGGCCGAAGTTCGTGCCAGTTGCCAGAAAAGAAGCCGCCATTGGTGCTGCCGCCGATGGAGCCGCCATGGCCATATCTGCGTAGAGCACTGGCGGCATGGCCAACTAGGCCTACGTAAGGCGGACTTGTTGAGCATGGTGGAGTTGTAATGGCTCACATGTCAGACAGATCATCCGTCGCATTGGCCGATTGTATTGGTTCCGATACCAATGATGTGTCCCTGCGTGGCCGGTAGGGAACACGAACAAGGTTGAGCATAATGCTCGGGAAAGGGGAGGAAGATGGAGAGAAACGAGGAAGAACAATATACTTTTCTTATTGCATAAACCCTAAACAAACAAAGAAAAGACGACCCCTTATAAAGAGGGCACGCTTCCCAAGAGAATGGGCCAGATCGTGGGCCGCTGATGGGCCACGATTTGCACCGTCAATTAACTCATTACAATCAAAATTAAATCACCCCTAATACGAATCAATGCTTATTACAATAATTCATGAAACGAAATTAATCCTAATAATAAAATACTGCCTAAATTAGATTATGCTCCACGAGTTGTGTTGACCTTTAAGCCTTTTTTTCCTAAAAAAATAAATGCCGAACGAGAAATTATTGAATACAACCTCCTGTCGACATATGGTTTATGCCAAGAGAAATTATTAGGTGTCCCTTGCACAATACTCTAGGGAGCCATCAATCTCTAAGTTCGATACACATGTGCTTAATTGTTGGTGTCAAATAGTTGGAGCTCATGCAGAAAGTGCATGGGTTATTTATTCTGAAGATAACATGGTCAGGCTGTTGCACCTAATAATTTTTTTTATGCCACGGCACCAAGGAGGCACATATGCTCTATGTGTGCGCTTTAGCTGTTTTGGCTCCAAACAAGAGGGTGAAATTATTGGGTATAACCGGCACAATATTATAGGCCAAAGGGAGCCGTAGATCTGCATAATGGACGTGTCAAAACAGCTGAGCAGACGCTTTCGCGCCGTCGGTTTTGTAGATTAACGGGTCCCTTTCGCCGTGGCATACAACTGACTTGGTTAGGCTGAATTTTGGGGAATTTATTAAATAAATTATAAAAAAAATTCCGATTTGATGCACTATGTAGAAAATATTTCCCAAAGAGGGTATCTGACAAGCCACGCAGGCGCCAGCGTGGCGCGGGCTGCATCTTTTTTTTTTAAACTGACCTGAGAGGCTTCGGTTCTCAGTTAAAGAGAAAGACGTCGGTTAGCATTATGTGTTTTTGTCCCATTTTAAAGGGGCGATACTTCGACGATGCATATCTCTCTCATTTCTGATCCGTTTTTTGACATTTTTTTTCATTTTTCCTTATTTTTAGTGCTCTTTCTAATCATCATGATATCACAAAGATGTTGAGCCATCGCATATTATTTATCGTGGTTTTTATGGAATTTTTTTGATAGGATATCAAAATCTTTATGATATCATGATGACTAGAACGAGCACTAAAAATAAAGAAGAATGAAAAAAATGGGTGAAAACGGATAAGAAATGAGATAGATATTCATCGTTGAAGTTTGTCCCACTAAAATAGTTCAAAACTTCTCTTTAAAATTTGTTCCACTTTAAAGAGGCGATCACTTTAATGATGCATATTTATCTTATTTTTAATCCATTTTTGTCTATTTTTTTATTATTCCTTATTTTTAGTGCTCTTTTTAATCATAATGATATCACAAAGATTTTGATATCCTATCGAAAAAAATACTATAAAAACTACGATAAATAGCATGCGATGGCTCAACATCTTTGTAATATCATGATGATATTAGAAAGAGCACTAAAAATAAGGAAGAATAAAAAATGGGCAAAAACGGATCAGAAATGAGAGATATGACCGATGCCTTTCTCTTTAACCGAGAACTGACGCCTCTCAGGTTAGTTTTTTAAAAAAATCCACATAGGCGCCCGCACCACACTGGCGCCCCTCTTTGACAAATATTTTCTACAGTGCGTTAAATTAATTTTTTTTATAATTAATTAATAAATTCCCCTAATTTTTAAACAACGGGAGCGCAAGCATGTGCACCAGTAGTGTGCCAAGGATACCCAAAAGTGTCAATATCTAGAGCCAAAAAGCCCAATAAGTGTCCTTGAAAAGTTGAACCCAAAAATTGAAAAACTTTCTTTGGAAAGTGAAGCACCTGCAGAAAGCAGAGCGGTTATATCCTTAGATATGTGCATATGGGACCCACGTGCCCTATGTGCATATGACTAGTGACTATTGAAGTTCTCTGCTGGGCTCCACATGCGCACTGCTGCCCTTTTGCACAGGCCTGCGGTTCCCTTCACTTCGTCTGCTGCTTTCCATCTTTAAGAGTCCAGAACCCTCTTCCCTCCATTAATTATGACATGTAGCCCGCAATGCTACAAAAGTGAGCCCGAAATATTTTAAAAATACATGGGGCCAGTCCGGGTAGAAAATCAAAAGTGCCGGGTGGGATGAGATCCCTAGCTTTACTGAGGAAAGAAAAAGAAAAGAGGCCCATCGTTTTCAATATGTCAAGGATTTCAGTTATTTTTTAAGAGTTGGGCTAGCGTGTACTTGCGCTGTAGGGTGGTGGCCATCGAATCGTGTGGGTCCCATTGATTTGATGGATGCAAGCCCTACAACGCACTAGAGCGGCAACAATGGCTAGATTTTTCTTTTTTTAATTCCATTTGTGCCTTTAGTTAGCGGTATTTCAATGAATAAACTTTCACATGTTGGGGGCCCTATAAAATGCCACTCTAGAGCATGGGTGCCCCTAGAAAGAAAAAATGTTGTTCAAAACTTACTCCCTCCGATGAATTTTAATTGAAACTGTCACATAATTGGTAATTTTCGAGTGAGCAAACAAGTGTCTTTAGATGCGGTGACCTTTCGGTGGTATTGGCCAAATTTTAATAACAATTAAGAGAACGGTATTTTTCTAGTTCTCAAATAAAAATGACCCGACGAAAGTTCACGGAAGTTTGGGGGCCTTGCAAATTTAGAGGAATAGGCTGCTGTTGTTTTGTTTTTGAATGAGATGAATAGAATACAGCTGGCGAGTTTAGGCTGGCTTTATCTCATCCAGCCAATGCCTCTCCTCTCCGACCCACCCAACCCAAGGTTTCCAAGACCCAAATCTCTTCCGGTCATCACCCTCGGCGACTTCAAGCGCCGGCGCCTGTGGTCCCAGGCTGCGGGCAAGCCCCTTGTCGGGGTGACGAGGTGGGCAATGTCAGATGAGCCCAGGGGGTTTAATTTGAGCACCCGGCAGCGGGAGAGCAGAGGGGTGACCAGATGGAAGGAGGGATTCTCCATTGTGGCGCCGACGAAGATGATCTTGCCGTCTTCGATCGCCGGAAGAAAGGAGTCTTGTTGAACCGGTGGACCTCGTCGACGAAGAGGATGGTGGCGATGGATTCTCCATCGGACTTTCTTGACGCCCGCGGAGACAGAGACGAAGCGGTGGGAGGCTGCGAGGGCTCATGCAATGGAGGTTTTTTCGGAGCCGGGAGGGCCCCAGAAGAGGAGAGACGGGAGGCGGCGGAGGGAGATAGAAGATCGGAGGAGGGAGGCGGGGACGGCCAGGAGGTGTTTCTGGTCACCTCGTCGTCGATGGTGCGCGGCCGCATCCTCTCCGATAGCGGCTGAGGGTGCTTGACTCGGAGTCGCTTTGGGGGAGTTGGGTCGGCGGTGGCCACGGCGGAGGCTATCATGCTCCTGCTCATCACCCTCGGCGACCTCCCGAAGGGCCTCATTGTCCCCTTCTGCCTCTTCCTCTTGGTGGATATCTAATGGAAGTACTAGACCCAACCGATGTGCGATGCGGCAGCCTGCACCTGTGCCACCAGAAGTTGATCATGAAGAGCCAGTGCAAGGCGCTCCTCGTTGCCACCGCACTGGCTGCTCTTTGCCATCACCACGCTCGTCGTCTGTGTCGAGCTGCTCTCCCAGCGTGTCGACAAGCTCAAGAACCAGGGCTAAGGTAGTTCTTTTTCTCTCTCTAGATCTTTTACACGAGGATTTTGGGTTCTTTTTCGTTCTTGTTTTCCCTTTTCTGTTTATCAATTCTTTGTTAATTTTAGTCTTTTGTACATATCGTGGATGGAAAATTGGAATGTTCAGTGTCTATAGATTTGTATGCTTAGCATAATGTTCTGCCGTACTGCAAAATTTTAGTACAAATTATCATTTTTATGTTTAATTTATTCAGATTTGCATGCTTTTTTAAATGGTGTTTGCCTCAACTTTCAAATCTGCTCGCACTTTCAAATATGATCCTGCAAAAGATCTTACCTAAAGTTTTTAGTAACTGTTTTTATGCACTTTATGGTTTAAAAAAAAACTAACTAGCCTGTCCACAACCATCTTGTCAATTCGATTTCAAATTTATTTTATAATACTTGTTGCAAGCTCTGTTTAAATTTGCTTTGATAGGGAAATTTCAAAAAAAGTATACAGTCTGTTTAGAACTCTCTTTAGACCAAACCATCATCCCTATTTTATTTCTGGATTTTGTTGTTAATCTGTGTTTGAATGCTAGTTTTGTATGCTTTTTTATGTTTAATTTATTCAGATTTGCATGCTTTTTTAAATGGTGTTTGACTCAACTTTCAAATCTGCTTGCACTTTCAAATATGATCCTGCAAAAGATCTTACCTAAAGTTTTTAATAACTGTTTTTATGCACTTTATGATTTAAAAAAAAAACTAATTAGCCTGTCCACAACCATCTTGTCAATTTGATTTCAAATTTATTTTATAATACTTGTTGCAAACTCTGTTTAAATTTGCTTTGATAGGTAAATATCAGCAAAAATATACAATCTGTTTAGAACTCTCTTTAGACCGAACCATCATACCTATTTCATTTTTGGATTTTGCTGTTAATCTGTGTTTGAATGCTGGTATTGTATCTAAATTAAAAACAGGTTTTTGCATGTTGATCTGAGTAGTGTTTGATTGCTACCTTCCTATTGGTTTGTAAATTTGTGTCCAATTCTTGATCTGCTTGATATGCAATTTTTCCACATCGATGACCTGCAATAATTTTAGGTAAATTGAGTAGTGTCAGAACCATTAGTGATGTGCAGTCTGATTTTTCTTGGAAAACTGATTTTGAAGTGTGTTTTAAGGTGGGTGTTTCTGATGCCTCATGTTTGAGACATTTTTTTTTTCTGATATGCACACCTAGAGGCTATAGGTATTCTATTTCAAAGGTGCTCAACTGCAACTCTCTCATCTGTTTGAATCAGCAGAGGCCTGACCTGATATTTGTAGCAACTATGGTCATGCACTTTGTGATATAAATCTCCTCTTTGAAAAGCCTTTCTTGCTGCCAATTTGACTCAAAAGTGCATTCAAACAATCTCTTTAAAAACAGCTTGACTGAAAAAAAAAACAGCATTACACACTCTTCGGAGCCTATTTTGAACACTTTATCTTTCTGAAATTCAACTCTCATTGGTGTAAACTGTGAATTTGAATATCTGGACATTCCAAGAAATGTGGTTGCTTCTATTTAATTCGTCTCACGTTTGCACGCTTCAATTCTTTTTTGTTACTGATTCCACTTATTTGCTGATTGTGCTTGATATGAATTTTTTTATTAAGAACATGCTCCTATTGATAATTGGTTCATCATTGTAAGGTTATATATTCTTTTGAGTTGTGAATTCTGAGTGAGCTTTTTTAATTACATTTCAGCTTGAAAGTTCTGTGAATTTAGAAGGATTTTGAGTTTAAATATATCTTTTATCT
The DNA here is from genome assembly GCA_039654745.1 of Houttuynia cordata. NCBI lineage: Eukaryota > Viridiplantae > Streptophyta > Magnoliopsida > Piperales > Saururaceae > Houttuynia > Houttuynia cordata. The sequence continues at coordinate 37,918,370 of CM077502.1, read as the reverse complement.
TTTGTTTGTAATTTATTTTAGTCAATTTATTTTTTAGAAGTAGAAAAATTGAAAGAATAAAAAAGAATTGAAAACTAAAAAAATCAAACGAAAAAAAAAAACAAAAAGAAGTGCTTGATGGCAATCCAATTTTTTAGGTGTATTCTCTTTTTTTCTTCCTTTCCTTTTTATGTTGTCAATGTAGTTTTATATTTCTTGCACATTGAGGACAATGGCCATTCTAGGTTTGGGGGTGTAGAGGATATTGCTTGATTACTTGTTTTTGTTTCTTTTTGAAAAAAAAAATTTAAAAAAATAAAAAAATATTTTTTTGTTTTGTATTGGTGCTCCTATTAGACATGTTTCCGTTTTTAGTGAAACTAATTTATCATAGAAAGTGCAAGTGAATGACCAAGGATGCCTGCAATTAAGCGAGTCATGTATTTTCTATCTCATCATCTTGGCAGTCTATGCTTATATTGTCAAAACACTGTGCAGACACTGGATACATTTGATCATACAATCTCATGATTTGTTGAAAACTATCTTAGTGGGATAACTTTAGCTAAGCTATATATTGCGTTAAAGCAAGGTATTCTTAGTAGTGCTTTAATGATCATCATAGAGATTATGCTTAGCTATATGGCAGAGGCATGGATTGGAAATAGGTTGAGAATATAATACACCTAGCAAATATATATATATATATATTACTGAAAAAAAAAAGAAAAAAGGACTGCCTTAACTTTATAGGATTAACTTAGGCTGAGGCTCAGGTCCGAAGAGGTCCATACTTAAAGCCTAATGCCCTAAGCCAACTGGTTGGGAGTCATTGACCTGCGTTTTGTTAAATCTAAGCATCTTGAAGTTAGGCATTGCAGAGTCCTATCTCTAAAAGAAAAATAAAAAAAAGAGAGAAAAAAAAGTCTATGGTGTATTATCCTCTCATATCCTAGAATGATGGATTATGGCTGAGGTGCGTAAGCAGAACTCTCTATTATGAACCACAAGAATGAAAAGTGCCTTTGCTTATATTTAGAGTTAGTATGCTCAAAATGTTTGGGTTAATGGGTCGCATTAGATATATCTGATTACAGAGATTGAGATTGTATGCTTTTATGTTCCACACTTCTTATATATTGTTCCTTGAAATGATGGATATATTTATTTGAGCAAGTTTTTCCAAGATGAAGTCGTGGAAAGAACACCACTAACTTGAAAGCAAGCTGAATTGAGTTAATTATTTGTTACTAGTATTAGTGGTTGGTCTCATTAAACATGGTTATCTGTATAAGGGGGAGCACTATTTCTTTGGAGTCAATTGAATTTTGTAGGTATATTCACTGCAAACCCTCACGAGACTATAACTCATCCATAACTATAAGGTAGGGGTTTAAAGGCTTGTTGCATACACTAAATGCAATCGTATTCCATACGACAGTGGCATTTACTTTTCTAGTCTAGTTAGTTGTTTTACTCGAGGACTAGCAAAATTTAGGTTTTATATGCCTCTAATTCCTAATTGGTTAGTGCCATTTCTGATAATTATGAATAATTATGAGTTATTAGAGTTAGTGTAATAATTAGGACTTTACTTTATTTAATAAGAAATTGTGCTTAATTGATTCGTGATTAGGAAAATACGTTGCTATGTTAAGGTGAATCATGCATGTCCTATTGATGCCCTCATGTTCTAATGTGATTATCAATTTTAAAACAACACATGTTTTTAGGAGACTTGATTTCTGTTATAAAGTCTGCTAACTTACACGTGGTTTCCATGCTCTCAGAAATGGCGTTAATATATGTTTTCTAAAAAAAGTTGTGATCATTATTGTACATTGTACGGCGAATCAGGATGTGACAAAATTCCTAAATGTTGGTTTCGTAAGTGGAAATAATTACGGACAGAAACTGGAGAATGACATTTTTTAAGGAGGGAAAATATCTTGTAACTTTCAAGTTTACCTCCCTTTTAACACTTATGTAAGTTGAATTTCTTTTAGCTCATTGATGTGTATGGAATTTCTTGATTAAGGTAAAAGGTAATAATAAATATTTTTAAGAAGCTTTTGAAGTTGTGGCTTCTGCACCTTCCGATGAATCCACTGTTGAGGTACGAATTTTCCTAGGTTGCTTTATAAACTCAGTCTTTTTGATGGAAGAGTTTATCTGCTCTCAATTCCTGCTTTACTAATCTGTTTCAAATGGATTTAGTTTAAAATGTTAAAGCAGATCTTGCCATGTCAGTTCCTCATGAAATTGATGAGAATAAGCTTGTGGATCCTGTTGATATATTGAACCAGCTCGATAAATCCGGATTTTGCGAGGGAATGGTTAGTGTCAAGAATTTTGGGCCAAATGCATGGTTTGTTTGACTACAAGTAGTGGTCAGGTGTATGATAATGTTGGCATGCAAGACTGATTCTATTCACATATATGTGTTTTGGTCTTATTCTGAAAGTCGGTTCAAATTTTTTATTATTTGGTACTTGTAATGCAGGTTCTGATTCGCTTGATAGGTGCTGATGATCATATGTACAATAGCTATATTGATTCAATGCAGTGGTTGGAGGATACTAATGTGCTTGAGATAATTGTGGATAAATTCAGTTCATCCGTGAGTAACATATCTTCTCTCAAACTTAATTTTATTTACTAGTTCATCCTTGACTTTAGATGTTAACAATTTTTAATTGTTTGAATTCGAATAGGATTGCCTTGAAGTGCATACTAATGCTGGAGAAACTCTTATTTCTATAACTCCGTATGCTCATTCTGGGCTTGCTGCCAAAATTTCTAGCCCAAGGTGCGTATATTTCAAGACCAAAGTCAGTGTTGATTCACTCATTATCCATATGCATATCTTTGTTAGACCCTAGGAGGATGTCAATGAGCCCTTACAGTCAATTTCGAAGCCAACAGACTCTTGGATCAGCCGTTAATGCCATGCCTCAAGTGGTGAATGGCATGCTAGAGAGTGTTGGTAAAAATACACTGGTTCTACTTCTACTTTTAGCCTTGAAGAATTATATTCTAACACATTGTGAACCTAATGAAGCAAATATCAGGGCATAGTGGTGGTGATTGGTTTTGAGACCAGATTGAGGGTGTGTATGAAAGCAGTCCAAATTTTTTTGATGGCGTTAATTGGTACATCCACCTCGGTATCAACCATATGGCCCTCATAATAGATATGTTGTCATATTTTTATACATCTATTGCATTGGTTTGGAAAAGCCTTTGTTGTTGTCTGGCCTTGAATATGATCCTGTTTGTTTTACGATTGTGCTTGTGTGTTTAATAATAAGATGCTGACCAGTGCTATCAATGTTTGTAAATATACTTTCTGGCATAGTATTATGTCTTATGAGATCTCATTTTGACAAGAGGTACATTTATATGTGTAAATTGTCATTTTACTACCTAGCTATTTTGTATTCCAGTTGCTTCATGATAGTCAAGTGACATTTTTTTGCAGTACTTATATTCTTTAGCTTTGTAGGTATATTATGTAGCATTTGCATCCCCGATAATGAAAGATAAGGCCCATTAAGAAGCAGCTGTTTTATTTTCATACATAAATACGATACTTATGTACAAATAGCCTTTTCTATGTCAGATTTTGGCTTCAGAGGATGATCAAGTGCACTGTCAACCGATCCTGATGAACTTATTGATTCTGAGGACAGTGAAGGACTTAGTGGAGATGAAGAGGACATCTTCAGGAATCTTCTGGCCGGGGCAGGTTTTCACCTTACATATGGGGACAATCCACCACAGCCACAAGTTTCTTTGAGGGAGAAGCTATTTATGGATGCTGGTGCAATTGCTGGGTTTCTTACTGCGCTTCGTGTTTATCTTGATAATCGATCTAAAGTGAAGAGGTTGCTTCTACCCACCAAGCTGTCTGGTGTAAATGGAGGGAAGAAAGAGGCTGCAAAAAATGTTGCGAACTCCCCAAGTTTGATGAACCTTCTAATGGGGGTTAAAGTCTTACAGCAGTCCATTATTGATCTACTGTTGGATATAATGGTTCAGTGTTGCCAGCCATCTGAAAGTAAAGTGGGCAATGATTCTTCTGATGTCATCAGCTCACGTCCCTCTGCTGATGAGAGCGGATCTACAAGCCTGTCAGAGTCCACTTGGCATTGTGTGGACTCCATAAACTAGAGACTGGATGCAGCAATAGATGAAAGTATCAGTGCTAGTGCAGTGCAAAGTTTTGATTTAAATAGAATGTCTGGAAAAGCTGTTCCAGTACAACCCATTTGTCCTCCAGAAATCTCTGCAGCAGATCTTTTGGTTGATGATACTTTTGTTCGTGCTCGAAAGGTATAATACTGTGTATTGGTTCAGCTTTTTCATGGAAATTTTTTTGTTCGTATCTTCTCATGGATATTTTTAGACTACCATTTCAGTTTGGTATTGGTTTGATGTCCTTTGAAGTAGTTTGTTGTCTTAAATTAAGGGATATAGTGAGCTCAAGAAAGAGAGTTGGAAACAATGTATAGACTTGTCTAAACATCATCATCATACGCCTTATCCCAGCGATCTGGGGTCAGCGGCATGGATTATATACCGCATTTGACTCTTATTGGAATCAAAATGGTACAAAATCCATACAAAGAAACATAGTGGCAAGTTTTTACGCCGGATGCCCTTCCTGACGCAACCCTCCGAAAAGGGGACAATGATAAGAAGATTGGCTTCATGACATGATGGTTGCACATGAAATATTAATATAGCCATCTTCCATCACAAAGCTGGTAACAATGAAAACCAGTCTGCTTTTACATGGGAGCATGGCAAAGACTTGTCTAAACAATGGCCTAAAATTTGAAGTTGTGTATTGTCATCCCCTGATAATGGCATGATCCTGCTTTGCCTCTTGGTTGGATGTTACGAAATTTTGCTTTGCACTTAAGTTGTGCAAGCATTAGTGCGTTAGTAGTGAACCTGCTTTTGGATTGACGGCTGAGCTATGCCAAAAAAGCTTCCTTTGTACCACTTATAAGTTCTAGGCACCTTATTGCCCCCAGGAATGGCTATTTAGTAGTATTTTTCTTCCATTCTTTCTAATTGAACTGAAGATTTTGGTATAGGGTGATAGCCAATAGCATGATTAGTATGTCGAGCTGCTATCAATGAGTTCGATTAATTTTCATGTACTTGTTCTTCATGTGACTTCTGCTATTATAATAATAATAATAATTGCCGTGCAGACTAAGTGGCCAGAACAATATTATGATGATACCAGTTTATGCTATGTATGATTAGGGGCAGTATGAATTGGTTGTTCAAATGCTAATTCTAACTTATGAGAACCAATTAAAATTGCTCTCTGGTGGCCTTATACCAATCAGTAAACCAGTAAGGCAGTAACTATTTTGCCGATTGTTGCTTCTAATTTAAACATTTTTATAGAACTTGGACTTATGTGCTTCTGATTTAGAAATTTAAGCCTTGCTGAAGGTATGGGTCATTTGGAATTGAAATCTCAGATGCTTTACATGATTGTTTCATGATTTGATAACTTGACACCTCACATCATTTCTAATGTACATATTCCATGCATTTGATGTCTTTTAATTGTGCGATGGTTTGGTGAAAAGGTACAGGTTTTTGTTGCTTGTCTAATGTTATACCCTGGGTCATTGGTTATATATTGTTCTATTCATTCTGTTATGCATTTTAAAAGGGAAATGATATTTGTACAGCAGATTCCTACACATTTTCCATACACATCAGCTGTGTATGGAAATGTGTAGGAATCTGCTGTAGGGTTATCACTGCCCTTTTAAAAACCTTTTTCTTTCATTCCCAGGTTCTGGGTGTGCTCAGTCAGTTGGAGTTTGGGAGTGACATGTGGGAACGTGTATTATTTCAAGCTTTCAGACTATTAACTGATTCCATTGAGGAGCCTCTTGGAGCAGCTATAAGTTTTGTTTTCAAAGTTGCAACACAGTGCCAACATCTTGCTCAAGCTGTATAATTTTATTTACTGAATTATATTGTTCTATTTTTGTTAAAAAACATAAATATAAACTTTGCTATTGTATATTTTACAGGCCAGAGTGGCGCGGACGAGGCTCCAGATATTAGGTTTTCAAGTTTCGCCTTGTGTGCTGGGTGTACTGAGTAAAACGATCTGTTCATGGGCAGATGTAGCTGAAGCAATGCTGAAAGATATAGATTCAGTTATCAAGTGTTGTGTTTATCCTTGTATTGTGAAAATGCCTCTTCTTCTAGTGAAGGATCACACATTTTGCAAACCGACCAAATTGGCCGTTGCATGTCTGATATTTACTTGTTGATTGAGATGCTATCATTGCCATCCCTTGCAGTTGAAGCATCCCGCGTGTTTGAAAGAGCTGTGGGTCGTGGAACATTCTTGGACCAGTCAGTGGCTATGATCCTGGAATAAGTGGCCATGGCCTTGGAAAGACGTCGTTCACAAAAGTTGCAAAAAATTTCATTAGATAGTTCTCCTGACGGTTCTCAAGCAAATGAGAGGACGGTTCTCAAGCAAATGAGGGGATGAATGAAGCGACAGTTGTTTCCAAGAAGATGATTTCACTCCCATCCTTTGTCTTGCAAAAACATTGGCACTCTCCAGATATAATCGAGTGCCGGAGTTAGTAAGCATGTTGTATGCTATATTGTTTAAAATGTTCAGAGGAAGATTACCTTTCCAGAATGTTGAAAGGGCTCGTGGACCGAGCTACCAGCTCAGCAGATAATTGCCGTGAAGTTGATTTGGATCTGGATATATTGGTTTTTCTTGTTCAGGAGGAGAAGGAAATTACAAGGCCGGTTTTGAGCATGATGCGTGAGGTAGCAGAACATGCCAATGTAGATCGTGCAGCTTTGTGGCACCAGTTGTGTGCTTGTGAAGATGAGAATATTCAGTTCCGCGAGGAAAGAAGATGATGTAGCCATCATTCTGTCACTAAGCATTTAATTTGATCATATGATGCAAGGCTATTGCTGCTTTCTTCTTTGCCTCACTATCTCCTATGTGCTGTTTTCTATGGGCATTGCTTGTAATGTGTCACATATGGTTTTATCCAATTTTTATCGTTTGGTAGCCATAAAAGAAGTTGGATTTGGAGAAATCTCCCAAATAAATTTGGATTCACTTCTTCCGATGACATTTGGCGTAATTTTTAAAAAATGACAGGGACATTTAGAAAAAAAATGTGGTTTCAAAAGCTATTTTTTGTTATTAAATGTTTGTCTTTTTGTGAAAATTATAATTCTTATCACCGTACCCTAAATTTTTTCTAAGAATTAGATTCTTCCCAACCGAACACCTTAAATACAAAACCTAACTTCTTTTCTAAAATCTAACTTTCCTACTCCTAAAAGTCCTAATCAAACAGGGCCTATGAGTTTGCTTTGCATATGGTTGTTTAAGAAATGATGATGAATTACTCCTAAAAGTCCTAACCAAACAGGGCCTATGAGTTTGCTTTGCATATGGTTGTTTAAGAAATGATGATGAATTAAATTGTGAAGTTTTTTCTTAAGTTTCATGTTATTTTGATAGAACAATAGAAATACTAATTATATATAATTATTAGAGGTTTCTATATGCGCTTTAAGTAATTCATTAGTATTTTTAGTCAAGTTATTTCGATAATTGGAAAGTACCAAAAGATATATGTTACCTGAGAAAGAGGAAAGATTGGGAACAGGACATTTGTTACTTTTTTATATATGAAAAACATGGCATGTTTACAATCTTTTTATAATACTAGGATTTTCTGAAGCCTTGCATCATATGATCAAATTAAATGCTTAGTGATAGAATGATGGCAATCGATTTGCTCGGGCTAGAGTGCTTCACTGTTGTAGTATTGCTTAACCCATATCGTCCATCATATGTGTCTACATCATCTTCGTGTTTGTAGAAAACCATATCTGGAAGCCCATTGTTTGTCTACAATGCAAGAAAACATTTGTACCCAATTTGTTTGCAGTTATTTAAATTGCCTATGACTCCAGCTTTAAAATATTGTATAGATTGAAATTTTGATTTAACTTGGGATCGTGAGCAATATAATTTGGTGAATTTTGATTTTGAGGGCAAGAGAAATAATGGTGAAGCTACGACTGAAGTAGTCAACCAGCCTTTACAAGTTGCACATGCCCTCAAGTGAGCGAAGGTCTGGCCAATTATAAAATTACATATAAAATACAACCAGATACATAACAAGAGCGAAGACTCCTCTGACACCCTTTTTCGAACTTTAGAGTAGTCAACATAGACATTTTGTGTAAAACAAACTAGAAGCCACATGACATCTCTGTTTTAAAACCCGGTTTGGCCGGTTGAACCGGGTTTTAAGTTTTAACAGAGAAGGGGGAGAGGGGTTGTCGCCGGGGCTAGGGGGAGGGAGAGGGGTCGCCGGGGGGGTGGGGGTGGGGGGAGGGGGATCGTTGCCGGGGTGCCGGGGGGAAGAAAAATGAGAGGGGAGAGAGGGGGGAGGGAGAGGGTGCTTGTTCCTTTTTCTCCAAGACTTCGCTTCTTGAAATCTTCTTATATAGAGAACTCGAGAGAGAGGATTGAACTTAGGGGCCGTTTGAGGCGTGAAAAAGCCAAAATATCCGGAGTGGATTTTGGATGTCCATTGTAGCATTCATGTTTTTTCTATATCCAGCGTGAAACACGTTTTTTCTATATCCAGCGTGAAACACGACTTGAGGTGTTTCAACTGGATATGTAAAAAACATGAATGTTCCCCAAACGGCCCCTTAGTTTGTTGCAGAGTTCAAATGTTTGTTACAGCTTCTGGTTCTATCCTTACATTTACCCGCTCGAATTCGAAGATGATAATATTTCATTTCGGTAAGTACTGGGTGAGATTTTGACACTATTACCTAGGAGTCTGCAAGGTGGTTTAGATTCTTGGCATTATCGTCATTTGACTAGTGTTATAAATCTGACTTTATATATAGAGAGAGGTTTACATGAGATCGTTCTCATATAAGGAGCATGAGGCCAATTCTTATCGCCGTTGGATTTCGATCGGATGATGGATATTAAATCAGTGGGTAGGTGAGTGTGTCACATCAGGGAGTGGGTGAGATCATTATGACTATATGTAGCTGTTAGATCAAGATTGAAGGGCTACGATTCAAAGTGGCCTCATATAAGCTATATGAGAGCAATCTCATTTAAACTTTTCCCTTATATATATATACTCCTCGCAGTTCTCCCTTTAACACCAACAGTAGATAGGAACCGAGCTGTCTCACGACGTTCTAAACCCACTCACGAACGACTTGAATCGGCAAACAACCGAACCCTTGGGACTCAAGGTGCCAAATGGCTCCATCGATAAGAGCTCTCATCAGCCTGTTATCCCCGGCGTACCTTTGATTCGTTGAGCGAGAGCACTTCCACACGAGACTCCAGGATCACTATGGCCGACTTTTGTCTCTGTTCGACCAGTCGGTCTGAGTGTCAGGCACCCGTTATCCCAAAGTTAGGGGGTCATTTTGCCGAGTTTGGTTTGACATGGTTCTCTCAAGCGCGTATACACCTGTGTCGGTTTGGGGCACGCACCGCAATTCGAAGTTTTTTTCTGGAAGTTTCAACTGTGACAACAGTCGCGTCTATAAACAGACTCGCCTCGCGACTATGGCAGGGCGAAACGCGCGACCCCGACTCTAATCCCCTACTGAAGATTCAAAAAGCGAGCACCGACATGAGAAAGGCTTGTAGACTCGTGACGCTTAACGGCAGCTTAGGAGTGCTTCGAAAGGTGTTAGCAAAATGCGCGGAGCCGGAGCCCGGCATGTAAGGATGAAGCTTGCTCACAGCACTCGGAAAGGTACGCCTTTAGATAACGCCTTTAGATAACACACACTGTCAGCCGTTTCGCGTTTTCTTTTGAGGAATCAACGTTTCTGGTCGAGATGAAGCAACACGTATTCGCGCGAACGCTGACGCTCTCGCGCACACGCGTTTGCGTGACTTCTGCCCCTTGCTGGGCTTAGTCAAGCAAAGAGACTTCTGCTTAGTCGCTCGCGCTAGCCTTTTGAGTAGCATAGGGCGGCTGGGCCAGGCCGAGTCAGAAAGGCTTGCGTGACTTCTGAAGCTGACGCTCTCGTTTCGCGCACGCGTGTTTGCGTGACTTCTGCCCCTTGCAAATCATGACAAAGCAGGGCAGGGGAGACGTGCACGAATAGATTTTTGCGGAAAACCAGCTATATCCGATCTTGGTTGGCCTTTCACCCCTAGCCACAAGTCATCCCCGTATTTTGCCACATACGTGGATTCGGTCCTCCAAGGCCTGTTAGAGCTCTCTTCAACCTGCTCATGGCTAGATCGATCGGTTTTGGGTCAAATAGGAAGAACAAGATTCCACCTCTGGAAAGCGCCTACATGGCTTAAGCCACGGTTCCCATTTCCTAGCTGACCCATCATGCAAAAGGTACGCCGTTAGAGTGAGTGTGCCCACCGGCTCTCTGCTCATTCGACTGATTGTTCGCATCGATTCTCAGCTTCTCTATTGCACTCCCTAAATAGGGTTCTTTTCACCTTTCCCTCACGGTACTTGTATGCTATCGGTCATTGAGGAATACTTAGGCTTAGAGGGTGGTGCCCCTTTCTTGCGTTAAAGCGATCAGAATTCGAACACGCTGCGTTTTACTGGGAGGGATCGAACCTACAGGGCTATCACCTTTTTTGGCCAGATCTTCCAACCTTTTCACAATTACAGTTCACTGCACGCAAGGGCCTTTCATAGGCTCGCTTCGCTTTGAAAGCGGAGCTTGCTGCTTGCTGGTTTTTCCATCATCCAATCCACAACAGATCGAATGAAACCTGGAGAAAAAGAAGTGAACACTTGGAATGATCGTGTTTGTTTTTCTTCAAACCCCCAATTTGCTCCATACCAAATATCAAAATTCCAAAGCAAAAGACTAAACGGTAAGAATGTACATTTCCTACCGTAATAAGCAAATCCCCTGGAAGACTTATGGACTCATCTTCAATAAGATTCACTACCTGCATTACAAATTCGGTCACCATCATGCATAATCAACAGAACGTTTGCATACTCCATAGTCAAATATACAGCGCAAACATGCATACTTAACGTTACTTCCTCAATAACACTATTCTAGAAAATATGATCCCCACCAACACTTCTTGCTAAACAATTAGCTTTCTGTAGAATTACATCCCTACGATTTTGCAAATGGGATGTTAATTACGTAAGTTAAATTAAGGTCTAAATTCTCAATAAAGTACAGCAAGGAAGTATAATTATCTAAAGAAAGAGCAACTTAAATTATAATCAACACGATTTTCTATTTCAACCCATTAAGAACCAACATGGCTTACTTGAAGAGAAAAAGGTTAGCTTACACAACCAACTTGTAATGTGCTTGAAGCTACAAAGTTTTCTTGACGTACCTCAACAGCAATTGTAATTCCTACACTCTTCATACTAGCAAGGTAAGTTTATGCACTTTTCACCTGTACCAATTGAACACGTACAACTAAGAAAAGAATGTGGAATCGAAGGTAAGATATGAACTGAGAAACTGAAAACTAGTTTTAAATTTACAAAAAATAGCTTTAGAAATTTCCAATATCTTACTAGAGCCCAATTATCCTATTTGAAGCACCATCAACTTCCAGTTAAGAAGTTTTCAGATTCTTCCTACAACATCAAATTAATAAAATTCACCTAATGAAAAACTTAAGCTGCTCTAGCCCTTCAGTTTTTCAAAGTGCAATATGACAAATAAATCTCTGTGAACACAAAATATTCAAGATTCACCTTAAAATTAGCTGATGGAGAATTACGAAGACCACAAGTTTGCTTCCTACTACAACAATAATATTATTAAAATTGTCTGCTCATTTAATCTTGGACAGCAAACTTTAATCACCCTCCCACTCCTAAATTACGAAGACCACAAGTTTGCTTCCTACTACAACAATAATATTATTAAAATTGTCTGCTCATTTAATCTTGGACAGCAAACTTTAATCACCCTCCCACTCCTACATTGATGCGTGCCATCCGAACACCCATGATGCAAAAATCCAAGTGGACGTGCCTTAGTGTGGAGCCTTATATGGAGAAAGTTCATATGAGACACAATTTAGGCATGAATGCGTGAGCCAATTCGCTATGAACGGTTGGATTTTGATCCGACCATCTGGTGGCGGGGAAGGCGATTAAAACCCACCTTTTTGAATTGACACTCTGTCAGATCAAAATCGGACGGCTAAATAGAGCATGTAAGGAAATCTTTTTACTATTTAATTGCAGCTATCTAAGGACTGAGATCTTGAACCAAACCAGTTATTAAAAACCCAAATAGGCTCTCTGGCTTTCTCTCCAGTCTTCTCTCTCTGTTAACCATAACGGGGACGCATCCAGGGTGATTGGGCTAAATAGCTTTAAAACTTTCCAATATCTTACTAGAGCACAATTGTCCTATTTAAAACAACATCAACTTCCCGTTACGAATTTTTTCAGATTCTTCCTTCAACATCAAATTAATAAAATTCACCTAATAAAAAACTTCAGCTTCTTCGACTCTTCAGTTTTTCTAAGTGCAATATGACAAATAAATCTCTTGTGAACACACAATATTCAAAATTTACCTTAAGTTAGCTGATGGAGAATTAGAAAGTTCACAAATTTACTTCCCACTACAACAATACTATTATAAAAATTATCAGCTCATTTAAACTCTAATCAGTTTGATACTTATGTTGGAGATAAAAGTGTGAATTATCAAGCCAAAAAAGCAATGTAGTAGTCATAGTCATGTTGTTCAAAATTCTGTTATGGTACTATCAAAGGTCATTTATGCTTATTCGCTACCAGCATGCCCCATGTAAGTGATTATGCAAAAGGGCATTTAAGCTTATTTGAATTTAACATGGCATAACAACATAAATGGAAAGGAAGATGATGAAGATGATGGCATTGAACCTTCATCCCAATGTCTCCTCTTCAGAAGGTTGCATCAGGAAAGGCATCCGGAGTAAAAAAGTTGCCACTCTATGCTTCTTTGCATGGATTTTTTACCATATTTTGATTATGATAACAGTCAAATATGGTATAGAATCCATGCTGCCAACCACAGATAGCTGAGATAAGGCTTATGATGATGATGATAAAAGTACAATATTTTCATGGATGATGATGATGATTGATAAAATTTCATGACAAATATAAACTAAAAAATTATAAGGAATGAGGTTATTTTAACAGAAGAAGGAATGTCAGTATTCTGAAGGAATGTCGTATGATAATGCTAATTCTTTTACAAATATTTTAAATTAGTATATAAAGAGTATAACTCTATACCTCGGAGTTCCAACGCATGGACTTGGGAAATGAAATATTTGAAATGATACCGGGCAAATCATCTGCTAAAACCTGTAATTTAGAACATTAAAAAAAAAAAGAACCTCGTGCAAGGGGATCAATATATTAAAAAATTTAAACAGCAAATAGGACATTCACAAAAAGAAAACAATCTGGATGGAAAGTAACTACAAGTAAGCAAAAGGTGCTTCTGATTATAAGCGAGTAGTTCACCACTCCCTGTTTTAGCCAGCCCAACCCACATACACAGACGTGAGTATCCACCACTGTGGCAAAGGGACTGGCTGGCTAAAACGTAAGGAGGCAGACTACTCATCCCAAAATTACTTGCAAAAGTGAAACAACAACTTAAACAATTATTATGAGAGACCCACATAAACCAAAAACACTTGTAGTATCCAACTCATTTGATTATGAATTTTCAATCTCAATAATTACATTTGATCTGAACTCAAAGGTATGACCTTCAATCCACCTGCAATAGGCATCAAATCCAACTTCACAAAAGAAGCACACCAATAAACACATAAAACCAATTCATAGATTATGCACATATCTGAATCTCTATGGCTCTATGCAAATTTGCAAGATAGCCATTTTCTTTGTTACAAGAAGATTAAGCCATTTTCAGCACTTTGAAGGCTACTTGCACTTCTAACTATAATTGAACTAATTTGTGAAGCAATTCCTTAATAGCAGCCATTGCTCCAACAGAATGTTGTCCATTACCCAAATACCAAACATGAGTCCTTTTGAATACTATGAATGCCAATATCGATCTACTTAAATTTCAGCCAGTGGTTTCTTTAAGCCACTAAATCCATCTTGAAAGGTTAATTTGTAACTTTGGCACAAGCCATTGACACTGAATGAATAAATCTGATCCATTACATCAAAGAGCCACCAGATTGAAAGGATTAAAAGATAGAAGTATATACCTGATGAATTGCAGAATGTACGTCTTGTGGGGCAGCTCTTCAGTTCCGATTTCAAGAACAAAGGCTTTAAAGTCTTCTGTAACATGCTACACTAACATAAGCAGCAAAAATGTGAAAGACGAATTCGTAGGCCCTTCTACCTGACCTATATAACTGAGAAAGTGTGTGAAATAGATTTAAAAGTAAAACAAAAACCAAATCAGCCTCTTAGCAAAACCAAGTGTCCCAATTTTTAAGAGCCATATCCTCGACCAAGAAATAAAATTGAGAAAGGATGACATATCCAAAGTTTTTCCCAAACAGTTTTTTTAGTTTGGTTCATAGTCACTAAACCACAGCAGAAAAAACTAAATACTTTATAGGAAGTCAATTTTTTGTGATATTGAGTTCTATATACAAAAATTTTTGCTTGAAGTTAAAAGTTTAACCTTTTCAATATCAGCGAAGAGCACTTCCTTTGAAGAAGTTATATGACCAATGTCTGAATAAATTCCCAGAGGATGCCCCAGAGATTCTCTTGTCTTTACCCGCCATATCTGTGCATATTGCCGAGCTAAGCTGATGAGGAAAATCAGATTAAAATATTGCAAAATGTTCTGCCACTCGAGCATTCAGAAAAGTATAACACAAGCATATGCAGTAAACTTAGGTAATCTAAAAGATGATATTTCACTCAGAAAGGATGCTTACTGGCTACTTACTATATGCAGTGAGCTTGAATTGTAATTATCTAAAATTTTATTGTATAGAAAGACAAATAAGTACTTTACTGTTCAAATACAGAAAGTATCTCACCCACGCATCCGTCCAAAGTAACGCACTCGTTCAGTCACACCAACAAAACCTATAGAAAAACATTGAAAGCATGAGACATCTTCAAAAGCTGATCATACCTAATGAGATAAGCAGAGTTCAATGTGACCTTCAATTGGCATCAGCCTTAAACAACTAAAACTCTAGTTCCAACCATAAGTACACCAAATAACTGGCCCAAAGAACAACAAACCATACGCTGGAATTGCAAGACACAGAGAGAGCAGAGAACAAGCTTCTTGTTCAAAAATCTCAAAAATGCTTCTGAATATGGTCAACATTTGCATGCTCCAAATAATATGCACTCATTTCTTTCCTGTAGCAATTACCAAGCATATCTTCTCAACCTACTACTACAAGGAACAATTTGTTGAGAAAAAAGATATAACTATGAATCCTTATACACACGCAAACACCTAATAAAATATCTTCCTCTAAGAATCTTGCCAAACATAAATATTTTAATAAAAAAACATATGTATATAAGACAACTTCTTAATCAATAAGTAATACTCCAAATAATAGTCTTCATTCCTGCAAAAAAAAAATCCAAGATATTATTTATCTCAACATCTGCTCATGCAGTGTAATATTGCATCTGATAACTATCAATAATGGAAAAGCCGGCAAAGTATTGCACATTGCTCTTGCATAAATGAACAATAAAGTTTTCATATGAAAATAAGTTGTGATGTTTGTTGCTTGAAGGAGAAATTAAGAGAAAAAAGCGTCACAGAGAAATCCAGGTGGATCTCCCTCTCATGACGTGGGAGTGGTCCGTGGGGGGTCCACACCAAGGGATTCTGCCAGAGTCCATATTGGAAATAAAATATGTCAAAAGTCAAACAAAACACAGATCAAAATCCTTATACACACGCAAACACCTAATAAAATATCTTCCTCTAAGATTCTTGCCAAACACAAATATTTTAATAAAAAAACCTATGTATATAAGACAACTTCTCAATCAATAAATTTAAAAACCTCAAATCACTTGGGGATAATCTCTATCCGCATCATTCTCCCATGTGGGAGAGACTCAAACATGTATGATGATCCACCCAAACCATTTAGTCAGTTTAATGAATTATGAAGCCTAGGGCTACCCTGATATTTATCAAGTACAATGATCCACTCAAACTTGGAACTCCAAAGATCACCTGCCTCTGTCCACATTCTCCTTTATGTGTTAAACTACCTTAGAGGCAGTCTCATGTCCCCTCCATGTCCATCGAGGGGTCGTCGTTGGAGGATTGACCATAGTTAACACATTAGGAAACAAGATCCAAGGCTTAATAAAATAAAGTATGGTTTTATGAAATAATTTGTATGTATATGAACACCGCCAAAATAAACAAACCGTGATTCAAGATCAAATCAGCGGACCAGCACCCTTTGAAGTTGATAGTCGGCAGAAAACTTCTTGCCAATGTTCTGCAAGGTAAAATCATTCAGAGGAGTTTTTGTCCCATTGCCAACTAAAAGGGACTCAGTCTTGTTTCGTAGCAATATTGTTCAATCTCCAACAGATCTACCCAATGATGCTGATTTGCAATAATGTAATGCCTCAGATACTCCTCCAATATAGTCATCACAGTTGTGACTGCCCATCCGAATGGTTTCCCCTAAATTGGATAAGTTGGGTGCCTAAAATAGTTAAATCCAGAAACACCCTGTCAACCTCGTCTCTCAGTTCACAGGCAAGCTCAGAAATGATGTGCCTCTGCTCTACCTAGCCCCCCACCCTGCCCATTCCCTGGCCTAGCATCCACACAAACCCGGCCTGCTCACCCCTGGACTCCAGCAAGAGGTCACTACTAAATTAATTCTCTTCAATATTTTGGGTAGCGTGCGAGAGCCGGCCTGATGGGCTGGACATCTCTTAGTAACATGGGATGAGAAATATAGCAACATGAACATGATTCACAATTCTCACTCGACAACGGATCTTAGCAAAAGCCAAGTGGAACAAGCAATGGGATTCCTACTTTACTATGAGCATTTATATTCAGATAAGTGTCTCATTCAAGCAGGCGCACTGCACCAATAATTGAACTACATCAGTAGACTTAAGTTGTCTGACCACAGCGAACAAAGAATTAACAGCTAGCAGGTTTAATGCAATATAAAGTTCATAAATAAACCACACAAATAAAAAATCATGATCGAAAATATAAAAACCTGGACTGGGATTTCAAGCTTCATCTGCAAGGAAACTCGATCACACCCTTCTTCTCCCTCCACCAGTAGCTGGGTTACAAAAAACCATAGGCGAATTTTTTAACAAAAACAGAGTCTGATACTATATTGCAAAATTTGATCCAACTCCCATTTAAGTAGCAATCAGCTCTATCCAATTAATTTTCAACTCAGAAAACATAAGAGAAGATCATAATACATAGGACTAAAACAGCAGCATATGTGGCAAGGTACACTGCCGATTAACAACAAGGGAACAATATCACTAAGAAAACAAATGTATGTACACAGTCCAGTCATCATCTATGGCACTTGGGGATCGCCCAATTAACCAACATCTCGGCCAGATCAAAAGTGAAGCTTAGGGATCCATCCCAAAAAAATGCTCGAACCAAACTCAAAGCAGTTCGACCAATCACGCCAAATCAGGCTCTAAAAACACATTGAAGATATAGTTCAATATATGACGGTCACGACTTTCTGTTTGGTAAGCCTTTATACATTTAGTCAAATGTCATGTCCTTCCTTTCTCTATGAATTGTTTAAAAAATCAATTTCACCGATCAACCATTTTTAACTTAGTGGTCAAATTACTATTTGTAATTAAATAAAATCAGATATAAATTTATTTAAAAACATACATATCATGGCCAACTATTATAAAATTTACAGTAAGAATCATTTAACTCAATGATTAGCATCTACCTGGGGTATAGTGCGCTTGTAGGTCCTAAATTTCCCTACAAATGCATCCAAAATTCTGCCCTACAATTCCCCAAACTGAAGACATAAGTACAAAGTAAATAAAAACAAAAAATGCATAAATAATCAGGTATCCAGCAATTAAATTAATGATGAATAACCAGAAGGCTAGATTTCTACCAATAAAATTCGTGCTTCATCCATAGTTGCCTGATCAACACCTCCTAAAGATAGGCTCAAAATATCAAAATTCTCTCAATTTATTTTCTCATGATTTGTCAAAGTGCAAACTATTAGCAACAAATCCATCAGAACAACAGCACTCATTCTCACCAGATTCAACATAAGGCGGGAACAAGTAGTCTGAATAGTTATGGACATGGAAGAGACCTGCATGTTTCTCGAGAATAAGTACATAATTTTGGACAACTGCAAATCAATAATATAAAACCAACTGTATAAGAAGATATTAAAAGAAGTATCAAGAACTTATGTAAGCAAAAAAATTGACTTATAGTGACTGTAATTTTTCTTACAAAATAGATAAGCAAAATTTATATGGCAACGCTACGAGCATATAGCAAATTACACGGTTAAGGATAGTCTGCTGAAGATTATATAGGTTGAGATGTGTGGGGTATAGGCAGATTTGAATAAAAGGCCCTTAGCTGCATAAACTATCCAATTACTCATATTTTTCATGTAAGATTTCCTTTTTAAAATTGTCATATTTGAAATAATAGGCCTTCATAGAAGGATCCATACCAACAAAAAGCAACAGAAAATAACTAATGTGTATGAAGTATAAATACCTGAGCTAGAGAAAGGTCCCCTCTAACATGATGAACAACTTCAGCAAGAATACTGTAAGCCAGTGGTCTCAATGTTTCAAAACACACACGACCAGTCCTTACTAAAACACTAACAACAAAACAATGTCTCATTAAGTGACCTGCCTCTGAAACTTTGATTATTGACCATCAATAAAAATTGATATAGTACTTTACTACGAAAGCTCGTATATTATATTAACCTATAAGCAGAACTAAAAATCATTTTAAATCAAAGTCCTATGAAATGAAATTTACAGAGGGCTCAGAAAAGTAACAACTAACAACTATTAAACCAAAATTTATTACACAAAATTCTATATCATAACAACACTAGTAAAAGAAAAAATAAAAAGCAGAACTTGAAAAAGAGGCCATCATATAGTATGGCTTAATGAAACAGATGTTTGATAAAAGAAAGCAGCTTAAGATGTAGCAGTTAGAGTCTGTGTTCAGTAAAAAAAAAATAGATGGAAGCAGCATTCATCTGCATGCAAAAACAGTAGGCTTGTATCTACCTTTGCCAAAAGCTAAAATCATCCGAAGTTCTGCAGTATCCATTATCATCATATGTTGCTTGCATGTAAACTTAAACTTTACATATATAAAGTTTTAATCGTGACAGATTTGTCCTAGAGGAAGCATTCTGGTAGATGATTTCAACTAGAATCTAAAGGATGATTCACGTAGGTAGAAGATTCTAATCTTTATGAAACGTCTTCCGAATTTCACCATATATGTCCATATAATCTAGCATATCGAATAAATAAGACATTGATCCATTAGTACAAATTCATATTTACTTTCACCTTATTTGCTGAGAGTAAAACCTCCAAATTTTGCAGTAATGTTCCATGGTCTTATTAGCTCAGCTAATTTTCCCTTTACATTTCATGATATTTATTGGGGTTGCATTTTCCCTCCAATAATTACTTGAAACTCCCGGTCATTCTACAATAGTCTCCTTGGATCTGTATCCAGTTCTTCCTTTAACATAGTCTAGAGAGAATTGTAAATCAAGAAACAGATTGTCTATTCATAATTATATACTTCTCATTCTATAAAACAGAATTCACATAATTTTCTCTAGTCTACAATGGTTCTCCTTTGCACTTAATACATACAACATTTCATATCAATAATTCAATCGTATTCCCTACCCAGATGAAACATGTGTTTACTATCACTTGATACTGTAATATGAAAAAAAATTTATCATTGTACTGCCGTGGCCATCCAATTATAAAATTATGGCTCAGCCAAGAATTAACATCCAAAAAAAAAAAGAATAAGCTACTAATCATGCTCTAAGAAGATTGTTCTAGATCTACACAAGAAAAAACCAATCTGAAAAATTATGAAACGTTATAAAATTCTGATACTATCGTTGCTACCTCTACTTCTGTCTCCCCTAAAAATGCTAACTTGAAATTGTAAAATCCTTCTTGTTTTCAGCCTCCACTTTTCTCCACGAAAGTTGATAGGTATGCAACACATCCAAAAATCTGAGTCCACATAACAGAAATGATTAATAAAGAGTGTGTTAGTGCATACTCAAAGAACATAGTCCATATCTGTTTGTTTCTTTTTATGGGTCAGTAGATAAGTAAGTGAGATTACTCTGTAACTGCTTAAGCCTCCAAGTGAAGTGTTTATCTAACATGGTATCACCAAACAAAACTCTCCTCCCTCTTCTTGTCCCAAATTGAACGGCCTCTTTTTTTTACTGTAGCACAAATTCCCCTCGTCCAAAAGCTCCTCTGTTTTTATTTATAATATACTCAAAAGCCCAGTAGTTTCCAATCCAAATCGATCACACTTGAACTCAACAAATCCGAGCTTATCCCAGCCTGCCAGAGACCTGGGAGGCTACCAAGTTAAGGCGAAGCTGGCGCAATACCTCATTGCGAGTCTGAAGTGTAGTGTCTATCTCAGCTATAGAAGAGCGAAGACGCACATAGTGAAGCACTGTAGGGGGTGGTCTACCATAAACAATTTGGAACGGTGTATAACCCGCTGATGTATGGAACGTAGTGTTATATCCAAATCCCGTTGCAGCCAGCGTGCAGCCCCATTCCGAATCCAATTTTGAGTTTATCCGAATCTGCAAGTATCCAAGCCGAGGGACACTTTCCAATTCCAGAATAAGCATCTGCAAATCCAATTCCACCCTGAACACGGCTCTGATCAAGCCAGCTTCAAATCCCAGGATGCCCAATTCCAAATCCGTGGTCGCAGCCAACGTGCAACCCGAGCCCTCCTTTCAGCAGCAGTTTCCTGCACGCCTCTGTTCGAACCAGAGCACTCTTGAGCACAAGCTTTCCAAATCGAGAATTGCCCGAACCCCATCCTCCAATGAGTCCAAATCAAGCCTTCTAATTCCTGCAAAAACCAAGCCCAACCACTGTTCATCATCTTCCATCGAGGGTCTGTTGCAGAGCTGAGCCCAAGCACGGCTCCCTTTTTTTATTTCATTTCTTCATCCGTTGAATCTGATTTGGACGGTCTTCTTCTTTAAGAGAAGTATCCGTCTTTTATCTTTAATGAAAAACAACAGTCCAGCTCATCTCTGCATTGGATTTCAACCTTTAAATGAATTTATGCTTCAAAAACCCGCTTCTGCCATAAAACTTTGGCCCTTCTACAACCCAAACTCTTGAAACCTAAAATACAAGCAAATTCCATCATAGACGAGCAATAAAAATATAATTAAATTAAAGCAATTAACGCATCTACATTGTTTAATTAAAGAAAATTAATTATTAAACTCCTAATCACTAGCTTAACACTAATAACCCATATTTATCCTTATTTTAACTGGAAAACTATACTAGCAAATCGGTAAGTGAAGCATATAAATGCGTATATTCTATGTTTATCAAAAAACCCCAAACCTATGTTTTGGTAGTCCTTGAGCAAAACAAAAACAAAATAAAGCAAAGAAATTAAGAAACTACTACTAGACGAATAAATGCCGCTTTCGTAAGGAGCACGATTGCATTTATCGTATGCAACAAGCCGTTAAACCTCTAAGTGTCCATAGGATGAGTTTTGTCTCGTGAGGGTTTACAGCCATGTTACCCACAAACATGTATGGAATGAGTAAGGTAGCATATTTTCCCACAACGAACTAGCTGTCGATATTATTGTTATAATTTTATTAAGTTACTAACAGCCAACACTGATTTCTTACTTGTGGATATACAGTGGCGACTTTTAGCAGAACTAACATACCAGAAGCCAGAAATAATGTCTATTCTGCACCCTCCAGTGCACTGTTTCATCAGCATAGTTGACAATCACATTATGTACACAATGTGCTTAAGAAGGAATGCACAAGTGTATATAAATAGAACATGGAAAAATTCATAATGGACCTGATCTTTCTTTCCAATGTCTCCGTAGTGGGATTTCCATACTGACCATACTAAAAGCTCTTGTAACTACCCTCTTGTAAAATTAAAACACGATCAGGTAAAAAAACTCATGAAAAGATAAGAAAAAAAGAAAGAAGACCCATAGATTGGTAATGGCAATTTCAAAATTCAAATAGAGCATAGGGAACCTTAAAAGCAATAAGCCCTTCTGTGTTCTTGAATTTGTAAGCAGAAGTATTGTCGATTGGAGTGGTGATTGCGTCAGTGACTATGCCGCTCTTGCCCCAGTCAATAAGCACATCAGATATTTCATATACAAATGAAACCATCAACTAGAACATCATAACAAACAATAACAGAAGCATTAAAATGGTGTATCGCCTATTTGATCAGCATACTCACCACACCACTTATAATAAATCAGAGCATTAAGACGGGGGAGATATAAGACAAGATGGAAACAGAAACACATATTTACTTGAGCCAGATTTGACAAGAAATGGTCGCTATGGGAATTAAATGATGGAAAAATATACATAAAATTTAAGATAATACAAATAACATATATCTAAAAACAAAAACAAATTGAGCAAGATGAAACAAACGAGAACACAATGACACCAAATCTTGTAAGAATTACAAGCATGAATATGGCAAATCTGATTGGCATAAGCACAAGTACTTTTGTTAAATCTGACCTAGAAATAGCAAACCAAAAGACCAAGATTACCAGCATGAATGGCAGCGCTCCCATCGGAGGCCAAGAATGCAGCCTCGGAGCCGTCCAACATCTGTACATTGTCGCCCCCTCCCACGACAACACCGACGGAGTAGATGACAGAGGCTGCAGCCGCCCTGTCAACCGCGGGACCGCGGCGGATGATGAGGCAGCAGAGGGCTTGGTGTTGGCCCAAGAAGCAGCGACGACGATGTTGCTGCAGCTGCGGTGGGCCTTGATGCTGAGCTGGTGGACGAGGTTGGGCAGGAAGGGAAGATGAGCGACGACATCCCGGCGGTGGAGGAAGGCGTCGCCGAGGCGGAGGAGGCGGAGAGAGGAGGGAGGAGGAGGAGCGGCATTTGAAGACGGTAAGGGGGGAAGAAACCCTAGTGGCGGCAGAGGTGGAAACGGCCAAGGTTAGGTTGTAGGGACACCCGACGGGGGAAGAAAGGAACAAAAGAAAAGGAGAAGAAGATCAAGAAAGGGGGCCCTTGTGTCAAGAAAGGAGCGACATTAGCATTCTCACTGTCATTTAGCTTCAGCAGAAAATTTCCTTTGAGCCGAAAAATCTCTGCTCTGTGCTTTGGAGTAAAGTATTCAAGATTAGTACCGTTGATAAGATTGAGGCCGCTAGCCAATTCCCCTTTCATTTGAAGATAAGCCTTTGCCTGCTAACGTATCTTCACAAATGCTTCCTGCAAGCAAGAATCTCTTAGCATAACTTGTGGAAACTAGCCATAGAAAACCATACGCTGGTGATCTGAGAAAATCTATTGAAGGAAGCTAGAAATGGGTAACATAGTCGTCACAACTGAGCAACTAGACACCAGCACATGCCTCCAACAAAAATTAAATGAACTTTCTGATGTAAACTAATGCAAAAGAGAAATGGCCACCTGAATCTATATTATATATGGCACCACATTCATTAACACTTCTAAAATCAGGAAAGAACTATTTATTTAGAAACTCAAACATTCTCATTCAAGCAATTGCTGAAACATGAGATTACCTGAACTTCCATTTCTGGATGGCCATACATCTTATCCAGTATGGTAACGCAAACAACGGAAACCAAGGTGATAAAGTTGCAGATTAGTTGTAGTGAAATCCTTAAAAGCCTCCGTAACAGTATTGTATATTTCATTCCTCCAAACTGACATGCTATCCCAATCATTAGGAATTCTCAGTCTCCAAGTCTAAAAGATGTTTATTCCCAATAGCTATGTCCACAAGAATTCTAAGTGACTCATGAACTTTAACTAACTGCCGAAATTGCGGCAGAAGTAGAGTACACGACTGAACAGACAATTAGGTAACTGCCACCACTGTTCCAAAGCAAGCTCAACACCTTTATGCACAATATTCTCTATATCAGCAATACCATTTGCATTTCGATCATGGAGGGCAAAGAAGGCTTGAATGACAAAGCTTAGGTGTTTCTTCTACTTGACCATTTGGAAATACATTTTTCTTCATATAAGCCCGGCTAGGCATCTTCCAATAGCAGTCAAGTAGAAGTTCATAGTTCTCAACACTTTTTCCAAAATCAGCCAAAGCATCCCACTGGCTGAGTTGACCAGCACAGTGAAGCCACTGCTCTTCCCAGAAACACATTTCGGCCTTGGACCCACGTTATTGTAAGTTCCTAGTGCGGACTTAATCATGACTTGGTAAGAGAGGCTCTGAGCTCGCTGCCAGTATCCATGCTGAACTAGTGAAAGTCCAGCCCGTGTTTCAGCAGTAATTGATCTTTTTTTCTGCAATCCAAATCACATGTCTTCTTCATTCCGTAGGCGATATAGCTTTGCAATAGGCGATATAGCATAGCATGTGATTCAGAACACTTATTATGATTCATAAACAACATCACAGGACTCTCTAGCAAAGCCAGGGATATATGCCATGCATTGTATGTCTTTCGAATATATTTAATGAGCTCACTTGGCATCTGTGGCACAGGATAGCTGAAGTGAAGGCCCTCCGGAAGTGCTTGCACAACATTTGGGCCACTTGCTTGCTGTCTTTTATGGCAGTCCTTTGATATAGGAGCTATAAGAGGTTTTGCCAGCTGCACTTGTTCATCCTTGTGCAGAGTTACCCATACAATTGGAAACACTAATACCCACATGTGATAAGCAACATTAGCATCCTTATGAGCCAATTCCCTCAACGGAAACACAAGGTCAACTACCTATAAGATGTAAAATGTCAGTTTCCAGAAAGATGAAAACAAACAGAATCTGAACGCAGAAAAAATCAGAAAGCAATTGAAACAATAACTCAAGTAAACATACGACATATAATCTAATTACTATCGCTAGTAAGTTTACAGAATAAATATGAGCAGGTTTGACACACAATACCCAAACAAATCTACATCTAATTAACCAATCAATTTCAATGCTGATTCCCGAAATTTAAAGGATGTTCAGCTTGATAGCGTTACAGATTTAACTTGCTGATGTAAACCAATGCAAAAGAGAAATGGCCATCTGGATCTATATTATATATGGCACTACATTCATCAACGCTTCTAAAATCAGGAAAGAACATTTTATTTAGAAACTCGGAACATTCTCATACAAGCAATTACAGAAACATGAGATTACCTGAACTTCCATTTGTGGATGGCCATACATTTTTTCCAAGCAATTACAGAAGCATCGGACAAACCCTAGCATTCCTCGCATTGTCACGCAAACCAAGGTGATAAAGTTGCGGATTAGTTGCAGTGAAATCCTTAAAAGCCTCTGACAGTATTGTATATTTCATTCCTCCAAACTGACATGTTATCCCAATCATTAGGAATACTCAGTCTCATGTCTCAAGGATTGTCTTCCTATCCGCATAAACATGCATTCCCACAACCGGGTTCCCAGAAAGCCGTTTATTCACATTAGCTATGTCCACAACAATTCTAACTGATTCATAAACTTCAACCAACTGCTGAAATTGGTGCAGAAGTAGAGTACACAACTGAACAAACAATTAGGTAACTGCTGCCACTGTTCCACAGCAAGCTCAACACCTTTCTACACAATATTCTCTATATCAGCAAACCATTTGCATTTCGATCATGGAGGACAAAGAAGGCTTGAATGAGACAAAGCTTAGGCGTTTCTTCTACTTGAGCCTTTGGAAACACATTTTCCCTCATATAAGCCCAGTTAGGCATCTTCCAATGGCAGTCAAGTACAAGTTCATAGTTCTCAACGCCTTTTCCAAAATCAGCCGAAGCATCCCACTGGCTGAGTTGACCAGCACAGGGAAGCCATTGCTCTTAAGAGACACACATTTCGGCCTTGGGGACCATGTTATTGTAAGTGCCATTCGTGGCCTTATTCATGGCTTGGTAAGAGAGGATCTGAGCTCGCTGCAGTATCCATACTGAACCAGTGAAAGTCCAGCCTCCGTTTCGGCAGTAATTGATCTTTTTTCTGCAATCAACACCACCAGTCGTCTTCATTCAGTAGCCAATATAGCTTAGCAAGTGATTCAGAACTTTTATTATCATTCCTAAACAACATCACACGACTCTCCAGCAAAGTCAGGGAGACATACCATGGATTGTAGGTCTTTCCAATATATTTGATGAGCTCACTTGGCATCCGTAGCAGAGGATAGCTTAAGTGAAGGCCCACCGGAAGTGCTTGCACAACATTTCGCCTACTTGCTTGCTGTCTTTTGTGGCAGTCTTTTGATAAAAGAGCTATAATGGGTTTTGCCAGTTGCACTTGTTCATCCTTGTGCAGAGTTACCCATACAATTGGAAACACTAATACCCACATGTGATAAGCAACATTAGCATCTGTATGAGCCAATTCTCTCAACGAAAACACAAGGTCAGCTACCTATAAGTTGTAACATGTCAGTTACCAGAAAGATGAATACAAACAATATCTCAACGCAGAAAAAGTCAGAAAGCAATTGAAACAATAACTCAAGTAAACATACGACAGATAATCTCATTCCAATCGCTAGTAAGTTTACAGAATAAATATGAGCAGGTCTGACAAACAATCCCCATAAAAATCTACATCAAATTAACCAATAAATAACAATGCTGATTCCCGAAATTTAAAGGGTGTTTAGCATGCTAGCCCTACAGATTTAACTTTCGGATGTAAACTAAAGCAAAAGAGAAATGGCCACCGGGATCTATATTATATATGGCACCACATTCATCAACACATCTAAAATAAGGAAAGAACTTTTTATTTAGAAACTCAAAACATTCTCAAACAAGCATTTACAGAAACATGAGATTACCTGAACTACCATTTGTGGATGGCCATACATCTTTTCCAGTATGGTAACGCAAACATCGGACAATCCCTGCTTGCGCGATATATGAGCAAGCTTATTAGCATTCCATGCTTTGTCACGGAAACCAAGGAGATAAAGTTGCGGATTAGTAGCAGTGAAATCCTTAAAAGCCTCTATGACAGTATTGCATATTTCATTCCAGCCAAACTGACATGTTATCCCAATCATTAGGAATTCTCAGTCTCCAAGTCTCAAGGATTGTCTTCCTATCCACATAAACATGCATTCCCACAACCGGGTTCTCAGACAGCCATTTATTCACATGAGCTATGTCCACAACAATTCTAACTGATTCATGAACTCCAACTAACTGCTGAAATTGCTGCAGAAGTGGAGTACACGACTGAACAGACAATTAGGTAACTGCCACCACTGTTCCAAAGCAAGCTCAACAATTTTTTGCACAATATTCTCTATATCAGCAACATCATTTGCATTTCGATCAGGGATGGCAAAGTAGGCTTGAATGAAACGAAGCTTAGGTGTTTCTTCTACTTCAGCCTATGGAAATGCATTTTCCTTCAAATAAACCCAATTAGGCATCTTCCAATGGCAGTCAAGTAGAAGTTCATAGTCCTTAGCGCCTTTTCCAAAATCAGCCAAAGCATCCCACTGGCTGAGTTGACCAGCACAGTGAAGCCACCGCTATTCCCAGAAACACATTTCGGCTTTGGGGACCATGTTATTCTAAGTGCCTTGCCTCGCCTTAATCATGGCTTGGTAAGAGAGGCTCGGAGCTCGCTGCCTGTATCCATGCTGAAGCAGTGAAAGTCCAGCATGTGTTTCAGCAGTAATTGACCTTTTTTTCCGCAATCCACATCACACGTCTTCCTCATTCAATAAGCGATATAGCTTAGCAAGTGATTCAGAACATTAGCAAGTGATTCAGAACATTATGTTTCTTTGTATGGATTTTGTACCATTTGGATTGCAATCAGAGTCAAATGAGGTATATAATCCATGCCGCCTACCCCAGATAGCTGGGATAAGGCGTATGATGATGATGATGATGATGATGATGATCATCACAAGACTCTGTAGCAAACCAGGGATATATGCCATGCATTGTAAGTCTTTCCAAGATATTTGATGAGCTCACTTGGCATCCGTGGCTGAGGATATCTTAAGTGGAGGCCCTCCGGAAGTGCTTGCACAACATTTGGCCTACTTGCTTGCTGTCTTTTATGGCAGTCCTATGATAAAAGGAGGTAGAATAGGTTTTGCCGGCTGCACTTGTTCATCCTTGTGCAGAGTTACCCATACAATTGGAAACACTAATACCCGCACGTGATAAGCAACATTAGCATCTTTATGAGCCAATTCCCTCAATGGAAACACAAGGTCAGCTACCTATAAGATGTAAAATGTCAGTTTCCAGAAAGATGAAAACAAACAGAATCTGAACGCAGAAAAAATCAGAAAGCAATTGAAACAATAACTCAAGTAAACATACGACAAATAATCTAATTCCTATCGCTAGTAAGTTTACAGAATAAATATGAGCAGGTCTGACACACAATACCCAAACAAATCTACATTAAATTAACCAATCAATTTCAATGCTGATTCCCGAAATTTAAAGGATGTTTAGCTTGATAGCCTTACAGATTTAACTTGCTGATGTAAACCAATGCAAAAGAGAAATGGCCATCTGGATCTATATTATATATGGCACTACATTCATCAACGCTTCTAAAATCAGGAAAGAACATTTTATTTAGAAACTCGGAACATTCTCATACTAGCAATTACAGAAACATGAGATTACCTGAACTTCCATTTGTGAATGGCCATACATTTTTTCCAAGCAATTACAGAAACATCGTACAAACCCTAGCATTCCTCGCATTGTCACGCAAACCAAGGTGATAAAGATGCGGATTAGTTGCAGTGAAATCCTTAAAAGCCTCTATGACAGTATTGTATATTTCATTCCTCCAAACTGACATGTTATCCCAATCATTAGGAATACTCAGTCTCATGTCTCAAGGATTGTCTTCCTATCCACATAAACATGCATTCCCACAACCGGGTTCCCAGAAAGCCATTTATTCACATTAGCTATGCCCACAACAATTCTAACTGATTCATGAACTTCAACTAACTGCTGAAATTGCTGCAGAAGTGGAGTACACGACTGAACAGACAATTAGGTAACTGCCACCACTGTTCCAAAGCAAGCTCAACAATTTTCTGCACAATATTCTCTATATCAGCAACATCATATGCATTTCGATCATGGAGGGCAAAGTAGGCTTGAATGAAACGAAGCTTAGATGTTTCTTTTCCTTCAGCCTATGGAAATGCATTTTCCTTCATATAAACCCAGTTAGGCATCTTCCAATGGCAGTCAAGTAGAAGTTCATAGTTCTCAATGCCTTTTCCAAAATCAGCTAAAGCATCCCACTGGCTGAGTTGACCAGCACAGTGAAGCCACCACTCTTCCCAGCAACACATTTCGGCCTTGGGGACCATGTTATTGTAAGTGCCTTGCCTGGCCTTAATCATGGCTTGGTAAGAGAGGCTCAGAGCACGGTGTCTGTATCCATGCTGAACCAGTGAAAGTCCAGCATGTGTTTCAGCAGTAATTCATTTTTTTTTCCCCAATCCACATCACACGTCTTCTTCATTCAATAAGCGATATAGCTTAGCAAGTGATTCAGAACACATATTATCAATCATAAACATCATCACAAGACTCTGTAGCAAACCAGGGATATATGCCATGTATTGTAAGTTTTTCCAAGATATTTGACGAGCTCACTCGGCATCTGTGGCTGAGGATAGCTTAAGTGGAGGCCCTCCGGAAGTGCTTGCACAACATTTGGCCTACTTGCTTGCTGTCTTTTATGGCAGTCCTATGATAAACGGAGGTATAATAGGTTTTGCCACCTGCACTTGTTCATCCTTGTGCGGGGTTACCCATACAATTGGAAACACTAATACCCACATGTGATAAGCAACATTAGCATCTTTACGAGCCAATGCCCTCAACGGAAACACAGAACAGCTGCCTATAAGATGTAAAATGTCAGTTTCCAGAAAGATGAAAACAAACAGAATCTGAACGCAGAAAAAGTCAGAAAGCAATTGAAAAAATAACTCAAGTAAACATACGACATATAATCTAATTCCTATTGCTAGTAAGTTTACAGAATAAATATGAGCAGGTCTGACACACAATACCCAAACAAATCTACATCAAATTAACCAATCAATTTCAATGCTGATTCCCGAAATTTAAAGGATGTTCAGCTTGATAGCCTTACAGATTTAACTTGCTGATGTAAACCAATGCAAAAGAGAAATGGCCATCTGGATCTATATTATATATGGCACTACATTCATCAACGCTTCTAAAATCAGGAAAGAACATTTTATTTAGAAACTCAGAACATTCTCATACAAGCAATTACATAAACATGAGATTACCTGAACTTCCATTTGTGGATGGCCATACATTTTTTCCAAGCAATTACAGAAACATCGGTCGAACCCTAGCATTCCTCGCATTGTCACGAAAACCAAGGTGATAAAGTTGCGGATTAGTTGCAGTGAAATCCTTAAAAGCCACTATGACAGTATTGTATATTTCATTCCTCAAAACTGACATGTTATCCCAATCGTTAGGAATTCTCAGTCTCATGTCTCAGGGATTGTCTTCCTATCCCCATAAACATGCATTCCCACAACCGGGCTCCCAGAAAGCCCTTTATTCACATTAGCTATGTCCACAACAATTCTAACTGACTCATAAACTTCAACCAACTGCTGAAATTGCTGCAAAAGTAGAGTACACAACTGAACAAACAATTAGGTAACTGCCGCCGCTGTTCCACAGCAAGCTCAACACCTTTCTACACAATATTCTCTGTATCAGCAAACCATTTGCATTTCGATCATGGAGGGCAAAGAAGGCTTGAATGAAACAAAGCTTAGGCGTTTCTTCTACTTGAGCCTTTGGAAACACATTTTCCCTCATATAAGCCTAGTTAGGCATCTTCCAATGGCAGTCACGTACAAGTTCATTGTTGTCAACGCCTTTTCCAAAATCAGCCTAAGCATCCCACTGGCTGAGTTGACCAGCACAGGGAAGCCATTGCTCTGAACAGAAACACATTTCGGCCTTGGGGACCATGTTAATCTAAGTGCCGTGCGTGGCCTTATTCATGGCTTTGTAAGAGAGGATCTGAGCTCGCTGCCAGTATCCATAGTGAACCAGTGAAAGTTCAGCCTCCGTTTCGGGAGTAATTGATCTTTTTTTCTGCAATCAACACCACCAGTCTTCTTCATTCAGTAGGCAATATAGCTTAGCAAGTGATTCAGAAGACTTCTTATCATTCACAAACAACATCACACGACTCTCCAGCAAAGTCAGGGAGACATACTATGGATTGTAAGTCTTTCCAATATATTTGATGAGCTATTTTGGCATCTGTAGCAGAGGATAGCTTAAGTGAAGGCCCACCGGAAGTGCTTGCACAACATTTCGCCTACTTGCATGCTGTCTTTTGTGGCAGTCTTTTGATAAAAGAGCTATAATGGGTTTTGCCAGTTGCACTTGTTCATCCTCGTGCAGAGTTACCCATACAATTGGAAACACTAATACCCATATGTGATAAACAACATTAGCATCTGTATGAGCCAATTCTCTCAACGAAAACACAAGGTCAGCTACCTATAAGTTGTAACATGTCAGTTACCAGAAAGATGAATACAAACAATATTTCAACGCAGAAAAAGTCAGAAAGCAATTGAAACAATAACTCAAGTAAACATACGACAGATAATCTCATTCCTATCGCAGGTCTGACAAACAATCCCCATAAAAATCTACATCAAATTAACCAATGAATAACAATGCTGATTCCCGAAATTTAAAGGGTGTTTAGCATGATAGCCATACAGATTTAACATTCGGATGTAAACTAAAGCAAAAGAGAAATGGCCACCGGGATCTATATTATATATGGCGCCACATTCATCAACACATCTAAAATAAGGAAAGAACTTTTCATTTAGAAACTCAGAACATTCTCAAAAAAGCATTTACAGAAACATGAGATTACCTGAACTTCCATTTGTGGATGGCCATACATCTTTTCCAGTATGGTAATGCAAACATCGGACAATCCCTGCTTGCGCGATATATGAGCAAGCTTATTAGCATTCCATGCTTTGTCACGGAAACCAAGGTGATAAAGTTGCAGATTAGAAGTAGTGAAATCCTTAAAAGCCTCTATGACAGTATTGTATATTTCCTTCCGCCAAACTGACATGTTATCCCAATCATAGGAATTATCAGTCTCCAAGTCTCAAGGATTGTCCTCCTATCCACATAAACATGCATTTCCACAACCGGGTTCTCAGACAGCCATTTATTCACATGAGCTATGTCCACAACAATTCTAACTGATTCATGAACTTCAACTAACTGCTGAAATTGCTGCAGAAGTGGAGTACACGACTGAACAGACAATTAGGTAACTGCCACCACTGTTCCAAAGCAAGCTCAACAATTTTCTGCACAATATTCTCTATATCAGCAACATCATATGCATTTCGATCATGGAGGGCAAAGTAGGCTTGAATGAAACGAAGCTTAGGTGTTTCTTCTCCTTCAGCCTATGGAAATGCATTTTCCTTCATATAAACCCAGTTAGGCATTTTCCAATGGCAGTCAAGTAGAAGTTCATAGTTCTCAATGCCTTTTCCAAAATCAGCCAAAGCATCCCACTGGCTGAGTTGACCAGCACAGTGAAGCCACCGCTCTTCCCAGAAACACATTTCGGCCCTGGGGACCATGTTATTGTAAGTGCCTTGCCTGGCCTTAATCATGGCTTGGTAAGAGAGGCTCAGAGCACGGTGTCTGTATCCATGCTGAACCAGTGAAAGTCCAGCATGTGTTTCAGCAGTAATTCATTTTTTTTTCCACAATCCACATCACACGTCTTCTTCATTCAATAAGCGATATAGCTTAGCAAGTGATTCAGAACACTTATTATCAATCATAAACATCATCACAAGACTCTGTAGCAAACCAGGGATATATGCCATGTATTGTAAGTTTTTCCAAGATATTTGACGAGCTCACTCGGCATCTGTGGCTGAGGATAGCTTAAGTGGAGGCCCTCCGGAAGTGCTTGCACAACATTTGGCCTACTTGCTTGCTGTCTTTTATGGCAGTCCTATGATAAACGGAGCTATAATAGGTTTTGCCACCTGCACTTGTTCATCCTTGTGCGGAGTTACCCATACAATTGGAAACACTAATACCCGCATGTGATAAGCAACATTAGCATCTTTACGAGCCAATTCCCTCAACGGAAACACAGAACAGCTGCCTATAAGATGTAAAATGTCAGTTTCCAGAAAGATGAAAACAAACAGAATCTGAACGCAGAAAAAGTCAGAAAGCAATTGAAAAAATAACTCAAGTAAACATACGACATATAATCTAATTCCTATTGCTAGTAAGTTTACAGAATAAATATGAGCAGGTCTGACACACAATACCCAAACAAATCTACATCAAATTAACCAATCAATTTCAATGCTGATTCCCGAAATTTAAAGGATGTTCAGCTTGATAGCCTTACAGATTTAACTTGCTGATGTAAACCAATGCAAAAGAGAAATGGCCATCTGGATCTATATTATATATGGCACTACATTCATCAACGCTTCTAAAATCAGGAAAGAACATTTTATTTAGAAACTCAGAACATTCTCATACAAGCAATTACATAAACATGAGATTACCTGAACTTCCATTTGTGCTTGGCCATACATTTTTTCCAGTATGGTAATGCAAACATCGGACAATCCCTGCTTGCGCGATATATGAGCAAGCTTATTAGC
Source organism: Houttuynia cordata (assembly GCA_039654745.1). NCBI lineage: Eukaryota > Viridiplantae > Streptophyta > Magnoliopsida > Piperales > Saururaceae > Houttuynia > Houttuynia cordata. The sequence continues at coordinate 37,884,254 of CM077502.1, read as the reverse complement.
ATTTGTTCATCCGTGTGCAGAGTTACCGATACAACTGGAAACACTAATACGCACATGTGATAAGCAACATTAGCATCTTTATGAGCCAATTCCCTCGACGGAAACACAGGGTCAGCTGCCTATAAATTGTAACATGTCAGTTACCAGAAAGATGAAAACAAACAGAATCCCAACGCAGAAAAAGTCAGAAAGCAATTGAAACAATAACTCAAGTACACATACGACAGATAATCTCATTCCCATCGCTAGTAAGTTTCCAGAATAAATATCAGCTGGTCTGACACACAATACCCTTAAAAATCTACATCAAATTAACCAATAAATTTCAATGCTGATTCCCAAAATTTAAAGTGTGTTTAGCATGATAGCCTTACAGAATTAACTTTCTGATGTAAACTAACGCAAAAGAGAAATGGCCACCGGGATCTATATTATATATCGCACCACATTCATCAACACTTCTAAAATCAGGAAAGAACTTTTTATAGAGAAACTCAGAACATTCTCAAACAAGCATTTACAGAAACATGAGATTACCTGAACTTCCATTTGTGGATGGCCATACATCTTTTCCAGTACGGTAATGCAAACATCGGACAATCCATGCTTGCGCGATATATGAGCACGCTTATTAGCATTCCATGCTTTGTCACAGAAACCAAGTTGATAAAGTTGCAGATTAGAAGCAGTGAAATCCTTAAAAGCCTCTATGACAGTATTGTATATTTCATTCCGCCAAACTGACATCTTATCCCAATCATTAGGAATTCTCAGTCTCCAAGTCTCAAGGATTGTCTTCCTATCCACATAAACATGCATTCCCACAACCGGGTTCTCAGAAAGCCATTTATTCACATTAGCTATGTCCACAACAATTCTAACTGATTCATGAACTTCAACTAACTGCTGAAATTGCTGCAGAAGTGGAGTACACTACTGAACAGACAATTAGGTAACTACCACCACTGTTCCAAAGCAAGCTCAACAATTTTCTGCACAATATTCTCTATATCAGCAACATCATTTGCATTTCGATCATGGAGGGCAAAGTAGGCTTGAATGAAACGAAGCTTAGGTGTTTCTTCTATTTCAGCCTATGGAAATGCTTTTTTCTTCATTTAAACCCAGTTAGGCATCTTGCAATGGCAGTCAAGTAGAAGTTCATAGTTCTTAGCGCCTTTTTCCAAAATCAGCCAAAGCATCCCACTAGCTGAGTTGACCAGCACAGTGAAGCCACCGCTATTCCCAAAAACACATTTCGGCCTTGGGGACCCTGTTATTCTATGTGCCTTGCCTGGCCTTAATCATGGCTTGGTAAGAGAGGCTCAGAGCTCGCTGCCTGTATCCATGCTGAACCAGTGAAAGTCCAGCATGGGTTTCAGCAGTAATTGATCTTTTTTTTCCACAATCCACATCACACGTCTTCTTCATTCAATAAGCGATATAGCTTAGCAAGTGATTCAGAACACTTATTATCAATCATAAACATCATCACAAGACTCTGTAGCAAACCAGGGATATATGCCATGCATTGTAAGTCTTTCCAAGATATTTGATGAGCTCACTTGGCATCTGTGGCTGAGGATAGCTTAAGTGGAGGCCCTCTGGAAGTGCTTGCACAACATTTGGCCTACTTGCTTGCTGTCTTTTATGGCAGTCCTTTGATATAGGAGCTATAATAGGTTTTGCCAGCTGTACTTGTTCATCCTTTTGCAGAGTTACCCATACAATTGGAAACACTAATACCCACATGTGATAAGCAACATTAGCATATGTATGAGACAATTCTCTCAACGGAAACACAAGTCTCCAAGTATCGAGGATGTCCTTCATATCCACAAAAACAAGCATCCCCACAACCGGGTTCCATGAAAGCTGTTTATTCCCATTAGCTATGTCCACAAGAATTCTAACAGATTCATGAACTTCAACTAACTGCTGAAATTACTGCAGAAGTACAGTACACGACGGAAGAGACAATTACGTAACTGCCACCACTGTTCCAAAGCAAGCTCAACACCTTTCTGCAAAATATTCTCTATATCAGCAACACCATTTGCATTTCGATTAAGGAGGGCAAAGAAGGATTGAATGAGACTAAGCTTAGGGGTTACTTCTACTTGACCCTTTGGAAACACATTTTCCTTCATATAAGCCCAGTTAGGCAACTTCCAATGTTAGTCAAGTACAAGTTCATAGTTCTTACTGCCTTTTCCAAAATCAGCCAAAGCATCCCACTGGCAGAGTTGACCAGCACAGTGAAGCCACTGCTCTTCCCAGAAACAGATTTCGGCCTTGGGGACTATGTTATTGTACGTGCTTTGCGTTGCCTTAATCATGGCTTGGTAAGAGAGGCTCAGAGCTCGCTGGCAGTATCCATGCTGAACCATTGAAAGTCCAGCCTGCGTTTCAGCAGTAATTGATCTTTTTTTCTGCAATGCACATCGAGCATCTTCTTCATTCAGTAGGCGATATAGCTTAGCAAGTGATTCAGAACACTTATTATCACTCATACACAACATCACACGACTCTCTAGCAAAGCCTGGGATATATGCCATGCATTGTAAGTCTTTCCAATATATTTAATGAGCTCACTTGACATCTATGGCTGAGGATATCTTAAGTGAAGGCCATCCGGAAGTGCTTGCACAAAATTTGGCCTACTTGCTTGTTGTCTTTTATGGCAGTGCTTTGATAAAAGAGCTATAATAGGTTTTGCCAGTAGCACTTGCTCATCCTCGTGCAGAGTTACCCATACAATTGGAAACACAAATACCCACATGTGATAAACAACATTAGCATCATCTGTATGAGCCAATTCCCTCAACGGAAACACAGGGTCAGCTGCCTATAAGTTGTAACATGTCAGTTACCAGAAAGATGAAAACAAACAGAATCCCAATGCAGAAAAAGTCAGAAAGCAATTGAAACACTAACTCAAGTAAACATACGACAGAATCTCATTCCTATCACTAGTAAGTTCACAGAATAAATATGAGCAGGTCTGACAAACAATACCCATAAAAATCTACATCAAATTAACCAATCAATTTCAATGCTGATTCCCGAAATTTAAAGGATGTTTAGCATGATATCCTTACAGATTTAACTTTTTGATGTAAACTAACGCAAAAGAGAAATAGACCCCTTGATCAATATTATACATGGCACCACATTCATCAACACTTCTAAAATCAGGAAAGAACTTTTTATTTAGAAACTCAGAACATTCTCAAACAAGCATTTACAGAAACAAGAGATTACCTGAACTTTCAGTTGTGGATGGCCATACATCTTTTCCAGTATGGTAACGCAAACATCGCACAAACCCTGCTTGCGGGATGTATGAGCAAGCTTATTAGCATTCCATGTTTTGTCACGGAAACCAAGGTGATAAAGTTGCGGATTAGTTGTAGTGAAATCCTTCAAAGCCTCTATGTCAGTATTATATATTTAATTCCTCCAAACTGACATGTTATCCCGATAATTAGGAATTCATAGTCTCCAATTATCAAGGATGTTCTTCATATCCACATAAACATGCATCCCCACAACCAGGTTCCCAGAAAGCTGTTTATTCCCATTAGCTATGTCCACAAGAATTCTAACTGATTCATGAACTTCAACTAACTGCTGAAATTGCAGCAGATGTGGAGTACACGACTGAACAGACAATTAGGTATCTGCCACCACTGTTCCAAAATCAACCAAAGCAATCCCACTGGATGAGAGACTCTGAGCTCGCTGCCTGTATCCATGCTCAACCAGTGAAAGCCCAGCATGTGTTTCAGCAGTAATTGATCTTTTTTTCCGCAATCCACATCACACGTCTTCTTCATTCAGTAAGCGATATAGCTTAGCAAGTGATTCAGACTGCTTATTATCATTCATAAACAACATCACAAGACTCTCAAGCAAAGCCAGGGATATATGCCATGCATTGTAAGTCTTTCCAAGATATTTGATTAGCTCACTTGGCATCTGTGGCAGAGGATAGCTTAAGTGGAGGCCCTCCGGAAGTGCTTGCACAACATTTGGCCTACTTGCTTGCTGTCTTTTATGGCAGTCCTTTGATATAGGAGCTATAATAGGTTTTGCCAGCTGCACTTGTTCATCCTTGTGCAGAGTTACCCATACAATTGGAAACACTAATACCCACATGTGATAGGCAACATTAGCATCTGTATGAGCCAATTCTCTCAATGGAAACACAAGGTCAGCTACCTATAAGTTGTAACATGTCTGTTACTAGAAAGATGAAAACAAACAGAATCTCAAAGCAGAAAAAGTCAGAAAGCAATTGAAACAATAACTCAAGTAAACATACGACAGATAATCTCATTCCTATCGCTAGTAAGTTTACAGAATAAATATGAGCAAGTCTGACACACAATACCCATAAAAATCTACATCAAATTAACCAATAAATTTCAATGCTGATTCCCGAAATTTAAAGGGTGTTTAGCATGATAGCCTTACAGATTTAACTTTCTGATGTAAACTAACGCAAAAGAGTAATGGCCACCGGGATCTATATTATATATGGCACCACATTCATCAATACTTCTAAAATCAGGAAAGAACTTTTTATTTAGAAACTCAGATTATTCTCAAACAAGCATTTACAGAAACATGAGATTACCTGAACTTCCATTTGTGGATGGCCATACATCTTTTCTAGTATGGAAACGCAAACATCGGACAAACCCAGCTTGCGAGATATATGAGCAAGCTTATTAGCAATCCATGCTTTGTCACGGAAACCAAGGTGATAAAGTTGCGGATTAGTTGTGGTGAAATCCTTAAAAGCCTCTATGACAGTATTGTATATTTCATTCCTCCAAACTAACATGTTATCCCAATCATTAGGAATTCTCAGTCTCCAAGTCTCAAAGATGTCCTTCCTATCCACATAAACATGCATTCCCACAACCGGTTTCCCAGAAAGCTGTTTATTCACATTAGCTATGTCCACAACAATTCTAACTGATTCATGAAGTTCAACTTACTGATGAAATTGCTGCAGAAGTGGAGTACACGACTGAACAGACAATTAAGTAACTACCACCACTGTTCCAAAGCAAGCTCAACACCTTTCTGCACAATACTCTCTATATGAGCAACACCATTTGCATTTCGAGCATGGAGGGCAAAGAAGCTTGAATGAGATGAAGCTTAGGTGTTTCTTCTACCTGAGCCTTTGGAAATACATTTTCCTTCATATAAGCCCAGTTAGGCATCTTCCAATGGCAGTCAAGCAGAAATTCATAGTTCTCAACGCCTTTTCCAAAATCAGCCAAAGCATCCCACTGGCTGAGTTGACCAGCACAGTGAAGCCACTACTCTTCCCAAAAACACATTTTGGGCTTGGGGACCATGTTATTGTAAGTGCCTTGTGTGGCCTTAATCTTGGCCAGGTAAGAGAGGCTCTGAGCTCGCTGCCAATATCCATGCTGAACCAGTGAAAGTCCAGCCCGCGTTTCAGCAATAATTGATCTTTTTTCTGCAATCGACATCACATGTCTTCTTCATTCAGTAGGCGATATAGCTTAGCAAGTGATTCAGAACACTTATTATCATTCATAAACAACATCACAAGACTCTCTAGCAAAGCCAGGGATATATGCCATGCATTGTAAGTCTTTCCAATATATTTGATGAGCTCACTTGGCATCAAAAGTGATGTCAACTTGCTCACTGGAGCTTGACAGCTGTGGAAGCCATAAGGGGAGGTAAACAGAATTGAAGCTCACCTTCAGGATACGTGGCATGAATGATGTATCATTGAGTGACAATGCAAGCTCTGTTGCTTATTTGCGCAGAAACTCAACATTTGCTGATCTGGTTATGGCGATATAGAAGTCATAAATCATGAAGCGCTATCCAATGAGATCAATTTGGAAGTGATAAAAAGTATAACAGAATATTTGCATACCCTTTTGGTTGCCCAGTTACAGGATCTGTCAAAATAATCACCTTTAGCACTTCCCCACATTGATTGAAATGCCGAGAAAGACTGTCCTTGGAGGCAGCAAAATGGACCTATACACTAAAAGGTCAATATGCCACACAGTGTCCCAGTAAAAGTTTTTAGTTCGAACGCTCGCATTACTAATAAAGATAGTCCTAGCCATTGCATCCTCCATAGGATGAACTGCAGAGTATGTACCTGCAATGAACAAATATATTCCACACTCTGTTAAAAAAACTACATTGATAACATGAACTTAACAGCAAAAAGTGCTACAATTAATGAAGTATACAATATTGCAGCCTCCCTAACATCAACAAAAGTAACTTTCAGCCAGAACTACTTATTCATGTAATGGTTCAGCTGTAACTTAAAACAGCTTATATATGAGCAATGATCATAAACCTGTTTCAGTACAGAGGCCATAGTAGAAAGCTACGCTAGGCATTCTTTAGGTAAACAATGCCAGTAACCAAGAAAAGCAAAACCACTGAAATCAGTCCAGTAAACAACGTTGTTGTCCATTCAAACTTCACCCAAAAGAAAAGTAACTCAGCCAAAACTCCTATATCAAAAAATGGTACGACTGTAGCTTTGACAAATACTGCCTCTCCAAAATTACCTGTCCTCATTAGAAACTTAAAATGAACTGATTTTCGTTCATTCTTGTTTTCTAATGAGGATAGGTTATTATGGGCAGAGGGAGTATAACATTTACAATCACAAGCCTAAAAGAGCAGAAAGTATGGTGCGGTAGAAAGCTACATAAGATATACTGTTGGCAAGGTCTTCATTTAATATTTACGACAGAATCCAAGGTAGGAGACATTAAATTTTTAAAACAATGTACACAAACTAATTGTTCCAATGTGAGGTTAAGCAATGTTTCCCATATCATTTTTATCCACTCTCCTTGTAAAGTCTATGTTTCCTCTCTCTCCTATAATAGGATTCAATTTTGTAATGAACATTCTAGGATGCAAATGGCTATAACAATACTAACAGACTTATAATTACTTTTGAGGCCTGCAAATAAAACCAGGAGGAAAACGTTTCTTAACTGTCAATATTCGGCCCCAAACAAAACCCTTTCTCCCCTAAAATCACATTACAACTTCGCCACTATAAGCAAACAACATCACCATCGAACACATAGCAAATGCCAGCACAGACTAGTTAAAGGCATTTAGAATAAATAATTTGGTCCAAATCAAAAGAGCCCAATTAAATACACGTTACAATATCTCAAACATACAGTAGAAGCGAATAACAAATGATGCAGCTATCGCCTATCAGCAAAACATATAAGTTCCGTAACTGATTCAAGGAATAAAACTGATGAAAGTCTCATTCATATGATTAGGAAAATACATAATATTTGGAAAGGAGATCTGGGTTGGTGCAGAATCATTCATCCCACTCGAATCCAGCAGAAATCTTCTGTGAGCTCTTAAGTTTCTTCCCCCTTCCTCTGCACTCCCCATTCGTGCATGTCCAAAAGCGCGATTGCAACCCTAGCCCCACAATCATAACTGAAAATTTTCAAGATTGCAATCACGATAAGGAATATAAGTTCAAGAAGTCTATAATCTCCGGACAGGAAGAGCAAGAATTGCATATTCAAGAAACAAAGAAGCAATCATGTGAACTACCACTTCTGGAAGGTGCTTCCACGACGGACAGACCGGAGGCTGTCCATCGTTCCTCTGCGGCACGAATCTTCCGCCGCTGGCTTTGTTGTGGTAGACATTGACGCGCTCGAGCTGGAGGTCCGTGTCGCCGGAGTAGCGGCCCGTGACGTCGCTGCCATGCTCAGCACAGATGACCTCCCAGAAATTGGCGCCGATCTGGTTGCCGCACTGGCCACCGTGGATGTGGAGGATCTGCCACATGCCCGGCGGCAGGAATGGGAGGAGAGAGATTAGGGTGGGTTTCGGAAGGGAAGGAGTCGGAGTGGGGGGATGCCACTTGGACGGGTCATTTTATTTCCGGTTATGGGGAACAGAGTACCCGGTTCCGGTTCCGGGTTGGAAAGAGGAACCGACCCACTGGGTCGGGGCTGGTTCAGCCGTTCAGATATTACATGAAAAAAATCCCCACACGGACAGGCTATATATTAAAAGGGTATTTATTAAATAGGGGAATTTATATAAAAAATCATGAAAAAAAATTTTTTTTACCAAAACGTGGCACTGTAGCAAATATTTACCGAAATGGTGTTCTGACAAGCCACGCAGGCGCCAGCGCGGCCGCTGGTGCCTGCGTGGCCTTTTTTTTTTTAACCAGCCCAAAAGGCGTCGGTTCAACCGACGCCTCTCAGTTAAATGAGAAAGGCGTCGGTTTTAATTCATTGTCATTTTTCGTCCCATTTTAAATAGGCCGTCACTTCAATGATACATATCTCTCTCATTTCTAACCCATTTTCACTCATTTTTTTTTCATTCTTCCTTATTTTTAGTGCTATTTCTAGTGATTATGATATCACAAAGATGTTGAGCCATCACATACCATTTATCGTAGTTTTTGTAGTATTTTTTTCCATAAATAGTATGCGATGGATCAATATCTTTGCGATATCATTATGACCAGAAAGACCACTAAAAATAAGGAAGAATGAAAAAAAATGGGCAAAAATGGATGAATAATAAGAGAGATATGCATCATTGAAGTTATCACCCCTTTAAAATGGGACAGATTTGTTTTAGTGGGACAAATTTCAATGATGCATATCTCTCTCATTCTTCATCCATTTTCGCCTATTTTTTTTTCATTCTTCCTTATTTTTAGTGGTCTTTCTGGTCATAATGATATCGCAAAGATGTTGATCCATCACATACTATTTATGGAAAAAAATACTACAAAAACTACGATAAATAGTATGTGATGGCTCAACATCTTTGTGATATCATAATCACTAGAAAGAGCACTAAAAATAAGGAAGAATGAAAAAAAAATGAGTGAAAATGGGTTAGAAATGAGAGAGATATGTATCGTTGAAGTGACGGCCTATTTAAAATGGGACGAAAAATGATAATTAAAAGGCGTCGGTTTTGTGAAACCGACGCCTTTCTCATTTAACCGAAACGCGTCGGTTCTCTCGGGCCGATTAAAAAAAAAAAGGCCACGCAGGCACCAGTGGCCGCGCTGGCGCCTGCGTGGCTTGTCAGAACACCATTTCGGTAAATATTTGCTACAGTGCCACATTTTGGTAAAAAAAATTTTTTTTATGATTTTTTATATAAATTCCCCTTTATTAAATAATACACAATAAAATTTCAGATTGGGAACATTGTTCAAATTATTTCCCGATGTGGGTATGTGAAGAGCCATGGCTTTATTTTTTAAATTAACTATTTTTACCTATTTTAGTGGGACAAACTTCAATAATGCATATCTCTCCCATTTCTAATCCATTCTTGCCCATTTTTTTTATTCTTCATTATTTTTAGTGTTCTTTCTGATCATTATGATATCACAAAAATGTTGAGCCACCACATACTATTTATCATAGTTTTTGTGGCATTTTTTTAATAGGATATCAAGGTCATTAGGATATCATAATGATTAGAAAGAGCACTAAAAATAAGGAAGAATGAAAAAAAATGGGCGAGAACAGATTAGAAATGAGAGAGATATGCATCGTTGAAGTTTGTCTCACTAAACCGCTAAATGTGTCTTCTGTTTACACACAAAGGCGTCCGTTCAACCGCGTTTCCCTTAAGTTGAGAGGCGTCGGTTCAACCATAGAAAATGCTTCTTTTATGCCTCGGGTATTAGCCACAGCTTGTATTCATTCAGTAATTCTACCCCTTCTGAATTCTTGGACCTCGCTTCTTAATATTGTGACTCTTCCATGCTGTGTCTCAGGAACCTCTTCAATACGGTCCGGATTGCTAGCTCCCGTTCATAGTTCTGCTACAGATGATACACGAGGAATCTTTTTATGGCGGTTCTTCCTTCTAATGACCCCGTCACTTTAACATTGACCAGGATCTCGCTTAAGAAGCAATGACCTCTTTCTTTCCTCACAACCTAACTGTTCATATCAGCATTAGTACTTCGAAGTACTTATATAATTAAAGCAAAGTAAATAAAAAGAGCCTTTCTTTCTTTTCAGGTTTCGAAGTGACAAGGAGCCCCATTGATCCTCGACATTTTATCTCCATGAGAGATGTTGAGCAGATATCTCAGACGCAGCTCACATACTCTCAGCAGGTGAACTAGAAGTTGTAAGAGCGGCGCTCAGAAGAGAATTGCAAGATCTGCTGAATTCAGGCCTTGGAATTCAGAGCTTTCCAGGCAATCACCAGATACCTGAAGAAAGTCGGTTCAACCGATGCCTCTCAGCTCAATTTTAAAAAGGGAAATTTATATAATAAGGTATATAAATTTTTTTTAAAAAATGACATACTGTAGCAAATATTTGCAAAAGAGGGTATCTGACAAGCCACGCAGGCGCCAGAGTGGCCGCTGGCGCCTGTGTGGCATTTTTTTAAACTGACCCGAAAGGCGTCGGTTGAACCGACGCTTTTCGAAGAAATACTAACCAACGCCTTTCTAAGAAATACTAAAGGCGTCTATTGAACTGACGCCTTTCGTAGAAATACTAAAGGCGTCGGTTGAACCGACGCCTTTCTAGCCCTTAACTCTTTTTTTTTCGCACAATGGAAACTGACGCCTTCAATCACCTTTTTAGATTTCGGGCTCGGGCTCGGCCGCACCGAGCCCTAAAGATCGGTTTTTTCTCTCCGGCGACTCGTCAGCTTTGCCTCCGCCTCCCCGCGCTCGCCTCCGGCCACCGCCTAGGCGGCGACTCCATCTCCACCTTCCTCGCCCCGTGCTTGCCCCGACTCCACCTCCCCGCGCTTGCCCCGGCCACCATCGCACCGCTCCGGCCAGCTCCGCCTCATCGCCACCATCGCGCCTCACCCCGGCCATTGTCCCGGCCAGCTCCTCCTCATCGCCACCGTCGGGCCTCGCCCTGGTCATTGTCTCGGTCAGCTCCGCCTCATCACCACCATCACGTCATCGGCACCGTCTCAGCCAGCTCCGCCTCCCCGTCCTCGCCCGGCCATTGGTCGGCTCGCCTCCTCACCCCGGCCACCTCATCGCCCCATCGCACGCGTCTTTATAGGTAATATATATGTTTAATATATGTTAGAAATACGTATGAATGTAGCTGCATCGTTTGATAGTGTTTCTTTCTTAAAAGTTTTGTGAGAAGAGATGGCGGGAGAAATAGTTCCGTTTGTCTTAATGTATGATGGCAGAATTGATAGAGGTGAATACGAAGGCGGTGAAAGTGTAGGATTATTTATTAATAAGCCAAGTACTTATGAGGAACTAGAGATGCAAGTGGTAAACAAACTGGGATGGGACTAAAGATTGTGGAAAATTCGTATGAAGTACAAGATGCCTGTTTATGGTGGAAGGACTACCGTAATATCAATTAACGATGATAATTCTATGCAACAAATGTTCTATTTTGCGCCTCATGTGCTTAGCTTCGAGCTATGCATAGAAAAAGAGGCGCGCATGCATAGGTTTGGAAATGATGGTGAATGCGGAAGTAGGAGTGCTCGCAGAAATAGGTCGAGTGGACACTCTAGAGGAAGGCATGTGGAAGATAATGAAGAAGATCATTTGTCTATATCACTAGCATGCAACGAACCCCAAATTTCGCATAGTTTGATGTAAGTTTATTTAAAAAATGTATTAGATACCATTAAACTTACGGTATCATGAATTGTTTATAATGTATAATGTAGGCACACATCTCATGCTCATGAAGCGATGAATATTGGCATGGCATGAGGTGGTGAATGGTTTGGCACACAAACATCATTTCATAATCCTTATATTTACACTGGTTCAAGTGGTATGCAAGAGGGAAATATGAATGATGATGATGAAGACGAAGGGGAGAATGAGGAAGAGGATGGGGAAAATGATGAGCAAATGCCGAATTCACCGGTTATTGATGTTGAAGATGCACGAGGAGAGGATAGTGTGCCAGAGATGGTTAATAATGAGGGAGATGAATTGGTGGACATCGCAATTGATACGGATAACTTGGATGATTTTGAGGAGGAGTTGCCATATGAGGAGGAGCCCCTATGGGCACGACTAACCGATGAGGAAATAGATGAGGCAATTAATCGGGGTTTGCATGAGGAGACATATCATGAGGAAGCAATATATGTTGGGCAAATATTCCCTAATAAAAATGAATTTGTACACGCATTGAGGGAGTTTTCAATAACACATGATGTTCGATATAAAGTGTTGCGTACAAGTCCGACACAGTACACAGCAAAATGTCAATACCCTGCCTGCCCATGGAGAGTACATGCATCATTGATGAAGGGGATGAATCATTTTAAAGTGAAGACGTATGGTGGCGAACACACTTGTAGAAATGCTCAGCTAGACACTGGTCATAGACAATGTACTACAGTATTTGTTTGTCAGCATATATTACCCTCTATTAGAGCGGAAGTAGATATCCCACCAGTGGTTATTCAAGAGAGGATTAAGGAGATGTTTCACGTGGATATTTCATACACAAAAGCATGGAGGGCAAGGAATATGGCCATCAAAGCAGTGTATGGTGATTGGGTTGAGTCCTATCGATTGTTGCCAATGTACTTGGAGGCAATAGTTAATGCCAATCCGGGAACCATTTGTAGGTTGGTGACGACCCCAATGGAAGATGCTACATGTCGACGGTTTGAGAAGGCGTTTTGGGTATTTGGGCCATGTATTGAGGGTTTTAAACATTGTCTCTCAGTCATAAATGTTGATGCTACTTTCCTATCTGGTAAGTATGGAGGAGCCCTTTTGGCGGTGACTGCTAACGACGAGCACAAGGGTTTGTTTCCTCTTGCATTTGGCCTTGTTTCGGGTGAGGATTACCCTAATTGGAGATGGTTCTTACGTATGTTGAAGGAGCATGTTGTCCTTGATAGGATCTGTATCACTATCATATCTGATCGACATAAAGGGTTACAAAAGGCTGTGCTAGAGGTGTTTCTACATCCACATTTTTGACACATAAAGGCAAACTATCATAAGAAGTTTAAAAATGATGTATTGATGTGGTTGATAGGGGAAGCTGCATCTGTGCTTACCATAGACGAGTTTGATGAGAAGATGAAACTTATCGGTGCAGAAAGTCCAGAAGCAAAATGGCTACTCAGTGAGGAAGGTGGATTATCACCTCAATTGTGGTCTCTTGCTCATGATGGTTTTACAAGATTTGGAATGACCACAACAAACATGGCTGAAAGTCTAAACAGCGTGTTAAAAGGGGCTCGATCATTACCCGTGCAAGCCTTAGTGTCAGCCATATTCTACCGAATCGTCAAATTCTTTGTGAAGCGACATTCGGCCGGATTGGTCATGGCAACCTCATACACCCCTACTATTGAGTGGAAGATTAAAGAACAAACGTGCCTTATTGGCAGCATGTTCGTTGACCAAATCAATTTTCACATGTATGAAGTGAGAACAATGCATGGTAGAAAATATGTGGTTGATGACAGCGATCATACATGTTCTTGCAATTATCCTCAGGTGTACAAACATCCATGTCGTCATCTACTTGTTGTCCATTCGAAGCGAAGGCGACCCATCGGCGATTTAGTTGGACAATGGTATACATCTTATGCATATAGATCGGTGTATGCAGTCGAATTCTTTCCTCCTCCTGATCGACGATCTTTGGAGGAAAAGTAACCTATGTATGTGGTGAAGCCCCCAAGAGTGATGCGAAAACCCGGCCGTCCACGCACTAGGAGAATACGTAATGTGATGGATAGTGCGGGCATGACGACAGATGGTCGATCACACTACCATTGTGGGAATTGTAACCAACTTGGACATAATAGGCATCATTGCCAAAACACACCTTCAGCGTATTGGTACATGTTCTTACAATGGTCTTTATATTTAAAGTAGGTCGGTTTATACATTCTTTGAAGTTACAATTAATTGTTGGTTTCTTTGTAGATATTATGGACCCAGGACCGATTGATCCCTCCGTCCTCACAGAGCAGAGCTTGCACAGATCCGATGGCATATGGAACAGAGAGGTATGTGCATAATCATTATCTCCTTAGTTTTGGATATTGCAAAAATTTAACTATTTTTCTATTTCTATTTACTTTTCATGTGTATAGGATCCCGGGTGCATTGAATGCACTGAGCACTGGCAAAACGTGCGCCATTGGGTAGTTGATCCGCGCATGTTGCCATACATAGAGATGGCAGGTTTTGGCCACTTTACACGGTTATAGTATATCAGGATTGATAGGGCTCTCATCACTGCCCTAGTTGAGAGATGGCGGAGGGAGACACAAATATTTCACTTGCATTTGGGGGAGATGACTATAACATTACAAGATGTTGCTGTACTACTCGGATTGCGAGTTGATGGCATTGCGGTGAGTTGCTCGACTGTGGGCATTGACTGGAATGAAGTATACGAGCACCTGCTTGGACGGGTACCTCCTCGTGAATCATTGAAAGGACGAACTAGGGTAAGTCTGTTGTGGTTGAGAGAGCAGTTCAGTCGCCTGTCAGAAGATGCCACAAAGATTGACGTCGAGCAACACCCACGAGCATATTTACTCTATTTGCTTAGTAGCACTATATTTGCCGATAGCAGCAGTAGCCATGTGCACCCCATGTATCTTCTTTTGTTAGAGGATTTATACACCGCGGGACAGTATGCATGGGGCAGTGCCACCCTTGCCTACCTGTACAGAGAGTTGGCAAAAGCTTGCCAACCTAGCACATTCGGGATTGCCGGGTGCGTCACCCTGATCCAGGTAAACCATCAATAATCTGATTCATGCTACTATCTTTATTTCAATTATAACATTTGATTCATACTGGGTGTGTATGTGTTAAACAGCTATGGTCGTGGGAGAGATTGCATATTGGCCGTCCAAATATTCTAAGCACTCCACCAGATGGTTTATCTCCGTTAGGAGTTCGGTATGTATTATCTATTTAAGTTATTTTGTGATCTTCTATTGGCATTTTAACTAATGTATTTTTCATCTTCTTTATGTTAGGTGGAATGCTAAAAAGAAAAAAACTGTAAATCCTCACAGTGTCCTCTTGATGTATAGATTTGAATTAGACTATTAGCGATCCGGCCAGGTATTAGTCATTCTTATTGCACATGTTATGAATATAACGAATGTAAATAGAAGTGACATGAATACCATTTTCATATGTTGTGTAGGTAACATGGCAGCCATATTATGATGATGTGTTAGCGCAGTTACCTGGAGTATGTACGGATGGAGCGCATGTGTGGCTATCTAGGACGCTACTTATATGTGTAGACATCGCGGAGATGCATGTTCTAGATCGGGTTATATTGCAGTTCGGATTTGAGCAGATTTTCCCCCCTCTTGGTGTGGAGTTCATTAAACGATCATCGCGTCGAGGCCGATGGAGTTTTGATTGGAGGTCACATCATGCGGCCTATATTACTAGATGGGATGACCGAACGACCACTCTCGTTCAAGGGGAGCCTGCAATGACAGAGCGAGATGCAGATAATGCATACATGAGATGGTACTTCATGATTACAAGGAGACTTATCATGCCACCTGTGCATGAGGCGAAGATGTTATATCAACCGAGGGGCGACACTAAGCGGGCGTTAGTGAGTATCTCCGACTTCATATCCATTGTATGAGTAGATAACATATATTCTTGTTCCTTTGTAGCTTACTTGTGTGAGACAAGTGCACGCTCAGTCTCATAGTGCTTTGGTAGACCGATCCTACGATAGCTATGTAGCGGCATGTCAGACAATACATGATATCTCTGGTCATATTCTTGCGAGTTTGTCATTGCTTCAGCCAGTTATGACTGAGATTCCACGAGTGGAGGTTGTTCCAGATCCTTTATCAGCTTTACGAGATGTTGTGACATCATCAGCCGACACGACGGGTTTTACCTCATCACTAGTTGTTCCAGACGCCTCAATCGATCAAGTTGAGAGGCCCCTTTCTTCGAAAGTATATACCCGGCGACAGCGTGCACTCCGTGCTCTACGTCAGGCACCTTCTTCTTCAGATGCTATACCTGACGTTGAGCCTGAGGAAATTCTAGTTCGAGCACGAGGACAGGGTAGGAATAGGTTGAGGAGAATTGATTAAACACTTGTAATTTTATAAGTACATTTGTAATACTTTGTATAACTTTGTAATAGTGTAATGTTGTGTAATATGTTTGTGTATATGTTTTGTGTAATGTTTGTGGATGTGTTATCAGGTTTTGAAAAATTGTAGATTACATCCGGAGGAGGATGTTGATAGAGATGATGTTGAACCGACGCCTCCATTGTGTGAAAAAAAAAGGTTTAAGTGCCTGAAAGGCGTCGGTTCAACCGACGCCTCAAGCCTAAGCCAGAAAGGCGTCAGTTTTCTAGACGCCTTTAGTATTTCTTCGAACTGACGCCTTTTGGGTCAGTTTAAAAAAATGACACGCAGGCGCCAGCGGGGCGTGGCTTGTCAGATACCCTCTTTTGCAAATATTTGCTACAGTATGTTATTTGTAAAATTTTTTTTTCATACCTTATTATATAAATTTCCCAAAAAAAAGCCATGCAGCCGCCACGTGGCTCGTCACATACCCACATCGGGAAATAATTTGAATAGTGTTCCCTATCAGAATTTTTTTTGGATATTATTTAATAAATTCCCCTATTAAAAACCCTAAGTACAACCCATTTTCCTTCCCGCAAGGTCACATGACCTCCCTAGAGGAAAAAAATGGTTTATTTTATCTTCCTTCGATGCTAATGGCTTCTGCCACGATCACGCATCCAACAACTCCCCCGGTCCCCGTGATGTCAGATCCCCGGCTATGGTGACGATGCAGTTGTCCGGTCTACCGCGGATGTGGATGAGCCACCCCAAAGTATGCAAATACATGAGTATCCTCATGTGCGATAGCGGCCACTGATGTAAATTTTAATATAATACTCGCAAGCGCACGAATCTAATGCAGAATAGTGGCTACGAGGTCGATCCTTCAGAGACTTAGTAAGATATTCAACCTAATTCTAAGAGCATATGTAACAAGTAGTAATGAAATGTAAAGTTCTAATTTTTATTTTCTTTTTAAGCAATCAAATGTTCAACTAAACTAAAAACACAGAAATTAACTAAACAAAAGATAAAATAATAAAAAGCCTGTTTGCTGTTTTCAGTCTATCTGTAATCCCGTCCTGCTTTCCTCTTTCCTCCACCTTTTGCAACAATCTCTCGCTTGCACGCCTCAACCGTTCTGCTCTTCCTCTCGAATAGAACAGAATAGTCCCCAATTCCAGCCAAAGCAAAGCAACCCCTTCTGAAATCAGATCAGTCTTCTCTCTCCTCAGTTTTGGTGTCTAAAACAGCTCCGTTCGTCTCGGAATCAAAGCAGTGTTCGACCCACAAATCTATCCCGATTCTCTCTCACAGATCAGTTGTATCTCTCCTCCTCTACAGCCAGCCGCCAATCCTTCAAACCGCCAGAACCTCCCTTCCACCACGGCCGATACCACCGTCTGCACAGCACCCCCTTCTCCACAGCCGTCCACAACACAGATCCGACCTCTCTCTGCCTCTCGACAGAACAGCAAAACGAGTCCTCCTCCTGCCCAGCCGGCCACCCAATCCTTCAGAACAGAGCAGCAGACAGCCTCTGTTTTCTCCTCTGTCCCCCCACAGCACCGCGCTGACCACCACAGCACAGCAGCGCCGCTGTTCCGGCCGCAGCACAGCCTTCTCTTCACCGCCTCTGAACTGACAGAACACCCCTCCTAAGCACAGCCAGTACCCCCTTCTTATAGACGATCCCCACCCTCGAACAGCAGCTTTCCAATTTAAGGCCGGCCCAAAAAAAAACAATCTTTCCTTACTCTGTTCCTCCTCTTTCCGCTGTCAGACTTCCGTCGCATCCCTTGCCGTCTAATCCAGACCCACCGTCGTCGATGCCGAGCTTTGTCTTTGCCTCAACCCCATGGCCGCCATCTGATTTCAAACCCAGCCGTCACCGTAGCTTCGCCGTTGGCCTCTCCTCCATCGTCAAACATGTCGCCGTCGCCTCATCGTCGATCTTCTCTACCGACGTCAGACCTCTCCGCCGTGACCCATCGCCGCAATCGCCGCCGTATTTCAGCCTCGCCCTCCACCGGTGTTCGAACAGAGCCTCCGATGCTCTATTTTTTCTGTTCCAGGCGCCCGGGCCATCGGGCTCGGGTTGCTTTTGATTTTTTTTATTTTTTTCTGACCAGACCGGTGAACCGCTGACCCATTCTTTTCTCTTCTTTTTTTTCTTTTATTGGGTTAAAACCCGTCGTACCAACCACGTCCGTCGGATCTTCGATCTCTTCACATGAGCTGATTGACGCGTTTAACATTCGGCGATCTGATTTGGAGCTCTAAAGCCCACATAAATAAAAATAAATCGTAATCAGACGCATAATAAAACATAAATCTATTAAAACCAATTAATGCATCTAAATAACTCAATTAAGCACGTTTAATTATTAAACTCCGAATTATCCACTTAACACAGATAAACATTAATTATCCTTACTTTAACTAAAAATACGACTAACATATAGGTAGAAAGGTGTATAAAAATGTGTATATTTTGCATATATCAAATACCCCCAAACCTTCATTTTGCTAGACCTCGAGCAAAACAAAACAAAACAAGACAAAGAAATCTAACTAATCCACTTTCGTAGGAAATCGCGATTGCATTTAGCGCATGCAACAAGCCTTTTAAACCCCCAGGTGTCCCTGGCTGGACGAGTGAAGTCTCGTGAGAGTTTGCAGCCATGCTACCCACAAACATGTATTTATGAAATAAACCTATTTAATCTAAGTGTAAAAAGAAATAGAAAATCACTACAAAACAAACAATCCTAATATCCCTTCGAATGCAAACTGCAATGTTTAAGAAAATCAACCACATGTACTTGGATTTATAATCAATTGGAATATAGAAGCCCTCAAGTAAGTGGTTTTATTCTACACCTTCATCTTGGAAGTTTCTGCTCAATAGGATATAGCATGATACTTTATATAGTAAAAGTGTAGAACATTGTAGCAATACATTCTAAATCTCTGTTTTATACAGATCCAGTGTGACCCATTAACTAAAGAACATCAGAATTAGCACAGTCGTCGTAATCTTTAGGTTCATGATAGCACAGATCTGTGCGCCTCCTTCGGGTCCAACATTCTAGATTTGAGAGGATAATACACCATAGACTTTTTTTTTCCTTTTTCGCTAGGACTGTGTAAGGCCTGACTTGAAGATGCTTAGGTTTAGCAATGACTCAGGCCAATGACTCCCAGCTAGTTGGCTTAGGGCATTAGGTTTTAAGTGGACCGCTTCGGGCCCGAGCATCAGCCTAAGTTAATCCTATAATAGTCAAGCAGCCCCTTTCTTTCATTCATTTTGTTTTCATTTTTCGCATTTTTTCTTTTCAGCATTCATATTTTTAGCAATCTTTATTCCGTCCAGGCTGTATTATACTCTCAACCTATTTTCGGTTCCAATCCCTTGCCATAGCCAAGTAAGTGGTCTATCATGATCTTTTAAGCTCAACAGACAACCACATATCATCCAATGACTCTGACTAAAGATATCCCACTGTAAATTAGCATTCAACAAATCTCTAGACGGTATTACTTTATGTAACTAGTGTGTGTGAGTGAGTTTTCTTAGTTCAAGCACTTTGTTCCAAGAGGACTGTAACAGAAAGATATTGCTCAGTTAAGTGTATCTATCCTCCAGTATACTTACTCACACTTCCAATGCAAATTAATCTCTTAAAAATTGAAATATGTATCATAAAGGGATAAACTATCAAAACCTAAGAAAAATACTAACAAACGACCTAAAACTAAGTAAATTTTTATGGTTTTTTTTTTAATTTTCATTTTTTTTAATAATAGAAACCAAAGGAATACTACTTTTCTTTTCTACACCCCCAAACCTAAATGAAATATTGCCCTCAATGTTTACCAAAATCAATATCACAATGTCGAGTAAAAGAAAAGGAGTGTAAGGAAAGAAATCACCTGAATGGAGATGCCTCATGGTAGATGTAGAGCATTGAAACACACAAACTAAGAATGAGGAGTAAGTACAAAGTATGGAAAAAGAAAATACACCCCCAAACCTAGATTGTAGCATCCCCACACATGTATCAACAACCTAAATATTAAACAAATAAAAAACTATCAAGAACCAAAAATTTGGGTTGCCTCCCAAGAGCGCTAAGTTTTACGTCTTCAGCTAGACGTAACCAAAAACCATGTAGGAGCATTAGGTTCATCCAAATCTAGAACAATCTCCTCTCTTTCAGTAAAACCCTCTAAATATGGTTTCAATCTTTGCCCATTAACTTTGAAAATAGTTCCATCTTTAGGGTTTTGAATGTCAACCGCTCCATGGGAAAATACTTTGTGCATAATGAAAGGTCCAGACCATCGGGAACGGAGCTTTCCTGGGAAGAGATGTAACCTGGAGTTATAGAGCAAAACTTTTTGACCGGGCTCAAATGACTTCCTCAGGATTGACTGATCATGAAAAACTTTGGTCCTTGCTTTGTAAATCTTCGCATTCTCATAAGCCTCATTACGAATTTCGTCTAATTCATTGAGCTGCAATTTGCGAAGTGTTCCAGCCTTGTCCATATCAAAATTAAAAATTTTGATGGCCCAATAAGCATGATGTTCTAATTCCACAGGTAAATGACAAGGTTTCCAAATACAAGTCTATAGGGAGACATTCCAATTGGTGTCTTAAATGCAGTACGGTAAGCCCAGAATGCATCATTTAATCTTTCAGACCAATCCTTTCGGTCGGGACGAACCGTTTTCTCAAGAATGCGTTTAATTTCCCTATTTGAAACTTCTACTTGTCCATAAGTCTGCGGATGATATGGAGTTGCAATTTTATGAGTAATGGAGTAATTTTTCAGAAGTGATTCAAAAGCTCTATTGAAAAAATGTGTACCACCATCACTTATAATTGCACGAGGGGTTCCAAAACGCGAAAATATGTTTTCTTTCAAGAACCGAACCACTACTTTGTGATCATTGGTTTTGCAGGGAATTGCCTCTACCCATTTGGAAACATAATCTACAGCAACAAGGATATAGAGATAACCAAGCGATGGAGGAAATGGGCCCATGAAGTCAATACCCCAAACATCAAAAAGTTCAACAATCAGAATGTTGGTAAGGTGCATCATGGACCTACGTGATAGTGTACCCATACGTTGGCATCTGTCACATTTTGTGCAAAATTCATGAGTATCTTTGAATAAAGTAGGCCAATAAAAACCACTCTGCAAAATTTTTGCAGCAGTCTTTTTCGCACCGAAATGGCCACCACATGCATGAGCATGGCAAAAAGAAATGATACTATCAACTTCATGCTCCGGCACACATCTCCTAATGATTTGATCTGGGCAATACTTGAACAGGTATGGATCATCCCAGAAAAAATGCTTAACCTCGGCGAAGAATTTGGATTTATCTTGTTTTGTCCAATGTTCAGGAAGTTGAGTTGTGACAAGATAATTAACAATATCAACATACCAAGGCAATTGAGAGACAACAAAAAGTTGTTCATCAGGGAATGACTCATTCAAAGATAAGGGTTCCTCAGCAGACTCGTCAATAAGTCTAGACAAGTGATCAGCAACAACATTTTCAGAACCTTTCTTGTCTCTTATCTCAATATCAAATTCTTGAAGCAATAGAACCCAACGAATTAAACGAGGTTTAGTGTCTTTCTTTGAAAGAAGATATTTCAAAGCTGCATGATCTGAAAACACTATGACCTTGGATCCTAAGAGATATGATCGGAACTTGTCTAAGGTAAAAACTACAGCCAACAACTCTTTTTCTGTAGTAGAATAATTGAGCCGAGCATCATTGAGAGTTCTACTTGCATCACACATAAGCTCAAAAGGTAAATTCCAGTCCGGTGGATAGATGATGGGTGCAGATGTGAGAAATTGCTTGAGTTGATCAAACGCTTTAGAACAATCATCATCAAAGACAAAAGGAGTTTCTTTAGCAAGCAAATTGCACAAAGGTCTTGAAATTTTGCTAAAGTCTTTAATGAATCTTCTGTAAAACCCAGCATAGCTAAGAAAAGATCGAACCTCCTTTACCAATTTTGGTGGAGGCAGACTTGAAATTAAGTCAACTTTGGCCTTATCAACTGCAATTCCTTTATTAGAAATAACATGCCCCAGAACTATCCCTTGACGAACCATAAAGTCACATGTCTCCCAATTTAGCACAAGATTTGTTTCTTTACACCTTGCCAAGACAAGAGACAAGTGGTGTAGACATTCATCGAAAGAGGATCCAAACACCGAGAAGTTATCCATTAAAATTTCAAGAAATCGCTCAACCATATCTGAAAATATGCTCATCATGCACCGCTGGAATGTGGCGGGTGCATTACATAACCCAAATGGCATGCGGCGATATGCATATGTTCCAAAAGGACAAGTGAATGTGGTCTTTTCTTGATCCTCTGGGGCAATGGGAATTTGATTGTAGCCTGAATAGCCAACTAAAAAGCAATAGTAGCTATGACCAGCAAGTCTCACAAGCATCTGATCAATAAATGGCAAAGGAAAGTGATCTTTCCTTGTGACCGAGTTCAATTTTCTGTAGTCAATACAAACCCGCCACCCAGTGGTCATTCGGGTGGGGACTAATTCATTATTATCATTTTTGACTACTGTGATTCCTGACTTCTTAGGAACAACCTGAACTGGGCTGACCCAAGTACTATCTGATATGGGGTAAATGATGCCAACATCTAACAATTTTAGCACTCGGTTCTGACGACCTCCTTCATATTAGGGTTAAGTCTGCGTTGCATTTCACGGGAAGATTTTGCATGCTCCTCAAGGTAAATGTGATGCATACACAGAGCAGGACTTATACCCTTAATGTCTGCTATTGTCCATCCCAAAGCTGTCTTATGTTCGCGAAGAACATTAAGCAACTTGCCTTCCTGTTCGGAATTAAGGTCTGAAGAGATGATAACAGGCAAGGTATCAGAAGAACCTAAAAACGCATATTTCAGTGTAGCAGGTAATGGTTTTAGGTCAAGTTGGGGTGGTTTTTCAATAGCTGGGACAAATTTAGACTCGGGAACTGGAAGAGGTTCCACCCTGGCTGTCCATTTGGTTGGGTCCAATATAGGGGTAGAGTCAAGCAATGCATTGACGTCTCCAATGGACCCTTCGATGTCAAAGTCTAAGCCATAATGAGTTAAACATGTCTGGAGGGGATCATCATTTAAAACAGTTTGCAAAGATTCTTCTACTAAACTTTCAATCATATTCACTGCAAAAGAATCATCCGTCTCCGGGGGTTGTTGTCTAACATTAAAGACATTGAGTTTGACCTTTAAATTGCCAAAAGACAACTTCATAACCCCATTTCTACAATTTATTATGGCATTGGATGTGGCTAAAAATGGCCTTCCCAAAATCACAGTAATCTGACTACCAGGATTCTGCACAGGTTGGGTATCTAAGACAATAAAGTCTACTGGGAAGTAAAATTTATCCACCTGAACCAGAACATCCTCAATAACACCACGGGGGACTTTAACTGATCTGTCTGCAAGTTGCAGTGTTATGGTAGTCGGTTTCAACTCTCCTAATCCAAGTTGCTCATAAACATAGAATGGTAGCAAATTTACACTAGCTCCTAAGTCTAACAATGCCCGCTCCACATTATGGTCTCCTATAACGCATGAAATTGTGGGACATCCTGGATCTTTAAACTTAGGAGGAGTGTTATGCTTAAGAATTGAGTTAACTTGTTCAGTGAGAAACACTTTCTTGTGTGCATTCAATTTTCTTTTCTGGGTGCACATGTCTTTTAAGAATCTTGCATAAGCGGGAACTTGCTTAATAGCATCGAGCAATGGAATATTGATTTGCACTTTCTTAAAAATTTCCATTGTCTCATCAAGTTTGTTCCCTTGAGATGTTTTTGCAAGTCTTTGAGGAAAAGGTGCCTTGGGTATATAGGGTGGCATATGGCTAGACTTAGGACACGAAGAAGCTTCTAGGCTCTTCTTCGATGTATTAGGACTCACGTCTGGTCTAGTGGTGCTCTCTTGGTCCTCACCCTTTCTAGCGATTGTTTCTATGGCAGTCTTAGGTGGTTCAACATTGTTGTCAATCGGTTTTCCACTCCTAAGTGTAGTTATGGCTTTAACTTGCGCTGGAGGTTGGTCTTGACAAGAATTAGATCCCACTTCAAATTGTCCTTTGGGATTAGCTACAGGTTGACTAGGAAACCTACCTTTTTCCCTCTCATTAATGCAGAAGCCAATTGACCCATTTGAAGTTCCAGCTTCGCAATTGCTTGCGAGTTGGCATGTAAAGAATGTTGGGTATCTTTTTAAAATTGTAGAGAGCTTTGCATGAACAAATTCAAAGTATCCTCAAGAGATGGTTTCTTGGGTTGTGTAGGGAATGTTTGAACTTGTTGAGGGTAAGATTGATTGGGAGGGTACCCTGGAGGTCCTCCTTGATGCGGTCCTTTGGACCATGAAAAATTGGGATGCCTTGCCCAACCTGGGTTATAAGTTTTCGAATATGGGTTATTGCCAGGTCGAGGGAAGGCGTTTATAGCATTAGCCTGATCACTATTGTATTCCACTCCAGAGGTGTTAGAGGGACAGTTTTGTGTGACATGGGAGGGGTTAGAGCAAATAGCGCACACATTGACATGTGATGGCATTTGGGGCCCACCAGCAGACATCAACGCATCAAAACGTTGTGTCAGGCTGTCTATCTTGGAGATCAAATGTGCATTATTGTGCAACCTAACAGATTCATCAGAGAAATTTTGGAATTTAAATGTAGCACAAATGTCAAGGAACTCTTTAACATGATTATAGGGATCTTCTTTATTGGAACCATAGAATGTGGGCAAAAGTTGCATCACCCCTGGTTTCAACTCAAAGTGGTGTGCCGTGGTGAGCGGCAACACTATGCAAGAAGATGAGTTGAATTGAATGGGGGATGAATAATCTTTTAATGTCTTCCTCACATTCTCATTTTCCATGTTACCTAATTGATTTGCAATATCCATTGTATGTTTGAGTCTTGCTTTAAAAGTTCTTTCAATTTCTAGGTCAAGAGGTGCAAGCTTTTCACCCAGTGACCGACGACCAAGCATACACTAATTAACGGCACCAAAAATTAAATATCTAGAACAAACCTAAAAATCGCAACTAACACAAGCATGCAATCACAGAAAGTAATATAAAAATACCAAGCACCTAGAAAAATTAAAAGAGAAGGAAAAAAGAAAGCAAACGAGGGGAAGGGGTGGCCCTTCCAACGTTGGCGAGAATTTCGCGTCTTCTCTTACTCTTACAAAAAGACAAAACACTAATAAGCAACACAAATTAGACTAACTTAAATTGAAACTAAACTACTCTAAGAATTTGGTAAATTATCCTACGTAGTCCCCGGCAGCGGCGCCAAAAACTTGATGTAAATTTTAATATAATACTCGCAAGCGCACGAATCTAATGCAGAATAGTGGCTACGAGGTCGATCCCTCAGAGACTTAGTAAGATATTCAACCTAATTCTAAGAGCATATGTAACAAGTAGTAATGAAATGTAAAGTTCTAATTTTTATTTTCTTTTTAAGCAATCAAATGTTCAACTAAACTAAAAACACAGAAATTAACTAAACAAAAGATAAAATAATAAAAAGCCTGTTTGCTGTTTTCAGTCCGTCTGTAATCCCGTCCTGCTTTCCTCTTTCCTCCACCTTCTGCAACAATCTCTCGATTGCACGCCTCAACCGTTCTGCTCTTCCTCTCGAATAAAACAGAATAGTCCCCAATTCCAGCCAAAGCAAAGCAACCCCTTCTGAAATCAGATTAGTCTTCTCTCTCCTCAGTTTTGGTGTCTAAAACTGCTCCGTTCGTCTCGGAATCAAAGCAGTGTTCGACCCACAAATCTATCCCGATTCTCTCTCACAGATCAGTTGTATCTCTCCTCCTCTACAGCCAGCCGCCAATCCTTCAAACCGCCAGAACCTCCCTTCCACCACGGCCGATACCACCGTCTGCACAGCACCCCCTTCTCCACAGCCGTCCACAACACAGATCCGACCTCTCTCTGCCTCTTGACAGAACCGCAAAACGAGTCCTCCTCCTGCCCAGCCGGCCACCCAATCCTTCAGAACAGAGCAGTAGACAGCCTCTGTTTTCTCCTCTGTCCCCCCACAGCACCGCGCTGACCACCACAGCACAGCAGCGCCGCTGTTCCGGCCGCAGCACAGCCTTCTCTTCACCGCCTCTGAACTGACAGAACACCCCTCCTAAGCACAGCCAGTACCCCCTTCTTATAGACGATCCCCACCCTCGAACAGCAGCTTTCCAATTTAAGGCTGGCCCAAAAAAAAACAATCTTTCCTTACTCTTTTCCTCCTCTTTCCGCCGTCAGACTTCCGTCGCATCCCTTGCCGTCTAATCCAGACCCACCGTCGTCGATGCCGAGCTTTGTCTTTGCCTCAACCCCATGGCCGCCATCTGATTTCAAACCCAGCCGTCACCGTAGCTTCGCCGTTGGCCTCTCCTCCATCGTCAAACATGTCGCCGTCGCCTCATCGTCGATCTTCTCTACCGACGTCAGACCTCTCCGCCGTGACCCATCGCCGCAATCGCCGCCGTATTTCAGCCTCGCCCTCCACCGGTGTTCGAACAGAGCCTCCGATGCTCTATTTTTTCTGTTCCAGGCGCCCGGGCCATCGGGCTCGGGTTGCTTTTGATTTTTTTTATTTTTTTCTGACCAGACCGGTGAACCGCTGACCCATTCTTTTCTCTTCTTTTTTTTTCTTTTATTGGGTTAAAACCCGTCGTACCAACCACGTCCGTCGGATCTTCGATCTCTTCACATGAGCTGATTGGCGCGTTTCACATTCGGCGATCTGAGTTGGAGCTCTAAAGCCTACATAAATAAAAATAAATCGTAATCAGACGCATAATAAAACATAAATCTATTAAAACCAATTAATGCATCTAAATAACTCAATTAAGCACGTTTAATTATTAAACTCCAAATTATCCACTTAACACAGATAAACATTAATTATCCTTACTTTAACTAAAAATACTACTAACATATAGGTAGAAAGGTGTATAAAAATGTGTATATTTTGCATATATCAGCCACCGATCAAAAGTTCATGATATCTAACCCATCACCATAAGCAAAGAGGTGGGAGAAGGTCATTGTGGCAGGTGGGGGCTCGATCTCCTCTACCTCCTCAGTCTCCTAATTGTCCCCCACCAATGGCAGT
This sequence comes from Houttuynia cordata, assembly GCA_039654745.1. Taxonomy (NCBI): domain Eukaryota; kingdom Viridiplantae; phylum Streptophyta; class Magnoliopsida; order Piperales; family Saururaceae; genus Houttuynia; species Houttuynia cordata. Next base: position 37,856,876 of record CM077502.1, on the reverse strand, counting down.
TCTACATTTTGACATTAGAGCAGAAATACGGTGACTCAGACAGCCGCAAGACCTCCGACATTGCATTAGCCATAGGATGTGCGGCGGAAATTATCCGAACAGGTCTCAGAGAGAGAGAGATAGAGAGAGAGATTGCAACCAATCCGAGAGGGAGACCGTCGGAAGGAGGGGAGGAAGGTGGCGGAGCTAGGGAAGCACTCTCACCACTAGTGTTTAGCCCAATCACCCCTGATGCATCCTCATTATGTTTGAGAGAGAGAAGACCGGAAAGAAAGCCAAAGAGCCGTCAACCCGGATGAGCCGGCGACAACGGTGGCCACACGGCACGATGGGTGCCCTAAGTCACCGCCCAGATTCCCCGAGAGCCTTCCTCCACGTTGCCCTGGAATATTTTGTGGCCATTGGAGTTTAAATTTTAACAGTGGGAATTTATTTAGGTTTTTAATAATTGGTTTGGTTTGAGATCTCTATCCTTAGATAGCTGCAATCGAGTAGTAGAAAGATTTCCTTACATGGTCAAGTTACAAGAGTCACATTAGTGTGGCTACGTGGGCTACATGAGACGGAGCCTATTGAGCCATCAGATTTTGATCTCACAGAGAGTGTCAAATCAGACATGTGGGTTTTAATCGCCTACCCTGCCACCAAAATGTCGGATAAAAATCCAACGATTCACAACGACTTGGCTCACGCAGTCACGCCTAAGCTGTTGCTCATATGAACTTTCTCCATATAAGGCTCCCACGTAGGCGCCAGTGTGGCGCTAGTCCTGCACTGACCCGAAAGGCGTCACTTGAACTGACGCCTTAGTGTGCATTTCGGAAATGCGTCACTTAAAGCGACGCCTTCATGCATCCTTTCAACTAACGCCTTACATTTTGTATAGCTTTTTGGAAATCTATCATCCGAATGACATCTTAATGTCCCCTAACGAAAAAAATTTGTCCAAAAAGTCTATACTTTGAAGACATCGTTTGGAATGGCGCCTTATCTTTATGTGCATTGAAAACATCATTTAAAGTGGTGCCTTCATCCTTTACGTTTCTTAGATATTATGGATCCAGGACCTATTGATCCCTCCGTCCTCATAGAGCAGAGCTCGCATAGATCTGATGCCATATGGAATGGAGAGGTATGTGCACATCCATTAACTTTTTAATTTTAGATATTGAATATATTTAACTGATTGTATACTACTTTTATTGTGTATTAGGATCTCGGGTCATTGAATGCACTGAGCAGTAGGGCAACATGCGACATTGGGTGGTTGATGGTCGCTTATTGTCATACATAGAGAGGGCAGGTTTTGGCCACTTCATACACTTGGAGTATATCAGGATTGATAGGCCTCTCATAACTACCCTAATTGAGAGATGATGGAGAGAGACGCATACCTTTCACTTGCATTTTGGGAGATGACTATTACTTTGTAAGATGTCGTTGTACTACTTGGGTTGCGCATTGATGCCGTGACTTTGGGCATTGACTGGAATGTGGTATATGAGAATCTTATTGGATGGGTACCTCCACTCCATGCATTAAAAGACAGTCGGGTGAGCCTTTTGTGGTTGAGACAATAGTTCAGTGGCCTCCCAGAGGATGCCACAAAGATAGCCATCGAGCAACATGCACAAGTATATTTACTCCATATGCTTGGTTGCACCATATTTGCCAATAGCAGCCGCAACCATGTGCACCCCATGCATCTCATCTTGTTAGAGGATTTTCACTATGCGAGACAGTATGCTATCTAGGACGCCACTCTGCGGGACCGATGACGCAAATGGTTTATATTGTACCTACACAATGAATGGTTTCACAACCAATGCAAGTTAGGTTGGAGACATATAAGTCTTATGAAATTCAAGAATCAACGTTGTTGGAGCAATTCAAGAAGATGACACCTATCTTTAATGAGGAAGGAAGACTTGAGGAGGTCAGGAAATGGATTGAGGAACTTGAGAAAGCTTTCAACGACATGAATTTGTTAGATAACTTGAAGGTGTTGGCTGTTACATATCAGGTGATAGGAGAATCCCATTTCCCGCAGAAAGTTGTGAATGATGCGTGCTTCAAGGATATGATTGAGGATAATATTAACTGGTCGAAGTCTATGGAGCACTTTTTTCTTATGCAGACTTCATTTAAACTCTCACTGAACCCAAAACTAATTGTTTAAAGGATTACTAATTTTAATATAGAAATATGAAGAAGAGGCAATCTAATTTGGTTGTAAAAGTGTATTGTGTTGAATTGAACGTGTCACACCTCGAATTTCAAAACCCCAAATATAGCGCAGAAGCACCAACTTAATAAAGATCATGAGGCTGAAACCCGGGACGCGACCGAATACTCGATCACACCTCATTCCCATTCCAGAATGCTAAATAAATATCCATTTACAAAAATTTTAAATAATAAAACTTCGAGTTTAACTAAGTTATTACAATAATTAAAACTCAACAAAATCTAGAAAATTAAACCTAGCTTAGCACAAAGGCTAAAAGGTTCTCCACAAACAAAATGTCAAAACAACATAAAATAAATCCACTTTCGTCAACTTTCCACCATCGAGCTCCATCGCACGTACCATCTTAGTTCTTTTCCGCTTTGATTCCTGCATCGAGAGATGCATGAGTATTTCGAAAGAAATACCCAGTAGGAGCCAAGAAAACCCACAACAAAATAACAATAGGAATACTGATAATAGGGCATAGAGAATTAAAGACACGTTATCAATATCAAGATGAGCAAATATAGAGTTTACTTACTTGAATCATAAACATCATCAGGGACCATCAACGGTCAAGAATAAATAAGCATTAACTCAGATCCCAAACGTACAGTGCGTCGGGAGGAAATAATAATGAATATTGACTCCAAACATACAAAGTGTCGGAGATAACAATTTTTGCTCTCTGTTCAATCCACTTCCCCTATGGACATCAATTACCAGAACATCCTAGAGGTTCTTCAGAGGAACCCGGCCATGCGTCTAGGGATGATGGCCTCATCGGTGCTTATGGGCACAATGGGCAGAGACTGTAGACCTTCCGTAATATCATACTGTCTAAAGCGCACGCGTAGTCGTCATCGGGTAAACTATAGAGGTTTATAATATAATATGAGACCACAAGGATCTAGCAATGGCTCGTGAGCATACAGTGATTCCAATCTAAGAGTGTTCATCAAAACTCTTAGTGGAGAAACAGTCTACATCGAACTGAATCAGTCTAGAATTAACAAGGGTTCTCTCATCTAGAGACCAAACCATAATCATAAAAAAATAGACTCTCAGAGGAGTACACTGAATTTCACAATATCTCAATGTGAATTTACTCACGTAGGAGTAATCAAGGAATTTTCAATACTCAATCTCAAGTTGACTCGAAACTGAGGCTTGTCAGACATGACTCATTAAACACCTTCACCATGCATAGCTCCAATCAAGACATCATCGATTCTGACAATAATGAGGATTATATGACGTTGGTACATGATGGTAGGGTCTAGGAAACTAAACCCTAACCAAGAATCTAAGATTTCAAGTTTGACACCAAAGATAGTACATTGGTAGAACAATGCCCCACGAAGGAATGACTCGGTCCGACATGACTCACCTTTGGATTAGATCAATTACTAGACGTTACTGACTTCATCTCTCTGGACTTTATATAGTCACTACAATTTATCAGTAGGTATATCACATAGGTTTTAATATAAGGTATAGTTTAAACAACCCGAAAATATACTATTATCTGCACAACAGCTCACTTCTCAGGCTCACCACAGTCTGCACAGTACAAATTCAGGTCTGAGATTTTTATGACAGACAGCCCCATGTCTCTAATTTTTAACCCAATTTACGGCATAATTTTATGAATTTTTTACATTTAGTTATAATTTTTCTAGTACAGTTTGTTGGCGCAGGATTAAGTCTGGCCGAGAGCATTAACTTTAAACTTACTTAATCAATACGGTCTATTACTCAATTTAATACTTATTAGTGCCTTCTAGACTTAGTATATTACCTTTTCTTGGTGATTACCAAGTCCCCATTAGTTCTGTAATTAAATAGTTTCTTACCTAAATCGCTATTCCCAAAACAGATTGTACATACTCATACGTTTTAAACTTGTAATCTGTAATTAGGATAATTAATTCGGGACACACCCCACACTGACTCATTAAACACCTAGGGTACAGTAATCTTCTAACTCAAGTAACTCTTTCCCAGAAAATTGTTACTTTAGTGATAATTAACATATGATACATACTAACAAAACAGTCTTGTATAATTATCCCCTTTATCGGCTAATATGACTCAAAAGAGACAAATATCTTGAGACATGAAAACTGACGACCCATGACTAACCTTGTAGACTGTAACATCTGAATACCAGTACGCATTAACAATAAAGTTTCAAACTTTAGGGATTAATCACAGCATATGATTGCAGTTTGGGATCTGGTGTGACACCATATGATCATCGATGATACTTAACAATGAAACCAAGGAAAGATGACATCTTTATAGGGACATACAGTTGTACCACATCAAACAGGGTGTACTCAACTCGACTCAAGCAGGAAGCATACCAAATAGTCTGAATAGTGCCATGCATGATAATGATTTACTTGACTGAGGATCGGTTCAACAAAAAGCATATACCGAATATCAAAAGCGTTTCATCATCTTCAACAACACCAAAAATTCACAGATCGTCATTGATATATCTACTACAGCATATTCATAAAACACGTTCAATATGAAACGTCAAACATAGCATCATGAAGATGTGGGAAAAAGAGCATCTACCTCTAAAAAAAATTCAATCTTCCTTTACGCGAGTAACCTCCTTCTAATCACCTCCCTTGCTCTCGCGATCCACGCACCATGGTTGCACCACCACCACCACTAAGGCTACTGACTGAGGGAAGAAGGGACGAGACCCTTGCTGGTTTGCACGACTCCCAAAATGTCCAAAAGAGTGGCCTTCTATTCCTTGGTTAGGTTTAAATAGTAAGTGCCCTATTCCCATAGGACACATCTCTACCATAGATCCTTATATCATCTAAGGGCCACAATTAGACCAGAATAAGAAGAGATCTCCCATTAGGGACGTGATCAACCTCAGTCCCAATTCAGTTACAATCCCATTTAGTTAGGGAATTAAGTGACTTTAGTTAGTTTCCATAACTAACCCCAAGATCTCCCCCTAATTGATTCCTAATTGGCACGATCCTTATTCTTGCAATGTCATGCCATAAATTAGATTAACTAACCCAATTCTAACCTTAAATGATGCCCATAATAATCTCCCTGATTGCCTTAATTTCCTTTAATTAGGAATTCCCAAAAATAGTCCAATTCAAACCGGATTTGCAGTATTTTTCAAAATTTCCCACTTCTCCTTGATTTGGTCCCTTGCCATAACCTACCAAATCACGTCTCATCACGCACGTGCACACGCCCCCAGGCATGTGCCCACGTGGTTCTGGGACCCTGCACTGCACTAGCGCCCGGTGTCCCTGGCGTCCAACACATCCGGCGACCAAAGCTTCTTCGACTTCTGGTGCGCGTGCAAAACTTACCAAAAATAAATTCCCAAGCTACGAAGGTCCAACTTACAGCATCAAAATAATTTGAACAAGTCCCAACACTTCACACACGCACCCTTGCGCCTGGCCCTCACCCCTGGCGTCAAGTGCACACAGACCCGACGCCAGGCTAGCCTCCGCGCCAGGTTGGGCCCAGCACCAGGGCTAGTCCTCGCGCCCTGGTAAACTGCCTAATTTGGTTTAATGGTTCCACACTTCCAAAAGCATCACAATAATAATATATCACACCAGATTATAAGATTTCATAAAAGAATCAAACAGGCAGTAAAACTTTCCTATTTTAGAACAGTTTCCTAAAATAGCAGTTTTGGTAAACTTACCGAATTTTCGGGTGTTACAGAACGTAAACCTCAATATTATCATTTAACTAGCAGTTGTATGCCATTTAAATTATCATACAGTGTGTAAGGAAAAACATTGTCTAAAAAAATCAAACTTGATAGCATCATCATTCTTTATTAGATAAAACTAATACGGCGGTCATGTGCCGTATACATATTTTCATATATATATATGTGCATATTGGTCATTAACTAAGCGGTTAACTATGATTTGTTAAAGGGGAATTTATTAAATAATACTTAAAAAAATTACCGATCAGGAACATTGTTCTAAATAATTCCCGATCCGGTTATCTGATCAGCCACGTAGGCGCCAGCGTGACTTTTTTTTACCCAAACCAACGCCTTCAATTTAAAGACAACGCCTCTCTAATACAAGTAGAGAGAACCGACGCCTTTAACATCCTTGGTTAAAAAAATTACAAACTTCAACGATGCATATCTCTCTCATTTCTTGTCATGCCCCAAATTTTTAGACCTCGATTAGAGCACGAAAGCAACCAATCAAAGACTATTAGGAGGTTCAAAATCCGGGAAGCGACTGAATACTCGATTGTTCTCATTCACATTAACAAAATTATGGGATCACATAGGATCGATATGACCGAACAATATTCAAGTATTCAAATCTTAAACATAACATTATTAAAAGAATTACTTAGTCTTTTACAGCAATTAAATAATCCATAATCAAAAATCAAATTCTAGGCACAAAGGCCACTTAGCAACAAGAGTTCAAACATAACAATAATTAAAAGAAAAAAAAATCTTCATCAGCAAAGCCCTAGGCGTCCATCGCAGCTTCAGCAACTCTTACCTGTTGAACTTCACTCTTTCTTAATTCCTGCTTCAGAGGATGCACGAGTATTTCGAACGAAATACCCAGTAGGATGCCAAAATCCCACTGAAAATTGAAATGATAAAATACACAGACTCCATGTTTAAATGAAGAGTTCATAGCTCAAAGAAATCAGGGATTGAAGATCCAATAATCAACTTACCAGATCAATAGCATTTCATGATATGAATATGATAATCAAATAAGACTCCGAACATTCATTTTGTACGGATAGAAATAATAATAAATTCAGACTCCAAACATCTAGAGAGCAAGGAATCGTCAACTTCTACTCTCAGGTCAGTCTATTTCCCCTATGGATATTTATACCGGAGCATCCTAGAGGTTCTTCAGAGAAACCCGGCCATGCGTCAAGGGATGCTGGCCCCATTGGTGCTTATAGGCACAATGGGCGGAGACTGCAGATCTTCCGTAATATAATACAGTCTAAAAATGTACGTGTTTGCCTTCATCGCTGCTGAACTACATAGGTTCAAAGTATATCGGAGATCACTATGGATCTAGCAATGGCTCGTGAGCATACTATGATTTCCACCTCAAAGAGTTTCCATTAATAACTCTTAGTGGAAGGAAACAGTTTTCAGAGGACTGGACGTAAACTTACAACGACAGAGATTGTATCAGAATCACTAGAAATTCTCATCTTTTAGAGATAGACTCTCATAGGAGCACCATTGAGATGTTAATATCCCAATAAGTAAACATCTCAACAGAGAAATGAGGAATATAAATTCTCAAACAACGGTCGACTCATCAAAGGAGTAACATAGCAATAGTTTCCTCTTGAGCTTCATCCAACTCGTAGGAGATATAACAGTAACTTTACTTACTCCATAAATTCTCTGTGCATAGCCCAAGATAGGAATTCCCAATACTGATAGTGAACTCTAATTGATACCAAGCAACCGGAGAACTAGGGTTCGAGAGTACAAACCCTAATTAGAATTTCTTTGACCACTTCTAACGATAAAACTGCAATAAGCGGAATATTGACTCGGTTTGAGATGACTCAACCCCGGTCCTCTTTTTTAGAAAATTTTCTCTCTGTAATAGTCATTACTCAAGTCTTTCCATCTTTCTTAATGGTTATCTTAACTCTTAAACTCATATAATCACGTTGTACTAACTATTAGTATATTAATCCTTAGTTCACTGCACTATTATCTGCATAACAGTCCACTTATGACACTTACCACGATTTTTACAGTTCAAGATGGGTTATGAAATTTTTATTGTAGATTTCTCCATAGATCTATTATCCAACCCAATAGACGGCATATTTTTCCAAATTTCCTATAATTAGTTATGAATTTTTGAATATTGCCTGTCAGCGCAAGAATATTCCTGGCCGAGGCCCAACTTAAGTTAAATTGTTCTAATTATACTAATTACCTAATAGTACATGATCTACTCATGAAATATGCATTTTATTATCTCCTAAACTTATGATTATGCTAGTGTTTCATTAGAATAACTACTACTTTAATATAGTTTTTGGTTTTTGTAGGAAACAAGAGTAATACACAGAAATGAGGATAAAAGTAACTCAAATGGTTAAATTATCATAACTTAGTGTAAAAATGTCAGATTGGACTTATTCAAGTTTCATGTTAAAGTTCAAGAAGTCAGCTTTCCAACGCCGCCAACCACGTTCAATTCGGAGTTTGGGACAGAAAGTTATAGCCATTTGAAGTTTATGAACAGTAACTACGATCGATCGGCTATCAATTCGATCGATCGCCAGAGCCGTAAAAGCAGCGTATTAAGGGAAACGATATATCGGACTCAAAACGATCGATCGTATCTACTGGAATTTTTCAATTGCTCAAGACAGTAACTACGATCGATCGGTATCATACGGCGTCGATCGGCAAAACGATCGATCGGAGGAAAATAACGAAGGAATTGCGATCGATCGGATAGCGAACGATCGTCAATACGGAGCGATCGATCGCCGTCTGCGGAAAATCAAAATAAGACCTATTTCGACTTGGATTTGGAAGGGGACTTCATGGTTTCTCTTCACTCTTATAAATAGGCCTTATGGGAGAACGTTTTGGGCATTGAACTTTGGAGAACCAGAGCTTTATTGGAGGCTAGAAAGGAGGAAGAGAAGAGGTCTTTTGGAGCAAAGAAGAAGAAGAAGGATTCATGACGATGGATCTACATAAACAGGTTTTTCTTTTCTCTCTTTCTATGTGTAACTAAATTCCTTGCCAAGGCTTGATGAAGCCCTAGATGTGTATTGCTACTCTTGATAGTTTAATTCTATAAAGTTGATTATGATTCATGCTTAATGCGATTTCATGAGTTTCTTTTGAGTGCTTGATCATAGACTTGATTGATTATGAATGAAATTAGATATTGTGATTGATTTTATGCCCGATCAAGGATAATATTAATTGCATTATAATAGAGTTGTGATTAATTTTATGCCCGATCAAGGATAGGATTGATTACATAATAGTGGATGAACTTTCGTGTCCGATCAAAAACGTTAGTGAATTCATTAGTAATTCATGTGTCCGATCAAGAACACGAATTACCATATCATGTCAATGTATGTTTAATAATAATTGAGAGTAGTAATTGCATGTCTAGTGGTGGATTCGTTACCTTGATAATTCTCTGCATTGATTAAAACTCAGCTTAGTAGTTAAAAGTTCATAGCTTTATTTAGATTAAACAAAAACTGCAACTTTCTTCTCTTGAATTTGGTAAAAGATTAATCCGTCCCTGAGGTTCGACAACCCTTTAATACTCACTGTAGTACAATTGCCTTGTGCACTTGCAAGGGTTTAATTTTAAACGATCAGTACACACTAACTCATGATATTACTAAATATCACTCATTCCCAATGTGTGATACAGCACCTTTATGGTTTTATTAGTATGTAATAATTCTCATTTTATGATAACATTAACATCCCGAAAACTATTGTTGCACTTTGTAGTTCTTATCATACAGAACCCTAATTAGGACCACTAATTCCAGACAAGATCATGAAGTAGAAGGTACTGACAATTCAAAAAGGACAACCTTTCCACAAGCTAGGAGGGTCGTGACTCTAAATTCCCGTTAACTACGACCAACGAATCATTATCTTCTTTGTTTTACGAATTCTTACCCGTCTTGAAGAATACCTGATTTAGGACATCTAACAATGACCGAATAATGGAACAATAAATTCTGGACAGCAATTAATCAGATCATCTGGGAGTCATACTAAACCATTTCAATGCTGAAACAAGATGAGAATTCCTTCTAGCACAAGATTATTTCATGACGATCAATCAACACCATGCATAAGTATGGAGATACAATAATTCAACATGGCTTTTATTGTAACATGATCATTCATAGGTAACATATGACATAGGAGATCTCAAAGCTAATCAAGAATTCATATAGAATCATCAAATAGCAAAGAATCATAAGAAAGGTGGAAAAATTCATCCTACCACAACCGCGACGAGTTTGTCGAAACTTAGCTTAGAATCCCGCCTTTTCCTTGCTCCAAAGCCTTGCTCCTTGATCCAAACGTAGCAAAGACACATTCCTCAGCCACCAAAGAAGAACTCAGCAACTCCAAGGGTTTTGGGACGTTCAAGCCCTAAGAACAGCCCCCTTTAGATGGTTTTTATAGAGAAACCCTAGTTCTACTAGGAAATCCCTTTCTCCCACTCAAATCTTCTCAAAACGATCTCCATCGTTGCTTTAAAACCTTTTTCTCATCATCTAGGAGACTCCCACAATGGTTCTCCTAGTTTTGGTAAGATTCCCCAATCAAGAAGATTGCAAAAAAAAAATATTCGGAAACTGCTCAAACTGCAACGATCGATCTCGATTCTAGCGATCGATCGGGACATGCCAAAATCGTGCTTTCTCGACGCTACAATCGATCACTTGCGAGACGATCGATCGTGCACACGCATAATCAAAAGTCACAGTAGATACGATCGATCGTTTTCTGGCGATCGATCGTGCACAACCAATTTCGCAAATCACAGTAGATACGATCGATCATTACATGGCGATCAATCGCATCGCCTGGATTTCAGTTCTGCCACAAGGCCGATCGATCGCGTATTGCGGGCGATCGATCACGCCCCAAAATTCAATCTTCCTAATCTTTTAGCTTCGAGCTCCAACTTCGCACAATCAGTGGCGTTGGAAAGCTCTCAACACATACTCAAACGCCAAAACACAAAACCAAGCAAAAGAAAGTCAATTAAAACATCATATCTCGGTTTTAGTAACATACCGATTTGTCGGATGTTAAATTTCTAATCCGTTCTCGCCCATTTTTTTCATTCTTTCTTATTTTTAGTGCTCTTTTTTATCAGTATGATATCTTAATGACCTTGATATCCTATCGAAAAAAATACCACACAAACTAGGATAAATAGTATGCGGTGGCTGAACATCTTTGTGATATCATAATGATCACAAAGATCACTAAAAATAAGAAAGAATGAAAAAAATGGGCAAGAACGGATTAGAAATGAGAGAGATATGCATCGTTGAAGTTTGTCCTACTAAAATAGGTAAAAATAGATAAAAAATAGTTAAAGGTATCATCAAAGGCGTCGGTTGAATCGACACCTTTAAACCACCACTATTTTTAACTATTTTAGTCGAACAAACTTCAACGATGCATTACTCTCTCATTTCTAATCCATTCTTACCTATCTTTTTCATTCTTCCTTATTTTTAGTGCTCTTTCTAATCA